>OY796679.1:31362418-32079918 GCA_963680715.1 Tetragnatha montana
ATTTTTTAATATTAATTATTATTATGTGAATA
Organism: Tetragnatha montana; assembly: GCA_963680715.1. Taxonomy (NCBI): domain Eukaryota; kingdom Metazoa; phylum Arthropoda; class Arachnida; order Araneae; family Tetragnathidae; genus Tetragnatha; species Tetragnatha montana. Next base: position 31,362,451 of record OY796679.1, read on the forward strand.
CCACAACTTATTGGTAAAATTCAGTGCTCTTAATACCATATCAAACCATGGTAAAAATAAAAATTTGTGTTCATGGGGAATTACTTGTTTGATTTTTATTTTAAAAGTGTGTACATAAATATACATTGTGAATTCTCTTTTATTTATCATTTCATAAATAAAATGAGTATTGCATTATCTATGTTTTTAAGTATTGTTAGCTTCTTAAAAAATACTTGACAATTTTTATTTGAAATTTTAAAAAGTAGTTAAATTGAATAAACACCATTTGTGCTCTCTTTGCTATCCTGATTTATGTGAATAAAGAAAAATATAGTATCTCGTTTTCACAAACCTTTATTTTACGAAATTCTGAAACAGACAGCAGTAATTGGGTAGAAGGCCTCTAATTTGCAAATAAAGATATTTTCTAATAAACAATAGTGGAAATGGAAATCTGGTTAAATAAAGGTTACTAAAGGTATGGTTAAAGTTGTTTAGTCAGATATTTGTTTTCGTACCCTGCTACCCCAAAAGTTATCATATACGACCGGCTAGCTTCCATTCTGAATTACCAAACCAAAAAAATGGCAGATAAACTCCTATGCATTCTATTATTTCTCTTAGTGCTCTTAGATGTTTAATATCTTCATGTCGCTAATCAAATGTTTCGTAAATTAAAAAACATGGATGCATAAATTATTATTTTGAAATAGTATCTTATACCTAATGATTTTTCTTTATAAAACGTGGCAGTTGTATAAAAAAGTAGACATTCTCAGAGTAATCAAAGTTCAAAAAATATCTGTGTTTATAAACCTTTTATTACTACTTTACTGTCTCTATTCAAAAATATTAAATACAAAATAATTCATTATAAAAACAATATAAAATTTTGACAAATCCATACTTTTATTTATATTTTGTTTCTTATTTTTCAATTTTAGGGGCTCTTTTTTTAAATATCTTGGCATAAAGTACTCTTTAACTAACCATTTTTAAATCTTTACTAATATTAGCTGTGGAACGCTTCAAGAAATATGCTCATCAAATTAAGTCATTCTGAAATCTTTTTGGAGTATTTTTAAGCCAGAAGCCTTTTAGAGTTAAGAAACTATTTTTTAAGCAAATAACGTGTAAACTAATTATTATCAACAGTGAATTTTCCATCATTAGTTAATTTTTTATTTAGGAAAATTATCTTTTGAGGAGCAATATCAAAGAGCAATTAACCATTCATCTAAATTTTTAATGAGTATTTTTAATGTTATTAAATTTCTTAAATCAGAAGAGAAATTAATAAACTCAGTTATATACTGTTTAAAAGGTACTTAAAAATATGCACCATTTTTGGATAGTTAGAAGAGTAAAAACCGAGAAAATTTTATTTAAAAAGTTTTGATAGGAATGTCAGGGGAAAGAGCTTTATCCTTTTTAACATATCCTTTGAAAAATTACAATGTCAATATAATAGCATAGCATAGCTAATGCATAATGCCACTGTGTTATTTTAATGCTATTAGCTTTAATGTTGGGTGCATTATTATTCAGCCACAGTAGCAAATGTCATTTTAAGTTTTAAGATCCCTTTTAATCCATTTCTTCGCCTCCTTGCACATTTACTTCAAAATGAGATAAAATTATAAAAAGACAGAAAAATTAGGGTAAAGGAATTAGTTTTATAGGATGAAAGAGTAAATTATATAGATAGAGAGTGTACAGATAAAGAAGTAGAAATATAGCCGAAACATCGATGAAATGCGGTTCACATCTACTACATGTAATACTGTTTATTTCCGACAAGTATCAAAAACCTCTAAATCCAAAACATGGGTTTGTGTGACATACTCTACCACTAAACTAAATCTCAACTTTTCAGAGCTCTTTGGTCTTTTATTGACCAGTCTCCCGCATCCAGTTCTTAACTAAAACTAATCCCTTATAAGTTTTAAATTAATTAGGTTTCTCAACTTTTCCAAATGAAAACACTATACCCGTAGTAAGTATCACAATCATAGGAAATTTTATGAGACTTTTGAAATTTCTATGTGGTGCGTTACGAGAAAATCCAAAGTAAGATTTTTATATTTCTCCCTAATTTGATTCCATCCATCATATCTGTAATCTACTTCATTCCAAAACTATTGGGAAACTCTTTGGAATCCTTCGTTCTTTTAAAGTAAAGTTGAAAGGGAAATCTAAATTAGAAAAATATATAAAGGAAATTTCAAAGTTAGCCCCCACATATTAAATAATCATTTAGTCAGTACAATTGTATTCATAAGTTCTGAAATACATTGGAATTCTATGATTGATGTACTACATTTTATAAACTGTCAATGCTTAACTAGAATATGGCAATAATGAATAGGGTCCTCAAAATGATGAGAGAGTCTATAGAAGGGCAAGAAAATTAAGTCGTGTGATGTAATCTATTTATGATTATAAACTCAACTTGTTCAACTTTATAACTAAATTCCTCCATGTCATGAAAATCTATGAGGAGGGCTTATTCATTGCTTAAAAACAGAGCACCTTCTTTAAAAGTCGTTGACTATTTCATCGAAATCGTCACCTAAAAGTAACTTAAGTGTTCATATAGGTAAAAACTCATCAGTGTGAACAAAAATGTTTCCATAATATTGAAAAGAAAATAAGTAGTAAAATGCATCGAATCAGAATTGTATAATAATTTTTCGGTTAGTATTTAATACATAAATGTAATTCTTAACAAATATTCGCAGTTTTATTACCAAATCCTTAAAAAGTAAAAGTTAAACTATAAAAATAGGTTATTTATTGCAAAAACCTGTCAAGTACAAAAAGTTCGATAATTTTTTTTTTGTGCAAAGAATAAAAATTCTGAAAAAAATATTCTTGTCAGTAAAATATCCAAATGGAGTCTACTAAACACGTTCAAAAAATGCAGTGGGTTGGTAAACTTTTTTTTCTTGTTTTTCTCAAAACAAGAAATTTGGTCGTTGATATGTTTCTGAAATAAACGATTTAAATGCTTTCATACAATCAAGGAATAGTATCATAACTTGTCAATCCAAAAATAAATTTATTTATTTAAGTAACTTCAAATAACAGTTTATTACTTTAAATTTTCAATATTAATACTAATTCTTATCATATTAAAAAATGAAAGATCCCCTTTTACCCAATTCATTCCTGTTAGTTCTTTGGAGCATATCAAAGGGAGATCCCTTGAAAACTGCATAGTGCAAAATTTTCAGGATATTCAAGTGTTTTTCCTGCTAGAGGGGATAAGGATTCCCCATAGCTGTCGGGCACAGCTTTCACCCTCAGGGACTCCTTCCTAAATCTACTCCTGCTGATCCCATATGGAGTGACACATCAACGAGAACAACAAGACTCTCAGCAGTTAGTTCTCTTGATATAGAGGTTATATCTGGGGTCTTTGTAACTCAGCCTATGGTTAGGACCTAAATTATAGGTTAATACTTATATTATAGGTTAATTTAATACTACATTTAATATGCCTGTACGTAAATTATGGAAGTTCAATTTAACTCTGAGATATTTGTTTCTTTTTAAGAAAGAACGTATGTTTCTAGCCGCAATTTCTTCTTAGCAATTCTTGTGTACTTTTTCATTAAATTTTTCATAATGAAATCTATTAATTTTACAATAGAGATAGTCTGGTTTTTTTCCAGTTGACAAATTTTATAAGTAGATACAAGAAACATTAATTAAATTTTCAAACTTAAACCCATTTATTGGTTGGAAAAATTTAATGAAGAATAAATGCTGCAACTTGATACAATTAGATTTTTATTACATAAATTTACAATATCTTTATAGACAATTTAATTTATTATTTGATGATGACAATACAAACTAGGATTCATACAATCAGAAGCTAATTCGTAAACTTAAAAATCCATTAAAGTATTGATAAAACTTTTATAAGTGTGAAGATATAGACATTGAAGAACCTGATTCCAACGATCTCGTTCAATCGAAAAACTAAATGTTCTAAAATTCTAAGTTCAAAAAGTATTACCATGTTACGAGAAAAGTTTGCGTAAGACAAAAATATCTTGGAGCCTACAGGATGACTTGGAATTCATGAAACATTTTAAACCAAATAACTTAGCTTAATTTGTTGCACTGATTAAAAATTTCAATAAATTCAATCTAAAATTTAACTATTCATTTTTCTTCAAGTCTTTGGTCCCCGTTAAATTTATTTTTTATAAATTTTTTAACAAAATGAAACTTAGACCTACTTTACCCCACCTATTGCACAAATTCGCGGTATTACTGTGTGTAACTCCAGTCTTTTAAGGGAAATTCAACTAATTTTAACAAATGCAGTTTTTGAATGTGGAATACTCTACCTCATGAACATACTCCCTACAGTAAACATAAACTTAAAAGTCGCTTACAAAGCGTAATATAAATTAATTCGCTCCTTATTTACCACAACTACATCTATACTGACAATTCTCAATACATTTCCAACGTAAAAACCAAACTAAATGCCTCGTAAAACGTATCTCCTTTCGGTTTCAATGCGGTTTTTAATTCGACCCGTAACTTTTAATTTGCGAAGTTGATGCGCATCGTGAATCGAAAACCATGCACGAGTTCATGAAACTAATTACGCGCCCCAAGTCCATTTAAAAACGAAACCATCGGACTTGGCGGACCAGGAGGGATTGGCGAGTTTGGCGAGAAAGTGTGCCCCCCAACGCCTCGTTCATTCTGATGTCCAGAATCTCCCGAATCGCTCTATCCCTCTAAAAGGGGAGGCCCGTGGTTTGAAAAGTTTGAAAACAAACGATTTGGCTGCTTTCTCAAGGCAAGTTTATTTTAAAATTAATTTTTTAATTTAAGTGTTAGGAAAAGTTATTTATTCAGTTTATTTATAATATTTCCGGTTTTTTTTTAATGAGAGAAAATGAAAATGGTTTGGGTAAGGAAAATAAATATTAATTCTTTCCACTTAATTTTTTTTTCTAGTTTTCATGAAAGTGAGTTCCTTTCAATGAAAAGATTTTTTTCTTGATATTTATATTTTTTTTTAATATTTTATTGCATTTAAAAACTTTTGTTTTGGGGAGTAGTTTGTTTTTCTTTGGAAAGTTATCCTCTATGGAAAGTTGGTAAAAAGAAGCAGATCAATAAATCAAAAGAAATCTATCCCTATAATGTTTTATTTAATTTTCAAATTAATTTATTTAACTTTGGTTAAAAGTAATTAAACCAATAAGAAAGTTAATTTTTTATTAGTTATAAATTTCTAAATGATATAGTTTAATTACAAACTTGTGTTAGGTGTAACACAAGTTTCATTTTGCATAATTTATGAATAATAAAGACCTCACAAAAATGTTTTGCTTAAAAAGATCAAGCATATAACTTATTATTAATAAAATTCAGCTTTAACTGATTATGTTTATTTAATTATTAAACCAGCAAAATTCTTCATTTTACAACGTGTTACAAATTTCTTAGATATTACTTCATAATTAAAAGAAATTTTGAGGATAAAAGCAATTGTCATTCTATCGAATACTTTGTGTTTTTTATTTTTTTTTTAATTAAAAATTTTTCAGAAATTCTCTATTGCCAAAAAAATTAGTTCCTTTTTATTTTTCTAAGAACTTTAAAATATTTACCCAATTCTATCTTTTTTATCATTCTAAAAATATTATAACTTTCAAACCATATATTATTTCATTGAAAAAATAATTGTTTTTCTAGCAAGGGTTCGACAGTTTTTTATAGAGACTTTATAAAATGCCCCGCATGGAATTTTACCAATAGGTAGATACTATATGTATTTATTTCATTTAGTTTAGTAAAAGTAAATACAACTTCCAAACTGGGATTAAGCATGGCCATAGATTAGGTCATAAGAAGAAAAAATTATTAATTTTTTTTACGTAAAACTTTATTTAAAATTTAAAAGTGAGTTAACAATACTTACAACCATTAAGGTATAAGTATGCAAAATAACTTAAGAAGTTGAAGGAAAAAATAAGATATCGGGATAGGATACAAACAAATGATAGAAGCAAGTGACTTTGCTAGCCATCTCTCATTTTATTTATCTTTTGTTCAGAAAGATATTCTGAACTTCCTATGTCTATATCTTTACGATTGCATTACTTAAAACACAATTCATTTATTGAACACACCCAAATAAACATTTATGAAATTTGGTACCATGATCATTTAAATAAGAGAAAGATTTCTCTGAATCGCATTTTATACCAAAGCAAATTATTTTGTTTATTTTATAAAAATTTTGAAAGATGCTATTAGTCTGCTAAATATTTTTATGGTAGAAAGTCAGGTATTAAAATGGATATTTTAAGAATGATGAATAACAGCAAGTTATTTGACTTTTAGAGCTTTTACAGTACACAAGATTTTAAGCTTTTTAAAAATAAACCTTGTAAAAGATTTTAAAGTTTTATTTAAATTAAATTAATTTATTAACGAAAGTATTATTAAAGTTTTTAAAATTGTATTGTATGAATATAACGGATTTTGTAGTCAAAGTTTTAAAATATGACTTTCGGGTCATATTGGTTGGTGGGTTGTATAGGACACATGTTTCCAAGCTTAGTAAGTTTACTTAATCGGGTTTTTTCATGTTTTTGTCTCTTGAGATAAAATGCATCATTCATACGTGAGAGGATTTTTATGAGTTTATACTTAAAAATAAAAGTGTCGCGATTCCGATCCCTATTTAGAATACAGAATAATCATAGAAAAACATTTACGAATATTCACACACAAAAATATCATATACAGTTGAAAATGTTGATGGACTTTTGAAATTTCAGCTTTAAAAAAAACTTAAAAACAACTTAAATCAACAATTAAATTATATTTCTGCTTAGATCACAACAGAAAAGTGAACAATAGAAATACTAAAGCAAGTAAAATTAAAAGTTATTGTGAAACTCAGTCATTTAGGCAGTATCAGTGGAGTATGTGAATATCGATGGAGTCAATAGATAAAAAAGGTAAAAACACTTTTAAATTAAAAACTGACTTTATTTTTATTAAGTTTGCAGCCCAGAGAATAAGAAAAAAAAAGAGAACTTAAATTTCAAATTAAATAAAAAGGAATGGACATAGATTTCGTTAAATTCAAGGGACTATTACCTATTTGGAAATTATTTTTCCCTCTTTTCCCTCATGTGTAGAGCAAAGCTTGGAAGATTTTTTAGCACAAAAATTAAATTTGCCATTTTTTGGACTTATACCCTTTTTTAAACTGAGGATTTAAATATTTTATGCTATCTTTTGTACAACTATGAAATTATATTGGGTTGTTTCGAGATTAAAAAAGGGCATTTCTTCAAGAACTTCATATCTCATTCAACCCTCTTGAGCAGAAGTAATGTGAGAATAGAAAGTCTTTAAAAGAGAAAGGAAAACAAAAAAATGTATATAATAATGCTAAGTTTGATATTTTTAAAGAAGCGAAATAATCCCTCGTTAGATTTATTATAATTAAATTTAACGATGGACAAAGGTATTCAAAAGTAAGAAATAGTTTAAAATTCATATTCGCTCGTTGTTTAAAGACGCTTCAGTCAAACAATTTTACAAGTTAACCAAACAGTTAATCCTTTTTGGAAGAAAACAATATGATTTGGGAATAAAAAAAATCTAAATAATAAGTATTTAATATTTTAACAACCTTTAAATAATTAACACAAACATTCCTCCCAATCAATAACAGTAAAGTCAAATCTGTTTTTTGATTGACGCAGCAAATACGTACTTCAAGTGAATATTTTTAAGAGCTTTTGAGATTAAAAATGAATAAAACATATAACTGATCCGTCTGTTCTTCTTGAAAATCAAGCTTTCAACTCTTTGGCCCACCCCAGATGGGTGCATATATCCCTTTAGGAAGTATCATAAGATTCCTACTCCGGTTTTTGTTCTATAAAAGAACGGCCAAGGAGACAATAATAGTGTAACACTAAAATTTTGACTTAAATAAAGTCATAATCTAAGTCTAACTAAGTCATAATCTATGGGCTTGAAAAAATATAAGCCTAATGTTTTATAAACCCCAACAAAAATTGCATGGCCGAGGTAGCAGACCCTTAGAATGTGGCAGTAGGTGACCAATCCCTCCTTTTATAATTTACAACTTTTGGAAGCTTCTGTTTCAAAGTACCACCATCTTTTAAATAAATACATCAATCATCACTTGACGAATTTTAAGTTTTGAAAAAATTCCTGTATCCAGTATCTTCTTTAGATAGCAACTTAGTAAGTTAAAAATCAACCACCAGCCTCTAATTCTTTTTCAAAATCAAACAGCTATTTATCATAGCACAGTTATATGAGCAGTTCTAACAGTTTCATTGTAAGTCCAGAAGGATACCCTCTTCCATCTGAAGCTGTCTACTAAGGTTGCTAATAGCAACCTCACGAGTAACAAAACATTTCCTCCACCTGCCAAGGGACAGCCGAATCACGTTTCGTTCCCGCTCAAAAATAAAGGCACGCTATCGACCATTAGGCCTTGACATTGTCTATATGGCTATCATGAATGGGAATGGATCGTTTTCTCGTGAAGATCAGTAGATTATTTTATAACCATCGTCACTTTTATTACAAACTTGTTACTTTTAGAGATTATCCATAGTCAATCACTTGGGAAGCTTTTGCTGTTCAGCGCACGCTGTTTAGACTTTTGGCGATGGTATGAGATGATGTCCTTGTTTGAAATGTTTAAGAGGATTTCAAAGTTTTAAAAATAGAATTGCAGTTTCTATAAAATATAGGGGTATCGGTCTCTCATTCTTCTTTTCTTTATGACTGCATCACCCTATCTCTCTTAATCTTTATCTTTCTCTCTCTCTTAATCTTTATCTTTCTCTCTCTCTTCTCCCCTCTCTGTTTCTCTCTTCCACTTTTTCTATTCTCTTATTCCAAAGATATTTGCAAGGAGGTTCAAAAAGAATGGTAGCATAGAAGAAAATCACCAGTCATGTAATCTACACTATATGAACTACGAAATCTTAAAGAAGTATCTGAACTATGTGCGTTCCAGACAATATTTTATTATCAATATGGTAATATTAATTCAGTGATAAATATTCATAAGACGCTTATTAATTACACATAAAACATATTGCAACTCAATTAAAGTGGTTTAAGAAAATATTCTTCGAAATATATTCACAAAATTATAAGTAGTAGTCCTACAGTTCAATTTTCTGGAATAGGTTATTTCAGTGTTTCTCAGCAAAAAATAAAGCACTCCAACATATACCTGGAAACTAATTTATCAATTAATTAATAACTAATTAATTAATAATAAAAGAGCTATTTTTACCAGTGGTGAAAGGAGGTGAAGCACCGAATGTAGGAAGATTTCTAAAATTTGGGGAGGGGATACCGCCTTTCCTTAAATTTTTACTAGTAAAATTGCTATTTAGCATAGATATTTAGTATTTGTTTCTCTATCCCTTAAAACTTTTAATGAACATCAAATGTTCCATAAGAAAAAAGTCTAAATTATTTTTAAATTCAAGATATTTTCTTCCTCTTTTTTTTAGTTCCTACCACCTGCCATATTTTGTAATTTCATAAAGCTCGCTTCTCCATGTTCTCGCTAGATACGTTTTGCCTCCATGTTTGACCTGACAATAGCACTTATCTATAAAAAAACATTGAGTACTTTTAGGTGTATTGCCAGTCTATATGTACATTTTAATGTATGATAATTTTGAAAATCTGTGCAGTATGGGGCACCAAGGTCTCTAAAACAGCAAAATAATAATTTGAATAAACAACAATGTTAAACTAATGTATAAATGTAAGTATATATGAATCATCAATGTTTTTAAATTTTCTATTCTTCAGTTCACGATGTTAGGTATTGTTTTGGTATAAGTCCGAATTAAATATCCCTGACGTTTTCCAGTGTCGTAACTAGAATTTCGTCTTGTTAATTAAAATTGCTTAGGGTGAAATAGTCTACACAAACACAACTCAACAAAACTTTATACTGCACTAACAGAAAGGGGACTTTGTAATGAATACTTCAGCAAGAATATTTTAATTAATAGAAATTAAGCCTTTGATTCTTTACGAAAGGACCCCCGCACAAAGCGTTGGTATTTTATGGATGCTTCAAAAACGCGAGGAAAGCATGGAGTTTCTTAATTTATGGCAGGTGGAACTGCGCTGTTTTTTAGTTCAAACAGATGGTCATCAAATACGGCTTCTTACATTTTTTAGATCTCTAGAGCCCTTCTTATAAATTATGCCCGTCTGAAAGAGAAAAATGAAGGCACATGAATCCCTGAAAATGATGTGCACGTACGCTGTCCCGACCCATATTTTTTCCGAACGTGAATATCATAGCTTAAATAGTTTATTCTGTTTTGAGGAGGTGATGATTTTTCGAAATATAAAAGAGAGACTGGGTCTTATTTCAGAAGAGAAATAGTGAAGACTTGAAACACTCGGTTTTTACGTTGTGAAAACATTAGTGAAGGAAACTTTAAGGCACGTCAATTTCACGTTAAAAGAGTAAAAGTAAATACAAGAATACACGACGTGGTGTAGTTTTAGGAAGAATAGCTAAACAAAGTTTTCTGAAGAACGTGGACATAAAAAGGGTAACTTAATGCACTGGTGATGTCATTTTATTTTTAGCAGTAAAATACTCTGAATTTCAGTATTCATAATACTCATAAGAATGAAGAAAAGTTAGTATTAGTCAACTTAGTGATTTGGATTATTCAAACTGTGAAATATTAATTGTTTTTAGTTTTTAATATTTTTGATAAAGTTAAATTAGAGTGTATTAAAAGACCCTCCTGGAAAATACATTTGTCAACAGTTAAAAAAGAGAATGTTGGAGGATTACAAATGACCTTTGATAACATTAGGTATATATCTAGGGGCTATGGGCCTTCACAGAATATAAAATCTGTTCTGTGGTTGGGGCTGGGAGAATTTTTTGGAGAAAGGTATATTGCTTTAAATATATAAATACCTTACTCACTTTCTCATTCTTGACTTGTTCTGTATTTTCTATCAAAAGAGTTCGATTTATATTCAGAGGTTTTACTAAATCCTCTCACTGGAGGTTTAAATGCCATCACAACTTGGGATAAAAATAGTACCAAAGTGGGGTAGAATCTTCTATTTTGTTCACACTGTCATTTTAAGATGGTTGAAAAGCGTTGGAATTCTCTTAAGAAATTGAAATGACTTTGGCGAGACGCTACTAATACTTTGTTTTCGGCAAATACATTTAAAACAGTTATTCTTTTTTATTATTAATGTAAAATAGTATTATTCAAAACAAAAATTAATTGCCACATTTTAAAATGTTTCCCATATTTTGATTAACTTAAGTGTCATTTGAATTTTAAAACAGCAGAAAAGTAAAGAAAAAAGGAGTCGTAGCCTAACTGAAAATAATTTACCACATCACCACATTTAAGAATTTGAATGTCACTCAGATTTTTTAGAATTTTTGGAAGTAAAAATCATATAATTTCTTGACAGTTATTATGCGTTCTAATAAGGCACAGTTATTCTAATAAGGCAAATTATGTCACACGTTTAAGGGGAATGTAATCAGCTGTGACTACTGGGGGCTGACATAAAAACTGAAACGGGGGCTGAAATTGGAAAAAAAATACCTAATGCTTTGTTCTTAAACATCTTTTCTTCTTTTCCCAAGTTTTAAAAACGAAATGTGTAACATTATAAATTATTTCCTACCTAAGCTAATATAGAAACAGTTGCAAAACTCATTATTTCCAGTATAGTTTCTTTCACTCAAGAGATTAGTCTTTACACTTGTTTTGTTAATCCTTCAAAAGACCATTTTGCTTTGTCTTTAAATTTTAAAGAAAACACGATGCAATAATTTAGGGTCAAAGATATTTAAGTTATATTTTCATATAATATTTGTTAGATGCCTTTTGCGTTTATTGTAGTAATTAATGTAATAAAAAGTTTTAAAAGCACCTATAACAAATCACAAAGGGGTAGGGATGGAGTCATTGAAATGTCATAACTTTCTACGTGATGGGGTAAGCGTAATAAAACACCAGAAAACTGTATGATGAATTTGTGAAAAGTCCCTAATCTTGAATTTTCAGCTCAGGTGTTTATTTCCATCGAAACTTCATAAAATTATCTTTAAAGAATAAAGAACGAAAGGCCAACTCAAAAGCAACACTCCTAAAGAATGTTTTAGCGCCAAGTTAGTAGGGCACAAACTCTCGTTTAAAGAAGGTAACTGTTCTTTTAGAGCCTGTTTGGTTCAGACCAATTGCTTTCAAACTATCATCTCCTACAAATTGGCAGCTGAAGAGCCAATTACTACATGTGTTTGGTTGGTTGGCAGTTGACGTTAAAATAATTTAACGGAATAAATTTACCTATTAACACACTCGAAACTAGGTAGATAGTAGTGAACCTTTTGTTGTTTGTATACTACACTGGTGTGCAAAAATTAAGGACCGAACTGTTTTTTCAATATAACACCTAGCATAATTATTTTTCAGCTATGAAAATAATACCACAAGATGTTCAAGGAGTGGGAATAGAGGGTGCAAGAACAAATTTTCCCTACCAATAATTTAAGGGAGTAAATGGTCCCTCCATTGATAATGGAGTTCCATTACACATTTGGAGCAGTGACAGAAACGTTTATGTGAGAGGTATTTAATTGAAAATTTTATGTTGTTTGTAAAGAATATGATTATTCCTGAACTCAACCCATGATTTTAAATGTGTGAACTAATTTTTAATAGTATTTTTTAGGTTTTATTGAGAGATATTGGTCTAATCATTACTTTTAGCAAGTTTTAGCTTCTGGGTCATTTTTGGTATGTGGTATCTGTCCGTCAACCATATTTTCAGTAGTTCTCACATGTGCTTGATCGCGTTTAGTTCTTTGAACCCGGAAAGTAACTTTATTCTTTCAAAATCGTGACTTATGAAAACTTTTGAGAAAGCCAAATTGTGATTTTTCGCAGCTTTGTCATGCAGAAAGAGAAAATAAGGACCCAAAATGTCTTCTAACAGAAGCAAATGAGACATGAGAACACAGATACGCAATTGCAGACATCAGTGAAAATCTCTGTGGTGTATAGGGGGGGCTGAAACGGTGCAAAATAATTGTATAGTTTCATAGGAAGGACATCTTTTATTAACGTTAAAAAAAAATGATTTTTTTAGTGTTTATGGACCTATTCATGTCTGAAAAGAAACAAATATCTGTAAAAATATCTCCATTCACTTAAAAATAAGTTTTAAAGACATCAAATTTTTCCCGTGTAACTGTACAATTCTTTTGCCCCGTTTCAGCACCCCCTATACACCACAGATATTTTCACTGATGTCTGCAATTGTGTACCTGTGTTCTCATGTCTCATTTGCTTCTGTTAGAAGACATTTTGGGTCTTTATTTTCTCTTTCTGCATGACAAAGCTGGGAAAAATCACAATTTGCCTTTCTCAAAATTTTTCATAAGTCACGATTTTGAAAGAATAAAGTTACTTTCCGGGTTCAAAGAACTAAACGCGATCAAGCACATGTGAGAACTACTGAAAATATGGTTTACGGACCAATACACCATACCAAAAATGACCCAGAAGCTAAAACTTGCTAAAAATAATGATTAGAACAATATCTCTCAATAAAACCTAAAAATACTATTAAAAATTAGTACACACATTTAAAAACATGTGTTGAGCTCAGGAATAAACATATTCTTTACAAACAACATAAAATTTTCAATTAAATACGTCTCACATAGACGTTTCTGTCACTGCTCCAAATGTGTAATGGAACTCCATTATCAATGGAGGGCCCATATACCCCCTTAAATTATTGGTAGGGAAAATGTTTTCTCTTGCCCTCTATTCCCACTCCTTGAACATCTTGTGGTATTATTTTCATGGATGAAAAATAATTATTCTAGGTGTTATATTGAAAAAACAGTTCGGTCCTTAATTTTTGCACACCAGTGTAGTAGGGGAAAGTGGGGCATCTTCAGAACATTCATATTTGAGTTAATATTGAAAGGAGTACATTTAATATTTGAGTTGAATTTGAAAAAAATTGCATATAAAAATTGGAGAAAATATTTAATGAAAAGTGTCCCTAGATGCCCAACTACTCTTCTGTTTCAAAGCTTCCCTAAAAACATTTTTTTAAAAATACTAAATTGTTTTTCATTTTGCAATAATTATTTTTTCTTCTCTGCAGGTAGTTAAGACTTAAGATAATGAAAGATCCTTCCATGGTTGGAATCAATGCAGTGACACCGTGTTTCAAATGTAATTTTTACAGCACAATCTTATTGCTTTCCACAATTTTAGGCTGTAAGTACCATTTAAGGTTTTTTTAAACGTTATTACGCAATGACGTTTGTTTGAAACCTATAAGTTGAGTTCATATATTTATAAATACATTTCCATTGCTAATCATATACAAGTTTAAAAGCTGGTACATAAATCAATCAATTTTCATAACTTCGTTTTATCTTTCATAGTAACCAAAGTAGCTTTTCTATAAAACTTTATTTGACTGTATTTTATGCAAAAATTAAAAATATATATATATATATATATATTTTTAAATATTTTTACATTGTAAGTACTCTTTATAGGTTAGGTATAGTAGACGAATTAATCGTTCTTGGATAATTTTCTTTAATTTGCATTTACTTATGAATCTCTTATGATATTCTAGAAATGTAGGGGTATAATAAAGATTGTTAATAATATGTAATGCAGTGGATTTTAAATGCTAATAAAATTTTCCAATAAATGAAATAGGTACTTGGTAAAAACTTCAACATTAAGATGAATGCTTATAATTATACATTTTAAAAAGCAAAATAAATAAAGATAACTCAAAACCATCTTAATTAATGAATGAAGTACTTGAGCTTTGTCCGCTTTAATCGTAAAAGTGAAAAGTAGTTTAAAAATAGTTTTTTCAGGTTAGTATAACTCTTAACTAAATAGTGAATGTATATTCTGTGCATTACTTTCCTGTAATTATTTAGAGTGTGTGCTTAAATCCAACCTTTATTTACTTCTCAAATGTAGGTTAGGACGCAAATATAAATTTTAAGTGCGAGTTAAAACTTTATATTAAAACAAAATGTTTAAACAGCAACTAACAAATTTTTGTTGTGTAAACAATATTTTGTTCAAGTTGAGCATTGTCACTGTGTGTTATATTTTTACCTTTAAATTATTATACAAAAATAAAATGCAAACTTTTGGGTGGATTAACTGAAGTGTGTATCAGTTATGTTCGCATTATTCTTCTTCATCTTTACACCTTCCTACAGCAAGGCACTATTTCTATCATGTGTTATGGCACTGCACTTTTCTTGCACAAACTCGCCTTTCCTCATTAGCTTTTCTCAGTTTCGTATTATTTTATCTCTTTCCTCCATTCTCCGTGTTTTCCCTTTCTTTCTCTACCTTCTTTGTCTCCTCCTCTTTCTCTCTCTTCTTGTCCTAATCTTTCTATGACTCACTTCTCCGTCACCCTATATCTCTGATTTATCTTCACTAATGAATTTATATTTCACCAATTTATCCTAGATTTTTAAAAAATTGGGAAGTTACCTCGTTAATATTTTTCTTCTTTTATTACAAATATACCACAGGAATCATATAAGCGATAAAATTCAGCACCTATACTATGCATGTAGGGAACACAATGTGGATGAAAATTCAAGAAAATTTCTCAATGTTTCCTATACAGATTAGGAGTAAAACTTTAAGTACATTAACTTTACCTTCAAATAAACCTTACCAAATTACCTACACTACTCAGGGAATTTGTTATTTAATTTTTCAAATTTGAAAATTTATTAAAATGTTGAACAATCTTATTTTAGTTTTTCCAATATGCAGTTAAGTATTTGGAAAAAGACGCTGAAAGGAAAAAAAATCCTGATAAAATGTTTTCTTTTCTTTTTTTTTTGTTTTCATTTCTTGAATTATACATATACATATATTGATGTATATGATGTATACACGTATATTGATGAGGTTCTGCATCTATATATCTCTTTCGTTCTGCATCAATATATGGTAGAGAAATTGTGGTATTTTGATACATAGAGAATATCAACACAGATCTCTCAATATTTCAAAAACTGTCAGAATTTCTTAATTGACACACTACCTCTTCTAATACCTTTAGCTTAGACTGTTATATTATAACAGTCTGTATGATACACCCATTGTTTAGACAGAGAAGTAAATAATTTTCAAAGTTTCATTATTCGTGCTTCCGTAAGACGCATTAACTGGTTCATATTTTGGATGTGTTTCAAGGTCAATTAAACGGTGCTATTTATGTAGTTTAGTATGCTTTGAAATATCCATTTGCTTCTATTTTAAATAGTACCATGCTTATCTTGTTCAGCATTAATATTTTTACCTCTATTTGGAATTCTGCACATCTCTCATTTCATTCTATATTACTTATGATCGGGGAGTAATATGCATATTTTGTATCATGCTGAACACTTGGGGAACCCCTTGTTCTATGCATTGTAATGACGTCTTTATCTAACGTATGTTTGTCCACTTCAGATTCCCACTGCTTGGATTGCTTCAAATGCGTATCAGTTGGAGGTGATAATCTGCCTTGCGAAGACCCTTTCCATAATAACTATACGACAGACATCTTGGAAGCTCCATGTTGGGCGGGCAGGAAACAAAGAGATGGGGTATTTCCAGCTACGGCTTGCATCAAGCTATCTGGAATCTACGGTATGAAATCACAATATACCTTTTCAGTTCGAGGTGTCATCTCGGCATATTCTCTAACACTCTGATCTATAAGACGTCAATATAAGGATCTTCATTATTTCATATCATTCCATCCACTAAGTTTCGTAAGTGCACGTCAGTTACTACCCATTTCAATCGTGAATAATTTTTCCCAAAATGAGAATTATCATGGGCTCATGGGCCCACTTTTACACATGATTCTTTTTATAAGTGTACACTATGTACCGGAATTCACTTTACGTGTTAGCTTTCTTTATGACGGGGAAGAAGATGTTGTCTGAAGTCATTATTCATCACCAATCCATGCTCAGGCTTTTATCATCAATTTTAGATCACTCCCTCTTACTTCGAAGGTTTTTTTTAAGAAAGAGAGGTGCCTCTCTCCAGTGATACAGCCCTCTTGAGAAAGAGCCTTTGTAGAGGGGGCGAGAAAAGGAATAAGAGGGTGAACGTGAATGAAAATTAGCGATGGGAAAATGAAAGAGAGACTTAGGTAGCACGAAAACACCGGTTAATATCCTATTATCGATAATGACCTTTATCAAAACAATATCCCTTCTAAAATATCGGCCCAATACTGACGTCTTTGTCCAAAATATTTCTGGGCAATATCGTTTTTCCGACATTAATTTTCAAAAGAGGAGCAAAAACTCCAATTTCTTTCTTCAGGTTTTAATGTTTTAATCAGACCGGAAGTTCGCAATGTTGGCCTATATTGATATAGCACTGATCGATGTTCTTATTCAATCTGAGGAGAATGAGGAAAAGAGAGATCGAGATGGAAATAGAGAAACAGAGAGTTAAAAGAAAAATTAATTAAAACATAATCGGATTTCTCCGAAACACCGATTCTATACGATTCAGCCCAACGATAACTTTGATTTTCCTTCTAAAAAAAGGTTAAAATTTAATCTAAATAATTTATTGACGGCATGCATGTATATGTTACGGCCAAAGCCCGAAATCGGCCACTTCGCGAACTGGCCGGCCAATACGCGAAGTGGCCGGACTTGGCTTTGGCCGTAACATAATGTTATACAAACTTGCCATTTGACAGTATTTTTATTAATAGTATCGCCAATATATACTTATTTTGATCACATGGACTCAATTCCCACTACTTTCTGTTTCAGAGGACACCGGGGAGAAAATGGTGGTACGAGGTTGTGCTCTGGACAGTGGTACACTGACCATCGACACAGAGATTGTGCGCATGAGTCACTGTGGGGGATTTTACTTCGATAACAGATACGTTAGTGGGTGCTTACAGAGTTGCTCAGAAGATGCTTGCAACTATGCATCAACTCTCCATCATCAGGTAGCGCTGATAGTGTTTGCCCTTGTTCTTTGGATTAGCTTCTGAGAGGAGCCTTACGATTAACATAGCCCTATAGACTGCCGTATATGTTTGGACCTTAAGGAGGACTTCGAATTTACTTGTGTTCCAATTTCGAGAAAGAGGGTTGAATCGTAAATATTACCCTTTGTATTGTATTTAAACCTTTGATAATATTTACTATTTATAAATACTTGTGAAATATTTTCTCATGCCTTGGTTCATATGAGTATAAGATATTTTTACTATGTCGTTTTATAAAGGTCAGGGTGTAATAATAATAATGAGGCCTTCTGCTGAGATTTTAATGTAAAAAAGTGTTTTTCTACCCAAATGCTTGTTCCTAGCTTATCAAACCATAAATTTATTCATAAAAGAGGTACTCTTTCAGATGGAAAAACTTTGAAACCTTTAAAAGTTTCTTTCTTAGAACTGAATTATAAACTGCGTAGATAAGAAATGACTACTCCTCTTCCAGAAAAGAAAAGAAGGCTTCGTTATTATTATTTCACCGAGATAATAAACATAAATATAATCCATCTAAATAAGTCCTTACAAATTTGAACGAGTTAGTAAATCTTTATAGTCAAAATTAGTATTCCAGTATTGAAATAGGTTAACTTGCCTGTATTAAAAAAGTAAAAACCTAACTTTTTCATTTTATCGTTATTGTCCCTCACCTCAATAAAATCTTAATCGGCACTCCGGTAGATAAAGGTTTTGGACCACACTGTTTTAAATCATTATCTTCATAAATAAATGTAATAATACAGTCTATGATAACATTTAAAATTATTTTATTGATGTTGCATAAAAACAATACACATACAATACTTTAATACAAAAAATATTTAAAATACAAGTTATAAATGGTTGTTGAGATTAAAATTAAGTAATTCACAAACTGCCTAAACCTGAGTAAAGGGAGAAAAAAATTAAATACATATAATTATATGTAAAGAAAATATCTATTGAAATAAAACTTAATTGATCTCAAAGCATTGATGATTAAAACATTGATTTTCAGCATCCATCTTCTAACAAGTCATGAAAGTGCTTGAAAAAGATGATAAAAAGAAACAAGAAAGAAAAAACCTCCAAAAGAGAATGGTTCATAATTGATCCAACTGAACACTATTTAAGGGAACTTTACTACATTACATATAGAATTCAATTTTAATGCTTTTGAAGGCAAGGGTTAGTTAAGTACTTTCACAAGCACCCTTTTATATTTTATTTCAAAAATAAGTATATCATAGTAGCTAAGCTTAAACTAATAGTTAACAATAATACAAAGGAATGCAAAATTTTTACAACACTTTCTTATGTTTTCATTACAAAAGGTATACCACAAGATTTGAGAAAAAAGAGTACGTCAAAGAGCACCCATTTAATAGTCTTTATGGCTTGTGTCGAGATTTATAACCAAACCTCTTTCTTTATATGCTTTTGCTTTTATCCTCATCTTTTCCTTCTCTTGCTTCTCCTTTTGTTGAAGAATTTCAGCATCGAAAATTTCCTCTTTGGACACGCGAACTAACGTCGTAGTTTGGTCTTTGGTGTCATCGAATTCTCCAAGTAAAACGACGTCATCACCACGCACAATGATCACTCCCAGTGGTATTTCTCCATACAGATTGTCCACATAGATACGTTCAACTGTTCGATGAAGTACCAGATTAGCAAACTGGTCAATGCTACGAAGAAATCCGATCAAAATTCGACCACCTTTCAATTCTACTAATGCTTTTTTGTCAATTTCTTCCAGTAAAGTGCAAATTCCAGAAAGGGCTTCCATGTTTGTAACAATATCAAGCACAAATTAATTAAAGACAAAACCTATGCACAAAACTATAAAACATTCATGAAACCGTTGCCAGATTTACTTTTGGATCTGTAATTCTACAGAGAAAAGATTGTTTGTGATTCTGCTCATTAGCTACACTGACACTGTGGACACCTGTCGTCTAAAATATGAACAACTATGTTCGGTTTCTCTCTCTTTACTGGCATGTAAACGCCTTTTTTTTGGAAAACATAAACATGAAGAAAAGAGAGCAGTTCAGACCTCTCTGCTAGTAATATACGTATATTAATTGTATTCAGAATTTCTATCAAATATGTGGTTTCGTTACCACATGCTATACGATGGAAAATATTCTGAAGTCT
The DNA here is from genome assembly GCA_963680715.1 of Tetragnatha montana. NCBI lineage: Eukaryota > Metazoa > Arthropoda > Arachnida > Araneae > Tetragnathidae > Tetragnatha > Tetragnatha montana. The sequence continues at coordinate 31,382,749 of OY796679.1, forward strand.
TATGAAAATTAATTTAGAAGGAAAAACTATTAGATATACCCATAAATTATGATTTCGTAAACATTTTCAATGTTAGCGAGGATTGTTAATTTATTGTGAAAGTGTTTCGACTTCAAAAATTATGTTAGAAAGTATACTTGGTTGCAACGTTTCTTGAACCCAGTACGTCACAAATGCGGAAGGAGAAATCGGTAAACACGAAGCCTGTTGGGTTGATAGGAGGAGTTTTGGTACGCAAATCGTGATTGAAAATCACTATATATACATGGGTTTAACAAAATAATCATATTTTTAAATTGACCTTCTTTATTTCACTCAAAATTCAGACACCGCGATGGGAACTACTTTGTTTATTAGTGACGTCGTTAGGGTCAAGTTAAGTTGCAATCTAGTATAGTACTGTTGTTTTTTGAATAAAAATTATTTCTCACTTTTAGGCGCATTATTAAAGTTGGTCTCTTTTAAGTTATTAAATTGACGTTCTAAATTTCACTTAAAATTCAGTCACCGTGCTGGGAACTACTTTGTTTGTTTGTGACGTCATAGGGTCAGGAAACGTTGCTACAACGGCGCAAGTATAGAACTGTTTGCTAAAATTAAAAATGATTGAAAACCGTAATTATGAACTACAACGTGGAAACTAGAGGGGTAGGGGGGTATTGGCATATACTACGGGTGGTCACCAAGGGGGAGAGGGGGTTCAAAAATAGTAAAAAATAGGTCACATAGTATGGGTACGATCCCTAAGGTGTCATTTTTCATGCCATGAAGTATTCTTTAATTGAAAAACAATTTCGAGCCCTTAGGGGGTCGTCTTCATATTAAACGAAACACTAACTTTTTTTTTTCCTATGGGGACCCTAATTATTATGCGTTTTTCTAAAAGAGCATCCCCATAAACCCCCAAATACCAAGTTTCATTCACATCGGACGGTAAATTCAGCTTTTACGTTTTGGGGGTCGTCTCCAGAACGAGAAGGTTTAATTTTCTGTCTCTGTTTCAAGACACTTTTACTCACCACTTTAATATTTATTGAAAAATTTATAAGTAATTTATTAAAATTTTCGTATCAAATTTGCGTTTTAATTTAAGTTATGGTGATTAAAATAAGGCAACTGTTTCCAGAAAGAGCATTCGCCGGTATGCATTTGGCAGCGGTATACGGTTCCTTAAAGAGGGGGAATTTAGTTTAATTCTTTTTTTTTCCAAAACTATTAAAAGATATCGACTGAAATTTTGGTTTTCCACATAAATCTATTACCAGAATCGATTACCATAAAAATATTAAAAGATTTTAAAATTTAATTTTTGGGTCAAAATTAGATGTTAATTATCTATCTATTAACAATTAAATTTCGCTACAAAAGCATAATTATTTTGTTTGGGGACACAAATTTGATCTAAATTCAAAGTATCATATTTTTACGTCGAAAACAATTTGACAAATTTCATATTGAATGGTTGACATTTTAAAAATATATTATGCTTTTATTTGGATACTTACATGGAGGACACTTGGTATTTGGGGGTTTATAGGGATGCTCTTTCAGAAAAACGCATAATATTTGGGGGTCCCCATAGGAAAAAAATAAGTTAATGTTTCGTTTAATATGAAGACGACCCCCTAAGGACTCGAAATTTTTTTCACATAAAGAATACTTCATGACATGAAAAATGACATCTCATTTGTCTTCCTAACCCAAGTGGTTCGTCGGAAATCTCAACTGTGAGTCGTTTTTTATTTCTCCAACTGTACATGGGAGTAGTGTGAAAATGCCGGTTCTGGGCCAAGTGGGGTGGTGCAGCCGTTCCTGGGCCAAGTGCGAGGGGGCGTGGCCTAATAAGTTAATTACCCTTTAATGACTTATTTATCATTATTTACCTTTTAATTACCCTTTAATGAATTAATTACCTTTTAATTAACCCTGTGGCGCGCCACTCAATCACCCATACTCACACTCACCGATATCATTATATTCCGAATTTCTTTGAAGGAACTCTCTCCAATTTCCCCTTTGGTGTTAAAATTATATTTTAAATTATAAAGGTCAGGGTGTAATAATAATAATGAGGCCTTCTGCTGAGATTTTAATGTAAAAAACTGTTTTTCTACCCAAATGCTTGTTCCTAGCTTATCTAACCATAAATTTATTCATAAAAGAGGTACTCTTTCAGATGGAAAAACTTTGAAACCTTTAAAAGTTTCTTTCTTAGAACTGAATTATAAACTGCGTAGATAAGAAATGACTACTCCTCTTCCAGAAAAGAAAAGAAGGCTTCGTTATTATTATTTCACCGAGATAATAAACATAAATATAATCCATCTAAATAAGTCCTTACAAATTTGAACGAGTTAGTAAATCTTTATAGTCAAAATTAGTATTCCAGTATTGAAATAGGTTAACTTGCCTGTATTAAAAAAGTAAAAACCTAACTTTTTCTTTTTATCGTTACTGTCCCTCACCTCAATAAAATCTTAATCGGCACTCCGGTAGATAAAGGTTTTGGACCACACTGTTTTAAATCATTATCTTCATAAATAAATGTAATAATACAGTCTATGATAACATTTAAAATAATTTTATTGATGTTGCATAAAAACAATACACATACAATACTTTAATACAAAAAATATTTAAAATACAAGTTATAAATGGTTGTTGAGATTAAAATTAAGTAATTCACAAACTGCCTAAACCTGAGTAAAAGGAGAAAAAAATTAAATACATATAATTATATGTAAAGAAAATATCTATTGAAATAAAACTTAATTGATCTCAAAGCATTGATGATTAAAACATTGATTTTCAGCATCCATCTTCTAACAAGTCATGAAAGTGTTTGAAAAAGATGATAAAAAGAAACAAGAAAGAAAAAACCTCCAAAAGAGATTGGTTCATAACTGATCCAACTGAACACTATTTAAGTGAACTTTACTACATTACATATAGAATTCAATTTTAATGCTTTTGAAGGCAAGGGTTAGTTAAGTACTTTCACAAGCACCCTTTTATATTTTATTTCAAAAATAAGTATATCATAGTAGCTAAGCTTAAACTAATAGTTAACAATAATACAAAGGAATGCAAAATTTTTACAACACTTTCTTATGTTTTCATTACAAAAGGTATACCTTAAGTCACAAGATTTGAGAACACAGAGTACATCAAAGAGCACCCATTTAATAGTCTTTATGGCTTGTGTCGAGATTTATAACCAAACCTCTTTCTTTATATGCTTTTGCTTTTATCCTCATCTTTTCCTTCTCTTGCTTCTCCTTTTGTTGAAGAATTTCAGCATCGAAAATTTCCTCTTTGGACACGCGAACTAACGTCGTAGTTTGGTCTTTGGTGTCATCGAATTCTCCAAGTAAAACGACGTCATCACCACGCACAATGATCACTCCCAGTGGTATTTCTCCATACAGATTGTCCACATAGATACGTTCAACTGTTCGATGAAGTACCAGATTAGCAAACTGGTCAATGCTACGAAGAAATCCGATCAAAATTCGACCACCTTTCAATTCTACTAATGCTTTTTTGTCAATTTCTTCCAGTAAAGTGCAAATTCCAGAAAGGGCTTCCATGTTTGTAACAATATCAAGCACAAATTAATTAAAGACAAAACCTATGCACAAAACTATAAAACATTCATGAAACCGTTGCCAGATTTACTTTTGGATCTGTAATTCTACAGAGAAAAGATTGTTTGTGATTCTGCTCATTAGCTACACTGACACTGTGGACACCTGTCGTCTAAAATATGAACAACTATGTTCGGTTTCTCTCTCTTTACTGGCATGTAAACGCCTTTTTTTTGGAAAACATAAACATGAAGAAAAGAGAGCAGTTCAGACCTCTCTGCTAGTAATATACGTATATTAATTGTATTCAGAATTTCTATCAAATATGTGGTTTCGTTACCACATGCTATACGATGGAAAATATTCTGAAGTCTTATGAAAATTAATTTAGAAGGAAAAACTATTAGATATACCCATAAATTATGATTTCGTAAACATTTTCAATGTTAGCGAGGATTGTTAATTTATTGTGAAAGTGTTTCGACTTCAAAAATTATGTTAGAAAGTATACTTGGTTGCAACGTTTCTTGAACCCAGTACGTCACAAATGCGGAAGGAGAAATCGGTAAACACGAAGCCTGTTGGGTTGATAGGAGGAGTTTTGGTACGCAAATCGTGATTGAAAATCACTATATATACATGGGTTTAACAAAATAATCATATTTTTAAATTGACCTTCTTTATTTCACTCAAAATTCAGACACCGCGATGGGAACTACTTTGTTTATTAGTGACGTCGTTAGGGTCAAGTTAAGTTGCAATCTAGTATAGTACTGTTGTTTTTTGAATAAAAATTATTTCTCACTTTTAGGCGCATTATTAAAGTTGGTCTCTTTTAAGTTATTAAATTGACGTTCTAAATTTCACTTAAAATTCAGTCACCGTGCTGGGAACTACTTTGTTTGTTTGTGACGTCATAGGGTCAGGAAACGTTGCTACAACGGCGCAAGTATAGAACTGTTTGCTAAAATTAAAAATGATTGAAAACCGTAATTATGAACTACAACGTGGAAACTAGAGGGGTAGGGGGGTATTGGCATATACTACGGGTGGTCACCAAGGGGGAGAGGGGGTTCAAAAATAGTAAAAAATAGGTCACATAGTATGGGTACGATCCCTAAGGTGTCATTTTACATGCCATGAAGTATTCTTTAATTGAAAAACAATTTCGAGCCCTTAGGGGGTCGTCTTCATATTAAACGAAACACTAACTTTTTTTTTTCCTATGGGGACCCTAATTATTATGCGTTTTTCTAAAAGAGCATCCCCATAAACCCCCAAATACCAAGTTTCATTCACATCGGACGGTAAATTCAGCTTTTACGTTTTGGGGGTCGTCTCCAGAACGAGAAGGTTTAATTTTCTGTCTCTGTTTTAAGACACTTTTACTCACCACTTTAATATTTATTGAAAAATTCATAAGTAATTTATTAAAATTTTCGTATCAAATTTGCGTTTTAATTTAAGTTATGGTGATTAAAATAAGGCAACTGTTTCCAGAAAGAGCATTCGCCGGTATGCATTTGGCAGCGGTATACTGTTCCTTAAAGAGGGGGAATTTAGTTTAATTCTTTTTTTTTTTTCCAAAACTATTAAAAGATATCGACTGAAATTTTGGTTTTCTACATAAATCTATTACCAGAATCGATTACCATAAAAATATTAAAAGATTTTAAAATTTAATTTTTGGGTCAAAATTAGATGTTAATTATCTATCTATTAACAATTAAATTTCGCTACAAAAGCATAATTATTTTGTTTGGGGACACAAATTTGATCTAAATTCAAAGTATCATATTTTTACGCCGAAAACAATTTGACAAATTTCATATTGAATGGTTGACATTTTAAAAATATATTATGCTTTTATTTGGATACTTACATGGAGGACACTTGGTATTTGGGGGTTTATAGGGATGTTCTTTCAGAAAAACGCATAATAATTGGGGGTCCCCATAGGAAAAAAATAAGTTAATGTTTCGTTTAATATGAAGACGACCCCCTAAGGACTCGAAATTTTTTTCACATAAAGAATACTTCATGACATGAAAAATGACACCTCATTTGTCTTCCTAACCCAAGTGGTTCGTCGGAAATCTCAACTGTGAGTCGTTTTTTATTTCTCCAACTGTACATGGGAGTAGTGTGAAAATGCCGGTTCTGGTCCAAGTGGGGTGGTGCAGCCGTTTCTGGGACAAGTGCGAGGGGGCGTGGCCTAATAAGTTAATTACCCTTTAATGACTTATTTATCATTATTTACCTTTTAATTACCCTTTAATGAATTAATTACCTTTTAATTACCTCTGTGGCGCGCCACTCAATCACCCATACTCACACTCACCGATATCATTATATTCCGAATTTCTTTGAAGGAACTCTCTCCAATTTCCCCTTTGGTGTTAAAATTATATTTTAAATTATAAAGGTCAGGGTGTAATAATAATAATGAGGCCTTCTGCTGAGATTTTAATGTAAAAAACTGTTTTTCTACCCAAATGCTTGTTCCTAGCTTATCTAACCATAAATTTATTCATAAAAGAGGTACTCTTTCAGATGGAAAAACTTTGAAACCTTTAAAAGTTTCTTTCTTAGAACTGAATTATAAACTGCGTAGATAAGAAATGACTACTCCTCTTCCAGAAAAGAAAAGAAGGCTTCGTTATTATTATTTCACCGAGATAATAAACATAAATATAATCCATCTAAATAAGTCCTTACAAATTTGAACGAGTTAGTAAATCTTTATAGTCAAAATTAGTATTCCAGTATTGAAATAGGTTAACTTGCCTGTATTAAAAAAGTAAAAACCTAACTTTTTCTTTTTATCGTTACTGTCCCTCACCTCAATAAAATCTTAATCGGCACTCCGGTAGATAAAGGTTTTGGACCACACTGTTTTAAATCATTATCTTCATAAATAAATGTAATAATACAGTCTATGATAACATTTAAAATAATTTTATTGATGTTGCATAAAAACAATATACATACAATGTAAATTACAATATAAAAATTATAAATGGTTGTTGAGATTAAAATTAAGTAATTAACAAACTGCCTAAACCTAAGTAAAAGGAGAAAAAATTAAATACATATAATTATATGTAAAGAAAATATCTATTGAAATATAACTTAATTGATCTCAAAGCATTGATGATTAAAACATTGATTTTCAGCATCCATCATCTTCTAAGTCATGGTTTATAAAAGAGTGGAAGAATTTGAGGTAATACTGGTTCATGTTTTTATCTAATATTTTTTCTACTGTAGAGCTAGATTGGATAATAATTGTCAACATTTAGCTTCAAATACATTTTCAATAAAGTGTCTATTATCAGAGCTCCAACATTTCTTATAACTTTTGCCTATAAAAGTTTTTTTTTAAATCTCCCCCAAAACTTCCAGTTTTAATATTAATTAAAATAAGGATCGATTAGAGATTAGAGTGATCCATAGCTAATTTACCACCTAGTAATTTTTTAAGTATTATTTTGTTTTAAGTAAATAGAACATTGTTGTTTAATATTGCAATACTTTAATTACTTTTACATGTTAGTTACTTTTTGTCCTAGCTCGATTTATAAACGAGTTCAACACTTATTACCATTATAAAAACTATTATACTTATCATTACTCAGAAAAAACTATTAGATGTTTAAAAATACAATCATTTTACTCAATATTACGCAAGTACACCCTGTTTTTAGTAAAATTTTGTTTCAATATTGATTAGTTTTGGTTTAAAACGCAGACAAATTGGTATCAAACTTTTATAAAGATGTTTAATACGCAACTTCAAAAAGATGGCACTGCTTAAAGAACTTATTATACATCAAATGGCACTTTAGAAAAAGTTAAAACATGGTAGTCCTGTGACTATAATTTTAACAGATAAAAACAATTTTAAAAGATCTTACCGATAATATAGGATATCCATCTTGAAAATATCATGCTTATAGTACAGATACAGTAATTGAATCACTTATTTCAGAAACATGTCAAACGCCACTTTTCTTGTTTTGAGATAAACGAGAAAAACTGTATAAAACCTCACAACATTTTTATGAAGGTGTTTAGTAATTTTTTTCTTAAAGTAGACCTCATTTGGGTATTTTACAGACAAAAAGAATATTTTAAATATTTTTATTCTTTGCATAAAAAAATATTGAAGTTTTTGCATTTGACAGATTTCTGCAATAAACAGAGTATTCAGGCCAATTTTCATAGTTTAAGTCAAATTCTTTAAAGGATTTGGTAATAAAAGTGGGAGTATTAGTTGAAAATAGCATTTCCATATTAAATACTAACACATAAAATTATTACAGAGTTCTTATTTTTTCTCTTTTGGTTATTAGATGTACAAATACTTATTTTTATAAATGATTTCAACTCTAGACACAAAAATAGTGGTCAGCCAATTCAAAATGTTAATATAGACATCTTTGAAGTCAATTAGGTAGTTGCTTCGAAGTAACTTTGTGGACAGTAAAACGATTTTGCTTTAAAAGCCTACAAAATTAGTTAATTCGTTCAATATTATGATCTGGGGTATAGATTTGATGTCCACTTTTAATAAAGTGATTCATAGATCCGAAATATCAATCCCATCATGAATTGATGAATGGCCACAAGCACGAAAATTTTAAATATACATCTACCAAAACGTCCTTAGAGTCTTGAGATTCATAAAAAAAACTTTAAAAATATGGTTTGTAATAATGGCTTGATTGACCTAACCTCTAAAGAATGTATTTTTCAGTCGCATATAGTTTTTGTATGCGATTAAAAAACAAACTGCAGTCCCAAACAAGCGGTAGATGAGACGGCATGAGCGAAATTCCCCGCATTTTAAGTGCAGAAACCTGTCAAACGACGTCGTTTGACATGTTTCTTCACTAAAGCTGAAATTTAACATGCTGGAAAACTATTTTAAAATCCCGTTATTTTTATTATTCTTACACTAAAATGTGCGTTTACCCCTACAGAATCATATGACACCAATAACTAATTTTTGAAAAAAGTGGCGTTTGACATGTTTCTGAAATAAGTGATTCAATTACACGAAACAAACATCTAGAAAGAAAAAGTTCAATTATGAACAGAAAAACAGAATTATCAACTGGTGAGTACAAATAGCCCAAAGGCAAAGCACCACTGCCTGCATTTATTTGTTCTTTGGTCATTTTTGATTATGGGTTATGAAAAGTATATAGATTAAAAAATATAAGCTATAATTGAAACAATAACAACAAAGTATTCTTCAAAAAAGAGGGAAACAAAAATAAGATGCATGGAAGCATTGACGACCGATCGACAATAAATAATAAATAGTTTTTCTTTCAAACAGGAATTGGGGTCAGAACCAAAGTTTTCTTGTTGGGGCAAAGTTGTGAATATAAGATGCCATGGGGCCTGATATCTGCCTTTTTGTTTTTTTATAATTAAAAAGTCATAATATATAAGAGTTTCCGGGGGGGGTTCGCGGAAAACTTAAATTTAACTACAATTTTTAAATATTATATGAGGCTATTATAAAATCAAATTTCAACTTACACTCATGCACAGGGCTTATTTTTAATCCTTTGTTTTTAGGAAGGATTGCCTTCCATTTACGGATGCTTAAAGGATGTATTATAATTTTGGTTAATTTTAAAATATGTCCCTTTATTTTCAACGTTTTTTGCAATTTCTGTCATTTTACTTTTCATTGGCATCATTGAAGCACAGTACCTATCATACATCCTTTTCAACATAACAAACGGTTTTGTAATATTATCTAGTTCGTAAGTGAAGGTCTGATTGTATGCTGATAATAAAAAAAATCATTTTTAAGTGCTTTTAACCTGAACCTGTATCATTAAGCAACACCCCCTGTTCTCCCTTGGTAGCTTTTAGGGTGCAATCCATCGCTTTTGATTGGCATCGTCTAGTTTCAGCTATGATAAGTACTTGCCCTCGGTGGGGCCGGTAGGTAGTTGAACTTGGACAGTTTCAACATTGTTCTCGAGTTGCGACAGAACTTGCAGCTCTCACGGCACGGTCCGGTCCGGTCCAAACAAGTCTTGAGAGACTTGCTTCATAGACGCAGTTATTAGATACTGAGAGAAGTAAGTGCTGTATTTTTCTGCTTTTGTTCTGCTTTAAAAATATTCATTTTCGTTGCATGCAGCTTTTAAGGAGTATGTTTTAATAATTGTTTGGACCTTTTTAAGTGATCAAATATTTGTTTGAAAAATTAGGAAGAAAGATTGTATTTAGTCTTAAAATACCCTTTACTAAAAGTATATTCAGTTGAAAACAGGGTGCAGAAAAGTTGAATAATAAAAATAAAGAAAGGTACTTTAAAAATTACCAGAACAATACTTATTTTTTTTTTCTTCTAATAGTTATTTTTGTTTTGCTCATTGTGTTCTACTTGTGATGAAATATTTAGAAAAAAAATATCTGAGATATTTACTGAATAAAAACTTAAGTCCTTTGACTAGCATTAATTATTACATATCCTGGTCTCCTTTCAAGAAGATAAACATTTTAAAAAAATTCAAACCTCAAAAATCATTTTTATAGAAAAAACAACCACATAATTTAGCTACTAACTATAAGTTATTATTTTTAAATTTCTTTAAAAAAAAAAAAAAATCGCTACTAAATATAAATACAAGATAGATGAACAAGATAATTAATACAAAGATTGGTTTCAATAAAGGTATTTAATTTAATAAAATAATTTTATCAATATAATCAAAGAGAAATAAGATAAAGCGCCATTGTGAGATTCATCCTTCCCTGAACTCAGATATCTGCTTCCCTTGACCTCAGGAACCAATGATATCGTCGCTAAAAGTGCATCATGACATAACTCAATCTTACATCATGACATAACCCGATCTTCAGGAAGAGGAAAAATATAGTTCTATTTAACGTACACTTCTATGGATGCAGAATTAACATTAACGAACTGGTGATACCAGCTATTTGAGTGGTTTTTCTCAAAACCGATGATATCAGACGATCCAGTGTCAAATTATACATAGTTAAGTAATTAATGTATATATAATATATTAATAATTAACTTATTCTGTATAATATAATAAATTATTTACCTATAAGTTATATAGTTAATGCATAACTCAATGTATCCAAAAATTGAGTTATGTCGCCATAAGCGACGTTCTCTTTTATATCCTGCTCAAATGAAAGGCTTTTTACATAACCCCTGATTTTCACCCCAAATAATACTTTTTATATAAAAGAAACATTTAAGTTAGTAGATGGGGTATAAGTCATGTCTATCAATGTACGTAAAATGAGGGGTTGAAAGGATCTCTGTTATTAAAAAAAAAACAGGAGCATCTTTTAGGGGACGCACTTAAGAGTCTGGAAGGGATGAAGAGATAGTCTTATCAAACAACGATTTACTGTGTTATAATCGTCGGTTGGACTGGACGCAGCCAAAGCTTAGTGATGTGTCTACTGCACCCAATACTGGAATAGAAAGGGTGTTTCAAAAGTCCGTTTCATGGCTTTATTTGGTTTCAACGTCCCTTACGGTAATGAAAGTAAGGGGTAAGTGAATAAGCTGAATCCATTGAGACGGCTTCCGCTTACAGCCTCCCTAGGGGCGAATTAAGGAAGTTTAAGAAATAATTAAAAAACTTAAGGAAATAGAGAACACAGAATTCAGTAAGAAAATTGGTTGCAATATCGTAACCGCCGAACCGCCGTAACGCACCGAAAAAATTTCATGAAAATATCTTAAATATTCGAGAAGATATTAAGAATCAAAACTAACCCTTTAAAAAGGGGCCATCCAAAATTTAGAGTCATCTCCAATTTTATTAAGGTAAAATGGGATAACTTTGGTCCTATGGATTGATTTTTTTTCACATTAAAAGCAAATAAAAAGGTTTTTAAAAAAAAACATAAATGTTTATTACTTTTAGGGCGCAAGTCGGTAACAGAAAAAATTGTCATATTGAGCTGACAGTTTTTATACGCTTTATTTAAGCCATTTGGTCTAACCTCCACCCCTAATCTACTAATCTCAAGCGGATTTTTGAAAACTGATTTTATAGAACTTTTTTTTTTCAAAAATAACGTTTTTTCAGGTTAACGGTTTTTAACGTTTTTTCATTCCCCGTCTTAGGGCTAATTGTCGTATTGAACTGAAAATTTTTTTTACGTTTTATTGAAGTTATTTGACTAATATTCCACACTAGCCACAAGCAGATTTCTGAAAAAAAAATTTCAAAAAAAGAATTATAATTGCTCAGATAGGGGGTTATCCAAAATCTTTTTAAAAGAGTTTAGATTAGAAACAACAACTCGTAAAATTATGATAGCAATATGTACCTCCGTAGCAAAAAATAATATTGAATCCTTTGAGATAGCTTACAATGTTTTAGCTCCGAAATAAGGAAGTTAAGTAAAAAATTTAAAAAAAAATACTGAAGATTACAGCAAAAATACTGAAAACGCCATCAAAATATTTGTGCAATATCATAATATTAAGTTTGCGATATCATAATTATAGTGCAAGAGTAATTGTATTTTTTAATTGTATAAAATATCATTTTTTAATGTTAGACTAAATATTCTAATGACGCCTTCTGTGTATTGTAGTTAATAAAGTAAGATTAATTTAAAGAGTTTCGTAACTAGAAGATTTTGATATGATAAAGGGAGCACACAATTTATCACAATCTTTGTCTCGTTTACAGTAGTTTATTTTTATCGAGTTTTTGCACTTGGTTATCTCAAAAGCTTAATAAGTGCATTTTATCTAAGGATTTATATCAGATCAGATATATTTTTATCGGTTTTTTAACAATAACTTTAAAATCAAACCGAAAGTCCGAACTATAAAGGAAGTTATGCTTTCGGTTTAGTTTTTAGCATACTTTTTAAATGGTATTATTGTTTCCTTGATGATATTTTTATTAACACCAAATTCTCTTTACATAACTGACTAAAAGTTCACATTCCTTTTAATGCAAATATGTAGTACCAATGAAAGCAACATAGAATGTATGACTTAAATTCCATGTTGAATATATAGTGCAGGGGATGAAAAACCAAAACTAATACCTTAGTTAACAGGGTGTTTAGGACATTCATACATAGTTACAAAACATTTCCAACTATGCTTATCATCCGTAATTCTACATCCCAACCGAGATTTATGGGTCAATGAAACTTCTTTTCTTAATAGGTACAATAGTACACAATGGACGAATTGTTCAGTATAATGAACCCTACACAAAACCTTTTGAAAAATTTAAGAAACACACGTTTTGAGAAAATTGTTAGGGACATTTAAATAGTTCGTAAAGTTTTAAGTTCGAATAAAATTTAGAAACATGCCAAAAATTTTATAGTATACATGGACAAATTTTGAGCGCATTTTAAAACAGTTTTCTCTTTAAAAACGAATAGATGTTTTAAGGTAAAATAAGGAATAAAATCATGTAGCACTATTCAGTAATAAATATATTATGTGTACACTTACGTTACTGAAACATTTGAGTAGTTTACAATAAACATCATTTTGCACTAAGAGTATTAATAAATATAGAAATGAGTTAATATTTTTTTTCTCAAATCTTTAATATTGTTAATAAAACCTCAATATCTCGAAACTTTACCTTTTTCTTCAAAATATCGAGAAAAAGTTTGCTCTCAAAATCAACTATCAACACAAAATATTCTGTAATAACAGAATTCTAGAAATTTTTCTCAAACTGAATAATCTTTGAATTTTGAGTTTCAACGAAGCTTCTTCCTTGTATCGCTGCAATTAGAAGAACCAAAAAAAAAATGCTTTCTTGAAACTTCGAAGGTCGACGATCAGGAATCAAGGACACGTTCTTTTGAAAGTAAAAGAAACCAGAAATCAAGGGAGAAGTTTCTCCTCTCAGCATCAGGAACTCTTTCGAAGAACCGTTATTCGGGGGATATCTTTGTTTACACCGGCTGTCAGCAAACAGTAAAAGTAAGTTTTTCTTCTTGCATAATTTGATTAAACCAATGTGTCCTTGGGAAAAATCAGAAAAACTAACCCTCTTTTATGCCGCAATAATACAATAGAGTAAATACTTATAAAAATATTTTCAATTTAAATCTTTTTCTGTATCTCTATTCTTTGTTTCAATTCTTCATTCTTAGTTTCAAATTTCTTCGCGAGGTTCTAGGGAAGAGGCAATTACTTTCACGAGAAACCCTGAGACAGGCCTGCACGACATATGACTCGCCAGCTCTTTTATGGCCCGATATAAGTTTTGCATGATTCTAAAAATCAAAGGGATAGAAAAAAATTATTTAAGAGATGAATTTATTCTTCTTCTTCTTCTTCTTCTTCAAAAGCTCAACAGCCTTTTACAGGCCAAGGCTGACTCGCAGATTCTCCTCCATCTGGCCCTGTCTGGTGCGACGGCCCGCCATCGGTTAATTCCCAGTAGCTTGAGGTCCCCCTCAACATCATCCATCCATCTTGTAGGTGGTCTTCCCCTTCGTCTGATCCCTTCAATTCTGGAGAAAGTCACTTTTTACCCATGAAAAATATTTATAGGCAGTTAGTTCACCAATTAAAAAGGCAGATAATTGAAAATTAAGCCAACTTAAGTTTTATGAAACCAGTAATTGACAAAAAAAATTGAAGTATGTATTATTGAATTCTAATACACAAACTTGCAGTATATTTCGAATATTAGTCTCTTGTGATATATCTGTAATTATACTTGATTACTCGATTACTATTTATAAATTTCTTTGCATGTCATGAGTAAAAACGCATCACTTAAGTTGTATATTTTTAACCATAACACTTTTTTGGTAATGTAAATTTCAAAGGTTTTCTGTACAGAGTACTAGAACAGAGTCCATGGCCGTAGGCGATAATGGAAATCGAAAAAACATTGGGTATGCCTTTGTGGTAGGGGTCCTGGTGGCGCTGGGATCGCATCTACTGCTCATGAAATTCACGCCTCCCTTGTCACGTCATAAGAGGAAGAGGAAAAAAGACTCTCAATCACCGAATTTTTTAATACCACTACGAAACTGACTGATTAAATGAACACGTCACAGCCAATCACAGGATATCACCACCAAATTATGCCTACCTCTCTGTCAATCAAAAACATTTGCAGTGCTGCCCTCTACCATGAGATAGCACTTGACCCCAGACCTTCCTTCTCTTCTCGGTATTTTGCTCCTTGGGCTGGCTGTAGTTGTAGTAAGGGAGCCAGTGTCAGAAAATTTTCAGTCATTTCCTCCCCGCTAAATTTTTGTTACATTATAGTTAACGCAATATCTCGAAGAGAAAAAACCCGTCAGCTGGCTGTAGGATGGGGGGTTATACTGTTATACATTAGCTGGTCGCTTGAACATTGGAGCTCCCAGCTTCCTCCTCAAAGAACCGAGATAATTTCCCGCCGCCACTCGCCCATCTGCATGTAACCAAAATTTAGCCGGTTCTTCACAGTTCGTTCTTCGTGGAGGAAGCTCTAATTTTCAAGAGACCAGCTGACCGTATAACCACCATCCTACAGCCAGCTTTTTTTTTTCTTCGAGATATTGGGTTAACTATGATCTAACAAAATTTAACCGGGAGGAAATGACTGAAAATTTTATTTTTTTCTGCCGAATGATATCATTCTGTGTTGTTGTTGTGACTAATCTCGGAATTGTCTAGCAGGGCTAGACAATCCCCATGAATCCAAAAATATCTAAAAAGTCTAAAAACAGTTTGTGAGTCTCTGAGGACTTCGTCTTTAATAAAACCCAAGCAATCTAAAATATGAGCAGGGGAGGCCATGTCCTTTTGATATCATTCTTCGAGGAGGAAGCTCCAATGTTCTTCCGTTTGGGGGGCTACTATCGCTCAACCCAGCCACGGAACTGCAGCTGACATTCACAAAGCTTTATGATACTACTCTCTGAAGCATCCCACTAATTACCGCGTGAGAGGAAATTGGTACCAAAATCTGTCACTGGCTCCCGTGCTATTGGTAAACAGACTTTGTCTTGGGAGCTGCATGCTTTTAGCTGCTCGAGTGGGCTGGCTTTATTACAAATCAGTTTCGTAAACTAGTAAGCTCAATTTTTCAGAAAGATTTAAGGCACTGTCTATTTGGACGGTAAATGTACAACAAAACTCTACTCTTATTTACACGGCAACTGTTCTGATTGGAGCGCCGGGACTGCAACGTAACCTCGAGACCTATTGCGCATGAGCCAACTGCCGTTTTTGCCGTCCAAATAGACACTTCCAAGATTTAAAACAAAAATATTAATCTACAGTCATTTAAAACATGTATACCAAATAAATTAAAGATCTTGCAATGGCACAAACCTACTAATTTAGGAAGATTTGAAAAGAAGGGCTTTTTTCAAAAGAAAATTTAACAATATTATAAGTGGTCTTTTGCTGTATTTCGTGCTAAACAAAAATGTTTTATTTTCATGAAATTTGGAAAGAGAAAATGCTTCCAATTAAAAAATATGGAAGTGCATTGCACAATTAGGTTTAATGACTTAGGTTTAATTGACTTAATATTAATCTACAGTCATTTAAAACATGTATACCAAATAAATTAAAGATCTTGCAATGGCACAAACCTACTAATTTAGGAAGATTTGAAAAGAAGGGCTTTTTTCAAAAGAAAATTTAACAATATTATAAGTGGTCTTTTGCTGTATTTCGTGCTAAACAAAAATGTTTTATTTTCATGAAATTTGGAAAGAGAAAATGCTTCCAATTAAAAAATATGGAAGTGCATTGCACAATTAGGTTTAATGACTTAGTTCGTAAAACATTTCTTAAAGTACTCTGTAAAAATAGTAAAGTTGGTTAAAAATGTTTAAAACGTTTAGTTTTGGAAATGAAAATCCATAGCCGAATTTTTACCAAATATTAAACATTTGGGTAGTAAATAGTGGGGTAGTTGAGCATTGGGCTTCTGTCGGGGACTTGCCAAGGTTTTAAAAGCTTCTGCAGAGGGAACGAAAAAATTTTTCTTGACAAAAACATTTCAATAAATTTTTGGTGATCTTTTCCAAGTATTTTGGAAAATTTAACTCCATAATTTTAGCATATTTTTAAACATGGTTGGAACTTATATACATATGGTTTACAGAAAAATCCATTCAGAGGTAAACACTTATTGAAATTAAAGATTTTGACTATGATGCATCATCAGCCAAGGTTTATAGAATATAAGGTTGGCTCTTCACATAGACATGGAAAAAGCTCGTGACGTCTCGTTTCCGCTGCCAGTGACGTCATTTGTAACGCCTCCTAACTGTTTGAACAACCAATCACTTTCAGTTTGAGCGGGATAAGGGAAAGATACTGGTGGCATGGAAACTTTACGCTCCGCCTTAACAAGCCTGATTGGCCAGTGTAAGCTTTGGCTCGTCACTTCCGCTGCCAGTGACGTCACTGGTAGCAGTGTCAGATGGGCCCCCTCTGATCATCAGCATCACAAAGGCTCTAAAAAATAGTTTTTTTTTTTCAGATTTTTTAATGCACTAATTAATTTGCAATCCTCATTTAAAAGTTCCAATGGACAGAAACCCGGCGGGACGTCACAGTTGCAGATGAGCTACTAGTACGAAGTAGTAGGAAGAAGCCGCCGCTCGCTCTAACTTACTACTCCTCCATCAACCAATCGAGTGCTAAAATTTCCCCCCTCAGCTTCCGAACGATGACGTGTTCCGCAACTCTGACGTAATGCGCTGAGTGTGCATGTAGCTTTTATTTATTTAAAAATTGACTAATTTAAAAATAACTCTTTAAAGTGATCTTTACTCTTGAACTCCTTTGGTGCTTTTGAATCGCTGTTCACCGCTTTTGCCGCTTTAACCTCTTTTGACGCGATGGTGTAAATCCATCAAAATATTTACTATAATGGATTTGGAGATGTTGTCAATGAGAATATTTATTAACCTGGGGGTAAGATTTAAATTTACGAAATTTACACGATGCATCTTATTTCCACATCTATTACCTCTAGAAACGGCACTGAGAAACGGGGAGTGTTTTTGAACGGAATTCCAAGTTTCGATTAATTGGTATAGGTGACGCTACGAAACACAGTAAAAATCCCAATAACAAGGGTACCGTCTGACCAAGGTGCAGTGTAAGTTTACATACAATTTCAAGTCATCACAACACAATCAGTCTGTTCAGCTGTGAAACGAAACATAAGTACTTTCGAATTCCTAAATTATTCCTTTTGTGTCAAATTGTATTGTTTTGTTTTTCCTTTGGTTATTATGCATTTTTAATGTTTGTTTCATAGAGTTCCAACTATATTACTTTGTTTTTCTTTCAGTTTCTTTAATATAAAGTTTCGTTTTGACAGTTCGAAAGGGAATCTTGGTTTTACTCCTTAAGCAATCTTTTCCGTGTTTTCAAACTTTTTATTTATTGTTATGGTTCACTTGCATTAATCTACTTAAGTTTCACCTTTCCTTCGCCTTTAAATGATATCTTCTAACCTAAGAAATCCACAATATTCAAGGACATTTGAGGTGTGTAACGATTTTCTATGACATTAACTCTTTTTATCTAGCAGTTGTCAAACAGTTTTTGAGTCTTAAGAAATAGAAAGAAGTCAAGCCTTTTACCTGCAAATTTTCCTTTTCGTATAAGGATTTAATTATCTTAACAACTATGTTTACTTTACTTAACCTTGACTTTAAACTTGAAAACCTACACAGTTTACATTCGCAAACAAGTTATATTCACTATTGTCACCATGTTTTTAGGAATAAATATTAGGGTAAATCCAAGCAATCCTAGCTTGGGTGACATATTTGGTGAAATATGGTTTTGCCAGTGTCGTTTATTGGCGAGTAAATAATTCAACTTTTACATTAAGTTGATTGCAAGAATCCACTATTTTATTGCCATTTTTTGTGCCTGGCGCGAATTCTTTTCTTCACCCAATATTAGTTATTGAAAGAGTTGTATACATAGGCGGATATATGGAGGGGCAATGCCCCCCCAACTTTTTGAGAAAATTCCGTGTTTGTAAGGGAAAATCATGTTTCCAAATTCATCAGGGGCAGCTTGCCCCCTCCCCTGTTTTCGCCCCAGGGTCCACCACCTAAATCCGCCCATGGTTGTATAGTGATCTATGTGTCAGAAAAGACAACGAACACTTCGAGATCAGTTTTTAAAGAAAACTAGATCAACAGTGTTGCATAAAAATCTAGAACAACCATAATAATTTGTCAGAACATCTAAGTGTTTCCCAACCTTTTTTGGTCCATGCCCCTTGCCCCACCAAAGCCTTTCTAAATATTCCATGCCCCCCATGTCCTTTTTTTTTCCGAAAATTCTTCTTGAAAAGTAAACAAAACCTGGTTGTCCATGCTCCACCTGGGGGCAACTTGTTTGAAAATTTTCAAATTTCCCCCCTAGAATTTCATATGGCTCCCAGTGGGGCATGCGCCCCACGTTGGGAAACACTGACTCAATATAATACTGGTGTAATCCAAAGAAACCAGGCGTGGCGACAAAATAGTGATTTCTGGCAACCCATCTCTATAGAAGTTGAATTGTTTACTTGCTAATAACTGGCTTTGGCAACACCAAGGGTAATTTCCTACGTTACCGTTCACGTTTGGCGCTTTCTTGGCGCCATTTTTTTTTGTCGCCAAGTTCGAAAAGTATAAAGTTACGGAAAGTTACAAACATCCACTAAACTAATTAAAACTTTATTAGAAAACAAGTTATAACATAATTTGAAAGTATTTATCACTGGATTGACCCATTTTTAGGACTTTGATACCAAGATTATACTTTCGATACCTGGGCAATAAATTAAGGCAATGGAGCATATAAATAAAATAACATTTTAAAGCACAATATAATTTCTAATCTTAATTATCTATTACAACATCAGTAATATTATACAAAAAACATCTAATATGCCACACAGACATAATTATAAGCTTTTCAATTGTCAACGTTATTACTTGCATAAGGTACATAACGCATGTCAAGTAATCATCTCATTGGCCATAGCCAAAGGTTACAATACGAGAGCGCATTCTTACGTCATTTAAGTTGAATTGCGCATTGCGTTCGTTATTACACTCGCAATCGCAAGACTTGGCAATCTATCGCTTGACTGGGGAATCTAACCCCAAACGAACTGGGTAGTTGGAACGATCCACACAAAGTTTTGCCAAAAAGGTCACCCAGTCTCAGTTTCTTTGGATTTACCTTAAACTGTTTGTAACTGTAAAATTGTAGTTTTTAATATCTAGGTTACTCAGCCAGAACAATCTCAACACTTTAAATATGTAGGGTTCTTTTTTTAAATTGTCTACTGCTCCATATAACTTTTAATATTAGGAGGGTAAGTGGAACAGATTTGGTGTAGGTCTTCTAAGGAAATTAACTAGGGCAGTTGTCCACTTGGTGACTATCGCCCTTTTTGCTATGCAGCACCAATATCAAATCTGTTTCAAATAAGCCACACTAAAAATTTACTTAAGAATATAATAGTAGACTGAGAACTTCTCTCAGCTTTAGCTAGAGTTTTAATACTTACATTGATTGTATTCCTTCCAGTGGTGAGATTGGGGTTGGGCGTAGGTGACACTGTCCCCTGAGATATATGTGCCACCCCCAAAAGAAATATGGATTTCTGGATAAAACATGAAAAGAGTTTAAACTGTAAAAAATTTTATTATATTAATATGGGTTTGATATAAACTTCATTAGTACACATAATTTACTACACAGGGAGACAGAATGGGTCTTCTTTTTGTCTGAAAATTAGACATTGCGGGTTTGTTTTAGCATTTCAACACAGTGATCTATTTTTAAAGGAACTAAGATAATAATCTGATCAGTGTCTGATGGATAATGAGGTTTGTGGCGAAATCTGCTTTTTTGAGAATCTAATGTGTTAGTGAATCATGTGTGATGGTAGAAAAAAAAACTTCACTCTCGGTTTATAAGATCACCCATATATTTTAGGGAACTTTTGGTTGGTTGCATCCCCTTCCATCCTTCCCAATCTCAGCAATGATTAGTCCCAAGTAAATTGAGGAGACTTAATAATACTAAGGGAAACAAACGGCTTGATCAAGACAGTAGAATCTGACTTTTTTTTATCCCCAACCTCACAAGCTTGCCAGGGCTTAAATTGCACCGGAGCGGAGCTCCGGTACTTCTTGGTTTTCAGTAAATATTTACTGATATTTATTCATTAATCAGTAAAATTTGTAATGCTGAAATAGTAGCGCTCCGGTACTTCTTTGGTTAGAATTTAAGCCCTGAAGCTTGCAATAAAATTATTATGAAGTGTCGTCTTCTGTAAGCGCTACTAATGTACACTTTTTTACTTTTAGAAATTATCAAGAAACAAAATTTAAACCACAAGTTAACCATGTTGCCTTTAAGACTGATTTGAAAATAACAAAAAAATGGATGTACCATGGAAGAACTTCAAGATAAGAGCTTATTCTGTTAGTTAACATCACTTTTGTATGCTTTTTCCTAATTGTAGTACTACTATAAAGTTTAAAATTAAATTTAAAAATTTTATTAAATATCTAACGTTAACATTCAAAATAGAGATGCTTAATTTTTTAAATACTAAAGTGACTAGTAATAATCGAAAATAACGTCTAACTAATTTAAAGTGAACATAAATAAATAGGGTACTTGCGTATTATCTTGTTGACCGTTTGTTAGCACAGCTATAGAACAGTCAATGGGCTTTGATAACGTTTTCGGATCGGGGACCCTTCTGTCCTCCTTATATTCCTTCTTTAGTAAAGATTTGCTGTTTAATCAGAATATAGGAGGGGATGGTTATTAGCCTGGACCCATTAATTTCTAACTAGTTTATAAGTAAAAATAGATAAATATATAAAATTTATTTGAATTTATGAAACAAAGAATACTTCTGTATCATCCCATCAACTGTGCTTAACTTAAAGGTGGACATAATTTAGAGCCGAGCAGCGAAGGCAAACAACTGTAAACAGTTTGCTCGTATAAATTTTCCCTGTTATTGGAAATCCTGTGATGTTCCAAGGAAACCTCCATTGTAGTGAATGCTCGCGAACTCAACCGAGTGTGTTTGCAGCTCAGCTCTAATTTATGTTCGCCTTAAGACTAAAAACTGTTTAAGGCTCACTTCAAATGACTAACAATTGAACTGTTCTTAAGCCCCCTAAAAATAACATTGAGATGGCCAATCAGACTCCAACAACATAACCCTTGTAAACAACACACATTAGTTTCACACTCCCTGAAGTACTATTAGTGGATCTGATTCTACTGTTGTTTTATTAGACAAACCAAAAAGCTAATTTTTAGCTTGTTTTGATCTGGAAAATAATGGGGGCAACACTCATCTGCTTTGGTTATTTACACCTTTGCCTTAATAGCTTTCAATGGTTTTCCTCCTTAAATTAATTCATTTATATGGCCTTGAAAAATATTTGCCCTTCCTCAAAAGAAAAAGGTTTTTGCTTATTATCCCCATTGACCCTCAGTTTCAGAGGCACCGTTTATCGGCTTTGGCTATATATTTTCGTTTTCAGCGACACAGTCGACGGGGTAAAACAGAAGTACTGAAAAAATACAATGTATGCCACTAAACCCAAGAGTTCAGAACAAGGAAAATATCTTAATAGTGTGTCTGCTATTGAGTTCTAATTAATTCCAAAAATGTTTTTAACACCATCAAGACTTCGGCTTTAAAAGTTTTATCTTTTTCCTTTATAAAAAGGGATATTTAAATAATATCCTCTGCTTTTGATCAGAACAAAGCTTTTTTAGATGACAAATACATTTTATATAAATGGCATCAGCATGAATGTTAAGAACTTTTTAGTGAAGTGTGTTCTTAAGTGAGGTGTGTGTGTGAGATCTTATGTTATAAATATCTATCTTTCATTTAGTGCTATGATTGGATGGAATGCATTTCTGTGAGCTACTATCAGGAAAAGATGGATTTGGCCAAAAACTCTTCGCTTAGTGAATATTAGGCAAGTTTCAAGATTTTCAAAACAGTTTTTTTTTCAGTGGCATAGTGTATAGAATTTATCATGATTTTTGTAAATAGTCATAATTTGAAAGCATGATCTAAATGAAAAATTTTAAAACTCTTGATTAATAGTAATTGTAAGCAACAACTGTTATTTAGGGGCTAGCAAGTAAGTTTATACTACTGGGTCCAAATAATTATGAAAAATTTTGTCAAGGTCTAGCAAAAAAAACCCGATTGTTTTAAATTCTTATGATATACATATATATTTCATGTAATTAGAGTGCATTATCTTCATAAATTTTTTTTAAATTCTGTTAAAACCATTTCGCATCACAGCAGCCCTATTAAAGATATATAACTTTTTTTTAATCAACTTATTATAAAATATTTTTAAAAAAACATTGATAAGCAAGGTAATTGCTTTAACGATTGGGTATTGTTTCAAAGAGAATATTGATGGGAATTTCTCCCTGGATGTATTCATGAAACCTTGTTTTATTAACAAATAAGAAATAAACTTTTTACATTTCAGCACTCTCCTTAATTTTTTTTCTTCAATAGAGCTATTCATGATGATGTCAAGACCAGTTATTTTTTTTCTAACTGTTAACAAACTGCTTTGAGAACAAACAAATGGTTGCTAGGGCATATTATGTTTTTGTTTTGGCTGTGAAAATTCTCAAAGACCCCATTTGAGGGTAAACGATTTTTCAGTGAAATTATAAACGCTTTCCAAAAGAGTACCCCCAATTTTAAGTAAAAATCACTCAGTACTAAAAGAGGTAGGATCAAAGATTTATCATCTGAAATTTTCATAGTAGTATATCCATCTAAATTAACTTTCTTGAATCCATTCCATATGAATTTATTCTGTTAATAATCAGTCTTTTTATTATACCTCTTTTTTGTACAGAAATCCATAGCTTGTCCTCCAACACTCATTTTGCTAGGGCCAAGTCGTGTGATGTAAAAAGCTCTATATGCTTGTAAATTATTAATAGATTTATATTGAAAGGGGGTCTAGGGGTTCCACCAGGAAATTTAACCCTTAAAAAGAAACAGGAGGGGTTTTTTTTGTATTTCGGGACGACAGCCCAAATATATCGGGGGATTTTCCAAATATTTTGGGGATGGGTACCTCCCAAATCTTATTCAAATGTAGATTTTTTTAAGTAATTAAGATTTTTTTTTAGAAAATTTTATTTTAAATCTGAACCTTGTTTTTAGTTAAACTATTAAAAATGAAGTATCAAAGACTTGTCTCCAACACTACCCCCTCTTCACTTCAAAATTGGTTAGAGGAAGAACTGGATGATCGGGGCATTGACAGTGTTTATGCTCGCTCTGTATTGAGTCTGTTGCAGCAAGACTCTATTGATATTGAGCCTCTTGAATGTCAGCATGGTAGAAGACGCCGCCTTAAAGCATTGCACAAGGTAACATTTGTTCCCAACTATTATTAAAGTTCAGAGTTCATTGAAAATGTTAAAGGCAATCTTATCCATATTTTTTGGTTCATTTAGTTTGCAAGTCAGGGTTCAGTTAAAATCTTTATAAATTTTAATAACAGTTTCAAGTTTTATGAAGCTCAGTGGCAAAACTGAATTAATTGTTCCTCTACATCTGCATACCAAAGAAAAACCAGTTTTAGAAAGAGCTCTATGCTCTGCTCTTTGGGTAGGACCTCTTAATTTTCACTCCATAGAACATGCCGTGTTGTTTTGAAAGCCTTGAGCTGATAAAGAAAATGCTAAGATTGTATCCACAGTGTACCCAAACACTGTAACTCTTAAGTTTCCAGATCTATGGGATTTTTGCTATTCTAAGGTTTTGTTTTGCATTTCTCAAAATTTGTCATTGTGGCTAAATCATAGTGTACCTGACATTATTATTCATATGTATTATATATTTTGTATTAAAATCATTTTAAAAAAAACACTTTTAGAATGGTGGACCTGGAAAAACTTATGTAACGAAATCTAAACATCAGAAATGGAGATCTAGAGAAATGCAAACTCTGCTAACGCCCTCATATCCCTGTTGCAATGCTGTCTTAACAGATTTGGAAAAACTGAAGAAAAAAGCAGCAGTTGATTGCCTTAGATCTGCATCCGATTATGTAAGTCATATTTCTCTTTGATTTTGCTGTAAAGTGTTGTATTTAACATGTTCATTTAAATATCATATGCCAAAATGCTTATCAACAGCAACAATAGTGTTGCTAAAATGTGTTGGAATGCAATGCAATTAAAAAGCATTTGGAAAATTTAATATGAAGGTTAATGCTTACTTGCTATTCTATATGCTAAAAAAATCTAAATTTTCTCTAAATATTTAAATCATGGGTGTGCTGTAGATTATTGAATTGTAAATTAACAACTTAATTGTTTCTTTTTATTTAACATTAGATCTGTATAAGCCTTATTTCTAAAAACTTTTAAGGTTCAGATTTATAATCTAAACAAAATAATTGAGAAAATCTAGAGATACTAAGAGAGGGATTGTGCAATCACCACTTAGGTAAATAAAATATAAGTTAAGTTGTAATTTTTTAATAATAACATATTTTATTCTTAGCTTCCATTATTTGTGAGGAGGCTCTGTCTGATGACGCAGTTAATTCTCTGATTGATGTTTTTATATTGCCAAAATATTCTCATGTTTAAGCTAAAATTAGGTTATAATTTAGTGTAATATTATATTGCTAAAATATGCCGCCTGTTTTTAAATGATTACATGTTTTAGATTAATGACATAGAAGAGCTGATTGATGAAGTATGGAAGCGATTAAAAAGTGAACAAAATTTGAAAGGTACCATTTTATACAATATTGATTCTTTTTTTTTCTTTCTTTTTGGTGAACTGTAGTGTGTTTAATCTTTTAAGTCATTCTATAATAATTATTAAAAGTTTTCCCAAACTCAAATTTTAGAGGTGGTATTTCAAAGTTATTACAATAACAAATTATTTATCCAGGATACCAAAAACTGGCTTGTTTTCAGAGTTTTCTTACCCAGTAATACTATGATTAACACAAATTTAAAGTTAAACCATTTTCAAAATTAAAAAAAAAAATAGCTCAAATATAAAAATGCCCTTATTTTTTCAACTTTAAGACAAAAATATCAGATCAAAATAGTATTTAAGTTATTGAAATTGTTAATCTTGCCAATCAGTTGACTTTAATGATGTTTAAAAATGTCAAGTTCATAAAAATGGAGCTAATTCATTATTTTTATGAAAAATATGTGGTTACATTAGGGTTTTAGTTCAGAAATCTTAAATTTTTTGTTTTGAAAGCATACCTATTACAAAAGCCACATTTCCGGTACAAAACAAAAAAATAAAATTATATGCATGTTATGAGAAATTTTTTCATGAAACAACTCTGTATGACCTGACGATTATAAAACAATGTAATTATGAAATGTTTTTCTTTTAAAAGAAACAAACTGTTTTTGAATTAGCATTTCACTTAAACATTCCCAGCAATAAAAATCATACTGAAATATTCTCTTTTAATCAATTAATCAAATTCTACTATAACAGCTATCTTTATTTATCAACTACCCGTAAAATTTTTCCTGGTTAATATATTGTACTTTTTACTTTAAAAAATTATTGGTTTTAAATGGGTTAGTTATATATTAATTATCTATATTATGATTTTTTCTTTTAAATAATGGGGGCAACTTGTTTACAGGCCTTAATGTATCTTGTTATTTTATACATATTTATTTTATATTATAATGCTTATTGGGATTTTAAGGTTTTGTTTTATCATTGTGCCTTTTGTTTCTGTTTAATTGCAAAGGTTTTGAGCTTATTTTAAGTATGAAAAATGATTTAAAAGTTTTTTTTATACCCATAGTTTGAAGCAAAGTCTAAAAGAGTCATGAAAGTAAGGTGTACCAATATAGTGACCATGCTGAGCAGAATCTATTGAGAGGGCTTACAGTAATCTTAACAGCAAACTAAGGGAGTTGAGTTGAAAATTGTTATTTTTTAATTACATTTTCAACTTTCTTATTTCACCGCTAGAAGTACTATAAGTCATCTTAATGAATTCAGCATGGTCAATTTACTACAGTTACTCCCTACTTACATGGCCTTACAAGATGTTTCTTCTAATTTAAAGGTGTGAAATAGACTTTTGAATCACTTTTGTTTTCCATAAAAGTGTCCTGTTTAGACTTTTACGACTTAAGTTTAAACCCTAAATTAAAGTATTCAAACTAATTAGTTTTAATTGCTGATATAGACAACCAACTTGTGGTACCAATAAGTATTACTGACTATAAAATAATTAAAATATAGGAGAAAAAGAAGAACAATCTCTGAGAAACTTTAAGGACCCACTTTTTATACCTCCATCATCACCAACAGATGAAATAGAAAAGTAACAATGCTTCACTACTTTGCTTTTATCTGAAAAGTTGTTCATTTGTTTTAATAGTTCTTATGTTTCTTATTCTCTCAGTTTCTGTAGAATAGAGGTGCACAACCTATGGCTTGTTAATGAATTTTGAGTAATTCCTAAAGCTGTCTTCCTTAAACCCTTATTTTCTTTCATATTTACTATTTTACATACACATCAATAATCTTTTCTGTGGGAAGCATGTTTTTTTTTTTCAATAAGTTAACCTTTACTGAACATTTTTTAAATTTAAGTTAAGCAATAAGACTAGCATTTAGAACCTGTTTTAAGAGTTTCTACTAGCAGTATTGAATATTGGAAGCTACTAATTTCATTTAGCTCTGTAACAAGATCCAGGGATTTTTTAAGGAAACATTTATAAGTTTTTTTTTTTCTCTAAGTGGCAGATACTTGGATAATATCTTTGATCAATTACAAGCCTATTTCAGTTCTTTTCTTTTCAAAAATGTAAACTTAATTAAAAATAAGTGGAATGCTCTGATTTTAATAGAACAGAAGCCTCACACATGGGGCTTCTTCCCTGCGAGACTAGAAGCTTTAATTTGGAACCCAGAAGTACTTATAGTTTACCTTCTCTCATCAAAGGGACCATAACATGCTAGGGACACACTGCTGTTTTGCAGAAAATGATGAGGCTGTGTTGTGGTGGGTTGATTGGGTTGACTTTGCTTGCTCTTGTATCTCAATATGAGTGGCTGCTTGTTTTCCCATATTCACTGGATGAGGAGCTGCCATCTGACCCCAGTGCACCCCTTTTGGTCAGGAAATGTATTTTTTAGGCTGGGGTTAATTTTTTTTTCTGTTGATATTAATATAAATTGTTATTCAGTGTTTAGCCTTAACCCTATATCAGAGACTTTTTAGAAGTTTCTGGACAGGGACAGTCTTAGTCAGGGTAGGCATGCCTCTGGCTTTTTGCTTCTTGTGATTCCATTAAATTCTCTTAGTGTAACAACAGTGCATAATTGGGTATTAAATTCACCCTCCCCCATGTCTCAACCAACAAGGAGAGCAGCGCTTCTTCCAAAAAGGTTGTGCATCTCTGCTGTAGATGTTAACTTTACTAAGTAGAGATAAAAGCTTTGGCAATGCATATTAATATTGAATTTAATAATTTCAAAAAAAATTTCTCTGTTGCCTAACTATAAATCTACATAGTCAGAGCTTGATGCAACCTAAAAAGCTTTTAATGTTATAACTTAACTAAAATGTTTCAAACATGGGTTATAAATGTGATACCATATGAAAATGCAATATATATATTTAAATGTTTTTAAAGTGATGTTACAAACTTCTGACAGTCATTGTATGCATATCCATAGTGGGGATTCACTAATTAGAAGTGTTTGTTTTTCAAGGGTGTCCAGTCAGATAGATTTTAATGTGTGTTTATATTTTTCATGTTCCTCTTTTATTTACTTGTGTATTAAGAATCATGTTTTTCCAGATATTTTGCGGCTTTTCCACCATTAAATGACAAAGTAGGAGATGCAGCCGCTATTGATCAGTGTGCGATTACAGGAAATGCTTGGTACAAAAGATGTGTATCTAAGAAGAAATTAGAAACCCAAGATGAAGTTTCTCATGTTTCAGGATCCTTATATTTACGAAGCCCAACCAGAGGATGTCAGCCAATAGTACCAATAAATTCTTTAAAACCTATTAAAAATACTTACAAAAGTGGTGCTGCAGTTCCTCCACTAACCTTAAATAAAAAAGATGAGTTTCCCATGAAATCTGAAAAAAGTCGTGAGAAATTTGCTAATAATAGAAAAGAATTAGTTTTGCAAGTAAAATTAGGCCCTCAAAGGTTTTCTTTAGGAATTCAATTTAGGCAGTTATCAACCATCAACTTCAATGATTGCTCTTTCCAAAAGAATGCTCTACTTGATCATATTTATGGCATCAACATAAAGAATCTTTGTGATGCTTTCAAAGATTCTGCTTGTAGAAATTCCGCTAAAATGGTTATGGCCAGGTTAAATTCTTATCGTAACATCTCAAAACAGGAAGTTTTACTTAATGGCATTGAAGGAATTATCCCGCAGATATCAGTTCATCATAATATGAGTTTTATGCCTGCTATTGAGAATAATGGATTAGCTAGCTATGAAAAACATCCTGTATGTGAAAATGACCCTGTACAAGATTCATTTTCTAATTGCTTAGAAAACCACTTTGAGTTATGGGGTTCCGGTGATACATTTATGAATTATTTAGACATAACTAGAAGTGTTCTTTCGTCTCTCTCTCTCGGTGATTACTCTAATGATTGGAAGTTAGACTCTTCTACAGATGAAACTCAAAATTCTTTTGAAAGCATTTACAGTTATGAAACTGAGAGCATTTTTTCAGAACTCGGGATAACCCATGCTTTCTCTGAATATTTACATAAGGACAAAAATGACTCAGCTCTAAGTTATTCCCTATGGGAACCGAAGATAAGTGCATTTGAAACCTTACCAGAGAAGACTGAAGTTACGAAGGAAGATATTGATAAGATGAATATTATTGAAAAATATGATGGTATTGCTGAGTTTTCTTTTGGTTTGCCTTATGAACAAGAGAAGATTTTTGAAGACATTTCTAATAACGAAATAATTAAAGATGAAGTATTTTTTTCAGATGAAGATTCTCCTTTAA
This sequence comes from Tetragnatha montana, assembly GCA_963680715.1. Classification (NCBI taxonomy): domain Eukaryota; kingdom Metazoa; phylum Arthropoda; class Arachnida; order Araneae; family Tetragnathidae; genus Tetragnatha; species Tetragnatha montana. Next base: position 31,412,439 of record OY796679.1, read on the forward strand.
TTTTCTCATGCAAAGATGAAAACTTCTTAACATCAAGCAAAACCCATTTTAAGCCTATTAGCTCATCTAATTCTTTGTCAGATTCAAGTGTTATTGAATCAGAGATTCAATTGAATGATGGGAATGTTGCAGAATCTTGCATTACAAGAGTTCAAAATATACCAAATGCAAATTTTATGTCAGGCATTTCTCTTGAAAGAAAGGTAATTAAGTCTGAATCCTTGTCCTCATCATGTGAAGAGCTTTCTCTTTTTTCTGATTATCAGTTGGAAAAGCCTTATTCTTCTAAAGCCTGTAATTTCGAACGTGATGGTTCTGATTCATGCTCTACTTCTCCCAATCTGTGTGTGCCATCTTTTATTGAAGATTTTCCCTCAAATAAAGCACAAAGTAGATGGGTAGATACACAGATTTCTAATGAAAATTGGCTTTTCCATTGGGGAGAAAATCACAGGAATATTGCAAATATCTGGCAAAGAGAGAACAAGTCAGTTGGAGACAAGGATAATGATGGAAACTACAACTCTGAAATTTATTCATCACTTTCTATTCAAATTGAAAATGATGGGGAAGAATTGCTAAAAAATGTCTTTTCTCATGTACTTGAAGATTCTGTGAAGCATTCTTCAGTAGAGTTTACTCCAAGTCCTACTGATTTCAATTTTAAAAGCCCACATATAGAAAATGCAATTGAAGAACCTGAAATTACTTATTTGGATTCCGAAATATCAAGTGAACAGAATAGTTTTTATGAGTTACCTTCTCAGTTACATGAATTCAATATTGATAGTAATGAAAAAAATTTGATTGAAGACGAGTTCCCCCATCAAGATTATAACTTATGCAGCAGCTTTTATAATGCACATGAAATCTCTGATGCTAAAGCTGGATTAGATGACGGTGAAAATTTGTATCCTCTCAGCAGAAACTACTCTGAAGGTGGTGGTTGGAGCCTTGCATCAGAGAGTTTTACAGAATTTGATATTGAAAACTCTGCTGAAAGAGGAGCCAACTCCCTAGGAGATTTGGTAAGACTTAATTTAAGCCTTAAGGATTCAGACCTGTAACAACAACTGAAAAATTTGAGCTTTAACTCACTACTTTGTCTCAATATACATTCCATGTTTATAACATTGTACCATAAATTAATGTTTAGTATACACTAGTGATCAGTGCTAAATGAAGATTGGTGTTGTAGATTTTACATTAAGTACTTGGGTAACTAAACACTGGGGCTTCCGTGTTAGGCTGACCACCTAACTGGGACATAAATGTCTTAACACCTTGCACCTCAAAGCCCTGTGTCACAAGAACGAAGATGGGCATTGTAGGCCTTGGCCCACTAGAGCTATTGAGACAATGAGTTTACTTATATGTAAGCAATTATTTGTAAATCTCAAGTATTGACTAAGTTATGCAGAAGTAACTTAGTTTAAAGAAAGTTGCTTAGAAGAGGAAGCAATTTTACTCTAAATATTTACTGCTTTTATCTAACATAAATACTTTATTAAATTTCAGTAATAGATTAATTTAGTCCCTAAGAAGTTCATAAAATATTTTAAGTATCTCTAAAACTTTAGCATTTAGTACCCTATTCCTTAAATCCTCTAAAAATTTTGTTTTGACATTTCTCTTTCAAACATTCAGCCCCATGATCATATTTAAACATCCAATATTTACTGAGTTGTAACATTATTTATAAATACTTTAAAAAGGCTAAAATACTTAAATATATAATTTATGTAGAAATGAACGTAATTAGAGTTTTATACAATAGAGAGGTATAAAACAAAGTTAACATCTTTGAACTTCTTAAATATTCCTTCTTATATATTAAATATAAAGTATTAGAAAAACTTTTTTGATATTGTAATCTAGAAAACTTCTTATTCACCAATCTTAAATCAACCCTGTAGTAAAACACCTATAAATCCTATAGTTTCTTACTTGTTTGATCTTTCTATCTCTAAAGTAAATTAAAAGATGGCGATGGAAAAAAAATAGATTCTTTGTTTTTATTTAGGAACTTATCATATTATCTCTAACTTTTTTTTCTTAAATTTTAGGATTTAGATAATTCAGGAGCTAAATTTTTGGAATTGTATCATCAAAACAGGCGCATTAGGTGTACTTCTGATACAAATCCTGTGACTGGAAGTGAATTAGCCTTGTCAATGTTTCAAAAGCGTAGCAAACAAAGTATGTTGTTTTCATTACTTGAATTTGATCTATTTTATACTTTTCCCCATGATCTCAATGATTCCTCCCCCTAGAAAAAATTCTCGCTTGAATATTTTCGTTATCTGTCTTATAAATATACTTTTAAATCTCAATTCTTTTATGAATGAAATTTTTGAAATTAGAATGCACTGAAACCTATATATAATGATTGACTTTCTGGAAGATGTTTTTCCATGGTCCTTGCGTGGTTAAAGCCAGCATTAGCAAACTCTGTCTGTAATGATAACCTGTTTATAACATTATTTCGAACAGTATCATCATGTGCTAACTGGTTAATGCTAGTTTATATCCCTTTTACATTGTAAAAAAACATTAAATTTTGTTTTGCTGCTTTCTATTTTAGGTAATGTTTCCTTATATTTATTTAAACATCATACCAACTGTTTTTATTAATAGTAGTTATACTTTCACAATGCTTTCCCTTTTTTTTCTAATTTACTTACTTTTTTCTGAGAATATTACATACAAAATAAATATTGACCCAATAAACTTAATTTTTGCATTTATTGAATCCGTTCCATTTATTGAAGTTTCCAAAACACTAAAAATAATTTGCTTGCATTGTAATATGCAAAAAAAAGTTAAATTTTTCTGTTCATTAGCCACTTTTAATTTTTAAAGTAATTATTACAGAATACGCATCAAGGAAGCGTCCATGCTCTTTCTTTCTACAAGGAAATTGTACCAGATCTGATTGCAAGTTTTCTCATGACCTCTCTAGTACTACATGTCGATTTTGGAAAGATGGATCTTGCTTCAAGGGAGATACTTGTCCTTTTCTTCATGGTTATATCAAGTAAATAGGACTAATTATAACTTAATGGGTTGAGTAATATCATATAGGCTTTTTTATAATTCTTTTTTCTATAATTTTAGTGAAACTGAGCAAGTTTCCAAAGATGATTATTTGAAGTCTGAAATCATTGACAACAAATATTCACTTGAATCTGAACTAGATTTCCCATCCTTGTCATCTGCTCAAGACAAGGTAATCACATATTTAGATTGTTTACTTTCTTGATGATTTTTCCTCTAAACATTGTATAGTAAGTCTTCCCTATGTAACACATTATTGCAGGAACCAAAAGAGAAGTCTACTGCCATTGACATAAAGCCGAGTGGATCTAAGAAAACTAGAGAGAAATTTAAATAATTGTGATTATTTAAGTTATTTTCAAATAATCTCATGTTCTGTTCATATAAAATACTCTTGACAAACGGGAGTTTAACAATAATTTCATTGAGTTCTCATACACAGTCACTTCTAGAATGTACTCAATATTTATGGTATGACATTTATTTCTTTTTCATGTGTTTCTAGTTAAGTTCTTTAATTCTGCATGTCATGCTCAACTGTTATAAAATATTTTCATTTTAGTGTAATTTGTTAGAAAATTGTTTTCCACTGCAATATGTATTATGTTTTCCAATTGCCATTTGACATTAATTTAAGATCTTTATAAGTTCATTTGTTGATATTTTGCACTGATTATTTGTATTGAAATGTATAGTAATTTAGTAGTTCAAATATTCACTCCTTCATTTACATCACACTTTAATATATTTTCCCTAGCCTATGTTAAATTTCAGTTTAGTATTTCACCACATATTAACTGGTATACTATCCTATTGGTTAAAAAAACTAATTTTATTAAAAAAATTACCATTTTTCAAACTTTTCCTTGTAAATTTTTATTGAAATTTCTGTGCTCATTTGTATATCAGTTAAATGTTGAAACTCTAAGTATGCTATATGATTATTTTTGGCTCTTACATTACTTATGATAATGAAGTGTGTTGTAGCTTTAAGCATAATTTTCTAGATCTGCTATATTATGGCATTTAAGAGTAAAGAGTATTTTTACCTCGAACAAAAGATTTTTGCGATATGTACATATTTTTTTGTTTATTGATATTTTTAGTTTAGTAAGTTCTAGTCAACACAGTTTAATGTTTTTATGGTATAATTTATTAAATATTTTAAGTATAAAACATTATTTAACTGTTCTATAATTTAACTTTTCGTTGAAAGAGTTGATGGCAAACTTCTGAAAAATATATACAATTGCTTTAATTGTAAATAGAAGTTAGGCCTTTATGGAAAAGTTTTTGAGTGTTCACAAAAGAATGTAAACTGTATGTTTAAAAAGTTTTGATTGTAACAATAAGTTGCTTGTTCCAGTTCAATACTCAGTACTAATATATATTTCTTAAATAATTCCTAAAAACCTTAATGCTTCAATGTGGAAAGTCTTCATGTTTTTGCAGCTATTAAAACAATTTCCAAGTTTTTAAAATAAGTGTTGAATGCACGTATGTAGCTATTAAGTTCAACATGAGCCAAAATGTTTAATTTTTGGATCTGTTTGTCTATTCTGAAACATTCTAGTCAGAAAGGCATTATTTTGTTATTTTTGTTTAAAGGTAGAAGAACATGAATACTCATGGTTAAAATTTTATGTATAGTTTATGTTTATAGCACAATTTCTCTTAAGGCTTATGATGCACAATTTTCTTCCTTCAAATGTAACTTAACTCCTTCTTGGAGAGTATTCATTCTTTTTTTAATATCTGAAATGTTTAATTATAATATAAAACAATACAAACTCTAAATATGATGAGAGAAACCTTTAATTCAATTTTTACTGAAATTTATTGGTGATAAATTTTAAACTACTTACCAAAGATTGTTTTTTAAAAGTGTTAACATTTTAAATTGTTTTAATTATATATTCATTTGTTTCCTTACTTCTTAATTTTAAAAATACCTTTGATATTCTATCATGGTATCAGATATTGTATGATGGAAGTTATGAATGACTCACTTGGCTGTGTTTCATGAATTAGCTAGATCCTGTCTGTATGCTGTTACATTTAAACTTTCTTAATTTTTAAGCCCACTTTGTATTTTTCGTTTTCATGTGTAACTTTATGTTAGTTTAATGTTATATGTATTGAAATTTTAATGTATGAAGTTATTCCAGAAAAGTTTATAGGATGTACACATATTTCAGAGTCTTTTAAAATGTAACTTTTTCGCTCTTAACTCTCGAATGAGTGTCCATTCTATTCTCTTAGAATAATGTACTCAAGGTTTCAAGTATTGACAAATCTATGTGACAATGTCTTCAGCTTGTTCGTAGAAGAAATAACAGTTTCGTACAAAGAAGTGAAACATTAATGTATGAGATTTTTGTGATATTCATATTTTCTAACATCAGTTCATTGTATTCTATTTACATCTGGATGAAGTTATTGCAGAAAATTCATTATAATTTAAATAATTTGTTTAAGTTCTAACTTCTGAGTAATTTCTTTGTCTAACTTGTTAATAATATTTGACCAACCTGTTTCATTAAAATAAAGAGCTTTATTGAAGAAGTATTTTTTTTTACTTGAAAATTGTCACTTATAAAAACAACAAGTAATGTTTTTAAGAAAACATTCAATGAATGTGTACAAAAACATAATAGTATGCTGATTTTTTATTATTTGATTGAAATTGTGTACTGTTATTAATCACTTTTAAGAAGTGGTAATTTCAGGAAACCACAAGAGTAGTTTTGAATTTAACAAATTTAAAAAAATTGCCTGAAACTCAACTATGTTTATTATCATAAATGTGTGCTCGTAAATGACTTTTTAATATAAAAAAAATATACTGTAAAGGAAAAATATAAAATAAAGAATTCATGAAGCTGCTTTGGAGTGCCTGCCAGTAAGTCTGATTTCAGTCTAAAAGATCAACCCAAACTATCTTTAAATCAACTTGAGTTCACATTAATGTTATGTATGCTTATTTTAGCCATTTTTTTAATTCTTACCTCTCACAACTTTATAATAAATTTCTTCACACCCTCCTCATTTTACATAACTCCTGTAACTGTATTTAATATATTGGATGATTTGTCTTAAAATAAGCCCCAACTGAGGGGGATAATAGAAATCCATACCTACTACGAACCCCAGAGGTGACTATTTCAATCCACTTTTTTTTAAATGCTAAACATTTTTCAAGTTTGAAATGTGTAATATTTGTAGACAGTATGAAAAACTGAAATTTATGTAACATGTGCATGTTAAATTATTATGATGGTAAATAATAACAGAAAAGGGCTCACATGCAGAATGCATGTTATTTTCTTTGTAAAATTTTTAGTGCGTTACCATACATGTACCATTTATAATCAGACGGCATAAGAATTTAAAACTTGAAATTAAACTTAAAATCTGAACATAAATCCAAAAGTTGTGCTAAAGCTGCAAACTAATAGAAAATATGCGAGTAAGAAATACAAAGATCAAGAAAAGAAATGCAAAACTCTGCCCAAGCTTCTTCATCAAGGGGACAGCACTTGAGCAGAGGGGCGTTTCTGAATGCAAAAAACTGCATCTGTCCCCAACACCCAGCAAAAAGACAAGAGAAACATAGAAAAATGACAAAATATCAAACACCAAGCAAAAAGACATGAGAAACACTGATAATGGACAAAGACACCAAAACAAACCACAATTAACAATCAGCCTGTAGTGATTAGAAAAATTTCAAACTATCAATTTGACATGGTTTGAAAGTATGATATCCTTAAAATCCACCATTTTAGCACAAAAACATTCTTATCTGATTCCCATTATCTTTAACACTATTTTAAAACAATTTTTTTCTTGAATTATTTTTCCATAACATTCTAACTAAATGGAACCAATTCCTTGTATTGACATCAAAATATTTTAAGAGAAGTCCAGCTTAAAAAATAGTTGAATTAATTGTTTTGGTTAGCCTTTGGTTTGGTTTCTCCTTCAAAAGAAAGGAATCGTAAATCTCTAGCAGAAAATGATGGAAAAAGGTAAGGGGTGTCTAGAAAGTTGGGTATCTTTCTTATCAGGTAGTCTAGAAAGGCACTTGTTACATCTGGCTCAATTGCTCTGTACAAGGTTAAGCCAAGTTAGGAGATCACATTATTTTACACCATTTGTGGATGTATCAAGGGGCTGTGGGGGTGCAGCCCCCTAGAAGTAAATAATTCTTCCGAATTTAATAAAAAAATTCTTCACTAATTTTAATTTATCAACTTACTTCACATTTCCGTAGTATTTGATTCCAGAGAAGGAATCAAACACTGAACCCTGTGAATTATGCTAGCATCGATACCAAAACTAAAGACCTTTTTTAATTCAGTGTTTTTTTCTAGATTTTATGAATTTTTAAAATGTCTTCGAACTTTCCATTCACCCTATATATTTGTACCATTGGCATTATTTTGTGGTAAAATGCACACTTTTTTTTACAAGAAATCTTCCAAGCTTTTTAAGGTGTTAAAAACTTCAGAAATAACCAGTAAAAAAATTAGCACACTCATTCAGTTTTTCAAATAAAGCAAATTTTAATATTGGAAAACTTTAAAATATTATTTATGATTTTAGGAGCATTTTTCTGCCATGGGGTAAAATAAGTAATCGTGTTAGGCTTAACAGTTTGATAAAATTACCGAATATAAAAATGAAGTTTAAAAGTTATTATTTCAAAACAAACATGCATTTAATACTTTTTAAAGTTTTAAAACTTATTTTATGCATTTCAATCAATTTTGAAGGAAAAATATATGTTTATTTTTCAAAAGTATTCTATCATGAATTAATAACATGATTTTGGCATATTAATGAATATGAAATTTATGAATAATTAAATGATTTATAAGCTAAAAAAGTTTATAACCATAGTAAATCATAAAAGAAATGCAATAAATATAAGAAATCCCAAAGTATATTTATGAGTTTCAAATCTGGTTTTATTTCTATTTAGAAATTAAAGATTATATTAATCATTTTTACAAAATTTTGCAGTAAAATTCAAAGCAATCAAAATTAGGAAATCAAAAAATATTGCATGCAGTTCAGTGGTAATATTAAGCTGAACTTCCGAAAAATAATCCATATTTCTTAAAACAAATGTCATTATTTGAAATTGAGTAGTCAAAAGATATTCTCTTATTAATTCATTATTTCAATTTTTTGCATAAATGTGTTTTGAACAATTACTCATTTTCCAAACTGCTTGAGGGTGAAAAAAAATGAGAGGGAAAAACACAAAATTTTAGAATATGAAAAATACAATCTTACACTAATATATTAGCTAATGGTCATCTTGCATATACAATACACAGGAACAGATGGTGAAAAAATTCGGAATTTTTAAATTTATTCCAGTGAAAATAAGCTTTAATTGTGGAACAAAGTCCTAATTACATTTGTACCCATTCTTAAATATAGTACAGTGACCTCCTATTTGTATACAAGGGAGCAGGAATTTATCATAGTTGGAAGCTGTCATTAAGTTTTTATCTACAACAATTGGGTAGCCAACTTTTGACCACTTTGTTTTTTCATCCAAGTCGAAGTAATGGACATTGAAGAAAGTAAGGTAGCAAATAAAAGGTTTATTTCCAAAGGCTGGGTTCTGGATTTTTTATCCTTGACCACTGAATTGCCCTAAAAAGTACCTACTTAGCAGTAAAGGAACCTAGCGAGCACCTGTGGACCAGAGGCGAGGTACTGCTACCCACACCACACATACCTTTCACTGCACAACTCCTTTTTACAGGGGGCTACATTCATTCATCACACAAGGACAGATAAAGTTTATAAGTCATGTAACACTTTTAAAGGTTCAGTCAGGTTATTTATGTAATAAAAATGAATGAGATTTAATTAAAATTAATAATCTAAATAATTAAACAGTCTAAACTGCATAATATGGTTTTTAAAGTTATAGTTTTTTTTACCAATAAATCATAAAGGTCAGGAGTTGGAATTAGTTCTAGATGATTCTAACAAAAGTGGGTTGTGATTAGTTAATATTAAACAATATATTAATTTTACTACATTCGAAATAGAAAACATTCGTTGATCCAAAACTACCATAAATCTGACAGCCAAGTCATGTAAATTCAGAAAACTGCTTGTATAGGACCAAATTTTAAAATTCAATAAAGGTTGGATCATATTGTTGGCTTACAGGAGAAAGACACTAACAGTCATATTCATAGCCATCAGCGTCGAGGTTAACCAGCGATTAAAGAAAGAAAAAGTAGCTTTCCGTTGACTCTGATTGGTGGAATTCTTCTTTGACCGAGGATTTAACACTGACGCTGATGGCTGTGAATATGGCTGTAAGTAATTTTTGAAGAATCTTTTGAAAGTGTTAGAATAACACCAAAGAACGGGCAGATTTCCAAAATCTGCCCAAGCTGTAAAGCGATCAGTGTGCCGGTAAAAGTGCATGGTGCAAGAAAATGATCGGATATCATCAAATTTGATGTAACCTTGTATAGAGTAGTAGAGCCTGAAGTAAGTGACTAAGTGCCTTTCTTCTATAAGCCGACAATGTACACATGAAACCAGTTCCTTATAGTATTTGCCTTTCAATGTAGTATAGTTGTAGGTAAATATTTTTTTTAGATTTCTGGTGGGGGAGTAAGTATAACGTCATTAATGACATCAGATATTTCTTAACCAAAGTTTTCAATGCTTTCCTCTTGTAGTGCCAGACTCCGCTTTGCCACTGGTTTGCTATCCCTGATCTACATTAATGAATTAGTTTAAAGAACACAAAGTAAGATTTAAGGCAGATTAAGACTTACGGTCCATAAAGTAGAGTTGCCTTGACAAATAAAATAAACAAGTCACATTGTTTTCCAATATCTCTGACAGAAAAGGCAAAAAAAAAAATGCATTATAAGCAAGAAATTTCTGTGCCTATAAATTTAAACAAAATGTTCTTCGTTACTTACTGCTTAGTGACATTGTCATTTATAAGATACAAAACAAAACTAGTAAATTCTCTAGTAACTCTAGCTATTAAATCTAGTAAATTGGCAATAATTTGCATATATGTCAATCATAAAGGCAATAATAATTTCCAAACGAGAAATCCACTTAAATACGTAATAATATATTTTAATGATTTTATTCAATAAAGAAATATAAACAGCATTCTTACATGCATGGTAGTTTTACACAAACATGGCACAATATACATAAAAGTTGGATCTATGTTTCGATGGGATATTAAAATTATTATTGAAAAGAACGTTTAATGAAGTAAAGTAATGGTATGCAAAAACCAAACAGGATTACTTTCCTATTTCAGAAACAATATATCACAGAGAGCTTTTATGATGCTAAAATTTCTGAAAATCTTATCTAAATGTTTTGTTTGAAATATTAAAAGTAATGAGATAGATTTACTTTCAAAGTTTACCTACTTGAGAGAATGAGCAGTTATATACAAAATTATCCATCAGTCATAGAAAGGCTGATTTTAGCATAAGAATAGTTCTCTATTAAAAGTACAAAAAGTTATGAAAAAGTAATAAGCTTTGTAATAGTGCTGTAAAACTATTAAAAAGAAATGGCAGGACTTCAAAGCTTGTAAAATTCCTTATAAAGAACAATATATGTACCACATGATATGCTAATACCATTAACTAATATATCTGGTTACCCAATATTTTAATTTCTATTGTATAAAAAAGGGAAATATAAATTTCAATAAGTTCATATTTACTTTAAATCACAATATTCAGTCTCTTTTACAAAGGTCAATTTTAGCACAAAAATAGTTCTCTATAAAAGTACAAAAAGTATGTTTTGTAATGGTTTAAAACTATTAAAAAGGAATATATTTACCATGAAATAGTAATACTATTCCCTAATATTTAAGTTTCTATTTGATAAAAAAGTGAAGTATAAATTTCAAAAAAGTTTATATTTACTTTAAATTACGATATGCAGGTTTATTTAATGTATTTACACTCTTCCAGGGGAATATTTTTGCATTCTTCTTATTAGGTGTACAATGAAAGTAATAAAATAAATAAGGTTATTATAATATTTTTCAGGCCACAAAAGCTAATAAAAAAGAAACATGAAAATTCACATAAAAGATAATGTACAGATGTAACTAAAAATGCTAGAAAGATAACATTAAATACTCACATCAAAAAAATTCTTCTACACAAATATTTTTTTTTACAAAACATGTATTTATACAATGTACAAAACATAAATGACTAACAAGTATGTGGCATCATGAAATTATGATCAAGTCAATGGTTATAAAAATGTTTAAAAGTCATTAATGAAGAATTTAATTAAAGTCTTTTTAAGGGCACTTGACACTAAAATTTAATTAAATAAAAATAAGTTAATAGTGGTATTCTAGAATGAGTAATTAACTGTAATTAAAGCTTCAGTTGGCATTATATAAAAAAAACTTTAAACTTCAATTTAATTTTTAAAAAGCTAAAGCTCTTCAATGGACATATTTACCAAGTTATAAGATAGTCAAACCAGATGACATTCTTGAAATAAATGAAACTTAACAAACAGCAGCAAAATACAACAAATAATTCACAAAATACAAGAAAAATAAGTTCTTAGTTATCAACACAAATATTTCTAAACTTTTGATGCTCTTTCTAGTTCAATAACGTCTTCATATGACGGAGGAGGTTCACAATCTTCTGATATCTATATTAAGAGAAAAATAAATGCCTTGTTAGAATAGCAAGAGCTTTAAAAATGTTTAGGATGGATTGAAAATTGATTTTTTTCATTTCAAAAAGTGAATTATTGTGTGCATTATACATCTTGTAACAAAAAGAAAACCACGATTATTTTAAATGATAATATCCTTCATTTGTACTAACACTGTTAACAGAAAATCTAGAAAGGTGAGCAAGTGTTTTTTCTTTAATCAAAATTATATTTATATCACTGCTTTTCTTTAATGTTTAAGCACTCAAAGAAATAAATTTTCAAAACCTACAAATTTGGTTTCCATAAAATCAATCTTTGCTTGATGTAAAAACGGTGTTAACATTAATAAACAAATTCCCTAAGTCTAGATGTTTCAGGACTTAATTTATTTACTTAATGTAATAAAATGATCCCTAAGCAAAATTTGTAAAACAATACATTTTCTGTAATTTTTAGTGGAGTTATAGTATGTAATGTTATTCAACATATTGATAATATTTAGTATCAGTATGTATTTAGAATCGTAAATAGATAGCAGTTATAAGTGGAAATCATAGATTAGCTTATTTACTTAATTACATAAACTTTTAAATACAGTTTTTTCAAAATTAAAAAGAATGATGGATCAAAACTTAGGCCTCTTTATGTCAGTAAATAAAGAATTAAATTTATACATATGATTATATAAATATCACAACTTTCAAGCATACACACTTTCAAATTATGTACATTTCCGAAGTTTTCCTAAACTGAAAACTTTGTAAGTGAATTGAGTATTCGATACAAGGAACCCAGCATTTTTACATGCTTAGTCACTAACAAATAAGAGCAGGGTTCCCACTCAAAGGAAAGAAAAAAATCAAGGCATTTCCAAGCAAGCAAAATTAAAGGGCCCTAAAGTTATGTATGTAGTTGTTAATTTTTGTTTAAGAACAAAAAAGGAAGATCACCAATTAAAAAAATTTACTTTCTCTCATGAAAAATGTTACAATAAAAACTAGATGAAATATTTAGCAAATATTTAACAGATATAGATAAACTACCAGTTAATCAAATAGGTACTGATGGATTAGCCCATCAACAGTCAGATTCAGCAGCACAGCAATAGCATAGTTAACATGCTTTGATATTGTTTTCAGATTCCCCAGCATGGTTGATTACATGAGAACCATAAAATATTTCAGGTTTTAAAAGAGATATTTTCGGTATAAATTTTTAAAAATGAAGAAATTAAATGCAGAAGAATAACATTTCTCTTTTTGAAAATAATCAGTAAATTTATCTGAGTACATTCATTACGTTTCACTTTTTACTGAGCAATTTATGGTCTCTAGTTGATCTCACTGATGAACTTGAGAATTTAAATAAAACTTTGCCAGTACATAAAAAACGTCTAGAATATTAATGGGGTACTGGGTCATTCAAATTGACCAACATAGTAGGGTTGTGTCCTCCGATTATTTTCAAATTTTCACAAAAATTGATCCAATACTCTTACTGACAAATCTGAAATATTTAGGCCGCAAAAATTTATTTTATAGCACATGACAAAAAGTGGATGTAAGGAGAAAATTACTCAAAAGTAGGATTTTCGTAGCTTTATTACAGGGTGGCGAACAACCTGGAATAGTCAGGGAATGGAGGTTGATGAAGTTTTTGAAAAATAATAAACAATTTGACCATCACAATAATACTCATAATAAAGGTAGATTTTCATAAACATTAAAAGCTTTTGAAAACATTTCGGGCCAGTAACTACTGACATGCAGATAATACAGAAGAAGTACCATATTAATTATTTGCAATACACACATAAATGGTCAAACCTTTAAAGATAATGCTGTATCATAAGTTGGCAGTGTTTCATCAAGACTTGGAGCACTAGGTATTGTGGGTTGAAAATCAACATTTGTAGGAAGGTAATGAGATGATCTGGGAGAAATATTTTGCCTAGTAAGATAAAAAGCGAAATTAGTTCAACTACAATAAAATTACATAAAAATCCTACATTTAACTAAAATAAGCATTATGACTATCTTAATACACTTCCTTTAAAACTAAAATTTTTTTTTTGTTTTCTCTACCAACTGCTATTGATTCTGTGGACCATTTATTTTTCTAGATTTTATTAACTTTTACAATATATAGGTACTTTTTATAGGGCTTTTTCTCACTCTATACTTTTATTTACTACTGATATAAGTACTGATTAACAATTAACTAAATATAACTACACCTATTTCCTGCAAAATAGAAATCAAAAACTAATTTAAACATTAAGAAAATCTTACCTTTTGCAGACATGCCAAGCAACCAAGAAAAAGCATAATATACTAGCAACAGCCAAAGACACTCCAATAACAGTGGGAAACACTACATTTGAAGATTTAGGCATTGCCACATCAACTGAAAATAATATTTAAGGTCAAATGTGATTGCAGGTTTAATAGCTCTAAAATTTATCACATTTGAGAAAAGAGGAGATATTTATTATTTATAACAAGAAATAAATTAGGGGTGGCACTGAGTTCAATCAAAATCCCAGAAAACCGTTTATACAATTTATGTATAAAACCAAGAGTGTAAAACAACTCAACAACCCCCATTCACAAACCTTTAGCAATTTTAATGTATTCTGTAGCAATTTAACACTCAGATGTATAAATCCCATTCCATAAAATCATATTTCAAAAGGATAGATATTTTCTAAAATGATTTAGAACAAGGCTATACCACAGAGAAATATCCTAACAGAGGGTCCACGAGGCTATTTTCAAATGCGTTACTGATGTGAGGGCGCCACACTAGAGTCTGGAACGTATGCCGGCCGCTTAAATCTCTCGTCAAATTAGAACTCAGCGCATGCGCAAAAAGGTGTTTTCGATCTCCCATAGGCAGCCGGCGAACGATTCAGACTGGATCCAGACGCTAGTGAGTTTAGTGCGATCCCAGCGCCACAATTCTCCCAACCTGTAACAAGATGTCATGATTTTCGATTTCCATTATGGCCTATGGCCGTGGACTCTCTGTTCTAGTACTCTGTGGGCTATACCATCTTTTCACTAGGAATTAATTTAAATATTACGTAAGTTTATCTGCAAACCTAGAAATTGAGTTCCTAGTAATATTTATACAATAGTAAAAATTCCCCACCTTTTCTCTTTCAAAAATACAGGCATATACCTAAATAACTGCATTTATTAACTCTGAAACTATTACACAAAAACAGTGTAAAGTTGAGTAAAATGTTTAGCGAAATTTTGATTTTGATAAGCAAACTATATAAAAACATAATATTACCCTTTTGACAGATCTTTTCATTTTCATTGTATTTAAAACCACTGTGACAAACACATATACTTCCATAAGACTGGGTACAGTAAGAGTTGGGATCTCGATGGAAGCATTCTTCAGAGAAATCACACCTTTCGTTGTGAAGTCTCCCTGACAATTAAAAATGTATGGCAATTAACTAAATAACTTTATCAATAAGTTAAAAATCATGAAAGATTAGAAAATATAAAGTAAAATTGTAAAAACATAGTAAGGTATTCCAAAAAATCCAGGTTAAGTGCCAAATGTGTAGTTTCGGATTCTGGCAACCTGGTTGTTAGGAAGTTAAATTGTTTTCTTGCCAATGCCACCAGCCAAAATATTTGTTACTAATAGGAACTTAGGTTTGTAGTTTTTTTTCTTTATTAAACTCAGGCAAAAATTTCCTCATAACTTACAGAATTTCCCCCGAACCATGTTCGGGCGCTCGGACATATTCTGCACCCCTGAAAGTAGGTGAGAGTGGTGACGAATGGGACAACTGAATTTTTTTATACCTATGTACTTTTTAAATGCTTGATAATTCTATTAATAGCTCGTTATATTTAACTCATTTTATTATTTTCTGATAAAGAATCTAAAATGGGGTGTAAAAACTTATGTTTTATGTTTCAAAGTGGAAATTTGCAAATACTTCCAACTTTCATCTCAAACGTTTTATGGTTAAACCATTATTCAAACAAAGTTGGCTCTTATGCCTCAATTTTCAGGAAAAGTTCCTTCGGGATGGCAGGTTAAAAACTTACTTAAAGGTTGGGGGCCCCGACATGCCTTAAAATAAAACTTAAATTTATTTTACTTAAAGTAACAAAATCAATCATTTGTAAACCAAGTGTAAACACTGCATAAAAATTGTTTGTTCAAAACCTTTATTTAGTAAGTTTATTTTAAAACTATTTCACATTTTTTTAGTTTTTTAAGCATTTTGAGGCCCCTTTGAATTGGAGGCTCTGGGCAAGTGCCCTGAATACTCTCCCAGAAATCAGGCTCTGTCTATAGAAGTGGAATTGCTTATTCACCAATTAAAGACAGTGGAAAGGCCAAGTTTTGCCAAAAATGTCATCCAGGCCCGGTTTCTTTGGATTTACCCAAATTACATGCATTCACAAAAACTTTTCTGACAGTTTAAAGGATGGCTAATTGATGGTAAGTAGTAGTAGTAGTATTTTTAGGTAGTAGTTTCTCAACCACACTTATGACTAGACATCAGTAAAAAAATATTGGATAAACATGTCAGCATCTGAGATGTAGCATAGACAAAATACCTTTTTTGCAAGAATGTAATGAAACATTAACTGGATACTCAGGCTTGCATCTGCATATATTTTGATGGTCACAATAAGAATTACTTGCCAGACAAATTCTTAGAATGCTATTGCAAGGTTGCCCAACATGACTCCAACCTATAAAAGAAAGTAGATGAGTTTGAATAACTTAAAACTGTGAATCCAAAAAGACTAGAATAAATTCTGATTTTCCAGTTTTTATAAAGTGTATTCCATCCTATTAAGTACAAAATGTATTTTTCATCAATCATGAATATCACCAATATATCAATGACAGAAAACTGCTATACCCAGTGAAACAAAGTCTAAAAACAGAAATATGAAGAATAAAACGCTTGAAACCATTTCAAAAACGAATGCAATAAACAACTACTCCATTCCTGACCCATCAATTCCAAACCAATACCAAACAGAAACAGAGAAAAACAAATAATGGGGGAGGGGGGAGAAATTTAGTGTTGCCAAACAACTTATAATTTGTAAGCTATATTGAAGGGTGACTTTGTGTCAGAATACTGTTCAACTCACAGATCAATCTAATATTGATGGTTCGTAGGAGGAGCTTATTCATATGATACAAGCAGTGAACCCAGCAACCCATCAAGCGTTTTCTAAAATTTGAATCTACCTCATTATTATTCAAGAGAACAACACGAATTGTTGTAGTACTTAATACTTTTCTGTCTATTGAGCACTATTTTTTAGCATTTTATAATATTAATCAGCGTTCGAAATCACAGGTGGTGTTTTGGTCTGCCGAGACCTCTGTGGCCGAGACTACAAGAACAGACAGAGAGTCCACGCCCAAGGCGGTAATGGAAATAAAAAAAGCATGGAATATTGTATAAGTTCGGGGCTATTTTAGCGCTGGGATTGCCTCACGTCACGAGAGATGGAGAAAAAGCTTGATCCTCCAATCATAGGCGTAACGTGGGGGGGTATTGGGGTTGTAACCCCCCATTACATCGAAAAATTTTCCCTTTACAAGAAAGGCGGTTCACAAGGAACTGTTCTTTTAGGAACTAACCCAAAGAGTCTCAAAATGAATTTAAACACTACATTGAGAGAGTTTCTGGGGGAGAACCCCCAAACCCCTTTCTAAAATTTTTACGTCTGTTATACTGTGTTTTCCCCTTGAAAGTTAAGCCTCTTAGATGAAGTTTTCCCTTCGGAAGTTTTGCAAAAAAAAAATATAGTATGATACCGTAACCGTATGTTGGAGTGGTTGACTGGTCGGAGTAACACCCCCTATGAGTCTAGCTACGCCACTGCCTCCAATAGCCCTCCAAAAGAACAGATTGAAGAATGACACGTCAGAGCCAGTGCTGAAATTGGAGGGGGACGCGGGGTGATTGATTGATTGAAATGATTGAAACTGATTGGTGACTGAAATGATTGGACCGTCCCCCGAAATATTTTTACCGTCGCCGTTCCCTAAAATATTTATTTCCACGAGAAAAAAAAAATATAAATTTAAGGGTAGATTTAAATACGAAAGCAAATTTATTTTTTCTGACCTAAATTCCCATTTGAATGAGTGTTCGGATTCGCCTATCAGCGTGCCAGCAGTCTCCCCGTATTCCGATTTGCAAATATATTCGTATTCGGATTTTTAGGGTAAAATTTCCAAAAACGTTCTGGGGAAGACCCCTAGACCCCCTTTAAGTATTTTAATTTCTATTACTCACGATTTGCTGTTCAAAAAATTGTTAAAACCCTGTTTTAAGAGTCTAATTTGTTTCCAAAAAATTTCTGGGGGAGAACCCCCAAACACCCCTTTTCGTACTTGGAACTCGATTATTCACAACTTTTTTAACATTAGGTTGAGCAAGATAATTAAATTCGATTAACAAATATTTAGCCCCCCAAACCAAATCCTGGATCCGCCACTGCATGGTAACACACAGTTGAATAATGTTTTTTTTTTTACTTTCCATCAATATTTGTAAAAAATTAAATGTTACATAGTTTTAAGGTTATAAAAATTATAATAACTGCATTCTATGGTAAAAAGAGGAAAATTTATGACTTTCAGGGGGATAAATCCCCAAATCCCCTCTTTGCGTACGCAACTATATGACCCTCCCTCAATTATGTTTCTTGATTCGATCTTCTCTCCACCGACAGCCTTGTGCCCGAGAGAAGCCTCGCAAAAGCTTTGAAAATGAAAAAAAAAAATCTTCATGCTTAACTTATGAAAACTTTCGCCTCACTATTCTAAGAAGAGTTTTTGGTGAATGGTTTTCAGCGAAAAACTTTTTAATTACTGATCCGAATGATACATTTTTGGTATTTTTTGAGGATTCCGAAACGCTGTTCCATATTTTAAAAAATTCTCAATTTTAAAATAATTCCATTTTTTAGGTTTACGGATAAGGTCGCAGTTACAAAACTAGAAACTATGATTTTTTAAACAATAGAAAACATACTTCCCTTTTTTTGAATATTTCAAATATAAATAAATATATTAATTTATTCCCTTTTCATTTATAATTCGAATTTAAAAGTATTAATAGGCTTCTTTTTAAAGAGAATTTTTTTATAATTTGTAGTTCAAACGATTTCAATTATATTTAAAACAACTATGTTAATTTGCGTCGATTTATAGTTAATTTTTCTTTTTATTTATTTATTTTAGAAATAAATTGATATGTTTATAATTATCTTTGTTGTTGTGGCAACCTAACCATTACAATATTTACCACAAAATAAAAATACGCATATGGAAATTTCGAACACTAAAAATATAATACCAACTAATATTAAATAATTGTAGAATTTTTAAAGGAACTTTTTTTTAATATCGATTGATATTTTTAACTTATTCACTACCTTAAGTATTCAAATAATTATTTTACTAAATACACTAGAAAGTTCGTTTTTTAAATTTCTCTATTCTAAAAAAGGTTTGGTTGATAGTATGAGTTTCCAGAGAAAAACTTTTTAATTACTGGTCTGAAGGACACATTTTTGGTATCAAAACGTCCGGATCCTTTTGAAAAGTCCAAGTAAGCTTGAGTCTTATTTCTAAATCTAGCTGGTTTGCCCACAATACCAATTAATAAAACCTTTCAATGTCCAATACTTAGAATCTCAGGATTGTATTTGGGATAAAACTTTTGTATGATTCTAAATGGTGTTTGGATACAGTCTATGCCTACTGGAAATTCAATGCTTTCATTTTTGGGGATACATAAAACCTGTTATATATACTATATATATATTTCACTCTACAATAAAAATTTCTTCCACATTAATCCCTCACACTCATTGTAGATTAAATGTAGCTTTTCTTAGAAAATTAAAGGATAGAATTTCTAAAAATCGTTATTGTCCCCCCCCCCTTTTCCATAAAATTTCTTCTTGGTGGGGTGTACGTCCCTCGTTGAGTAAGGCTGGACAAGACTTCCATCTAGTATATTTCATGCATTATTATAAAAGAAATATCAGACATGATTTGAATTTCAGTTATAGAATTATTATTAATTATAGAATTATTATTAAGTTATAGAATTTTATTATTAATAAGTTATAGAATTATTATTAATAAGTTATAGAATTATTATTAATAAGTTATAGAATTATTATTAATAAGTTATAGAATTATTATTAATAAGTTATAGAATTATTATTAATTATATATTAGGTGTTTAATGTTGAATTCTACAACGGAAAATTTCATTCATATTTTTAAATAGTGAAACATTTTACGCCCTGATTCTAGTATAACAAAAATTATAAGTGATTTAGTATAAAAGGCATATAATTGTCTGAAAAGGGAATAAAGATTGGTAAAAGTCTAAATTCATCCATCCTGTCCAGCATTTTCATTGTAACTGTCCGGCTTCTCAGGTATCCTTCAGTATTAATATGGCTTTTTGGTTAAAACGTTTTCTGATCTAATAGAAAAGGATTGAATTACAAATTCCTTTGATTATCCAAGTTTATTGTTTAGATATAAGATACAATGGTGGTGTCAGGAAGGTTGATAAATCTTTATGATCAGTCGTCCTCTTTCAAGTAGAGGGGGATGCGGTAGTCTGGAAAACCATTCCTTGATCTTAAGGCTTGTAGTAAGCCATATGGACTCTCACTGTTTCGCTTCCCGTGACCTAAAACATTAAAATTACACTACATTACTTTGCAAAATCAAGAAGTAAAAATTTTGTGAGTGTATAGCTAAAATTTATTGATTCAAAGTAGTACTTGTTTAGGGTTAAACAATTACTAAACAATTACTCTCCAAGATTTCATTTTATGAAAGAAAATATCGATTTTAAGTTTTGGAGTATTTTCTGTTTGATTAAGACCACTGTTTCTTGGTGAATCTGGTCTGTTAAAAACATTTAAAACATTTTGAAAGCATTTTTTTGAAATTTAGAAAGGGGTATTCTTTATTCTTGTGGAATGATTCCAGTAGATTAAACTAGGTTATATTTTAAGTAAGCTACTTTTACAGTAAGGTAGGCGGAAAAAATAATTTTTTAAAATCATATTTTAACCTCCTACTTTGACTTTGAAAACTAGAAAAAATAAATAGCAATTGCTATATTTTGGAAAAAATCTAGTTTGAAAAATATTTCAAAATTTCTACTGGTATATATTATGAAAATGTCACAAAAGGGGACAGTTTGAAACCACAAAAAATTTAAATAATTTTTTTATCAATACTTAACTGCCTCTCTCTGACATCAAAAGTTGGTAACTGTATTTTGAAAAAAAAAACCAATTTTTCTCATATTTTTCTAGTTTTTAATGTCAGAGGTTAAATAACGAGAAAAGTTTTTAAAATATTGTGAATTATAACTAGCCTATTACACAACTTTCCCACACTATGCTAAGTCAGGTTCTATCTAACATTAGTGCTTGAGGTCCATGTAAACGTCAATTTTCTCATATTCATCCCATTTCATTTCCAACTAAAATGTGTCTGTGGACCATACTGTAGCTTATCAGAAAATTCAATTTTGAATGTAATAAGATTTGGGGTATCCATATAACTAATACAGGGATTCAAGAACAAAAGGGAGTTCGTGTACATTACCACCTTATTTAAAGGCTTTTATTTTATGAAAAACATTTTAACAAACTCGCATGTTTGTAATAACACTATATAACATACTTTACCTCCCAGACAAGAGTGGCCATAGCTTTGACAGCTTCCTAGGAGTGCATGAATAAAATAAAAAAGTTAATACAAACATTTAACATAGAACAATATAAAAAATAATCAAATAAATGAAATTTAATATACTTAAGGATTACTCTTTATTAATCCCTAAATTCTCCTTCTCCCCAAAATTTTGAGCTAACGTTTCGCATCTTTATTTTTCCAAGTGCATGATATTTTGGGACTAGTATATATAGTGATGCTCAAAAATATAACATAAAAATTTAATATGCTCGTAATATATTTTTAAAATTATTTCTTCCTTTTATCAAGAGACAGCTATAAAGTACGCTAATATTGTATGTACCTGATAGACAAAATAAAAGACAAATATATTTTTATGTAGGAATTACCTATTCTAAAATTTGATAAGTGGATCATATGACGTATCGATGTTAAAGGAGGGTCTCAGAATGCTATATTTATGTATTTAGAAACTTCGGGTAATTTCGTAAAATAGTTAAATATTCAAGCAGATAAAAGAATTCCGGAGATCAGATGGCATAAACTACGCACTGCTTAAACCAAACTAGTGCGTTCCAAAAGAATAGACCAAAACATACAAAAGCAAATAATATCTTTAAAGTGAAAGAGTGACTATTTAATTAGGTTGTGCAATTAGAAAACAACTCGATTTGCACCATCTCAGGAATATTTCAAAAGATAGGCACGGTAGATTAAACGCATCGCTTACTGTTGCTTTCGTGATAATTGACATCTTAAATTGAACCAAGGGGACGTCCACTGATTACGAGAGGATGTTATTAAAAATTCAAATTCTTCCTTCTTGTGGACATTTAATGCGATATTATGGTATCACGTGAGATTTTCCCATAACTTTGCATAAAAAAATATTTGCTATACTCATGTATTTTGCTCTATTCCATATATACATTTAACACCTAAGCCATAAAAATCTTCTAAAATATAATATGATTGAATTTTATATCATTATTTCATTACCTATTCAGAAGGTTTATAATTTTTAATTATAAAACTATAAAAAAAATATAAAATATGTTTTTTTCCAAATAAAGAGATAGATTCGTCTATTCTTTTTTTACTTGAAAAGATATCGAAAAGAAATGTAGGATTCTTTGAATTAAAAGTTGACGTGAGATTGACTTCCCCTCCTCTATAAGATCTGATGAGATTTTGCTAGACCCCCTATTTTGATCCCACGTAATTAACAGACGTTCCCAAATAAAGAGAACAGAAAGGTAGCAATAACGTCTCTTGAATTCCGGTATCGAATGTGAAGTCATTTCACTTTGATTGCGTGAAGTTATACAAACATCTTTTTTTTAGTAAACCCGTGCATGTGAGTTGGTCATTTCCTGCACTCGTTTCAATTACTCATTTTCCTACTCGAGGTCAGAAGGGATAGAAAACAATCGCCTTTACAGGTGTTCGTTCGGACAACTCAGAATAACGGTGAACTTATGTGCGTATAAGCTTATTCATCCAAAGAGTGTTTTAGTCATTTGTTGTCTTTTGTATAGGAAAAAGCAATTTCGTAAACCAGTTTCTATGTGCTTTCGCAATGTAGTTTTACTAAATTACCTATTAGAAAGTGGGATTTCATCTTTTTCTTCCTGTAATCTAAAATTTTTATACTTTTTAAACTGGTTGGAGAACAACTTCCAAACAGTTGTTTTATATTTTATTTAACCTCGGTTGAAATGGGATGTCGTATTTTCTCATATGATATACCGATCTGGATAAAACAAGAGGATTCCTAAATCTATGGTTTTTTTTTAAATATCTGATAACCAATTAGAGGGTGGTATTGATAATGTGTAAATTTAATAAGCTTTAAAAACAAACAATTCGGTTATTAATAGTATCTTTCAAAAACAATGGAATACATTATTTAAAAATACTTTTCCCATCTTGAAAGAAAATTGTTTCTTATTTATTTTTTTAATATCAGTTATTCATATTCTTATTAAGAACTTCTATTTTTAAAATGGTTTTTGAATATTTCAAATAATTAAAAAAATTATTCTTTCAGTAGCAGATCCTGGGGGATAGGAATGAAATTCGCCCCATCCCAAAAAAGGCTAACAGTTTCTCCAAATAAAATTACTCTAAAGTCAAGTTCTTCAAATAAGTATTGTAATTTATGTAAAGGAAATTTGAACTCCTAAAAAGCATATTCACCTTTTAATATTTTTTTTTAAATATACTGCTGAAAAAGCTTCTCAGTTTTATTGTGTCCCTCACCAGTCAAATATTAATGAATATGCTCCTGAATCTCGATAAAAAAATCGTATCACACTCGTTGAATTGGGAGGAAATGGCCTTAAAAGAAATTGATGTATGTTTTAACAGTATAAATAAAAGTTATCAATACGGTTTTGGTTACATGGCTCAAGTAGGTCGGAATACCTAGGGACTCGTAAAATTTTTTTACACATTGCATAATAATAGTGGTTCTTTAACCGAAATTCTCAATCTTCTAAGTTCCCCAAGGTATAGATATTCGACAGTGTTTTGGACCGACCGACAAGTTATACTTAAAGTCCATTGTCTTTTCTTCAACACGCAGAGGAACGTGCAGGGGTATCGTTTGTCAACAATTTTCGGGTACAGCCTTAGTTTTCCCTGAACTTGTTATCTGACCCATTTGCTGTTTTTGCTGAGAACAATGGTTATCATTGTGCGTGCGAAAGGTCAACGCCTTTTTCTAGTCCGTCTCCTCAGTCCTCTCCGAGCCCAATCATTTGAAATCGAAAAGTGTCACGACTCTACATTTTCTTAAGGCTCGTATGAGTTTAAAGACAGAAGGTCAGTTCGTTTGAAACACCCCATAAAATATACGACCCCACTAAGTTCCTTATGTATAAGCAGGGTTTCTCTGGAAAAAGACCGTAATGAGAAACTTCCTTGTTTGGTTTTAAGGAGCTGTTAGACAGTATTCATCAGATTCATAGTACTTTGATCAGGTTCCTTGTATTTTAGATTGGTCATAGTAAAATATATCGTGTACCATCTGCTATTCGGTAAGAGCTGAAAAGATGTCCTTCCTTTTAATTCTAGTTGAAATTTTGGAAATGGTATAGAAATAAATCTATCAAAACAAGTTGAACTCCTTGTGTAGAAATAAATCAAAGTGTTATTTACTTACATAACTAACTTTGAAAACAAGGGAAGTGTCCTTTTAAATCAATAGAGATTTTTTTTCAAATAATATTTAGAGTACATTAAGTGTATTTTTTTACTTCACAAAAATGTTTATAATTAGCAAACAAAAAAATCTATCTGGTTCTGCTATAGTGTTTGTATTTTTAAAAAATCCAATGTGCGTGGGAAAAATTCAGTTTCCAAAATGTGGATCATTATCTGGAAAAGTTTGTAAACACTGTCTTTATATAGCAAGTAGCGCTTATAGCCTTTCAAGTGTTCCTTCGTTCGTCTCATCCATTTTCCATACTTTGTTTTTGGGAGAGGTCTATTTTAGTATGATTAAAATGATTCATAAATTAAATTAATTAATCACTCTCTTTGAAACATAAAACTATTCATGTTCACGAAAATGGCTTTACATAAAACTACTATTCTATTTAAATAACCTGTTGGACTGTCAATGAACATTATTTCAAATTCTAACTTTGAAAAACATTTAAAAATTCATGCACTTTTTGAAATTCAACATATTTGATAGTTCTTATATTTTTATATTTAAAATAAATACTTAAATATGTAAACTTTTGGTGTACAAATGATATGACAAAACAAGAATACATAACAGTAGGTTCGAAAGTCAGTGGATCTTAATTTCTGAGAAAAAAGAAATCAAGTACTCAACTCCTCTACCTTCTAAGAATCAGTATCACTACAGTGGGATTTTCTGTAGAGGATATGCTATTAATACCAAGTTGAGAAAATATTTTCTTCTAATTCCCAGCTTTTGAAAGGCATCATTCAAAAACGGGAAAGTGGGAAACACTGACTGAGTGAAATATACGATTCGCGAAGTTTTTTTTATAAAAGGATAGTAAGAATTAGCATGGTAGCAAGTGAGACAATCTTGAGTGATGTTATTCAATTAACAAGGTTTTTTTTCTCGGTTGCTCTTGAGATAACAGTCGTCATCAGTTTGAAAGAAGTGTATTTCCGAGGGTCACTGATGGTGAAAGAATAATTCTCGTTCCAATTATGTTTCATCCTTTGGTTACTCAGTTGTTTCCTGTGTGACGTCGTCTAAAGTGAAGCGGCTTCGTGATGCACCACAGTCAGCTAAAGCCTTGATTTTTTTTAGGAAATGCAATAAATATTTACAACAATATTAAATTTTCGTGTAAAACTGACATATACCACCACAGAATCACCTTTTATGAGTTAAAAGTTTAATGTTGTTTGTATTGTTCTGTTTTACTATCGATTGCAATAAATTTATTTTTAAAAACTTAATTTTACTTTTAAAAACATTAGTTGTAATAAAAATACCTACATAGCAATTTGAAATAATAAACTATGTACAGGTGGGATCGTTTGATATCTAATACACATTGATCTACCATCAATTTTCTAAAGTGACTATAAAAGATTAAGAGCTTGAATGTTAAAAAGGTTCTAAAAGAGAGGTATTTCTTTTTACAAACCAATAAGAGAAAAACTATATGCAAACATATTTGTATTAATATTTTATCTTTAAATTGATTACAAAAAATTGTAATAATGTTGAAAATAATAAAAAATATTTTATTTTTATTTTTAAATAAGTTTCTTTTTGTAAATTTAAATAACAGAAGTCAAATGAATTAAAGAAATCGGAGACGTATTTAAATTTTAGCCATTCTTTGATTGAAATAAAACATGATAAAAAATTCCGATATAACTAGACCATAACTACAACTATGTAATATTCTAGCATTTAAAAAGTATTAAATTATCCCAAAATAAATATTTAAACAATTTGTTGGTACTTTGTAGTCCAGGGAGCTGGTATTATTCGAAAGTAATTTCATCTAAAATTATGTCAATACTAATACTAATACATACCAATAACGAGTAGATAAAATGCATACACTCATTCTTAAGAAATACTTAACACCCTTAGGAAGTGAAAAGGTCTATTAACCACTAAAAGGTAAATCTATAACAATAGAGATTGATTAAATAAATTAAAAGCAGAATTCAGTAGAAGAAAACGTGGGTCTCTAAGGGCTTTGCAGTTGATAATTCAGACTTGTTGGCTGATGTTATTGTTTATTGGTTGGAAGACGGTATAGTTGAATGAGATTAAAAAGGATTCTTACCTCCCGCTTGGAGAGCGGTGACCATCAGGCAAAGGCAGGTGATCATCAAGAGCAGTCGGGCCATTGTCTTTCCGATGTCCGGCAAACAGGACCCATATATAGGCCCGATCCATCTCACCTGGGAGCCTTCGCTAATGCATTAGTACAGGATACTCAAACACCATTACCGGTGCATTAGTCCAAAAACAATGGACGCGCACACACAAAAAACCCTGGAATAATCCAACGGCTTTTCATCAGAGGGATTAATTCAAAAATAATTGCCGCTTTTTGGCTTCAAGGATCCCGAGGGGGATTAATAGAAAGGGCTTCGATTTGAAATTCCATAAATATGTATTCAAAAGAAGCTACCGATGATTATTGTTTTAATTACAGTAAAGTTTTCCTTTTAATGCGCTTAACCTTTTTTGGAGGCTTCAAGTCTAGTTCGATTGTTTTTACCTCTGTGCCGCAAAAAGTTTTAAGTATTAATGTAATGAATGTGGATTTGTGGTATTATTGATGCAAAAAATATCGCTGAGATGACGTGGATTTAATTACATTTTGTTGAATAATGGGTTTGTGGACTCCTTATTTCATTTTTCAAGGGGTGTTAAGATACATTACGAAATAAGTACTTCAATTAACCCCTCGTTCCATACAAAAAGGATATATTTTCACAAGAAACTCATTACTAATATTTCTTATGAACGTTATTTGAGAATGATATGACAACGGGAAGAAGTGGCTGGGATACCTCACATCAGGTATTTCGATATGGTTATTATTTTAAATTTTTCATTACGATGATAGATTTTTGAAACTTTTCATAAATTTTCTATTATTTTATTCACTTTTTAAAAATTATTGCTTCTTAATAAAAAAAAAACTATCACATCTTATGTGAAATTACCATTAAATTAAAAAAGGAAAGGACTTAATATAGTTTCAATTAAATGTCTTTTGATTTATCTATGAAAGTAATATAATTTTTGAGAGAGTAAAATGTAGCTTTGATACTGGTAGGTATATAAAAATAATAGCATATTTAATTCCGAGGAAGTCCAAAGGCCATTTGATCTTACGATTTTGAAGCAAAACCGTCTATATTTTGGGGTCGTTCAAATATTAAGGAGCTTTTTTTTTTTAAATTTGTGGCCACTCCCACTATTCAGCAAAAATACGCAAATTGTGAAGCGCCTTTAATAATTACAAACTGCTCAACCCCCATTATTCAGTTTTTGTTAAAACTTTCATCTAAAAAAGAGTACAAAATATATATTTTTGACTTTCATGAAAATGGTAGGCACCAAACCATCATTGGATTTTTTTAAGTTTAATTTTTTAAAAGATTTTAACTGTTTCTCAAGTTACAAAGATGATTCCGTAAATAAAATGTTTTATGTAAATATCCCTCGTATCTCCTTCCTTGTCAGGAAAAATAAACAAATATATAGCAACCTCTTTCTCCCTTAGGTTCTTACGAAACATTACCCTTATTATTCCTCAATAAATAGACATACTTAAACAATACATTTATTTTCTCATATTAAATAAGCACAAAATAATTCACAAGTTCAATACACAACACACAAATCATCTACACAGCTCCTTGAATTGAAAAATATTTTACTCTCGAAAAATTATACAATGGGAAACCGTCACTAGCAGTCTCAACACACATTAGCGAGTATCCCAACTGAGATTTGTCCTCGAATCCACGAGAGGCCGAAATGGGACGGTGGCCGCTATGAGATCAGAGTGGACATTGGCTCTCAGGGATGCATCTGCCTTCGTGCAGTACTTTGTCCGCGGAACACTGGCAGCCTGGAGCACAGGGCTTGAAGCACTGTTGGGCTAACAGGCGAAGAGGTAGTCCTCGATTTTCGCAGGTCCTTGCACATGGAGGTCCACATTCGTCGAACACTAGACCTTCTTCGCATTTAATGCCTGAAAATGGTGAAACAAGTTTAAGCACAGTCGTGCCCAAAAATTAAGGATAATTTTTAGTTTTGGAATAATGATAGAAATCTTAGTTGCAATCAATGAAATTCATGGCATAGGATCTTCTAAGAGTGGAGATATGTGGCCCGGGATCAAATTACTCCAACAATAATAATTGAAGGGGGTACAGAGACTCTAAACTGATAATGAATTTCCATACACATTCGGAATGGTCGCAGAAACGTTCACGTGAGTTATAAGCAAAAAAAATTCCCTGTTATTTGTAAAGGATATGATATTCCTGAACTCCATGCATGATTTTAAGTGCGTGGAATATTTAAAGTATGATTTTTAGACGATATTAAGTGACAGCTCCTCAATCTCCGAATTTAGGCCGATTTACCTCTTGGATTCGTTATTGGTGGGTGCCAACCATATTTTATGAAGCTCTCATATGTGTTTGTTTCGACTTATATTTTAGGACCCTGTAAATTACATTACAGGAACTAAAATTTGTGTCATCATTCCCAAAAAATCAAATTATCCTTAATTTTTGGACCCGAGTGTAGAATTTCCTATGAAGGGGAATTTGAATAGAAATTCATTCTTAAGGGTTTAACGTCAGACTGGGAAGGTTCCTTTTACAACTTCGATATCAATTTTATAATTTTTTTACTGAAGGAAATTTAATATTTTTGAACTCAGGAATATTTATAAAGAATTAAATGAGTGCGAAAAGAATGAATAGGATATTGTTTTTTTTTAGTTTGTTATCAATAAATATCTTTAAACAATCTTGTAACTGATAGCAAACAAAAAAGCTTAGATACAGCAAGTATCTTGATAATCATGCATGCATTGCATCGGGGTAGGAAACATTTTTAACAGATTGTTATGAGTATTTATAAATATTTATCTTATATTTTTTAATTAATTTTTTGAAAACTGCGAAATTCGATAATGAAGATGTTATAGAAAGTGTGAAAACATCATAGATAGAAATTATTTCATAACATCAATTACAAACCGTTACACTATTTTTTGCTTTAATACCACTATCACCATTTTTTAAGCTGTAAAAGAGCTGAATAATGAGTTATCAAATATTCTTGAAATTTTTTAGGCGTCCTTCCTAGAGAGTTGCACTCCATTTAGAGATTTTGTTTCCCGGATTAAAACTCCAAGGAATAAACCAGCTGAATTTCACTCAGCTACGTAATATACTGACCACATAGTCCATCGCTACGCCAGTTGAGCACGAGTCCCGCTTTGGCGCATTCCTGGGAGTAGGCCGTGAGGATGTCGCAGAGGCAGTCATCGTTCTGCGAACAGGCACACACGTCGTACACACATGCGGCGAAGAACGGCTCAGGGCGCACTAACCGATGGCATGGCGAAAACAGAGACTGCTATAATAGGAAGTTTTGAGAATTTTAGTATTATCGGACATAAAACATACTAAATATAGATAGCCTCTTTGCTGTGAAGTTTCTCTCCTCACGAATATTACGTACTTTTAATATTGAGCACTTGGTATTGGCAATTTTCCGTATTCTGTATCCACCTTTGGAGCAAGGATCAATATCAGCCGACTCCGTACATCCACTTGGTTGATTTTCTCCATACTAAAAGAATCATATATACGTATTACCTCTAGTAAAGAAGTAATTGTAATAGGCTTTGATTTTAAATAACAATTCTCTATTAGCAGAGTTAAGAATAAAGGAGAGATTTTTTTTTAAAACAGAGGACTGTGTCAATGAATTTTGCATGGTCTGAATGGAATAGCTTAGCTACATACGATTTCCCGATGAAAATTATCGCGATCGAGCACTTAAATATTTGTACCTAATATATTTTAAAACTCACGCCATATCATGGTATTATGATTTCTCCATCTCATCAAAATTTTTTATTTTCTATAAAAAAAAAAATTCTATAAATGCAAAATGAATTCTACCTTCCAGCTGTCTCCAAACTTAGCTTCAGAAGTAACTGTCACATTAGCGGGTGTTCTCATGTCATCTTCAGGAAAATTGTTGAAATTTCCGCATAATCCGCATGTCTTTCCTCTGTAATCTCCTGAAACTGTTACTTCCACAAATCCATCACCATTCCATAGAACCTGCCGAGAATTTCTGTATTTAGATATCAAGATTTGTTGTGATTAAGATCTATTTAGCCTGAGGATTTCACTGGATTTTAATTAAATATTTAGGTTGAAATTCTGGCATGAATTAATGAAGGCATGTTTAATACTAAACTGCAAAGCTGGAATTTAATTTTTGCAGTACATATGCAACACTAAGTCATAAATTAATGTAATAATTCTCACCTTGACACCCACATCTGTTGTTACTAAAACTGATTGACCGGTTTTCTCAACGTACAAAATAGGATCTTGAAAATAAGGTAGACGCTCAATGTGCCTTCCTCTAACCTAGAAAAACAAAACCCATCTTCAATGATTTTAAAGAATATAGCGGAAATAAAATGGTTTAAAATATAGGTAAATAAGAGTAATAAAAATCACGTTTAGCTATAAAACTTGTTTGTTTAAAATAATACTACTTAGAATTAGGCTTACATAAACTGCTGGACCAGCTCTCAGATCCACAGATGCGTTTTGTAGAACAACTACCACTCTGTGTGTCCAAGAAACTCCATCAAATCCTCTGTTATTGTTCTCGACGACTATAGAAAACTTTTGTGTGAAACAATCAGCTGTTAATACATATCTGCAAGTACCTTGAAAACTGATTGCGGCACCATCAAAAGTTCTGTAATGAGGGTCTCCAAAAGCAAGGCACGTAGCTGGCCCTGGAACAAAATACCCATTTATTTAGTAC
Source organism: Tetragnatha montana (assembly GCA_963680715.1). NCBI lineage: Eukaryota > Metazoa > Arthropoda > Arachnida > Araneae > Tetragnathidae > Tetragnatha > Tetragnatha montana. The sequence goes on from OY796679.1 coordinate 31,444,045, forward strand.
GTTTTATCACACTATATATGGTACTGAGTGGAAAAGTTTTGTGAGTATAGTAACTGACTTTGTATACACTTTGGGCAGCACTGTCCTGGATCTACTGAACGGATCTCGTCTGAAGAACACAGCAATGGAAGACAACGTTCGTTATGACAACTCATCTTTCCCTGTAAACACTGGCAAGTGGTGCAAGGATCCGGCTTCCAGCTTTGACCATGCTAAACATTCATAAAATAATAGTTTAAGAACAAATCCTTTAAAAATTCTACATGGTGGACTTGAGAAAAAATCTCGCTTGACTGTTTTTCTCACCTCGTAGTATGCGGCCCCGTAGAAGCACGCAAAGTCGGAGAGAGAAGCGCAGATAGGACAGCAGTCACCAGGAGTCCTAAACTCGCTCTGACCGGCCTCGCATTGCAGTTCAGGACACACTAGGCGCTTACACTCGATGCGACCGAACTAAAATATCAAAGGTAATCTCTCTTAAAGCACATAGTAAGACCTAATTTTTTTACTTACCACTTCATATAAAATACAATCAAAATACGAAAGCTAAAAATAGATGATAGCATCAAGTTTTTTCTCTAAAAACTTAGCATAAATCTAAGTGAAAAGGATAAGTACATCTAATTTCATGCAAGATCTTTATAAATTATATTAATAAAAAAAACGGTTGAATTGATGAATTTCGGTTGAACTTACATCGCAGGAGCAGACATTGCAAGGATCATTTGGTGACACCCATGAATCTTCATGCAGGTGTATTTCTTGGTTGTCAGATAAACACACTGAAAGAGAACAATGAGGAAATCTGTTTAGATTATTTTTAAAACCAAAAACTGGTTAAATTTAAGCTTCTATCATTTAAATTTGGAACAGCGCAAGGGTTGTAAATATTTAACCTGTCTATTTCACATTCTAACCTATCGATTCAGTAATAAAAGAATAGTTAAAAATTAAGGAGGGATACATTTAAGAAAGAAATATTCTTACCTCTGCATTTAGGACAGCATTCTTTTTCATTTTTAATGACTTCATCGGGAGGGCAGTTGAGAGGAGCGCAAAATTCTTTTGAGCATTCCCACATGAAATTTTCCTTTTAAATAAAATTATTTTTAAACCACACAAATATTACAACACATAATGTAATTAAAGGAAGGAGGAAAAATAAAATGAGTAAAACGATATTTTACTTTAATAAAACTGTTCCTACCATCTTTATTTTTACTGTACCATAAATATTTCATTACTTCCCTATAGTTTTACATTATTTTTGGTTCAGGTTTGATGGTCCAAAAGCATTCCCAAGAAGAACCTGATGTAAAATTGGGGACATAAGTTGGCATAAGTGGCATGAATGGCCACATGGTCAACTTATATCGGATCTTCTTTGGAAATCTATTATGATCCGGAGGGTTTACATTATTTCGCTGCATTAACTTTATCCAACGCATTTACGAAAATCCCTCTATGTATCACACAAAAAAAGTAAAATCCAAAAATCTATGCTACAACTAGCTTCGGTCAGCGGTCTCCCCTATTTAGTTGACACTCAATTTGTATAGCTAATAACGGTGAGTATAATAATTCCCACTCAAGAACAAATATGAAAAGAAGACTGAAATACGCACCGAGCAGTGACACAGAAAGCAAGGGTCAGGGTGCGGCCTGCCCACCTGTCCCCGGCGTTGACAAGGGGCAGCGAAGGCGGCACACTCCGGACAGCATCGGCCAGGGGGTGGGGGTCGAACGGCCTCCTCTGGGCAGCCGAGCAGAGGAGGACACTCGTGACGGAGGCAGAAAACGCGTCCTGCATCGCACGTGCAGGAGTCGCAGGGACGATTCAGTGGAGAGAACCGCTCGCCGCTCTTGTAGCGTACTCCGTCTTGTTCACAATCTATGGAAATCAATGGGCACATTGGAACTTTATTAAGAAAATTTGGTGGTTGATGGTTGAATTTCAACTTGGGAACTATCCAAGGAGCCATCGAAAAATTAGGTATCGTGTTTAAGGGGATGAGGGGAGTCCTTCGTGAGTGACACAATGTAAAAAGGGGGAGGGGAAATCAGATATTAGTGATATTACACTTTAAAACTACTATTTCGCTGCGGTATCCCTAAGAGGGGTGTTTTCTCCCATGTTAGTTTTGATTTAACGTTAATTTAAAGTGTAACTCATTTTCAAGTAACTAAAATTCGAATTTTAAATCTAATATTAATTTTAGTTTCAAAAATGTATCATACATACAGCGGTTCATTGAAATGTGAAATCGTGTGCGAGTAAAAGGGGTGTATAAAGCCTGAAAATTTATCTTGTGAATGATCCTCTAAAGTTCAAGCGAAGTAAAACATCCATTGTATAGGATATTAATAAATAAGGGTTTTTTAAAAAAAATTTGTCTTCAAGCAGCACTAGTTATAATTAGATTTAAAACATTTTTAATTCATTTATAATTAAACAATAAAAATTATTATTCAAAGGCTAATAAAATAGATAAAATAAAATTGAGAAAAGTTTGACACTGTTTAGATCTAGTATCATCCATAGATAAAAATATTTTATCAGTACGTATAACTAATTTATCACTATCCATACTGTTAACAGCCAATCAAGAACACACCTGGGCAAACAGGGCAGCACCTTCCCGGAACTGGAATGGGATCAGAGCAGTGAACAGGACATACGATGTTTGAACAGGAGGGTGTTCCCCCTTGGCACTTGCACGATAGACAAGGGTTGCTGGGAGATATCCACGAGGCTTCATTTTCTCTTTCTATTCCCTCGTGAACACAACCTAAAAAAATTTTCATTGCATAACTTATGAGATAAAGCAACGAATACCCATAGAAATTTCATCTTAACTATAATTCTCACCTCTACAAGTCTCACAGCATTGTCCTGGCAAACGGACACGGGACAAACACGTCAGATCTGGACAAGACTCTGATACGCATACCACATTACCATCCTGAAATCGTAATAGAAAAGTTAATCACAATTAAAAACAATTGACGAAACATTGAATCTATGGTCACTGCACTAGAATTAATAACGTCATTCATGTTAGGAAAAGTTGCAATTCTGAGGATGTACCTGACATCTACATGTCCTACAGGGATCCGGTCGGAACTCCTGCCCATTCTGGTAAGAGACACTTTCAAAGGAGCATCCATCGCATTGTGGGCAGCAAGGGTCCGGCAAAGGATGCGAGCATGTCCGTTCACATGTCTGCAGGCGGCAAGCAACAGAGGAATTCTATTAAAAGAAATTTTTAAATATATAGGGGTTGATTGTTGATATGTTCAGCCTTGTTGCGTTTAACTTAGATTTAATCAGTGACTTAATTGGACCGTAACGATTAGAAGTAAAGAGAGCTGCTTGGCTCACAATGAAGGATTATTTTTTTCTTCAATCCTATTAATTTATGAGTTCAAATATTAACAAACATACCCATTTGAAATTAAAATATAGTTTTAAATTACAAACCTTGCACACGCATTTTTTGCAGACATCTTCCGGGTGAGTAAATTCCCTATTTTCTTCAAACTGAATGCCAGAAATAACACAGCCTGTAAGGTTGAGTGAATTTAGAATACGATGAATTAGAATAAAAATAATCGCTGTTATTAATGAACTCTTCTTACCTGGACACACTGGACAGCAAACATCTGCTGATATCACTGGATTGGCACAAGAAGGAAGACTGCAGGACAGCTTGTGGCAAGTCACGCTTCCATTCTGGTAATAAAACATATTCGTAAATACTTAAAAATTAATTCAATGACAGTCTTAACAATTAATTTCATATTACATGATTTTTAAATGAAAAAGAGAGCATATATGATAATTAGCAGCTTCAGTAAAAACCTCTCACAAGCCTTCAAGCGTTCATTGAATACAACAGAAAATTTTGAGTCCTTAACACCTTTCAACTGCAAATAACTTTGAAAACTCTAGCAATACCAAAAGAAGTGTATTAAGCTTATCGCATTACAGAAAAGCAAGGTAATGCGCATTATGCATTTTCGTTACTTTCACTGCAACAAATGTATTTTAGAGGCAAAGCAACTTCTACAGGTGTTGCTGTTTTGAGGAAAAGCAACATTTACAATTGATTGCTTTTGTTGCAATGTTTGAGAAAGTAACATAAATTGTGTTTAGCATAGAAATAAATATGACATTTTTTGAGTTGCTTGTTATAAATAAAACAACTCGTTCTTAAATTATAAATCCGAAATCTTTTTAATATTCCAGAATTCGCCTGATATGGTGCTTTTGCGCTTATAACCAACTAATCTAATCGTTTAGGTTTAATTTATAAAGTTTTGATTGTTCGAAATTTTACTTTGCATATGCACTCTTGGCATGGATCTTGCGGGGCCAGAAAACGCTGCTGATTGGTGATGTTCATTCCGGCGTAGAAGCATCCGTCGCACACAGGGCAGCATTGGGAATCGTTTGCAATGGGATGTAGGCACTGGACGCAAGGAGTCTTTTCACATGCCACTTGACCTTTCTAATTTAAAAAAAGAGAGCCAATTGAACAAATGAGAGTCATTCGTTCTTTTAAGGATTATTAATCTATAAATTGCAATTTCATAACTAGATCTTTTTTAACAGTTAAAGATTAACTTTTAACTTTTGAATATTAATGCAAAGAATTACTTACTATTTGTTAAAAATATATGTAATGTGTTTTTCCCTTAATCATTGAAAATCAAAAGACAAAAACATTATTTATGATTATGTGTGCGTCGTTTTTGTAGCTCCCTAAACACATGTTTACTTGTATTTTTTGTACTTACATTATTTCAAAGCTAAAATAAAAAAATTTCGTTATAAATATTTGAAATATGATTTGTAGAGATCTAACCAGCCCATGCAGGCACACACATCACTGATAAACAGTTTGAGTAGAATATAATAATTAGCTTATTATGGATGTAATTATGAATGCACCACCACGAAAATAATTTCCAGTTCTTAATAAGAGTTTTTAACTAATTTGAGTAATATTAAAATTGGATGCATCTTAATAAATTAAGTTTCTAGTATTACTTACTGAACACAAGCATGTTTCACAAGGATTTTCCGGATGGGTGAAATTAGCGTTATTTGAATACAATTCTCCATGGAAGCTGCAGTCCTCGCACTCTAAACAACAAGGCCCGGGGGCTGGATGCAGGCAAGAGACTGATGGACACGAGATGGCCTTGCAGTGGACATCCCCATTCTATAAAATTTATAGATTTATGACTTCATAATTAAAATGCAAAAGATTTATCTGTGCAAGTTGGTTTTGATATAAAAAACTGAAAGTAGGTAGTGAATGCAGTTTAAACTTACTACACAAGTACATTGTTCACAAGGGTCATTCAGGAATGTTTCGCCAAGAGCGTACACCTCCCCTTTGTGCTCGCAATGATCGGGGCAATATGGACAGCAATGCTCGTCGTCTTCAATCACATTTACACAAGCAGGCGCATCGCAAGGCTTGGGATCACAGTACACAGTGCCTTTCTGAAGCAGTATACAAATGTGAAAGCAGTTTAAAAAATGTAAAACATCAACAGATTATGGTATGAACATTTTGAAACATGCTTTAGTTATTGTTCTCTATGCAATGAGATTAACTTACCATGCATACGCACTCCGAACAGGGATCATTTGGATGATCGAACTCCACTCCAATATCATACACGTCTCCTTCATAAAGACAACCTAAAGATAGTTATGTTTGAGGTTAGATATTTTATGTGCAGCACTAAAAATTCATTTACTTTTTAGTGGATATGATTGGTGACACACTTACCTAAGTCACACACTGGACAACAGTCTTCAAGGATAGGATTTGAGCAGTAAACAACATCGCAAATTTTAGGATTACAAACCACGGACCCATTGATGCATTCACAAATATCACATGGATCGTCTTGCCCTTTCACTTTGTTTCCGACTTTTAACACTTCTCCATGGTAGAAACAACCTAAAGAAATACATCTTCCCTTAATATGCTTTTACAATAGTTTTAGTATTTATATATTCACTTAATAATTTTGCTTATGTGTAATACGAGTACCAAAATTAAAGTAAATTGGTTAAATATAAATAAGCTGATTTTTAACATAAAATATTTTTCTAATGTTTTCAATTTGTTCATCTTTTTCAACTGTGTCTTTTCAAAACAGGTATTAAAAATATTTCGCATGGAATAATGAGATCAGATGACTAAAATCAACTAACCTGAATCGCATACCGGACAACAATCTTTTAGGACAGGATGGGAACAAAAAACTTCATCACAGATCTTAAGCTTGCATTCAATGCTTCCGTTCAGACAAAGGCAGTCTTCACATGGACGATCTATCAGAGGCTTTTGTCCATAAGGTACAAGTTGATTCTCGTACAGACAATCTAAATTTTAGACTTTTATTAGGTGGTTTTGTAGTAAAAATGTTTTTGGGAAATATAGTTAGAGGTTTCCTTAATGGTATGGAATTTCTACATTTTATGTATTTGACTATTAGAGATCAAATTTATAAAATAAAAAAAGTTGAAAAAAGGAACTCAAGTGCTATTATAATTTCGAAATGCCGTTCAGGGGCATTGAGCCCAACTAAATACTGCTTATAGTGAGTTAAAGCTTTAGGGGAAAGTAATAAAATATAGCACATTCTTTAGCATTTCATGATTTAGAAGAATCTTACGCATTAAATTTAAATTATTTTATTTCCTTCAAAACTAGGTTGAATTTACCAGATTCACAAGAAGGGCAGCAATCTTTGATGACAGGATGCAAGCAGTTAGCTTTCTTGCAAGGCTTGTCAAAGCAATCGATATTCCCGTCCTTACAAATGCAAACCTCGCACGGTCTTTTAGGATTTGGAATTCTCTCTCCTGACTGATAAAGATTCCCATCGATGTCACAACCTGTACGTGGAAGGTATAGTTAAAATAATTAAAAACTGAAAGTTAATAACTACAAATATGAGGTTAATGCAAAGTGATCCATCTTAATGCTATACCTGAACTGCAAACTGCACAACATTCTTCAATGACTGGATGCGAGCACTGAACGGGTTCGCATTCTTTGGACTTGCATTCAACGTTTCCATTCACACAGGTGCAAGTTTCACAGGATTCTACTACTTTAGGACTATTTCCATTCTTAACATGTTCATTTCGATAAAAGCAATCTAAAGATATACTAAAAAATCAGTACCATTTACCTGATAGAATTACTGTTCATTAACCCTGTGAACTCTAAAGAAGAAAACTCTATTTTAATTCAGATAAACAACTAATATGATTTGGTAATGTCTCTTAACAGGGCCGTTGTAAAACTTGATTGAATTGGGTGATCACAAGTTTTAATGTTCAGTTGAGATTTTATAAAATTATTTTGAGGAAAAAATGTTATTTCTTTCTGAAGTGAAAGGTATTTTCCCTTGATTTTAATTTTACAATTACATTTTATTAAATTTAATCAAATAATTATTGTCACGCAATAACTTCTGGTAAATTTATCAAGCAGTAGTGAGCCCGCCATAAAAATAAAAAGGACAAATATTTCTTTACATAGTGAGTAATTCATACAGAAAACTATCACTTGGATCGATACAGTAGCACAGCGGCTTAAGTCAAATAATTCGCTCTATTTATTAGTGACGAAATAAAGAGACAAATGGGATGGACTGATGGCCATTAAGGAAATATCGAAAGCAATAGAAAAAAAGCAAGAAAAAAGGGGGAAAGAAGAAATGCTTTTATTATACCTGGATACAAAAATTATTCTAGTAGCCCAACGTGGGTAGATACTCAACATTATATCAACGAGTTTTGCTTCGGAGAAGGTAAAAATTCAAGGTAACAATTTAGTATTTAAATATACTGCTACGGAAACTAAAGAGTGAATAAAGCGGTTTCTAAATGGGGCCGTTAAAATATTATGTAAGCAAGTTTTTGGTCACTTTTGACCCACTTGTCAGCAAAAATAAGCAAACTGCAACCCCCCTCTCATAATTACGTAAGAAACCTGCCGGACCCCCTTTTGTTCTTTTTTGTACAAAATCTTTGGCAATACTTAGATTTCTGAAATTCGTTGTTTTCCATGAACACTTTTATCGTTAAAACCTTCCTCGGGAAAAATGCTTAAACTTTTCTTCTAATTCAGTTTTTTTTTGTCAAATTTATTTTTGCTTTAATTTTTAAATTACCTATGCAAAAAACCAGAGATTTTCGAAAATGCAGTGTTTGTAATATCTTATGTAAGCATCAATCTTCTTTACTTCATAATGAGTATGCTTGAATAGTAAAGTGAGAAAACAGCAATCCGTTTCACTAACCTATGCATCTCGGACAACAACCGTCAGAGTCTGGGTCTTCACAAGGAGCTTCTGGACATTGCTTTGGTCGGCAGGTAACATTGCCTGTTTGACACATACAGTCCTGGCAGCTGTTGTGAGGGTCAGGAAATGTTTGCCCCTCGCCGTACATTGCCCCCTCAAAGCGGCAACCCCCGCAGCCACCTCCGCAGCATTCTCGTTCGAAGCATGTCACCATTCCTCCCTAAGATACAAAATATACTTCTGAACCCTTTAAGTGTGAGGGGGATATATGTTTTAGAAAATTCTGATTTAATTATTTCTGTGTTTCAGTTATTCGATTCAAAAATATAAAAGTTAAATACATTTATTTTCTTTTAAAAAATTAAATGGAATTTTAACTCATAGCGTTAAAAACTTTTAAAAAATGTTTTATTCAATTATGAAAAAAAGACAAAATTTTAAAGCTAAATATAACAAACTCATGATTAAGGTACGAATCAATACAACAATGGTATTTGATAATACAACTTTCATAAGTTTTATAAGTTATTAACTCCACTTAAGAGTGCTCGTCTAAAATAAAAAATATATTAAATACAAATTTTTGGACTGGGTAAGCTAATTAGATTAACAAATATGTAATGAGTAAAGTTGATTTGTTCATTTTAAAATATTACCCTTTTCATTATAGTTTTGTATTGATCATACCTGACAGCTACAAACTTCACAAGGATTTTCAGGGTGGGTAAAAACGGATCCAGCTTCCTTTATATCATCGAAAAATTGGCAACTTTCTGGAAATAAAAACTTACTTTTTAGTACCGACTTTACAATTATCCTACCAAAAGTGTAAATGAATAGCATTCAAAGTAACAAGCATGACATTTTAAATTTCACAAAAAGAGTTAGGTGTATTGGTTTTAGTTTACTAATTTTAAAAATGCGAAAGTTACATTATTTCAAAAGACAGTTGCTGTTAATTATAACATGTATTCATATACCTGCTAGTTTCCTTCGTTGACAAGGAAGGTCTAAGCAGTCCGAGCAGGTGTCAGACTGGCAAAGGACTTCCGGAAAGTGGCAAACACAGGCACTGCAATCATCAGGATCCACAAAATTTTCGCCATCCATGTAACGCTCTCCTTTATACTCACATTCAGCTGAAAAAGATTTTTGTTTTGTGAAACCTCCCTCTCATTTAAATATCAATATTCTGAGTAATATCTAAAGGAGTAGTAGTTTTTCCAGAGACCCTCGTTGACATTACAAAACCTTCTCATCGTAGAAAATTTTTATTGAATATACTGCAACCAACTTACGTCTACAGGTTGGGCAACACTCTCCAGGCATAAAGACAGGGTGTTCGCATGGTAAAGGTCCACCACACGAAGATTGCTGGCATGAGACCACACCGTTGTCACAGCGGCAGTCACGACATGTATTGTGAGGATCGTGGAACTCTACGTGATTCAAATAGTTTTTCTCACCGTAAGAGCAACCTAAGAAAAAGACCTTGAATGTATGAAAGTAGTATGTAACCTAAAAAACTAGTAATTATGGAACCTTTGAATTCAAAGAGGTTATTGAACATACTTTTGTTTGTTAAAATTTAATATCGTGTACTTTATAGACAAAATACTACTTAGCAGTTCTCCGAGAATTTACTGTTACAGTATAAACTACCATTAAATAGGTGCTAAACTTTTACAATTGCATACACCAAATCAAGCATTGTTTGGTACTTTCGAACTGTCGTAGTACTAAGCAGAGCTTTTTCAAAGCTAAATAAGCTATATAACAAACTGTTCCTACCTCTCCCTTGAGAAGTTTTCTAAATAAGTACATATTTATTTTTTACCCTGCTAAAGTCTTCGTATATATTCGAAAGTTAACTATTCAGTTATTTTTTTTGTCTTACCTTCGCATGATTCACAGCACTGTCCAACTTGAGGGTTGGCACACTGGGTGTTGAGGCACAGAACAGGGTGGCAGCTGAACACACCATCCACGCACACACACTCGCTGCATGGGTCAGTAGGGTCCAGGAAGTTCTCCCAAGGTCCATAGCTCCGACCGTCCACTTGGCAAGGGGACTGCTCCGTATTGCATAGAGGGCAACACAGTCCCTCAAGGGGTTCGGGGTGGGCACAGGGGACAGGGTCGCACATGACCGATTCGCATGATACTGTCCCATTCTGAAAATATTATTTGGGATGAGAATTTTAGTGCACTTTTTCGTAGTGCTCGTTTTACATGATTGAATCGCTATGTTGAACAGAATAACAATTGGGAGCAATGGTATTGAAATATGTAAAAACTAAGAGGAAAGTATGTTCTATGTAGATTATTATAACCGGGAAAATAACTAAATACCTACTGTTTAGTTTCGGGTATAAGCTGGGAAGTGAGTTTAGGAATATTTAACTAAATTATAGGAATCGCGTAAATCCTAGTATAAACCTTAAAATACAGAGAAAAACCAAAGACAATTCAGTAGAGACCCTTGAATGAGGAGGCGCCGAAAGTGCTTTTGAAACTTCGAAACACTTATCGACTTTGGAAACAACCTGTATAAAACCAATGCTCACCTCACATTTGCACCTTTGGCAAGGGTCATCCTCATGAGTGAATTCCTGTTCGTTGCGGTAGAGTCTGTGCGTGAACTCGCAGTGCTCGCATTCAGGGCAGCACACCCCAAAGGGGGCGGCCGGATGAAGGCACCGTCCTGCGGTTGATGCGCACGACATACGGTCGCAACGCACCACTCCAGCCTGCAAACAAACACCTTTATAAGACTTAATAAAAAATTTTTGGTTCAGTAGATAGATATTTATAATAGACTGTAAATAGGATGCGATATTTAAAAAATATTGATTCATCTGAAAAATTCATCGGAATCTAAAGGTTTAATGGTATGGATGATCCAAAATATCCATGTTCATTCATTCAAACCGTAGAATCAAGTTGAACACCTTCCATACAAAACTTCTTTTTATAAATAGAATTTGCTTTTATTCTTTATCTTAATATAAAAAGTTACTGCAGTGAAAATAAGTTCTATACTGAGCTTATTAAGTGGTTGGTTATGCATCTTCAAGCAACTGACATCTCGGAATTTTGGTAATTTAAGTTACTAAATATTGCACCCCAATTGGAAAACTGGATAAAATTTTAATAGAAAGAAAATAATTCCAAACTGTGTGTTATACATACAGATCTTTCAACGTTTTTTCATGATAACGGAAAAGATAAATTATTTAAAATTAACAAAGCCGAATTAGTTTAACACAGCATTTAAAGATTTAGGTTTGAGTCAAAAATATTTTTATTAAATTGTTTAAAGGTACTTAATATAGAAAAAGGAAAGGAACTGACCTGGCATGTGCATAGGGTGCATTGATCGTCAGATGCCATCCACGATTCTCCTTCCTGGTAAGTGCTTTTGCCGTCCAATACGCAGTACTCAACGCACTCTTCACAGCACTGGTTGGGGGGTCTCACTTTGCTAGGGCAGGACAGAGGAGGACACTGTTTTTGGAAGCACCGTACGTTGCCGTTCTAAAATATAATAGATATACACCATTTTCGTTGGTTCAATTTAATATAATTTGGGTTCGTAGATAAAAAAAAAACAGATTAAGAAACTCAGAGCCATAAAAGTGTTTTATAAGCGACGATGTTTTCAATAGTCCTAGGCGATGTTTTCAAAGGACTTTTAATTTAGAATTCGTTCTTAATTTGTTTTAAAAATATGCTTTTCCCAGATTAATATTGGTTAGAGCTATTTTGAAATTGTTAGTAGATAAATTGTTAGTAGATTTAAAAAAATAGATTTTAAATAAAAAAATTAGTATACTCGAAAAAATTAGAAACCTTGACCTAATTGAAACCCCCTCACCGTTTAAAAATTAAAATATGTTATTTTATACTATCCGTCTAATAAATTGCCTAGGAACAATTTATTACGCCTTAAAAGGAATGCGGTTTTTTTTAGCTTCTTTATAATCCATCAATATCTCGTTCTTTAAAAGAAATTCAAATCACTTAAAATTTTAACAGTAATTAGTAAAACTTTAAAACTTGGATCAACTAAATTCGAGGATAAAGAACTTCTTCATACGTACTCTAATTTAAAATGACTTAGCTTTCTCAAACAGTTAAATGGCGGGTGAAACAATCAAACTCAGTGAAGGGTCAATACCAAGGATACATTGCAAGGCGAAGGGGAAAAGGTAAAAGAAACACACTCCTCCATCTATAGCCTACTATTAAACTAGCTTCGCTACCGTGTTGAAAGGTAGACCACAGTGGGGCCCGAAAGAAGGTTGAGGCTGTGCAACAAACCGGTCTGTAATCGAAAAAGGACCCTACTCGAATCAGTCTGTTTCGAAAAATAGCCTAGGGTTCAATCAAGAGGAACGGTTCAATGCACCAAAACTTCGAAATAGACCATCTCCACATTTTTACTCATTCGTCTTCAAAAAAAAACTTTGTTGATCGAATAAATTCCAATGCCCCATTTGAAATTTTATGAAATAGAATATGCGGACATGGATAGTGTTGCAACTAAAATACTGATTTTGATATTTTGTTATTATAATTATTAATTGCTTTTGAAATTTGTTACTTAAATAAAAACATAACTTTAACATATAATAACATATAATTATGCAAAAACTATACCAAAAACCAATCAATATAGCCGAAGACGTTCCCAAATTATGATCAGGGAGCACTTGGCACCGTTTGTGTAAAATACCCGAGTCCTCCTTGAAGATATTGGTTTCTTTTTAATTTCTCTTTTATTTGTGTGAAATTGCGACACTGACTGGGGAGATATTATGAGTGGGCCATGTCATAGAGATCCAAGGAGGACAGTTTTACCCCCATTATTAAGAAAATCCTTCTCTATTAAAAATGATGTGGTATTCTTAAATAGAGGGGCGAATCCGTCCATAATGGCATAATACAAATAACTACACAAAATAGTTTTAAATAAAAATTATTAAACACATTAAGAAATTGATACTTATTCCATGTGGAAGTAATAAAGCATAACTTACAACACATTCGCATTGAAGACAAGGTTCATCTGGATTCGGAGTAAATACCTCTCTGTTTTTCAATACCCGACCTTCGTATTGACAACCTGTGAATTAAATTTTCATTATTTGTTCATATTTAACAGCAATAAGTGTAATTAAAATATTTAGTTGCATTTTTATTAGCATAAGTAAATGAATTAATGCATTTAATTGTGTGTAAACTACATGGTTGTAGAAGAATTACTATTAAGGACTACTCCGACATACCATCACAAATTGGGCAGCATTGACCTGGAAGTTGTACAGGATTTTTACATTGAGGATTGCAACGGTTATCTTGTCTTTCACAATGGACAGCGCCTTTCTGAAAACGATGAACGATTCAAATATATATTAGTTGTAGTTAACGCTAAGAACATATTACAGGACATATTAAGGATATAGAAATTAAAAAATTTATATCCAGTAATGACCTCCCTAAATAATAAAATTAATAGCAATTAAAAATAAAGTTATGAATAAAATTAAGTATTTTGTTACAGTATATTGCACCATCTAGTGTTGTAAAACATCTAAATAATGAATTACTTTTAAATAAAATAAACTTTCACAATTATACTTGCCTTCAGTGATAAACTTGTGCTTTCTTAATCTATAGGTCACGATCTGGATGTTAAATTCACATTCAAACCTGCAAATTTAACAAACAATTAAATATTTTTCTACCGACGAAGTTTTAAATATAAAAATTAATATTACTTATGCATCCAGATAGTAATGATATAGATTAAGAATTCACTTGTTTACAAAAAAAATATCATATACAGAATTCTTTTGAAATTACACTCCAGTTGTTTATTATCTTAGGACTACGACACTATTTACTTAGAAATTAATTACACCCTAGCATACAACAGTTAGTTTTAATAAATTAGAAATAGTGTAGACAATAGGGTGGGTCATTTTACTATGGCGAAAAAAAAATTTTACAAATTCTATCGGGCACAGCAAGAAAAGGGTGCCAAATGGTCTCAAACTAACGTGTGTAAAATATTATTCCATAATAATAGCTCTTTTTGCCTCCGGATTGGCCTCAAAGGGAGCAAAATTAAGTAAAATTTTCTTTTTTTTTTTTTAATTTTAGAAACTTAATTTTTTGGGTTTGTAATATTTTGAAGGTTACAAATATGGGTCTTTAAAAGCAATTTTAATCATATTAGTTACATTTATGAAGTATTAGTACAAAAACAACTTATAAAAAATGCAATATCATACGTATTATCATATTAACAAAACAGGCATAGAGCAGGAGGGTTTTTTGCAAACAAACAATGGATTGTCACTGGTATAGATTTTAAATATTGGTAGATCAGATATATTCTCTCAAGTCTATTCAATTCTTCTTCTCAAGTCAATTCTTCAATTCAAGTATTCTTTTAAATTTAAAAAGTCGAAATAGGTTTTGAATAGTTGCTATTTTTCTTAAATGCTCTGATTTCAAAATTCAGCGGACTGTTATTTCACTAGCTCAGTGGTTCCCAAAGTGGGTTCCACGAAAAAATTTAGGGGTTCTGCGTGACAAATTTTATTTCCTTTAAGAAAATAAGAATGGTGTTTTTTTTATATTAAGTTCATCAAAATGCAAATCCTAGCAAAAATATGTATTAAATTCTTAAAAATGTATGTCCTAAATTCGGATTAGGTGTTCCAAAACAAGTTAAAACCCTCTTTTTATAGTCAAATTTCCCAAAATTTTCTGGGGGAGGACCTCCAGACCCTCCAGATGGTTCTTGGAACTCGCTTAATCACAACTTTTTCAACATTAAGTTGGCTTGTTTTATTTAATATCAGATATTAAATTTTGAAAAGTCGTTGATTAAAAAATATTCAGGGTTCCGCGATCATTGGTAACAAATTGGGGGGTTCCACGAGCAAAATAGTTTGGGAACCACTGTACTAGCTGATCAATTTTCATTGTGTGCGAAGAACCTATAATTTTTTGAAATACTGCATAAAGTTTGGCTTCCATCTCTGAGTGGTAAATATTAAGTTGCAATAATCTCTTAACATAAAGAGCTAATTTTGATTGGAATCTAGGTTGGGCCATGAAATTTCCTCTAATGCGATACAATAATAATTGATTTTCAAAAGCAGATTCTATTGAACCCTACACAATTCTACTAGGTTCTGTTGACACTATTTCTGTTCAAATATAATTTTTGGTTTGTGCTTAGGCTTTGATGAAAAAACTAAGGTAATTAGCTGACATTAGGAAAGCAAAAAAGGATATTTAATAAAACTTTTGTCCAAACTCCCTAAAATCTCTTATCTTGGGATCCAAATGTGTTCACATAAATATGTTGAAACAAGTGTCGGATGGATAGTTCGTACATAGGCAATAATCAAATACATATCAGTATGATTCACATCAGTAACGATTTATACATAATTTTCTTCTTTGGAGGGAGGATTGACTCAAAATAGTTTCTTACGCGTACAATGTTTAAGTATAGCAAATTTAGCAGGTTAAAACAATTACAATTTTGTTTTGAAAATTACTGTAGCTAATTTCAAAATTTTGAAGACAAAACTGAGCTCTAACCTTAAAACGGAGCTCTGTCGCTCTCCTTATGAAAATATTTGACTCTTAAAATAGGATTTTAATTTATTTTTGGACATTAGGGACTCGTTTGGGGACACTTGTGGTGGACTGCTCTTATATGCTACTGAAATTTCCAAAACTCCAATCTTAAAACTATTATAGAAATTTTTTTTGGGGGAGGCTGAAACTTATATACCATAATAGCTACCACAATTCTGACACATACATTTTTATTAAATTCAATGTTTTTACCATCCTATTCAACCGCCAATAAAGGTTTTACACATCTTTTTTTATTCTAGCAAGAAATTATTGATTGCCTGTTCTATTCATTGTGATATTTCAAAATAAGTTGTGATAGAACTCAAGTATTTCATCTCTTGTTTTATTTTTATTTATTTTATACTCTTCAATGATGATTTTTATATCATTGTAAACATTTACATTCATGAAGGATTCGTGCAATTGAGGTAAAAGCTCGATTTTCATTTGTCCATTTTTACATGGAATTACTACATTGCTGGAAACTTTGAGGACGATCCGGAGGCAAAAAGAGTTATTATAATGGAATAATATTTTACACAAGTTAGTTTGAGACCATTTGGCACCTTTTTGTCGTTGTGCCCCTGGGAAAATGTGAAAAAAATATTTTTGACCCACCCTAGTAGACAATTCAGTTTCAGAGATCAGATGAATTAAGAAAATCTAGGAGTTGATGCTCTTTAGTTTATAATTCCTACTTAACATTATATATTTAAGATTTCAAATAAGATTATTAACACTTACATCACAAGTGCAAGAATAGCAAGGATCAGACTTGGGTTGAAATTTTTCTTGGTCTCTGTAAGTCAACCCTTGAAAATTGCATTCTTCGCAAGTTGGGCAACATGCTCCAGGTTCCTTTCTAGGGTTTGAACAGGTCAAAACTGGACATCGGGTGGATTCGCATTCCATATTACCTAAGGAACACCTTTCATCAGGATAGTTGTAATGAAGTTGCAGTGATTTAATTGGACCGGAACGGCGAACCTAATATTTATTTAGGTGCTTCTTTCATTTTCTCTCTTTTTCACATCCTCTCTCACAGTCTCCACATACCCTTTTTATATTTATTCACGTTAAGTGTAAGGAAATTTTAAGAAAACAAGCTACCAAATACGTGAATGAAAATAAAAGTTTTACACGATGGGAAAACTACGGATCCTCGTAAAAACATTGGAACTTGTAGTGTTTTAAAAAAAAAATATGCTACTTAACCAAAAATTTACCTGGTTCTGTCATCTCTTAACAATGTTTAGTAAAGAAAACCACTTCAAAACAAAAAACTAAAAGATTAGAACGATTACGAAAAGATTAGAAGTTACTATTAAAATTCATATAATTGTTTTATAGTTAAAGGAATGAAGGTTTGCTCTTTTTCCTATACCCTCATCGAGATATAACAAGAAAAATAAACAATTAGATACCATTCTCGACGTATTGGCGTTTTTCCGGTTTGTCTCTATTTCATAAGACGGGGTCTCCGACTTTGACAGACAGAATTTCGGAGATCTGAGAACGTCTAACGCATAATAATCACCGCTAGCTGATAAAGAACCGACCTCTTACCAAACCGTTAAACGAGTTTTCTTCGTTTTATGACCCTAGAATATCCTCTTACAAAAGCTACATATATGAAACCACAACAAAGTTATCTGAACTTTGTATTTACACACGCTTTAAAAAGCTTTCGGGCAATAGTTTTACTACGTATATTATTTTGTAATCCTCGTTAAATACACGAGAGATAATAAAGAATAATGTATGAAAGTAATCTTCAACAGCATACGAATTTGTAAAAAGCGTTGAGAAACTTATGTTCCTTATTTTCCTTGTCTACTTAATATCCATTTTCTAAAGGAAAACGTTAAACAAAATTCACTATAGGGTCATTCCATTTCAAGTGGTCCAAAAAAAGTAAAATTGGTTGCTCGACCATTTTTAAAAAATCTGAAATTTTTTGTACATCAACCCTAACCTAAAAGAAGATCAAAACAACCATTATTTTTAATTTAACCTATTTTGCTTGTCCGCAGCAGCCATGCAAATTTCGACGTTTTAGCGGTTTTTGCTAATTTAAGCGTTTACGGGATTGGAAATATCTCCCCTTTAAAATCTCCAAATCAAATGGGGTTTGAAGCAAAATTGTTTAGAATAAAACGTTCTAAAAGACTAGAGCAAGTATGTTTTTCTAAAATAAACCCTTAGGGGTGAAATTTTATTTTAAAGTTGAAATTTTTTTAAAAATATCTGCCCACTTTAAGAAGATTTTTTTATAAGAAGGAAACCTGTCAAGGCACCAATATTTTTTTTATTAATAGTCCAAATACATTTTAGATCATATGCAAAGTTTTGGATCTGAGCCTCAATTTGTCTTTATTTAAAAAAATCTCAAAGTCAAAGATTTGTCAAAATTTGCAATTTTGAGGGTTAAATATCTCTGGTGGGGGACCAGTTAAAAATTTTAAAATGGTTCATTCTAGAGTACTATATATTAGTGTTAAGCTCAAGAAGTTCATAGGAGGAGATTTGACTACAAGCCGAGGTATGATTTTTACAAGGTGCCCCCAAATGTCGCAAAATTTGGAAGTTAAGGATTTCTATAAAATTTGTCTGTTTTCAAGAGAACTTTTTTATAGGAAGGAAACCATTCAACACAACACATATTTTTATACAAATAGTCCAAATGTAATTCAAGTTACACGCAAAATTTGAAACCTGAAACTTGGTTTTTCTTTGCTTAAAAAAATCCCAAAATCAACGATTTGTCAAGAATTTCACTTTTTTAGAGTGATATCTCTCTGAAGGAGCAGGAGATAAAAATTTGAAACTTTGTCATCTTAGAGTATATTATGGTAGTGTTATGCCCTAAAAGTTTCAAGATGGAGGATTATTTGGCTACAAACATAGAAATGGAAGTTAAGGATATTAAACTTTTTTTTTTGTTGAAGTGATTTTTTTTTACTTTACAATTATTTTGTAAATTTTATTAATGTTTCATTACTTTTTAATTTTAATTATACAAAATACAGCAATATAGAAAAGCTTAGCAATGAACTTTATGAATTAAAATATTTATCTCTATTTTTTACCAAACATATGTTAAAGTTGGGCTTGATATAAGTAATTATATTAACTACTTAACCTTAGCATTCAGCCATTGACAATCTTTACAACCTGAGAGACGGAGAGGGAAGAAGAAAACCGCGATGAGAATTGTTTTATTGCATACTGCAAACCTGCACCAAGATCGGAAGAACATTTTGATTCACCAAGGTGTTTTGTTGTTGTACCCATGTTTTTTTTATTAGTCGCAAGTTCATGTTAAAAAATGGATTGTGATGTGGGTCAACTTATCAGAGAAAATTGTCACAAGTCTGTTTAGGGGACATCCATAAATTACACGAAGTCAAAAAGGGGGGTAGGGGTTTGGAAAAATCTCACCAAGGGGGGAGGGGGTATCTCACGTCAACTTTTTAAGTTAGAAATTATTCGATTTTCTTTGTTTTTTAAGTATGAGAAAGGAAAATAATTTTTAAAAAGTTGTAGGTAAATCTCACGCGGGGGGGGAGGGGGGGGGTCCAGCAAAAGCAAAATCTCACCAAGGGGGGAGGGGGGGATTCAGATTTTGGAAAAAACACCTCACGTAATTTATGGATGTCCCCTTATGGCCCAATAACTCTTGAGGTTAATCGGTTAAGTGAACTAAGGGAAGATCATCAAAATTTGATTGTTCTAAGGATCAATAAATCTGTCAAAAATACATGCAAATATCATGAGAAAAAGTATTTGTTAAAATATCATAATCTCTTTGGCAATACTTGTTCGGATCCACTAAAAATTCATAAAAAAAGTTATTACCAAAGGACTTAATGAAATTAAAATAGAGCATTTAAAAAGAGAAAAGATACCCGGATAAAGATATCCTCCGTCTTGAAACTTTTAGGGCATAACACTACCATAATATACTCTAAGTAAGATGACAAAGTTTCAAATTTTTATCTCCTGCTTCTTCAGAGAGATATCACTCTAAAAAAGTGAAATTCTTGACAAATCGTTGATTTCGGGATTTTTTTAAGCAAAGAAAAACCAAGTTTCAGGTTTCAAATTTTGCGTGTAACTTGAATTACATTTGGACTATTTGTATAAAAATATGTGTTGTGTTGAATGGTTTCCTTCCTATAAAAAAGTTCTCTTGAAAACAGACAAATTTTGTAGAAATCCTTAACTTCCAAATTTTGCGACATTTGGGGGCACCTTGTAAAAATCATACCTCGGCTTGTAGTCAAATCTCCTCCTATGAACTTCTTGAGCTTAACACTAATATATAGTACTCTAGAATGAACCATTTTAAAATTTTTAACTGGTCCCCCACCAGAGATATTTAACCCTCAAAATTGCAAATTTTGACAAATCTTCGACTTTGAGATTTTTTTAAATAAAGACAAATTGAGGCTCAGATCCAAAACTTTGCATATGATCTAAAATGTATTTGGAATATTAATAAAAAAAATATTGGTGCCTTGACAGGTTTCCTTTTTATAAAAAAATCTTCTTAAAGTGGGCAGATATTTTTTAAAAAAATTCAACTTTAAAATAAATTTCACCCCTAAGGGTTTATTTTAGAAAAACATACTTGCTCTAGTCTTTTAGAACGTTTTATTCTAAACAATTTTGCTTCAAACCCCATTTGATTTGGAGATTTTAAAGGGGAGATATTTCCAATCCCGTAAGCGCTTAAATTAGCAAAAACCGCTAAAACGTCGAAATTTGCATGGCTGCTGCGGACAAGCAAAATAGGTTAAATTAAAAATAATGGTTGTTTTGATCTTCTTTTAGGTTAGGGTTGATGTACAAAAAATTTCAGATTTTTTAAAAATGGTCGAGCAACCAGTGCTGGACCACTTGAAATGGAATGACCCTAATAGATTAAAGATTAAACATCGAGAAACTAATAGACTTAAATTTTAAGATGCTTCACAAGAAATATTTAAGAATCAAAAATTAGATTATTAATAGAAATTCTGAAGCTTTCATGTTTTTTTATTTACATAAAATCATGATTTTCATATTTAGATAAATATTTACCATGGTAACAGTGACATCTTTGACATGGATTGTTGGTGGGAATTTCAGCATTAGGTTCATAAACTCTTCCCAAGACTTGGCAACCTATGGGAAAAAGTAAAGTTCTTTAAGTTAACAGGTTACTAAAAGCATTGTTGTTACTTCGCCATTAGTAGTGTAATCACTCAGAGACCGAAAGATCTTTGTTCCTGATTGCAAGTTCAGGCAGATTAATTCGAATTTTTAAGTGGTCAGTGATAAATAAAGTATTTATAGATAAGGTAATTACTATTCCATGTGTCGTACAGTGAACCGCTATGGACATGTTTGTGGTGTCTTTTCTTTTAGTTCTTTGTTATGGAATTTGAGAGAATCATAAGAAGTCGATGAGGAAACTTAAAAAAAATCCAAATGTGGGTAATTTGTTTGTGTGTAAATTTGTTGCAGCGTATTTTTTTCTCGTTTTATTTCAAAAAGATACTCTACAAGTCATCTACAACCACGAATTATACGAATTACAATAAAAAAAGTTAGATTAGCTCTCAAAACATGTTTGATGATAACACAACCACCGTTTACCTTTGCATTCTGGACAACAAAGATCGGGTTTCTTCACTGGGTGAGAGCACGTTGCTTTGCAGGTTATTCTTTCACATTTGATTGAACCATCTAAACAAGTGCAGATTTGGCAAATGTCAGCATGGTGAACCCATTTTTCTCCGTATTCTACAGGCTGTTTCTTGCTGTTGACGCATCCTAAAAGGAAGATCTCCTTAGAATTGTTTATATTAATTTTCTGTGCAAACTGTAAAATGTCTCAATGGAAGAATGGACAGAATTGAGCTTCGGTATAAATTGCTTCATTAAAGCATAGAGAATGGCATGGAAAGTAGAACTACCTTTGCAGACAGGACAGCACGCTCCTTGTGGCAAGTGTGTTGCTCGGCATCGCAGCTGTGGGCAGGTCTCTCGCACACAGGTGATGTTTCCTCGCTGACATACGCAACGGGCACACGGGTCATCAGGAGGAGAGAACTGCATGCGGTCTGCTACCACATGGCTGTTGTACTTGCAGTCTGAAACGAGGATGCATGTCACTCAGTAGAGCAAAAGTATTAAAGAGGAAAGTGTAAAATGAATCTTGAACGTACGTTTTCAGTTAAAATACTTACCAATACAAGGTGAGCAGCATTGTCCAGGTGGTATAACACCATGGGTACATTTGTGTTCATGACAGGTTTCTTTCTCAGAGCATGTTACAATACCATTCTAAAATAATACGACTTTTTAAGCATTTCCATTTCTTAAAGTATTCATTGAGCAATTGAGAAAGATGGGTACAAAAAATGTATTAAGACAACGTACCATACAGACGCATGATTCACAGGAATCTTTGGAAATTCTCCATCGTTGTCCGTTAGTGTATTCTTTGTTTTCAAACACGCATTCTGTTAAATATTATTCATATCAGTACAATGAAGAATAACTGTCATAAATCATTCAAATGAATTCTTTTATTCTAATGAACTGAAATGTAATTATAAAATTGTCAAACAAGATTTTGTAAATTAAACAAGTGACTTTTGGTAGAATTCAATTGAAAATCTTGAGAAATTAAAAAAAAAATTAAAAAATTTATTTGATTGAAAGTAGAAAAGAAAAATTTAAGGAAGTCGGGGAAACATTTTACTTGGACATTCTGGACAACATCCTCCCGGCTTAAAAACAGGAACTGCACAAGTTGTATCCGGTTTCGGGCATTTGGTAGGTTGGCAACGGACAATCCCTTTCTAAAAGCAAATAAAAATAGAAATTTATCACGAGAATTCTTAAAAATAGAATATTTAAAAAGGTTTCTCTACAAAAACAGATGTTTTGATCGGAAAATTACGATCTTAAATATCTGAGGCAGTTTATAATGCGGTTGATATACCTACTTTACAAATTTATTAAATTTTATTGACTTTTTATTTCTTTTTAAGTTTGTTTATAATGCATTTTCTGACAATGATTAAAAATATTGAGTTGTTTTAGGGACAAAACTCAGCTATATTAATGCAAAAGTAGTAAGTTTAGTGATAAAAGTAATTTTTTTTTTTTGAAATTATCTAAAACAACCTACTTTGCACGAACAATTCAAGCAAGGATTGAAACTGGGAGTAAAATCATTTCCATCTTCATACTCTCGCCCATCGTACTGGCATCCTTAAATAATTCAAGAAAAATATTTGGGAGAATCATTGCTGTTACATTTCCGAATAAACGTCTAATTATATAATTTTACAGACATATTTTTAACATTTACCTTTCCAGCATTCATCGCAGCATTGCTCAAAATTTCGATTGCGTTCTATACAAACACGATGCAAGCAATCCATTTTCTCACAGGATATATTCCCTTTCTACTAAAAGAGAGAAAAAAAGGAAAACATGGACGAAGACGAACGTAAGTAATACAAATATGACGAAATAGATTCAGGCAAAGTTTAAATAGATGGGTAATAATTCGTAAAATGTGGCAAATGCATAATTTGTTCTAAATAAATACTGTTTTTCAACCTATTATTATAAAGAGTATTATGAAATAGTTATGCCGTTGAGTTTATAGGTTTCTTTATAAGCAATATTAATTAAATAATATTGTTTTTAGTTCAAAAGTTACTTTTATAAAAATATGTTGTATCGCTTAAATATTCTTTGAATAGAATTACAAAAACAAATTATTATTTTCCCCCTAACACTAGCTTACAAATATTATAATATGATTAAAGGGAACATAGTTCCCTCCAAAATAAAAAATCATATTAAAATTTAATAATTTTAGAAGAAAATTTATTTGCTTTGATTTTTTAATGTTTGTAAAAATATTATTTATACTATTACCTTACATTGACATTCAACGCATGGTTCTGGATTAAAAGCTTCATTATCTTTCACATAGGTTCCTCTGTAATCACAATCTGTGGGGAAATATATCAACTCAATTATCCCATCCAAGTAAAAAAAATGTTGAGAACTATTGCAATTCATTGATACAATATTTCAGATCTAAGGAATTTTTCAATTCATCATGAAATTTATTGATTTTTACGATGAAAACCATAATCAGTATAGGTATAGGTATAAATCAAAATCCCGAAAATTATTAGTACAGCAACATACTGTTTGCTGTACATTAGAAGTACAGCAAAAGTTATTTTTTACCCTTTCACGTGCTCTCATTGTCAGTAATAAAAACTATTTTTGCTAGAAAACTATTACTCCCTTATACGTTAAAACTATTAACCCTTTCAGTTCTGGCCGTCCCAAATTTTCGTTAAGATTTGTAGTCTGTAATCTCGGTTGGTCTAGGAATGAAAGGGTTAAATTGAATTTCATGATTTTATTACTGAGGCTAATATAGTATGAGTATGTTAGTAATACTCACCGTCACAGTGTCTGCAACATTCTTCATTCGTTCTAGCTGGGTATTGACAAGTTGGCATAGGACAACTTAGGACATTGCATTTAACTTCACCAGCCTAAAAGACAAAACAATAATCACAAACCAAAGGGTTTCAAAAGATTTTAAGATTCAATTTTATACAAGTTTACCATGATATACAACTTTGTATTTTGATAAAAAGTTCCCAGAATGTGTTTCAAGACAAATTATGTCAATATGAAAGTCTTATTTAAATTCACTGAACGTAAACGAAAACTTGGGCCAGTCCATAGAATTCGATTCTCATTCTTACCTGACAAGTACAATTATGGCACGGGCTCTCCATCCAATACGTTCCTTGGTGGTGAGGACCGCACATGGAACATGTGGGACAACACTCACCGGGCAAAGTGAGCAGGGCAGCCTGAGGACAAGGGCCTGGGGGAGGACAGTCCAGGGCTGAGCACAGTACAGAGCCACCCCGGCATTCACAACGAAGGCAAGGATTGCGGGGATCCATGAAGTGAGCTCCGTTGCTGTACTCCACGCCATCTTTTGAACAACCTAGACAACCAGACAGGTTGTAATACTTGATGAAATGAAGACTCGTTTGCTTTTGTCTTAGAAAATAAATTATTCTTACCATCGCAGACTGGGCAGCATGATCCAGCCACTTGCACCGGGTGATCGCAGTTCGTTTCGCAGTGCACAGTCGAACACGAGACCATACCTGCCTTTAAAAGAAAATAAGACGTGTGAAGAAACGTGATGCAGAAAATTCTCTTGGTCAAATAACAATAAGAAGAAAATTTTGTTATGGCGAGTTCAAAGCAATGCACATAAAATGAACGAAAGAATTAACCTGACAAGCGCAAGTATAACAGAGATCTTCTTCCCACACTTCGCCGTTCTTTTTTACAATACCATCCACAGATATGCAATCTGAAATTAATTAGTTAAAGGTAAGTAAACTAAGTGAAAATCAAATAGTACAAGAGAGTAGTACAGTCAAGTGAACAACAAGTTATCAACATAATAATGAGTTTGTAAAAAAAGAGATTATTCATTAGAATTAACATGCATGATCATTAACATGGTCATTTGGGGGCTGCTTACAGTTTGTAAAATGAGTTTCGTTAAAACGAGAAAGCTCTTTTACTGTATACTACGCATTTAACAATACTATTATTACAAACGATACCATTTTTGTTGCAGGAAGTGGGGGTCAGTGTCACCACATTGAGATGGTCAGTGTCGCAGGAACCACAGCCGAAGGACCTGCACTGGGCACTTGGCAGAGTGGGACAGGGCTCGCACCTGTGGAAAGGACAGGGAACCGGAGAACTCGCCAGATCACAACGTGAATGGGACTGGGTACTGAAGCAGAACCTGCAGAAAAAAAATAAATGTTTATTATAGTTGAAAGTATCCTATTTTACGAAACACGCTTAGTTCAGAGGTTTTCCTATTTCACATTACGTAGAATTTATTCAGAAGTAGTAATTTCATTGATCCTTACTTTTTGCTATCTTCTTTTACACTTCCACACACCTTAATTTAGAAGAAGATAGAGGGAGAAATAATAAGTGGGGAAAGAGAGAATAAGATTGAAAAAAATAATTTGAGAGGAAAACTTTAATATTTTTTAAAGCACACCAACGTGGTGAATTCAGGACTATTTAAATCAATGGTATGAGGTTTATTGTGTTTCTATAATGTCCTCATGCAAAAAAGCACATATTTTAAACAAAGGAAGGGTTGCTTTTAGTTTCAAAACTTTCAAATACTCGCTTTAAATTATTAATAGTTTTGTTTATTCAGAAAAATACAGATAGAAACGTGTAATACCTATGATCTGGTGTTGGTGCAAGCCAGGAGTCTTGATTGGAAAACGGTGAAAAAACATTTTTAACGTGCCGTGACTGTAAGACTTTCCCTTCATCCGTACACCTATTGAGCCAGTACAGCTCTAACCACCAATCCGGCACATCAGAAACATACGGACACAAAGACACTACTTTATCAAGCTCTTCATTTTGTAGTGCTTTCAGCTTTTCTCTCGCTTGTTTCATAAATAGAGGGTAAAACGGACCTCTGAAGAAATAGGAGCAATTTTCACGGTCATATCCATTAGAATCAAAACCAAAGAAGTCATATCCATGAAAGTCAAATCCTGTAGAACGATAACCAAGCTCATCAAAATCATCCCAAGCAGAACTGTCAACAAAACGATGATCATGAGATAGGCCCGTGTTACAGAGACCTCTTGAGTTACATCCACTACGAGAAAATCCATACCTATTGAAGCCGTTTATGTCAAATCCAGAAATATCAAATCCATCTCTGTCAAATGAATTTCTATAAATACCCTCACGTGTCCATCCCATTCTATCGTATCCAGATATGTCATAACCTTCGGTATCAAACCCATCTATGTCCATTACAGGTGGTTTTACGTCTCTATTTTGGACATTATCACCATAAATACACGGTGCTCCTTTTGTACTATCTTTATAGGACACACATAGCTGCCATGTTTGAAGAACGTCATCTGATACTACGGCGAAAGGTTCCAAAGGAATGTATCGGGATTTCGGAGGAAACTTTTGAATGTTTCTTCTGTCTCGACCTTCCCAATCATTCCACAGTTTATCAATGAATGAGTAATGAGAGAAGAAGATGGGATCGTAAGATGCATCTAGAGTTGCCATGTGACCACCTACATAGAGATGAAACAAGCTGCTAACTTTCTGCATTTGCAGGCTGAATTCTTCAAAAGTCTGAAGCCGGAGTATTCTTTCCAAATCAACTACGGTTGGTAAGATAACAGTGGCGTTTATTTGTCTTCTCAAACAACTGTTCCAGAAAGAGGGATGGTAATTTTTGAAAGGATGATTCCTCACGCAATTCCCTTCACTTTGGTCTCCATCTCCACCAAAGAAGTTCGCCTGCCACACTACGGAGGTGTCCAATCTACCAACATCCAAAGTCCAGTCGAAGTACGGGATCGTAACCGAACAGTCAATTTCCTGTAACTTCATTTCAACGTAACGTAAAAAGAAGCGATGCCATGGAAGGAAGTAGGTGTTTTCCCGGGACTGAGGTAAAAATTCACGATACAGTTCGGTAATGTTTTCCCACATCGATGGTCGGTTTTGCAGTGCTAACACTTTGATCGTATTCTGATATCTTTTGAGCTCTTCCGCAGTTAGATCTCGAATCTCTTTTCTTACAGTTGTCGTTCTGCAAGGACAACTTAAGCGACCTGAAGACGTACACATGCAAGTACTGCATCCAAGGGGAAACGTAGATCCAATCGGGTAGGAATTCTGCAAAAAACTGCAACCACACTGTTCACCGCAGTTGACTTCTTCACATTTCTTGCCTGGGGAAAAGGACACAACTTGGAGGAAAGGAGAATGTGACTCCCGTTCCATCTTCTGGCAGTCCTTTTGATTCATTGATCGACAAGAATAAGCCCATCCAGCACTGAGACCAAAATTGTCCCAACCATCTTTTGAATAACCGTGGCAATTGAATCCTGCTCGGTTAAAACCATCTTCATTAAATCCCAACTCATTGAATCCGCTGGTTCTATCGTGCTCTCCAAATGCGTCATACCCTGGAATATGAAATTAAAATAAGCTTCAATGAACATTATTTTAAATTACTAATTTAAAAATAACTGGATTAAAGTTATAAGTTTAAATTGACCCGAAACAACTGGAAACTATTAGCATTAGTTTTTTTCAATTTAAAAAGATAGATTAAAAAGTTCTCACCAGAAATATTCAAATTGGTTACATGATGAAATCCATCTATTTTATATCCAGTTCTATCAATTCCATCTTTGTTGTAACCAGATCTATTAAATCCTGCAAAGTAATAATTACATTTAATTGCTATAAACCCTAAAAAAATATTGAGGTACTAAATTTATTAATCAATCTAGAAATACCTTGGTAATCGTAATTTCGGAAGCGAAATATTGCTCTCTCCCCTCCATAGCCATTATCCACTGATCGCATTTCGTTTGTAAGTGATCTTCCACTTTCGGTGAAACCATACCTGAAAATATTTACCCAATTAAATTGAAGGCTCAAAAGTTTCCTCATTCAGCCTATTATATCTTTCTCTGATCTACTTTATGCTCTGTATCACTGTACCTGTCATAACCGTTAATGTTGTATCCAGGTACTCTATCGGGATGTAAAGGTTCTTTCCAACAGCATGCTCCCACTCTGCATGCGACACGGCACTCATAATATGAAGGAAAGTTGTTGGCATTTCCGCTACAACCTTCATATACAAAAGAGAAACAGTCTCCCCGCTCAATGTCGAAATACCAGCGCTTTTCAGGACGACCACATGCTTAAAGAAAAGAAATCATTAAGAATGGGAAAGCAAAAAAAAAAAAAAAAAACAATTCTAAGAAAATATTTACTCTATGAAACTTCACTCTTTTTAGGGAGATTAATTAAAACAATTCATCTTAAGACCATATAGAAAATATACGAAAATATACATTTTAAAAACTTCCGATTCTGTACCTTTGGTAAGGAAATAAAATATGAACTTACCCCTTCCAGTTTCAAGTGGAAGCGAACACCGTTGTCTAGCTTCCAACTCGCAGTGCTGACCCTCAAAACCTGGTGGACAGCTGCAAGACACAAGGTGAGGCAAGCTTGACCATCGAGAAGGAACACATTGACCTCCGTTCTGGCAAGGGTTGGGTTGACAGTAATCTAAAAAAGAGATCATATGAAGATAATTTGTCATATTTCATATCTGAATTTAATTAACAGCAGTAGCGAATGCTTTGAAATTCAACCCACCTGTTTTATCATCTTCACATTTTATATCTTCGCCACCTACATGACATATAAGAGAACAGTTACCGCATAGTGATAGTCTGCAGGGAGTGTAGGTATAAAAGGGACATTTTAATAGGGACGATTCTTCACAAATAGGAATCTGTACCTGCAGCACAAAAAAATATATTGAGGTTTTATTTTTATCACAGGAGTTATAATACTGTTCCATTATTTTGACTTTGTTTAAAACATTTTACCTGATTTTCTCCACACGAAAACTCCTCTTCATCTATTGGCTCAGGAGGCAGGAAGATATCTGCGGTGAAGCAAAATCGATCACACAATTCATTCTTTAAACCTGTAGACTGGAAAAATTTCACTTAAAATAACATTCCTTCTATCGTCAGTCTGGATTTAAATTGAAAGTAAAATAATTTTATTTACTTGAAAGTTTTTCTGAATTTCATAGTCATTCGGATGAACATTCCACGCTTGATTTAAGAAACCTTTCGGGTTATTAGGAGGCGGAGCACAAGTTCTTCGCAATGTCTTCAAAAAGCCTTCCTCCTGATTGAAAAGAACTGATTGAACTCTATGACCGACATCGAGAAGTTCCTTGAATTCACTGTCACAGGCATTATCGAGGCATTCAGACTCGAATTGATCAAAATTTCTATCTGAAAAAAAAAAGACTGAGCTTAAAAATCTATGGGGTTCGAGAGCCACATATTGCGCGAAAATAAAATGAATTTAAAAATAATCTTGTAATTGCAAAACAAACAATATTTCTTACCAAATTCTCTCTCTAGGCCATTTTCGCTGTAAGATACGCACAAATCTCTTTCAGAATCCAATAAAAAACGTTGTTTGATGTTGAAAGGGACGAGTGTAGCATTTAAAATGTCGGCAGATAGTTTGTGTAAGTCCCCATTGGAATGTCGACGTTGCCACTGCCACAGAAGAAAGTCTATGTAAGCGTGGAAAGAGTAAAAGATGGGATCCACAGGAGCATCTGGAACAAATTTTAGAGATAATGAGCCTTTTAAAAGACAAGAACCGTTGTTCTATTTTATACAGATTATTCAAATCAATAATAACATTTAATTAAGTGAGCTACAATTACTTCAAGGATTGAATAGGATAGTCTTGATGTCTATTCTGCATTTAATATATATAGGTGAATAGGAATAGTATGGTAGATTGGATATCCCGTACATGAAGCTCTTCTATAATTCTTTTAAGGAGTTTAAACAATGGAATAAATTTGGCAAAGTGCTCAAAATAAAATTCAGGGTTTATTTCGTTCGTCTAATTTAGAAAATTTTAAGCATAAACTTTCATTTCTTAAAAACACTTGAAATGTCCCGAACGTGACATGGAATGGCCCGTAAACTATCCCCAAAATCTGGGATTCCTTCCCAATATATTTTCTAGATTCAAGTTCATGAGGGGTCGGCGTTTTATTGAATATGATACCCAACAAGGTACCGGGATGACCAGGCCCAGTGGAAATCACTGTTCAATCAGTATAGAATATTGACCCTAGACCATCAGGTTTCTTCATGGTATATTTAGAGAATGACGTAAATTCACAGCATTTCAAAATAATTGGGTCAGTATGGAATGGAGTGCTGTTTTCATAGATCTAAATTAGTTTTACTTCCTCAAGCAGCTATATTGTGTATTCTAAAAGACTCAATGGACGTCACACATGGGAGTATAATTAGTATCACAAAGGGTGAAAGTCCTGTCAATTATGCTATCATGACAGGAAGGAAGTAGCACTTGATAGCATCACCATTCACAGAGTTTACGTTTTGGATATTCCTGAAAGATATCTCGAATGAAAAGTTGTAAAGAAAATGATAGACTTTTAATTTGAGATAAGATTCAAGATACAGTTTGAAAAATCTATTTAAAATTTATGGAGTTCATTCCAGTGTTAATCTGTTAATCATTAACAAATTTAGGTAGGAACCATGGGGGCATGTTAGAGACCCAGGGAAAAGAGCCGTCCTTTGTGGCTCTGGAAACTTAAAGGGACTTACTTGCAGTTGCCATATCCCCTCCTATAAAGTCATGAACATAGTCCACAATCCCTCTCAGAGCCGAGGTCAGTCCCATGAAATCCGGCTTGGACAAGGCAAGTGCCACGTCCACCATCGTAGGAAGTCCAGCGGTTCCCCGTTTCAGATTCCGCTGGGGACACGGATAGCCTCCTCCGTTGCAAGGTTCGCCGAAGAAGTCCGTCCTCCACGCGGCAGAGCCTGACAGGTCCGCGGCGTCCAAGGTGAAGTCAAAGTAAGGCAAGGCCAGTCCACAGTCCTCTTCCTGCAAGTGCCTCTCCAGAGTACGCAACAGAAGGCGGTGCCAGAAAAGAAAGTGGCGCGGTGTGGCAGCGTGCATGGCATGCGTGGCGTACAGGTGGCGAAGGGATGTCCACACGCCGTTGGACTGGAGGCGGGACACGGCACGTTGGAAGCGGGACCGTTCGGCTGGACTCAGGGAACGGATCTCTCGGCGGACGCTCAGGTGAGAACAACTAGAAAAAAATAAGCTCGGTCAGTAATGCAGCTAGGGAAATGTAATATAAATAATACGGACACACTTATTTATTTTATAAATTATCTTATGATTTAGTATATATTGGGAATTAAGGAGCGTTTCCACTTATGCGGTCTGTTGCGGTACGGCAATCCGGGGAGTCCAATTAGACGAATCACAATGAGTCAGTTAAGATGACGTAAACCTTTGTTTTTCTGTAATTCGTTCAAATGGACTCACCGGATTGCCGTACCGCAAAGGACCGCATACGTGGAAACGCTCCAGTAGAGTTTTCGTTTACACAAATTTTCTCGTTACATCTCTTGGCACCTTTCTTTGGAATGGCAGGGTAGGAGGGAGACAAGGACGAAAGAGAACGACAGAGATTGGAAGCAAATGGGTATGGAGAAGGGAGAAAGGAAAAGACTGAAGGAAAATTACAATGTCAATGGGAAAGAGGCGAGAGAATAGAAGAATGAAAGAAAAAGTGAATGAGAGAAAACACAAATTCTAGAACAACGTTCCAGAAAGTTACAGCCCATTTAAAGCACCCGCCTCTGTTATTTAGAAACTTTAAAAAAGGGATTAATGAAGGATATTTTTGATTTTTTAATTCTTCCTGAAAAAAAATTACATTTACTAAAGAATGTGTTTACCTGCAAGTGATGCGTTCATCTTGGCATTCGCAAGAATCACAACCAAATGTAAACTTCGCTCCTGGACTGTACAGAGAAATACCCGTGTGACACACTCTGGAAGCTATCATGGCACAGCCTTCATTTGGGCACTTGATGCCTGGGTAAAAGCCTAGCACCTCCACATTAGAATCTTGACAGAGAACTTGGCAGTTCTTCATTGTTTCTGCCTGAAAATGTCATATAAGATAGAACTCAAAACCTCTCAATAATAAATCAAATCTTTTATGTAAAAATATTAGAAATGTTTATGTGGTAATTACGTACCTGGCAAATCATATCCATTACTTCACCAATCCTCATTCTATAACAGCAGGTCCCTTGTAAGCACGAAGAAGAGCATGCATCAAAAGTTGAAAACGTAGACCATGGTTTATAACAACCTAAGAAGAAAGCCATTCAAACAATTTTCACACACCATCAAATTACATCAATAATTGTGTTAGCATTTTATGTTGCATATAGGTTTCTAATATGGTCAAAAACAGAATCGAACACTCGATTAATATGTACAGAGAACTTGCACTGTTAAAGTTTTGTTGGAGGTGAGTAATTTTTCTTACCTGAAGTAGTAGATTTGCACTGATTAGAATAAGAGTCGAAGTACCAAATAGCTTGGTTGTGATAACAATCTCCAGGCAATGGAACTGGAACACAATTGGCGATGGATTGTTCACAAAGCGGTCCCGAAAAGCCATCCGGGCAACTGCATTGTACAG
The DNA here is from genome assembly GCA_963680715.1 of Tetragnatha montana. Lineage (NCBI taxonomy): Eukaryota > Metazoa > Arthropoda > Arachnida > Araneae > Tetragnathidae > Tetragnatha > Tetragnatha montana. The sequence goes on from OY796679.1 coordinate 31,477,316, forward strand.
AATTGTTGTTCAACGATCCTAAGCAGACGCCACCGTTCAGACAAGTGTTCTGATTACACTTCAACTCACAGTAGGGGGAATGGAATGATGTGTAGCAATTGATTTTATCCATCTAAAGTAAAGAAAAATTATTAGCGTTTCTTAGCATGTTATAAAATTCTTTTTCTTAGAGTCAATAGATTTTAGAACTAGCTCTTGATGATAATCAATGCTTATGCTTAACGATAAAGCTTGGAAGATATGTCTAAGCGGGTATAAAACAGTTTGATTACATCAGTAGGACTTTAACTTACAGATTTTTACTCGATTAAAGACTTTATAGTGTATGAAACGAATTTGTACCTCACACCTGCAGGTTGTGCATGGATCAGGATACCAAATATCTCCATCAGCGTAGGATACGCCTTTGGAGACGCACCGCTTGATATGACATTGTTCAGACAAAGAGCTCATTCTCAACTGCATTTCGGTGCTCTACAGAAAGTGATAATGATAAAGATCAATTATAATAAATCAAACATCAGGATGGACAATGAATGTTGCTGACTTACCGTGTGTTTAACCACAGCCAGCTCTTGCTGTAAACGCTCATTTTCTATCCGTAAGGAACTAATTTGGGAAGAGCACGAGTTGGTAAAATGAGATGCTAAAAAGGAAAATGGTTCTTTTTACTTCATTTTTTATTGAGACACTAAAAAAGTCACTAAGTTTATGGATTAAACTAAATTGTTACAAGTTCATGGAACGGATATTTTATTTTATGAATTAAAATTATATTTATGAAAATAGAGTATTTTTCAGTTATGTGGATTCTACAATACCCCTGTATTATATTTAAGGGCTACACTCTTCAAATCAGAGTAGGTTTAACAGAATGGGGAATTCATTTGTGCATATCAGTCAAATTTTGTGGTAAAAATGAAAAAAAAAATTAAAAACAAAAAACTAATTAATTTCTATCAAACAGAAATCGGTTCAAGGAAAGTTTCATATTTTTCATTTTATGGGGTTAATTTTAAAGACATTGTTAAAATTAATTTCACATGGGCGGATTTTTACTAATTTTTAGTATATTACTGCATAGAACATTTCAAGGCGAAAACAGTTTAAATTTATCTACTTCTATTTGTTAAAAGTTCAAAAATGCGTCGATTTTTCATTTTTCACATTTTGTAATTTAGTTTTTCTTTTCAAATTTTTCAACAAGTTCACCTGATAATTAAAGAAAGCATCAAAATTTAACATATAAACAAGTATCAAAAGCTTCCGTCACAAAATTAAATTTTAAAATAACGAAAAATTTAATTCAAAAAAGGTTTTTCAAAAGAATTTATTTTTTACTTATACATTTTACAAGCACGTATTGTTGAAACATTACCTTTTTCAAAAATTGTTTACAAATTTGCCCTTCTGTTTTCGATTTTTATCAGTTTATTTAATAATTAATTAATTGATGATTTGATTTAAACGTCAGTTTTGATTCATGTTCATTATATGATAATATAACTGTAATATCCATGGGAAAATGGCCTTGAAGTATGCTTTATACTTATTTGGAACACTCATAACCTCTTAAGAAAAAAATTGTGCCAAAACTCAAAAATCTTAAAATCTGATTCGAATAAAAAGGTTTAATATTTTTATGGTTTTATTTTTTAACTCATCATTAGGGTAATTTCTAAGTGAGAACCGATTAAGTTACTTATTTGCTTTCTTTTAAAATTGGGAGGTTATTTAGAAAAAATTATCAATTAAATAATTCATCTTATGGTAATTTGAGTTCAACAAATTAAACAAATTACATATTTATTTAGTACTGAAAAATTGAAAAGAACATGTATTATAAATCTCTGCATCAATATTATTAACTTTTAAAATGTCGCATTTTTGAAATAAAAGAAAAATAAACTTTTAATATAATGATTCTTGGCAATTTTTAGTAAGTTTATATTTTGGCTAAAGAATAATCTTATTAAGTATTTGTTAGTTTAACCCCATTACGTTGTTTTTAGTTGCTTATAAAAATGAAAACCCAGTACAATTGCAAATCCCAACAACTTCAGAAAAATAATTTCCCCGTTTAAGACTCCAAGGTTTGTTGAACTCCTGCAGAAAACAATGAGCTCTTCTCCCAAATTCGTGATGGTTTTTCCAATATACAATGAAACCTGTGTATAAAGATACTTCTTATTTCAGATTTTCCCTTCAGAAGCCAGCCAGTGGCGGCTCGTCCATAGGAGCACAGGAGCACGTGAACACCCACAGAAAAAGTAGAACAAAAATCGAATATAAAGATAAATAAATATCAATGGAAATATATTTTCAATTTCTTTATTATACTCAGAATTATGTTTCCCCCCCCCCCTTCTCTACTCAATAAGAAAAATTTAATACCGGAAACGCGAAAGAAATCGAAAAAAGAATGAACTCTTATTTTTCTTCCCTTTTCCGCACGTGTGAGCGTAAAAAATATGAAATTCCGAAGAAACCCCGACTGCTTGCCGAGAGAATATTGAGCTTACGTCCTCGCATTTTAGATTCCCGTACGCACAGATTTCGTGTGCCGAGGCCTTCACTTTTGAGCCACAACTTTCCTTTTTTTTTGAGTTCTGGAATTGATTTTTTCGGCTAATTGAAAAGTACGAGTAAGAGCACTTTTTCAATATGATTTAAATCTTTCATTAAAATATTTTAATACTTTTGTTATTAATTAGGATGCTTTTTTTAGGATGTAATGGCGTTAAGTAAAATTTCCGTGTTTGAAATAAAGCATCTTCATTTCTCCCAATTGCCGCTGGGAAAAAAAAGTTAAAATAAAGAGCTTAAGACCAACACCTTATCTGACCATTGTGCAAATTACGAAAGGAAAAGATACGGACTTTAAAAAGATAATTTAAAGATGAAATTTATGACAAATATAAATGCATATTTTTTTAAAAATAAAAGTGCATGCAGTGAATAACTGAATAATTTAGGTTTTCAAAATTATTTCCAAGAAAGAGATGTTTCTACTAAAAGAAGTTAGATTTATGTATATTGATCCACCATCCCTTCTCTTTCTAGATATTTTGTAAATTTTAATTTTTATATAATAGGTGTGAACACCCTATTTCTTAACTCACGAGCCGCCACTGAAGCCAGCAAAAGCAAACAGCCTATAACGATAACCTGTCCATAAAGATATTTCTTCCTTTTTAAAGATGTCCCTACAGTATCATTATAAACAAGTTTCATGGTAACTTTCATGATGCCCATCTGCTAATCGTTTTGAAAAAGGAGATAGAATATCATATTGGAAAAGAGGGATAAGTCCATATGATCCCAGGTAAGGGACCAAAAACTCACCTGATCCGTCGAAGGTATCACAGACAACCAGCCTCAACAGGAAAACCCAGCAGGCCGCGGCACCTTTCCAGTGGCACTTCATTTTGTGTGGAATCCCTAAGGATGCGGCATCTTTCACCGACACCATCAGCGGAAGCGGGGCTCGTAACTGAACGTATTGCCGGCAGTAATTCGATATCACACTTCCTCTAAACTGCACAACATCCCCATTTATCGGACCTTTGACCTTGCCACTTCCCGTCCGTCATACTTAAGACGGAATACAAAGGAGCTTTGCTCGTTCAACATGGAATCTGAGGCAGTTTCAATATTGCCAATGCTTTTAGTCGGAAAAATATTTTCCCTGGGACGTACCTATTTAGTTTGGAAGTGCCTCGGATAATCGAAATTTACTCGTTGTAGACTGTACGGGTTTTGATCATTGCGCCTTTTGCTTCCTTCTTCATTCCATGTACCTTGTACCTAGTACCTTATATACGTCTCCTTGTGCCTTACTTTCGAAGGAGAGAAACAATTGGAAAGAAAGCGTGGAAAAAGAGGGACAGGAGAAAATTAGAAGGAAAGAAAAAGAAACAGGAACTGAGGAAGAGTTCGAGAGGTATTAGGGAGGGAATGATAAATACGTAGAATAAGATGATAGAGCAAATTAGAGGAGATGGGATGAGAGAAGCAAAGAGAATGAGAAAGAAGAAACACAAATATTGTCACTTTCTAGAACGTCACTTTGGTTTACCTAAGACTTCTGAGTATGCTCAATGAGCTTTTCTGCATGCGCAATAGCAAGAATGAATTCATAAGTAGAGTACACAGCAGGGGTCGGCAAGTATTTTTACTCGAGGTCCAAATAATTTTGAAAATTTTCATCGAGGTCCAGCGAAAAATACTTATTACTTTTAAATTCTTATCTTCAGATACACACATTGTAATTTAAGTACGTTACCTTAATTAAATTGTGTTAAATAAAAAAATCTCATGTTCATTGCCGTTAAAAAATTTACATAACCAGCATTACTATTAAAAAATATGAAATTCCTTATAAAATATTTTTTAAAACATTGATAAGCTATCGCTATCGTCAATTATACTCGGAGAGATGTGCAAAACCTTGATTTATTGACGACAAAAAAAATTAACTTTTTACAGTTCAGCGCCCCTCTTAAATTAGAACATTTGAAACTATTGAAATAAATTTTCTTAAGAGCTTATAATTATTTTTAGCTTTATTTTAAAAGGGGGTCTGGGGGTAACCCCCATCAAACAAATTTCTGAAAATTTGACCCTTAAAAGGAAGTTAAACGTATTTTTGGTGTGCTTGGAATACATATTAATATTTTTCAAATTACTATTAAAATTTTTACGCTTCCACGGGTGCTGCAGTTTGAAAAAAAACCCCATTTTTACCAGACACTAAATGTTTCGGGATGACGCTCTAAATAATTTGGGGATGGTGGCTCCCAAATGTTATTCTAATATATTCTAATTCTTCATAAAGCTAGAAATCAGGGGCGTATGTATGTATTGAACTATTGAAAATTGGAGACACATACTACATTCATTGGATTGTAGGTATCCCCAGAAGTTAAAAATCTACAGGTTACGAAAAAAAAAAATAAAGTTTTCAAACAATTTTCATTAATATGGTCAAACAACGTATAAAGTATGTACTATATGTAGATATTAATAAACCATTCATTCAAATTTAAAATTGGTGGTCCGTGGGGAGATAACTTCTCGTGCTCCGGATGCGGACTGCCAGTTGCCGACCCTTGGTACCTATACCGTAAATATATTGGTATACTTTTAAAATATTAGTTGCTTTTTTTAAAACTAAAATTCCAGTGCATCGATTTTAGACCATTATTAACTTTTAGCAAGTAATTCTAATCGCTCAACTCATTTTAAAGTGAAAACGCTTTTCAAAAGGTTTTCGCTTTTTTTTTTTTTGGACTTATCATACCCAGCCGCTATCTTTCCGCCAGACGGCATTTCAATTTTCTTCAGGCACTAGTTCTTAGATTCACTAACAGATGGCAGCACCAAATTTAAAGAGCGACCACGATTACACTATCATTTTCTAGATGGCAGCACGAATAATTCATACCCGGAGTGAGAGTTCATTGACCAAAAAAAAAAAAAAAAAAAAAAAAAAGCAGTACCGGGCAGCGGGTATTTTTAAAAATTCCCATTTTTAGACTCCTGCGATTATTCCTTCGATATAGATCTTATTTTAATAAAATTATTCATTTTTCATGCTTTTAGGTAGTTCCTAACTTGGACGGTTCTGACACAGATTTTGGGTAGGAGGATTTTAAAAAGCCTATTTTTTTCATTCATCGGAAGAGCCTAAGATTAACTATAAAATTTTTAAAAATTTCTGTTCCCAGACAAATTTATTTATTAAATTCCGTTAAAAATAGTGAGAGAAGATAAAAACATAAAATATTTATTATGTTTAATATATATTATAATATAAAATCATTATAATTATAATAATCATAATATTATCATTATAATATGCCTATTTTATTCATTCATCAAAAGAGCCTAACATTAACTATAAAATTTTTAAAAATTTCTGTTGCCCAGACAAGTTTATTTATTAAATTCCGTTAAAAATAGTGAAAGAAAATGAAAAAATATAATAATCGGTATCATAACCATTTCTTTTAGGAGTCAAGGAATAGGGTTCTAAAATTAAAAAAAAAAAGAGGAATACCAATTTTTAGGTTGGATAATTTCAACTTTTATCAGAGCCTCTAAAGATTACATAATATTTATTTGAAAACAATATTTGTATTTAACTGAAATTCTTTTAAGCATTTAAAAAAAATTTACGTTAAACAATGATTTTTCATTTCTTTTATGCTTGGTAAAATTGAGATTATAGTCTTTTAGTTTCAAGTTAATTTCAGAAGAAAAAAAGGACAGTTAATAATTACATCACCCACAACAATCTCTGATCACAATCAAAAATTCAAAATATACTTTTTACAAAAAACAATTTATTTATTTTATGAAATGTAATTCATATAAAATTTCCTTCAACACAGAACAGTCAGAAAATAGGTGGTTTGGGTTAATAAGCCTTTTGGTTCTGAAATAAAATCTTATTTTTTTTATAGGTATTACTAGTTTTAGTAAAATAAAATGAATTGTAATTTAAAGGTAGCAAGTAAACAATAAGTTATAAAATAAATATGACAAATTAACCCTGAGAGAAGTTGTACATAGTTTCTGGTGTTCTGATGATCAACAAAGTTTTTCTATGTTGGCCTGTGTTAGGATTTTGAAGAATTACAGATTGGTTTGCTTTTTTATAGCTTGCTCCAAAACAGAAACACTGAAATCTGCATCAGCACGAGTTATACACATTGGAGGCTTGATTCGAAATACCTGTGAAAATAAGCAAAACAAAAAAATAAAATAAACTAAGATAAAAGAAATCTATAAATAATGAAAAATACAAGACACACTGTGAAATATTAAAATTGCTTACTTAATTTAAAAGTGAAATGTTTGCAGTTCATTACTGCATTAGTTTTGCATTGTGCTAACAGAGGCTGTCATAGAAATCATACATTACTTATTCATAGAAGAGGTTGCCTTACTGTGCCTTTCTAATTAATTATACTTGAGTAAAATTAATCTGGAAGGGGGTTCTGATAAATTCATACTCTCTTTTTAGGGTTTAACTTAACATTTCTGGCCTGACTTAGTCTGGAGACATTAGAAGGGGCCTTATTTTTCCCGACCGTGCATTTATTATTGTTTTTAGTTCACTTGGGTTGGGTATTTTTAATTACAGATCCCTAATCCTAAGAGTCTTATTTACCCTTGTAGGTTTTTCTTTAATACTTCATTATAATGGAATTAAATAAACAAATGTGGCTAGAGGGATACCTCTTAAAATTAAAGAACTAATATCATAAACCTATATTCTACAACAAAATTTCAATACATTTGAATATTTTCTTATCAAACAACTGACTAAAAAGTCATACATGATTTGATTACAAAAATTGAAAGTAGTAATAGTTTTAGGATTTAAATAATCAGATTTCCAGAGAAAGGCACTAGGTCACTTTGGAAAGTCTTTTTAAGCAGTGTGATGCTACCAACAAACAAGTGGGGTGCTTGGCAAGCTTTTAAAATTTTGCCAAGTTGGATAGAAATGAGATTTCTACCAAACATAAGGAAAAATAAAGACTTGAAAATAATAAAAAGAATAAAGGAAGTAAAAAGAACTTAAATAAAACTTATTGTTGAGCAATTTCTAACTTAGTGCCTATCTCTTTTAAAAAGACAAAATGAAATTTTACAGACACATAAAGAAAATAAAAATACTTTACATTTCCATAAAGACCACCTTTTCCGAATAATACACCCATATCTTTTGAATCTTCAAAGATTTCATTCACTATGTCTTTTGGTAGAGGTGTTCTTGATTCCTAGACAACAAATCATTGCTTAAGGTGCATTATGACACAACTCAACTTTTTGCAATTTAGAGTTATGCATCAAACTACATATATTCAACTTTTGATACCGGATAGCTTAAAATAAACGTTTTTTCAAAAAACGCCCTGGAACTGTTGCTATTGTCAATTTTATTATTGCTTGATCCATAGAGATATACATGTTAGAGCAAATTAGTTTATCTTTTCTCCAGAAAAGTTGGAGAAATTCTATTGTGACTTAAGCGACAAAGAGTATTACACCTAACTTATTTAGATTGATTTAATAAGAGCTAACATGGTTCTTGGGCCATAAAACACTTAATAACCAACCAACCAACCAAATCAACTAAAATTTAAAAAGACTTTTTCTTGCTAAACAATCATTTTATCTATTTAAACAAGATAAAGAATGCAATTAATGTATTTAATGACAAATATAAAAAATCAGAGAAATCAATAATATATTTAAGTCTGACCGCTTTTACATTTAAACTACTCAATATACAGCTTTTCAAATACAAATATAAAGGTACTAAATTACTTGAGGAAAGGGTTAGTACAAGTGACAGTTTCCTTACTTTATCAGTCACAAATTCAACTCCGATCATCAAACCTTTTCCCCGAACATCACCGACTATTTCATACTTTTTTCTTAACCTAGCCAGACCGTTCAATAAATGTGCCCCAACATGATGAGAATTTTCCATTAATTTATCTTCATCTATGACCTAGAAATAATATCCAAGAATGTTTTTTAGGTTTAACATTAGAATGTACTCATTATTAACAATATATTTTGCAGGGAAATAAAAATCTGCAGAAGAGCAATAAAAAGAATTTCAAAGGCCATAGAAATAAATAAAGTTTTTAGAGTCATACATAAAAATATTGAATTAGGTAAAAAGTATGACATTTTCGAATAACTGGTTACAGAATGAATTTCACTTTAAATTAAAACATTTTTGCTAAACATAGGGAAAAGAGTTAAAAGCTGCTGAAGGCCTATTGAAGTTTAACGATTCAATTTAGAGATAATCAAAATTTATTTAAAATATTTATATTTTAACTGGGTTAAATATATAATTTCAAAAGAGATACTTTCACTACTTAAATAACATTTTTTCAAATATCTCTTTTCTAGAAAAGTTAAATAACTTGGAAATTCAGAAAGCTATAAAGCTATAATAAAATATAACTTAAAATTATTCTTACATCAAGAACAGCACATCCTATAGCACATCCAAGAGGATTACCACCAAATGTATTAAACTTTGCAGCATTATTCACAGAATTGGCTATTTGTTTAGTGGTAATAACAGCAGCAAGAGGAAAACCATTTCCTATTCCCTTTGCAATTGTAACTGTAAAATATTAAGTATGAAGAGATTTTATAAAAGTTACAGATGTATATAAAAATAACTTTTTGATGTTTGTGCACATGTTACTCTGCATAAAACTCATTATTTTAAACTAAAAGACAATAGTAAACTACTTATTCCCTATAAACTATACATGTATCTATTTCTAACTAACTATTTATTTAACTAAACAATTTAACTATTTATTATTTTAACTATTATTATTGTAAGCTATTCATTTCTTTTTATAACATTAAAATGTATACTTCATATATGTATGTATACTATATAAAATGAATGTATACTACATATGTATACATTCTACTTCAATGTCAGCAACCACTTTTCCACTAGAAAGAAAATTATTTTGTTTTTTCCAAGTGTTAACATTAATTACTAAAGTTTTAATACATGTCAATTTTTCCTTACATACAATTTGTTGTTTACATGGTGTTTAGCAAAGAGCACCTGGGTAAAGCAAATAGTATTGTTGTACTGTGTGATAGCTTAAATTTTTTTGTGCACATAAGATAAAAATTAGGTCTGTTATTGATTTGCATATCCAAAACCAGGAGTTGCTAGATAAATTTTGGTAGAAAAGAATAATTTTTGATAAAAATTGAGAAGACATTTCTTCCTTTCAGAATTTTTTAAAAGTAGTGGACCCTGAACAGAAAAATTAAAAAAATATATAATATAAATATATGGCAAACAGTAGTCCCAACTCTTAAAAATTTGCCTAAATAAAAGACACCCAACTTGTAAAGTCACTACAGCACCAAGGATGATACAAAAGAATGAAATGAATTAATTTTTAACTTTCAAGAATATAACAATTGCATTATGGGTCATATAAAATGAGAAAATTTTTACCTATATCAGGAATAACTCCATGGTTCATAAATCCCCAATACTTCCCTGTTCTTCCAATCCCTGTCTGGACCTAGAAAGTTTTTGAAATTATATTTTTTTAAGTATGATGACAATCTAGAAATTAAATTTACTCTGCATATAAAAATTAACACAAAATAATTGACTGGAGATATTTATTTCAAAAGATTCAACAGTAGGTCAAGTGTTAAGTCATGAATGTAAAACCAATAAATGTATTATTGTAGTGGTATATGATAAATTAATACTTTTTTCTTTTACAAGATTTAACATCATCATGATGCACATGGAATTTAGATTCAGAAAAAATATTTTGTTTGAAACAATACCTTTATCAAGATTTTTTTTCCATGATAGTGCAAGAGCAAGCAATTCGTAAATTTAAAAACTTTATTTTATTTTTTTATGTAATTTATAAAGCTGTTTCATAACTTATATAAATTCCATTTGGAAATTTATTTCAGCTGGGATTTTTAAGTACTGGGCATTTATCTGGGCCAACACTGTGCCTGAAATATAGTTTTAATATCCCATGTGTTATTCAAGATAACAGTAAAAAAATCAAAGAAAAAAAATGTTGACTATTTTTTGAAATTTAAAATTAAATGACACAAAATGTGATGAAATGCATATTGATAAAACTTATTTATTAAAGTAACTGTTTACCTCATCTGCAATACATAATCCACCATGGCTTCGAACAATTTCATATGCTTTTTTCAAGTATCCTTTTGGAAATTGAACAGCACCACCAACACCCTGAAAATAATGTATATCAAGTACTTATATATTCATCAAGAAAACAAATAATAATAGGCGTAACTAACCTGTATACTTTCAGCAAAAAACCCAGCTATTTTTTTAGGTAGAGAGTACAAAAGGGTTTCTTCGAGTTGAGCAATGTACATATCACAAGCTTTACATTGATCAACACCACATGAGCATTTTCTATCAGGTTGAACAGGTGAATCTCTACAGCTTGAACCACCCCAAATTCCCCTGTATGGATCAGGATTCATAACCTATGGTACAATTATAAAGTGTTCTCAGGCTGTCTCCATTAATTTCACAAGACATCTAACAATAAAATTATTGTTTGGAAAATATTTAAGTATGCAAATATAAATGATTTATAAAAAATAAAATTTACCAAATAAAATTTTTAAAAAAATATTACAGGTTTAAGTCTTGATAAGAAATTGAAATATTATTTTAGTTTAAAAAGATTATTCAATCGCTAAAATGCAATTCTTTGAGCAAAATTCATCTTCCATGTATCACAGAGATGCCAACCTTTAGTGATAGCCACTATAGGCAACCCTACCCATATTCAAATATCACACGAAAAGGATATTATGATTTTTGAAACGGCAAAGAAAAGTCAACTTTACGGTGAAGCTTTCATTTTAGAAACTAACGGAGACATCGGAACAATGAACAAATCTGAAGAGTCCGAAAGAAATCCGCAAGAGTTTGAGATAAAACGTTTTTAAAAATCTTTCCTAGACCGTAAAGCGTGGTGTGGGAAAATTTCAGTTGGATAATCTAAAATTACCTTAATTTTAGAATTGTTCCCGACTCCCTAATATAGTAGTGCTAGGTTCCCAGTTTCATAGCCAGCAGCCACCCTAGAAACACGATAAGCCACATTTTTGAACAACCCATGTATCACAGGAACACGTCATAAAACAGCACAGATGTAGATAAACGTTAGACAAAAAATTTCAAAATCAGGAATGTATGTAAAACCAAAGAAAACGGAAGAATTTCAGAAAAATAATGAAAAAAACGAGTTTATATTTATTTTAGTCGGGAAACAAGAAAATGGAGATTTTCAGCGCTAGATTTAAAGAGTAAAAACTCGCAGATAGTTTTTGAAACATCCTTGATAATATTTGATTTAGATAATAATAAAATAATTAATTAATAATTAATAAAATTAACAGAGAGAGAGAGAAACGCTAAGATAAGAGGAAACATACGCTCAAGTATATTTTCCTACCGAGCACAGTTTCGAGTGTATGTCCCTATTAGAATAGCCACGAGTAGATATCTTTCATGAACGTCCTCCCAAAAATGGAGAAATAATTTCAATATCATATTCCCCACCCCTTACTCACCGTTTTACAAGGAACAAAATCATTTCAACTTGAGCAAATTAAAAAAAAAAAAATCCGAAACCTTAAAAAAAAACATTTCCGTAATTTAATTAATTTCTGCAATAGCCTTAATTCCGGAATTTAGGGAAGTGAAATGAGGAATGCTTCCGCAAAATCTGGGAAGGTTGGTATCTCTGGATTACCACATCAGCTTTGTCAAATTTCGAAGATAAATTGATAAATGCAACTAAATAAAAAGATAAACACAATTTCAAATTAAAAAAAAAACGAAAAAAAAAAATCATAAAATAGCAAAGAAACAGATAAGGAAAGATAGAATGAAAATTCTTGAAAAGAGCATAAAGTAAAATTATAATATCTTGACAAATTAAAAATGCGGTACTACTCAATTTAACTTGGTAGATTGTACAAACCTCTTGTTATTATTGAAACCGTATCTGTAATTTAAAAAGATGAAATATTTGGAAATTGAGAAATAGCTCTGAAGTTCTAGGTGCTTCTTGAGAAATTCCTGAAAATTATCTATAGAAATTTGGACAACAAGAGTGTGCCATTTGGACCGAAAATGTTTCACTGGAAATGACCTGAATAAAATTATTTTTTATACAGGATGATACATTTTTACAAATGAAAAACCATTTTTTAAAATAAGTCAAGAATATGGCAAGATTCAAAACTACTTGAAAAAGCATTGCACATTTGTAAATTGCATGCTTTAAAATTCTTGGAGTCTTACATGATGTACACCAAATCCATTAGGAAAATTATGTTTCCAATTTCCTAACCCACATAGACCAGCAGAATACGGTGTGTCTCCATGATAAGCATTTCTAAAAGATTTTTAAGAAGAATAGTATAAATAAGATAAATTTAAAACACAACATTTTAAGTTTGAAGAATGAAAATATACAAGAATACATTTTTAAAAAGCTATTTTTATGACAGCAATCGGAAAAAGGAAGAACATAACAAACAACATAAGCATAAGAACATAAGCCAAGAAAAAGGTAAGGTTAGGTCAGTGATTCTCAAACTGTGCGCCACGGCATCCTGGGGCGCCGCAAACGCGCAAACCATTTAAAAATTGTATCTTCTTTCCAAAGTTTCTCAAGATTTAATTTGCCAAAATTTTTAGAGGGGAATCCCTGAACTATTTTTACATATTTTAATTCATATTATTTAAAAATATACAATACAAGTCGGTTCATTAACAAACGTATCGTTTGTTGTATCATTAACTTATTTTATTGGGTTTTTAAAATAGTATTTTTTTTCTCTTTTCACTCTCAAAAATGGTGACATTTCTTTGCATTTGAAATTGAAACTCGTGTTTCTTTCAGCAACTTCAGACATCGATCACCCACAACTAAAAAATTACAGCAATATTTACAACTTTAATCAAAAATACTAATTTGATCAATTTCTGCCACTTACATCGTCTAAGTTTTGTTAGTAGAAAATTAAATTTACGCGTACGTTTTTGTGAAATTTGAAAAATTGCGTTGTTACGGACTCGCATAAAAGTATTACTGTATCCTCAAGACCTCAAATATAGATAAATAGAATAAAAATTACCTTAAAGATAGTATGTCAAAAGCACCTGTATGAACTCTCGCAAGTTTTATAGCTAAATCATTTGCTTCTGAACCACTGTTACAAAAGAAGCAAACCTGCAAGAAAGTAGATAAAAACAAAAGGTAAGCATTGGAATAATTCGAGACATTGGAGCAATTCCGTTCGAAATTCTCTTTCAATAACCTATCTATACACTTCTTATGTAATAAATGAGACAATATTCTCACCTTCAAATCACCAGGAAAGCGTTCAGTCAATTTTTTTGCATATATGTGCAAATTTGGATGTAAATATATATTTGTAAGATGCCAAAGCTTCTGCAACTGATCAGAAGCAGCCTTTGTAACTTTTCTAAAAAAGAATAATTTTAAGAACTCACTAACATTCTAAGAAATATACGAGACATAGTTGTAAAAAAAACGATAAAGTGGTGATTGTGCGAGAATGGCTTGGGTTGGGAAGGCAAATGTTTTTTTAAAGAACAGAAACATTTATGATTACTCATACATTAGGTAAAAAACCTGTGGTGTTCTTAAAATACATCTAATAACTTCTTATTTTATTATTTATATTATTATTTGATTACTGTTTGTTAATTTATAAATGTAATAAATATATGCATTAATATATGTTGGAAATAAATGATTGACGCCAATAAATTATAAAAGTATATACTCACGGATGGCAGTGCCCCACGCCAACAGTGACAATTCCAGCAAACATATCCAAATACCTCTTCCCATTATGATCCCAAAGATACTGCATATGACCGTGGGTGAGCATAACAGGATTTTTGTAAAATAAAGCAGAACCTACAGTAACATTTTCACCTCTAGTCTTAATAACATCTTCATAGGATGGTCCCTAAAATATTGAATTGATTTCTCAAAAAATCACGTTAGGAACTATATAAGTTATCACAAATATGTACGACAAAGTTCTAGGAGGCGTATAGGCTACCCATGGGCGTCATTTAGGGGGGGGCAGGGGGGGGGCAATTGCCCCCCCCCAAGGTTTCCACTCTTAAGTGAAAAATTGCTGAGAGTCCCTTGAAAATTTTGTAACTTCCACAAGGAGCATCAGATTTAACTCAAAACTCCCAAAAGGAGTTAAAGCACTTTTTTTGAGGGTCAAATTTCAAAATTTTCTGGGGGAGAACCCCCAAACCCCCTCCTGACCTTTGATGTCTGTTATGCAATGTGTCTCCCTTGAAAATTCTGCCGCTTACAAGAAGCAGTTCCCTTTGGGAACCAAAGAGTTTGAAGCCCCTAGGAGTCTGGTTTAAAGGGGAATTTTCAAAAATTTTTACTCGGGAGGATCTCCGCCCCCTTGAAAATTTGACGTTTATTTATAACTTTTTTTTCCTAGAAAATTTTATGCTTTACCTACAAGGAACTGTTCTTTTTGGATGTAACCCAAAGGGCCTCAAAATGAGCTGAAACACTACTTTAAGAGGCAAATTTCTAAAAATTTTCTGGGGGAGACAGTGGCGTATATAGGAATTTATTTCGGGAGGGGCCCAAAATTACTCCCCAGACCCTCCCCCACATATTTAATAGGTCCAATGTAGCTTTTTAGGTGTTAACTTAGGTTCTAAAAACTTAATATAGGAAAAGTTGTTAGTAATAAAAATACAAGTACCAAAGGGGGGGTCTGGGGGTCCTCCCCCCGAAAATTTTTGGAAGTTTGACTAAAAAAACCAGGTTTTTAGCTAGTTTTTGTACACTAAGTCCGAATTTTGGATGTACATTTTTATGAACTTAATATTTAAAAAGTTATTAAAATAGAGTTCCAAGTACAAAAGGGGATCTGGGGTCCTTCCCCAGAAAATTTTTGGAACTTTACCCCTAAAAACAGGGTTTTACCTTGTTTTTGGAACACTTAGTCCGAATTTTGGATATATATTTTTTGGTTGGATTTTTATTTTGATGAACTTATTATAATAAAGTTGTTAATAATAAAATTCCAAGTACAAAAGGGAGGTTTGGGGGTCCTCCCCCAGAAATTTTTTTGAAATTTGACCCTATAATACAGTGTTTTAACTTGTTTTGGTACACCTAGTCGAAATTTCGGGGGGGGGGGGCCAGGGCCCCCTCGGCCCCCCCCTTATATACGCCACTAGGGGGAGAACCCCCAGACCCCCCTTTAAAATTCTTATAAATATCTATGTTATACAGATACAGTATATTTCCCTTGAAAATTCTGCTGCTCACAACAAGCGGTTCCCTCTGGGTGTTCCCCAATGAGGTTGCAAAGGAGACTAAACACTAGGTTAAAGGGAAATTTTCAAACAAATTTCTGAGGGAAGACCTCCGGCTCCCCTTGAAACTTTGACGTTTATTTGTAACTCTTTTTCTCTAGAAAATTATGTGGTTTACAAGGGACTGTTCTCTTTGGATGTAACTTAAATTTTGTAAAAATGAGGCAAAATTTCAAAAATTTTCTGGGGGTGACCCCAGACCCCCCATTTTTAATTAGAGCTCATGATGTTGAGTCACCCCCCCCCCAAAAAAAAAACAAGTCTGGTTACGGCGTGGCTCAGCCCCACTTAAAAAAATCCTTGCCCCCCCCCCCAACCAAAAACTGAAATGACGCCCCTGAGGCTACCAAAAAAATCCCATAAACAATTTTGTGTGGTAGCAAAAACTGTCTTAAGCAAGAGAGCAGACTTAAGTTGCCATGAGCGAAAAAAGTAGTGCTATTGTGGAAAAACGGCTGGGCGTAGAAATAAAATCATTGTGTCAATTTTCATGCTTTGAACTTATTTAGCATACAGCTTTTGTGTCTGAAGGGTCGTTTTCAAAATATGGAGATAGCAAATTTTACTATAGGTTCAAGGAATGATAAATACCTAGGTATTATTAACAAATATAAATTATATTATTTACAGATTGCCTTATTATCACTATTTAGCTCGTTAAAAGTTGCTTTCACAAACAAAAAAAAGTTTTAAATTCATCAATTCAGTGCACCTTGAATAATTCTTAGCTGAAGAGACAAATAGAAGTAAAAAATTCAATCGTACAAAATTGAACAAAACACAATCAATAAAGAGTTTTTTAACCCTTTGTAGTCCATTATAATTAAATAAATGAAAAGAAAAATCAAATTTTCTTCATTTTAACCAGTTTTATATTTTTATAATGAATTTTTCTAGTCACCTCATTTTACCTTAAACCCGAAGCAGAATAGGGCAATTGATTTAACCTTTTGTTTGTATAAAAAAATAATTATAATTTGTTTTCTTGCAAAGTTATTGTACTGGGATTATTAAGGACTAAGGATCTTAGAAAAAGTTATAGCACTCTAAATTAGCCCTTTTGTACTTTAAAACCATATCTATCTCTATATTCCTCATTTTGCCCCAAGTTTCCTTATAAATACCCTTTAAATTTTATAAGAAGTATATTTAACTTCACAGGGTATGAAAGTTAAAATAATTTTCGAGAATTATGTACGAAATTAACACTAACCCCAAAATACAACAGTTTTTAGAATATACCCTACATTGTCGTTTTTTAAAGCAAAAGGTTCTCCAACCTTTTAACAATTATTGGTGTATTTTTTGTTGAAAAATTCGCCACGAAGCACAACTTTTCAATATAAATGTTTACCGTAAACGAGGTAAATCTATCTCTTTTTAACTTTGCACTACAGATAAAAGTTTTCTAATCAAGATTTTAGGATAATTTTAAAAGTATATAGTATTTCGATTCGCAATCTGTGCTTTCCCCTCGAAAAAATTTATTTATTATGAACGGTTGAATTTTGACGTCCTGAAGTTTAATAGGATAATTAATCTCAGCCTTAAACAGTAGTTTGAAAGGTGAAATGAAAAAGTTAAATAATAAAGTTATTTAAAAAATAATAAATACATTTTTTTAAATACATGTCATTGTCATAAGTAGGATGTTTCTCATTTACAAAATAAGTAATAAATTAAAGGATAAAATTAACTTCCATAAAAACAAGTCTTTCCTAGTGACTTAATAGAATATAACAATAGGCTATTTCCTAAAATATTTCCCTTAGACACTTACTTCAAAATGCAATTTGAATTCAAATCTACTGCAACAAAAAAGTTTTTTTTAGCAAGGGCTAATGCACTGGGAGGGGTTATGGGGATGTGCATTCCCCTTATAGAATTAATTTTCTTTTTTCAAATTTTAGGACTAATTCCTCCAAGAATTTGAATTTTTCTACTTTTCTCATGAAAACAGGTAGTAATAGTATTAGGGAATTTATGATGTTACCTTAAGAGAAATCCTTTAAAATCTGAAATTTAAATTATTTTAATACAAGAAAGTCAAGGCAATATACACGTTTTAGGACCCTCATCTTCCCAGACAAAAATCCTGGATTTTCTACTGGTTCTCAAACTTGTATTGGTCTTGGTATGGTCTTTGCTAAAATGTTTATAGTTCATCTGAGCGTTTGAAATAAAAGCACCGAAAATTTAAAAAAATAGTTTTAAATAGACATCATTCGCACATATTTACACCATTGGTCTCAATTCCATAAGGTACAAATTATTCTTTATTTTTCCTACTTTTTGGGGACGAGAAACCCCTTCCCTCATAATATAAAGAAAAATTAAGAATAATAGCTTAAGAATGTGCGATTGGGATAAAATTTGAAAATTTACATTAAAGTATCTAAGGGGAAAAAGTGTCCAAAAATGTGTTAAAAACGACTTAGCTGACGGTAGTGTTAAAAATTATTTTACAGGAGAGAACCCCTTTATTTTGGCTGCTATAACTGATTTAAAATTTGGGATGAATAATATTTCCGTTTGGGTGTAAACTACATCATTCATTTCTCAGGTTTTTAAGATACATGAGAAGATATTAACTGATGAAACTTAAAATCAGGGTTGGGAAAAACCCAGGTTAAAAAAAAAAAAACCCAAAAAAAAAACACCATTTTTTTTTTTTTTGTTTAAACCCGGTTTTTTAAACAGTTTTTCCCCTAACACATAAATATAAATATATTTCTGATTGTTTTCCATTATGAATGCATTGAATAAACAGTTCAACGATTCAGCTATAAAGTAAGTGACTTAACTAATTTATTAATTAAAATAAGTTTAAATTATATACTATAAACCATCATGTTTTTTGTTGCATTAATTGGTTTTTATAGCATGGAAAAGATTTAGTGGTGACATGTAATATTTTAGTAATAACGTTTATTACTTATTTATAAATAAAAACCAACTATTTTTGTCATAGATTCAGATATCTGGCCTTTTTATTGAATTAAAAAACTAAATTGGTGTTTGTATTTAAAAAAAAAAGGTTGCTTTTCAAAGCATTAAAAACCAAATGGTTTTTTAATGCATATTTAAATATCTGGTGCTTAATGGGTTAAAAAACCAATTGTTTTTATGATGCATTTAAATACCTAGTTCTAATTCTTAATGAATTTAAAAAAAAACACACAGATTTAAAAAAAAAAAAACAAGGAGTTTTTTTAGAGCATTAAAAAACCTACTGGTTTTTATAATTCATATTTAAATATCCAATGCTTAATGGACAAAATTTTTTTTATGACACATTGAAATATCTAGTTTTTTAATGAATTAAAAAAAAACAATTAGGTTTTTTTTATAAAAAAAGTCAAGGGAGTCTTCTTAGAGCATTAAAAACCAACTGGTTTTTATAATGCATAATTAAATATTGGGTGCTTAATGGATTAAAAAAAATTGGTTTTATGATGCATTCAAATATACAATGAATTAAAAAAACCAAATAGATTTTTTACAAAAAAAAACAAAACAAGGAGTCTTTTTTAAAAACCACCTGGTTTTTATAATTCATATTTAAATATCAGATGCTTAATGAATTAAAAATACCAATTGGTTTTTATGATGCATTCAAATGTATATTTCTTAATGAATTAAAATACCCAAATAGATTTTTTATATAAAAAACCCAAGGAGTCTTTTTAGAGCATTAAAAAACCAACTGGTTCTTATAGTGCATATTAGTGCTTAATGGATAAAAAAACAATTGGTTTTTATGATGCAATCAAATAGCTTTTAAAAAATAGTTTAAAAAAAACAAATAGGATGTTTTATAAAAAAACCCAAGGAGGTTTTTTAAAGCATTAAAAAACCAACAGGATTTTTAAATGCATATTTAAATATCCGGTGCTTAATGGATAAAAAACCCATTTGGTTTTTATGATGCATTCAAACATCTAGTTCTTAATTAATTAAAAAAAAATAGGTTTAAAAAAAACAAGGAGGCTTTCTTGGAAAATTTTAATTGCCTGATTTTTTTCAATAAATAGTTTTACAGCATTCATTAATTTCTGAAGCATTTGATATATTTTGTTAAAAAACAATATTTTCATAAATAAATGACTTTAAACCCAAAAGTTTTACTAAAAAATATCCTGGTTTTCTTTTCTGTATATTTTATACATTATATCTTAACTTTAATTATTATTTTATTATTATTATTTTAACTTTATGTATTAATGTTTTTTTATGAAAAAAAAAACATTTGGTTTAAACCGTGCTAACCCTGCTTAAAATATTCAACTCCTTTTTGTTGTATTTTAAAAGGTACTTAAGGTAATTCTAAAAACTAAAAAAACCCAGAGTTTTCATAAACAGAAGTTTTATAGAGTACCTAATTTCCTAATTAATAACACTACTACATAAATGGTAGGTGCTATTCATTTTTAGAAACATATTTACCCTTTTATTTCACAATTGTACAGTCAGAAATTTTTTAAACTACTTTTTAAAAATAACTTTCTAAAAAATGGAGGAAAACTTTCTAAATAGTACCATGTTTACAAGGAATAAATTTAGTTATACTTTTTATTTTTACTTAATTTCACAATACAAAAATTATGTTGATAATTATGATTTTTCAGTTGTAGCCACCTATTTTACAACACATTGCCAAGTTCTTGCCAACACACAATTAAATTATTTTTATGAACTCTCAAAAATTAACTGTTCTTAAAGTTTTTGAAAAGATTGGGCTATTATTTAAAAGTGCTACACAGGTCCCAAGGCAATATCTCACTGATTCATTCTTATAGTTCTATCCATCACATAATTAAACTAATACATAAAATATATAAATAATTAAAATTAATAAATTATATAAATAACAAAACATATATAAAAACTAAAAAAACTTTGATTACAATTAATCTTAGAAATTCAATCACTGAAATAGTAATATGTATCAATTTAAATCTAGATAACTATTGAATTCTTTTCCTCAATTCAAACAATCACACATAGACTATTCAAAACTCTTGGAAATGAAAATTTTTCACCTTAATCATTATGAAATGCATCAAGTTAATCTGTATATTACTTATATAGTATATAACTTTACTATTAAAATTACAATAAAACTGAAATTTGTGCCTAATAAAGTTTTTATGTTTTGAAAATTATTCTAGTACTCTAAGTTATTAGTTTACGCTAAATGTCAGGTTTTTAATGCACCTGGAATCTATAATTTTAAAAAAATGGACTTCCTCCACTTATACCAACTTAGCTAAGTTTAGATAAAATTGCCTGAATCAAATGTTATAATTAAGTTTTGGATACAATCTTTTCTACACAACAAAATTCTCACCTTATATGGTTCTGGTTCATATGAAGTTGATGGTAAAGTTGGTTTATTTGTAGTACTTGAAGACAATCTTAAATCTGAAATAAATTTAGTGAGAAGAAAGAAAATAATAGTATTGCTTAGTATTTTAAAAGTCAAGATAGAAGAAAACAAACATTCAGTTTTCGTTAATATGTTTTGCGCATTAATAACTATATGG
The DNA here is from genome assembly GCA_963680715.1 of Tetragnatha montana. NCBI lineage: Eukaryota > Metazoa > Arthropoda > Arachnida > Araneae > Tetragnathidae > Tetragnatha > Tetragnatha montana. Next base: position 31,498,868 of record OY796679.1, read on the forward strand.
TTTAGTATGATTTAAAGTACTTCTGAATAATGTACTGCAGAGGCTTACAAAAATAAGGTTTTTTCACACAGTAAATCAAATTTTAACAATTTTTCTTTTAAGCTCCCAGAGATCACCTTTCTTTCATTTAAGACAAGAATGTGTAATCACGAAGCACTGTAGAATACAGGATTTTTTTTTCAAAGACAACATTCCAACTGTGAAACCCAGTTGCAAGTTCAGATTGAAAGCTTCTCTTCATTTTTTAAATATCAAGTCAGAGAATTTACTATTAATATTAAATAGACTTAAATTCGCTAATGATCTTTAAATTTTGTGGTCTTAAATATTAGTAACTGCATGTTTCATGGGAGTGGGAACTTTTGTTTTACACCTCATAGGTCATATAATTTAAAATTTTCCCGTGATTTTCAGGTGAATATTCATATTTTAGCAAGAAAATCGTAGAAAAAATCATCTGGTGAAGTTAAACGAGTTTTCTGTTATTATAACATGGTACAATATTTTCACCCATCTCTAATGAATTTCACACTTTGTTAAAACCAAAGAAAGTATTCAATAAAATTGAAAGCTTCATTTGCAAATTTCAGTTTTAAAAGTAAGATATTGATTAAGTAAAGTAACGAGTTGAAAGTTTTTGCTTAGTCTCTTTGAAAAATATTAAAATATTTGTCACTTGTGTCCCAGAGAAGACTCCTGAACTTCCTTACTTCATAAAAGATCCTCCTTGTTGGTTACAGGCACGTAGCCTCCCCCCCCCTAGAAAACCTCTAAAAATACCCCATATCCCCCAAATTATCAATATCCCCTCCGAAATTTTTTTCTGGCTACGCCACTGGTTGGTTATATTCTAGTAAAGCATGAATCAGAAAAAGCACTAGTTTTCCTTAAAATTGCTTTTTTCAGTCTGTATCTAGTCTTATGTTTTGATGTTCGAAGAATCTCTTTCCATTTTGAGAAAAATAAACAAATCCAAGAAATACTCTTGATTCTTATTCTATATCTGGAGAATAAGTTTTTTAGTCACCTGACACGTATGATTTGGAGGATTAGTTTGCTAACTGCAATAATTCACCATTCATACGTGAACTTAATTTACAACAAAATTCTGAAGCCTAAATATTTATAAGAAACAATTATATTATTTTGTTTAGCACGTCTTAAGGGGTGGGAACATATACAATCTGATTATTTCTTATCTCCGAAACTTACTTTTAGAAAATGATGAATTTGTTTTCAAACGCAATCGAAGACAAGATCGAGAACAAATTCTAGCGTACATGTTGGTTCAAAGTATATTAATAATTATAAGTAAATTACAACCCATACAGTGGTGCTAAAACCCTAAAAGTTATCTGCGCTGAAACACCCCTGCTTTATTGTTAATGTAAACATCAGGCAATGCTTGTATGTTTGTAAACAAGGAAATACGGTTTGAGTTGAGAGATATCTTTACTGTTTAAGATTTAACATTGTGTTTTTCTTTCATAATATGTTTTCGATGCACTAAAGGAGTTTTTTAACTAAATTGTTTTGTGGAATTTCAATTGAAAATCTAAAATTCAATTTTAATTGGGAAAAATATGTGATTTTGTACCAAGTTCACTCAATCAAACAATCAATTCTTTGACCACAGAGCAGTTTGTGTGCTGTGTGGCAACAAAAATTGTCCTTGCCGAAATCGGCAAAGCCAAACTTAAAAATATTCGAATTCGAAAATTTTCTGTTTTGTCCTTTGATTTGTGTTTCTAATTTCTGACATAATGTTAATTTCTAAGGTAAGTGTCTGTTCAGACTTTAATTGAAAACTCTCACTATGGTGAAATTCAGTCTTATCTCTTAAAAAAGTTATGGGCTTGTTGAATTCTCAAGGGAAACGTTTTACTAAAACATAAGTCTAATTTTGAAATAATAGTTAAATACCTTATTATTTCGATACATAATGTTATGAAAGTTATTCAATTTTCTGTTTACATCATTGACCTGATGTACTGTTCTGGAACAAAAATCTTAAATGCATTGTATTTTGTATTCTTGTGTTTTTAAAAGATAGGTACAGAACCTGAGCAAACCACAAAGCTTACTTAAATAACAAGAAGTTATTTATAATTTCAATTTACATTGGTTGAGGCATATCCTGACAGTTTATTTTCTTTGGAACTGGGTTCCTGTCATGAATTGAAGAATGAATGAATTCATGAATTCAAGTGGTGAATTCTGAACTATTAGTAAGGAATTCACCTCTAAAAAAAACTAAAATATTTTAGTAAAGTAGTTAATCTACAGAAACTCATAATATTATTAAATGTCATAAAAGTTAGTTAAGTAAGTAACAGGCATGTTAAAATAATGATGCAATTCCATTAGTTGACCAAAAAACAGACTTATGATAAGAGTCCAAGGGTTTTCCAACCAGTTTTTATTTTTTCTTGCTATTTCTTTGTCACGAACGGTAAGGTCCCCATAATTATGAGCTTACAGCTGAAGCAAGTGGAGAGAAAACCTAATTTTCATCTTTAGCTTTTTGTCATTAATTTCTCCTCTTGCTTAAATTGAATGGTTCTTGTGTATTATCTGCATGCCAGCAATTAATCACCAAAGATTTTGCCCTATTTAAAAAGTTTTAGTTTTATTTTATTGTGTTCTATTCATGTTACACCCTTTATTTAGGGCCAATTTGATTGTATGTAATTTCTTGTCTTGTTTTTATTTTTGAAAAAAAAAAAAACTGCAAAGCAAAACAATGACATGATAATAAACAAGTACAGATTAAATTTTAAAATTTACACTGTTTTTAATGCCATGAATTTTCTTTGTAGCTTACAAGTTCTGGAATAGGTATTGGTGGAGTAGTTTTTTTGTACTCGTATAGATGCAAATTACTTGCGAAAGAATGTCATGAGTGCAACATGAAAAGACTTCCGAAAGCAAAAGAGGTTAGTTCTAGATTTGGTTCTTACGTATTTTCACATTGGACCGCGCTGCTTAATCTGAAAGCGTTATCATAGCGCTTTAACTATTCTATACATGAGTGCTTATTTATGCAACATTTTGATCCAATGCACATGGACTTTTATTATTTTGAGATGCAAAATTCTGCTTATTGCAATTTGAATGAAGCAAGGTGATGTCTAGAAATATGAATAAATGTGTAACAATATCATCTGAATAAGTAAAGGCTTGTTAAACAATGTTTTCTGTAATAGTATACTATGTAGTTACTTATATCTGTATATTTTAATATTTTTCTTTTCAGTTACCACTTTATGATACCTATGCTGAAAATTATACCATTGAACTTGATAAAAACTCTGAAGTTCCTCTGGTTTCAGAAATCTCAGCTGTAAGGCAAAAGTTGTCTGGTGTTATGTCATATTTAAATGTAAGTTTAACTCAAATTTTAGTCAATGTGTTAATTTCAACCCAAATTTTTAATTATGGCAATTGTTTTAGGATTTTAAAGACGAAGCTATCCATATATATGAGACAAGTGTTGCTCATTCTCAAAGTAAGTAACATTATGAATTTTATCCTTGAAGTGCATGACTTAAAAACTATTAAGGTTGAAATTCAAAGTAGCTGATTATTATCTGGGGTAATCCCAAGAATTTGGGCCTGGTGCCAGAAATGGCATTAAAAGAGTGGATTTTGGTAACCCAGTTCTATAGAAGTTGAATTGTTTATTTGTTATTAAACAGCAATGTGCCAGAAATCACCACTTCCCGAATTTTTTAGATTTACTGATTATCTTTACTGAGGTGATATAAGGGAAAAAAAATATAGTTACAAAAAGATTGATAAATACAAAATTGATACTGTGCCATAAAACCCCAAACTAAAACAAAATTGATACTTTTCCTTAAAGTGGGTCGTAAAAACACCAAATACAAAATTGTCGAAAATTTTTAATAACTTCCAACATTGAAGAAAGCATGTTAGTTTTTCATGCATTTTTCACCACATAAACTCCATAAACCATTGATTTTATTGCTTAGGGCAACCTATATTATTCTGATTATTTCAGAACCACATATTACATGACAATTGAACTGTTTGTGATTTTTTGGTCACGTGTTTTCAACTCACCAAGCATGATCAGATGCCTGAGATGGCTAGGGCAATTATCAGGAATTGAGGAGACTAGAGTAAGGAAAGTTATCAATGCCATACCTATGGGGTTCAGACCTCATGGGCACTCTAGGATAAGGTGTCTGGATGACATAGAGGAAGATCTGAGACTTTTACGCATAACAAACTGGAAGAAAAAGACCCAGAACCATGAAGAATGGAAAGTCATCCTTAAACAGGCCCAGGCCCTGAAAGGGCTGTAATGCCATGGTGGATAAATGAGATGGATGGACCATAATAATTAAATTCAACCCTATAATATAATTCATCTGGGTTTCTCATGGATTAATTTTAACTTTTAAAAAACTTTCTTGTAAAGAAAGATGTTCTTGGATGATGCTTCATATAAAAATATGTTTCTTTTTCATTGCAGAGAAAATATATCCAATGCCCCATTATTGAAACTGAAAAAATAACTTCCGGATATTTATAAAATTGAGGGGAATGCATTAAATAGAGCTGAATTTCTAAACCATTCAAACATTATTCTAAAACTTATTTATTACTTTCTAGTATTTAAGAGCTATTTTTTTATTTCAGGTACATATGACTACATAAAAAGTGATGAGAATAAAATACCTCGCATTTTAGTTATTACCTCAGGAGGCTTGGCTGGAATACTCATGGCTAGGAAAGGTTTGTTCAATTTTAATAAGGTTTTTGATCATTATGATATGTTTCAAAAAACCAGTTAATCTTTGAAAATTTTCTTATTGTATCTTCAAACTCAAGGGATTATGCCTCAGCAGATAAATATATCATTCTTTGCTTGTGCAGATTTATGGAATTAGGTTTTGTGTTTTGACGGCATGCACCGTTATTGTAATAAAAATTAAAATACTTTGTTATACTCAGGCTAGCTTTCTGTAAAAATGTAAGGACTGCTGGTTTTTGAACTTAATGAATTAGAAAGCCTAGCTTATACATTTAGGGTATCCACTCAATCTGAAAACTTTTTATCTGCTGCTACTGGAACTAGTCCATTAACCCTTGCAATGGCTGAAGTTAGTACTCATTTGGTGTTTCCCAGCGTGGGCCTGTAAACTGGAACCATGGAGGTGCGGACTATTACCCACACCAAATGCACACACTTGCTCTCACACAAAACCCATTCATTCACTTCCTCGGGGACAGCAACATCCATGCTTAAACAGAGATTCAGCCCCAGTGCCCAGCCTGTCAGGTACTCTAAATGAACTTGAATAAGAATCCTTTTTGGACATTTCAATAATGGGTGACAGTTTTCAGTCTAGGGATGGAAATCAGTCCTAGCAATTTTCTTTAGATTAGGACAGAAAAATTAACACTGGTAATTAAAACTAAAATAATACCACTTTTAATGTCAAGGTTTTATAATATTCTGGATATTTTCACAACTTTCAAACATAACTTAGTTGAGTAGGAGGAAACCAAGGAGGTGATGCAAAAATGACAGAGAAGAAAGGGTTACATTAATATGACTTGGCTGCATAGTTTCAAAAAATAAGTAGAAGAGGATTAGGAAAATCGGTACTTACGTATTATCCCGTCGACCGTGACGCTTAATCCGAAAACGTTATCAAATCCCATTGACTTTACTATTACTGTGCCGCTGAATGGTCGACGGGATAATACGTAAGTACCGGAAAATCACTACTTTTAACTACTACTGCTGATACAAGTTTTAACTCATGGAAGTAACCAACAAATTTTATTTTATCCCACAATTTTCAGTTAATGTTTAAACTTTTTTTGTTTATTTAACTTTATGCTTTGAAAAAGATGAGGAAATCTAGTTTTGAGGATTGTATGTAGACAAAGAACTGAAAAACTTGTACTTGTACTCAGCAAAATCATCTAACTGCTTTCTCCACTTATACTTTGGTTCATGTTATTTCTTCTATTCCAAGAAAAAGTTAATACTTTTGTAACATAAAGATATCATCAAATTTGTACACTCCATTTCTGTATTATTACTTTAGAAAGTGTAGAAGGTTTACCCATCGGAAGATGCATGACTGCATGTGTTACTCATTTGCTGTTAAGTGCAGGTGAAAAAATTAACAGAGAATGAAGGGTTTAATATGAAGGGTAAAGGGTGTAACAGTAGTTGCTTGCTGGAAAGATGAATTGATATTTTAGAATATAATGAATGTTAAGAGAAACCCCTAATTTAAATGTCAAGTAATTAATCTGTGCATTGCCAATATAAAATAGAAAACATTTGTACAAATGTTATACAATAGCTGTATTTGTATTTTACTGAGGGCTTTTTGAATGAAAATGACAGACCTTTTCCTGTCAGACCATTTATCTTTGATAGATAGTTGAAAAAGTAATTGACTCTTTATTTTATTTTCTTGTGCCATTAAACTCTTATACTACCAATCTACTAACTTTTATTTCATTTCAGGTGGCTATATCAAAAAAGCATTCTATGGGTCCCTAGGATCTGGGCTAGTTTTTTCTGCTTTTTATCCATCATTAGCTAAAGAGTATATCAGTTCAGGATTTGAGTATTCAAAAAATCAAACTGCTGATATTTTAGAAAAGTATGGAGGTATGCACTATTTTTTTGCATTGCTATTTTTAATAAATAAGAAGGTAACTTTTTAAACTTTGCTATAGTTGACCATATAAAAACAATTTTTATTTCCTTTTTACTGAAGACAAATTTTACTTAAGAAAATTATATTATTTCTAAAAGTTAATGTGTATTTAAAGTATTAAATTAAATAATTTATCTTTCATATCCAAATTATTTCTCATTGTGCAATCTCTTTGTTAGTTTTCAAGATGTAACTTATTTGTTTGTAATCTAGTGGAGCTTTTAAAAAACCCATGGGAAGTATCCAGATAAATGCTGTTTTAAAGCCAAAATTTCCCATCTTAAGCTTATCCATCCATCATAAAGCTCTAATATAATATAAACATTGCCAATTTGCAGCAAAACCTTCATTAGCCATGAATGATCCATTCTTCCTTGTTTTAAAACAAAAGAGTAAAACATTAAGAAGATTTAAAAAGAAGTGTCTCATCAGAGCTATCAAAATCATGGACTATATTTATAAATGTATCTAAATCATCTTTGTTTGAAATCTCTACTTATAACGAGTTTTCAAAAATTATATTCAAACCTGAATCTTTGCAAACACCATCAACTTTCTTAATGACCTAATATTTTATGTTCAAACAAGCTGAATGTTAAATTATTTCATATTTAGTAATATATTGTTTTTTCTTTTGTCGGTTTTCATTAATATTAATGCTTGTTACTGTATAAATGTTTCAGGTGAGTAAAATTATCATTTGTATTCTAGGATATGACACTAAAAAGATGGCAGAAGAAGCTAATGCAAAAGTCGAAAACCTTAAAAATACATTAAAGCTTGATGGCTTGACAAATAACTTTAATGAATGGATTCTTCAGAAGAAAGAACTAGTTTCAGATACTATTAAAGTAAGTATTTTTTGTGTTAAAGTGCTCATGTTTTCTAGGTTGAATGCTATGTAGCTGAATTTTCTTATAATCAAAAGCTTGCAGTTTTACTTAGAAACTTAGCTAAACACTCTTAGCAACTTTTTTAAACAAACAAGTTGACAGATTTAAATTGGGTTTAAAGTTAAGTTACTTTGAACTTTTTATGTCCTATGTCTAATTATAAAGTTTACTGAAAAAACAAGAATTTACAAGAAGTTTCCTTTAACAAAAGGATGCCATTAGAATAATTCACGACATTTAATCATATGTATAATTGAAAAGATGCTGGCATCTCTGAAATTGTTTTTAACCTATCAACCTTTTAAAAATGGCGTATAGACTACGCTCGACTACGGACTTCACGTCCGCATCTTATAAACCTTTTAATAAGCTTCATATTTTAATATTGGTTGGAAACAGACATGACTTTTAATTTAAATATCTTTTTAACTATTAATCTTGTGTTTGGCGCGGAATGTCCGATATAGGGACCTTGCGCCATAAAACCCAAAACAACCAACCAACCAACCTTTAACAAAAGGTTAATTACAACTTTTAAAAATATCCTGGAGCGGCACTACAGTACCAATAGCTTGTGCTTACTTTCTAACAGTCACGTCTTATGCAACAGGATTCAAATTCACTCCACTGTTAGTTATTCTGTTGCTGTAGTTTTCTCAGTACTATATTTCAGCTCATTCCCCCATTCAATACAAAAGGCAAAGGATTTAAGGTGCAGGGCAGTGCTCTGTAAAATAGAACATAGTCATAGAACTCTGACATGGTTTTATTGAAAGTTTTTGCACTTTTTCCTCTTCCTGTTTGTCAAATTCTATACACCCCTGACAGTTTCTTACAATTTGTTGGCCAGTGTTCTGGACTCTAATTGATGCTATAGAGTAGGGGTTCCCAAACTTTCCATGTTACTGCAATCTTATTGAACTTTCTCTTAGCAGCCCAGTCATAAATATCAATCTCTATGATATTTATTTAACATTCTTGGTTAGCTATTTATTCAAGCTGTACTATGCTCTTCAATACATATGTATTAGTTCTGGAGTATATTTTCCAAGATCAAGGAATATTGTTCTTATTAAAAGGCACTTATTTTAATGTTTAAGCAATTATCTGAAAAAAGCTCACTTCTACTTGAAAAATCCTAGCTATATATTTCTACTTCCATCAATTTGATTTATCGGAATGGAAAGGACCACATGTCATTGCTGTAAAAATTGCATAAGATTTTAAGACTAAGATTCATGGGTTCCTAGAAACAGATTGGGGTAAAAATTTAAGAATGGTCTTTAAAAATTCTGTGCATTGTTTAAAATAAGGGTCATGGAATCTATCATACTCTATCAATCCTTATTTCATCATGGAATAAGGATTGATAGAGTAACTTGGAAATTATATTCTCAGCATGAAATTTTGAATGCTATTTATTCTCAACTGCTATTTACTCCATTGTAATTTCTAAAAAACTAGCAACTAGCTTTGTTCAGGAAATAAAATCAGAATAGCTACAAGATTTCTAACAGTTTCTGCATTGAATTTATTAATTTTTAAAGTAATTAAAAATCTAGTTCATTGGGCTTCTGTGACACTCCTGACATTCCTTCACAACACCCCAGGGTGCTGTGGCACCCACTTTGGGAACCCCCTGCTAACGAGGAAGGTCAGGGAACATTGAGGTCAAAGGAAATTTTCTGATATCAGGTTTGAAATGAATATGAAGACAAGCAAAAAAAAATTGTCAGACAAATTCAAATTTTTTAAACAGCTACAAAGGAATGAAATTTCCTTAAATAGGCCACCTTAGCAGATAGGCTGTAGTAAGAAATTCGAATAGTCAATAAAAATTTATTGATAGCTACTGCAAATTGAAAATGCAGATATTTTGGCATGTGCATTGCTGATAAAACTAACAGGGGTGCAGAATATGTCCGAACGCCCGAACGAGGTTCGGGGGAAATTCAAGCAGCCCTGGGGAAATTTTTGCCCCAAGATAGAAAGAAAAACTAAAAATCAGCTGACAAACAAATATTTTGTGTAGTGACTTCATCATAACCTCCAATTTCAATGGAAATCCGGTGAAAACTAGAGTGGGTAAACTACGGATCTGGCTAAAAATCCTAATTTTCTAGGAGAATGCCTGAAAGTTGGCTTTTCAATTGGTATGCAGGAAAAACAACGTATTCGTGGTAGGATGGGTAATTTTCACTGTAAATTACGTTCTTGTTTGATCACATCGATGTTCTTTACAAAAAAATGAGTTACTTAAGGAGTAATATACAGATAGCTTAAATTTTGAGAAAAATAGACAATGTTTTTAAGAAAAGAAGCACTTCTGAGCTTAGGTTATGAGTGTGAAAGAAATACTAAAAACCAGAGCATAAAGATAATTTAAATTTATGGTTTATGTGAAAATTATTGAATCTGAAAGGAGTTTAATTATTGAAAAAAAAAATACTTTTTTTAATAAAATCTCATTTTGGGGGAAATTTTGAAGGAAACAAATTACGTTCTGGGGAAATTTTGGGCCCTAAAACATTTTCTGCACCCCTGAAAACTAATAGGAAATTGTAACATCAAATTGATTTAATCATAATTCTTTTTAGGTAGATAATTATCCAAAATACCTCAATGTTAATAAATGTTAGTTATCAAATCCTTGTATTTCATTAAAAGAAACTGCAGGATATTTGGACTGGTGCATTCATTGTTGGGAAAACTGGAGGTCAGTAAGAGCAAGGAAGTGTAAAAACAAGTATAAATAGCTTGAAAAAAGTTTTTGCATTTTCTATATTAGGATGAAGTGCATTTGAATTTTCAGTAAAAATTAATGAAACTTTTTGTTTGTAAAATTAAAAGAAAATAAATAACACATTAAGGAAAAGGTTAGAACGTTTTGTTATTCTTTGCTTAGTTGGGTGAAATTTTATTTTAATTTCATATAATTATTTTAGAAAAATATTATGCCTTCAAAAATTAAATCATCATTTTCAAAGATAAACTTTTAGGCTATTTTTTGCTATTTGGGTTAGTTTTCATTAAATTTGTACTTCAGATAATAAAGGCTGTGATTTCCCAAGTAAAATAGTTTTATTTGCAAGAACCTAGAGTATACAAGTTCAGATTAATATAAGTTAATGTAAACCTTTACAGATGCAAAAATCAGCATGTTTTGTAAAATTTAGATGGCTGTTATCAAAATTCAGAGAAAAATAAAAACATAAAATACTTGGACATGCGTTAAAAAGTAAGAATAAATTGTCAAAAAATAGTTTTATTATAAAATAGTCAAGCAACCATCCTTTTGTTCTTTGATATGGATATGAATTTCTCTTAAATGAGCACCCCCTATTTAATGACCTTTGAAGGAACTGATTTTTCTCAACTTGATGTTAATTCTCTTTGAGAGACAAAAAATAACCACACTTTTAGCAACAGTTGTGTGTTCACAGAAAATTTTCCAGATGTTTCTGGTTTTGGAATGTACACAAATAATGAGAGTGAAAATCTTGTTCCACCCATTTAGCTTGTAGAATGGCTTACCGAACAGTTAGACATTTACATGTAAAATTAAGACCATGAATATGTGAGACACTTAAATAGGTACTTTTTTTTTTGAAACTATCAGATAATTTGGAAAACTTTGTCTTCACTGTTGACTTGTTCTTACCTTATTTCCCTCTTTTTACCAGTAAACTTCTTAGTTTCAATGATTTTAAGTGTTTGTTATGCTTTTATTTATTTGTACATTTTGTTCCAAGTTATGTTCTATGTTTCAGAATGTTTCCAAAAATAGTAGTGGAAGTAAAGAAGAATCTAACAAGGATAAGTAGAATATACATCCCAAATGTTATGAGGTTTCAGTAAGAATTCGTCTGAAAACTACATCCAATAACCAGTCTGAAGGAGGATATAAACAGCTAGAAAGCATGAAAAACTGCTTTTTGCCTATTTATTCCATTGGACTTGTGTATTAAATTTGTATTAATAAATATTTAAGGTTTTATGATACTGATATGAAAAGAGAAAGTCAATTTATAGAGGGAGTTTTTTATATCTTGTGTTTGGTGCAATATGTCCTGCTATGGGCCTTGCACCATAAAAAGTCCATCCAAACGAATCTATAGAGGAATTCATGTAAGTGTGAGCAATCCCTCTGGCTTTGTCCCTCAAATCAATTCCACAGTCTTACATAATATTTTGTAAGCTAATACATTCTAATGTCTTAAATTTCAAAATAATTTTTGATGCAGAAACTAGATGTGAAAAAAGTTTATCCACTTTTAATTTTTTTGACAAGTGCTTTGGAAGAGGGAGTTTTTTAAATTGCAGCTTGAACTCCTTATAGTGCTCTTCTAAAATCTACTTATGGGCTTTCTAAAGCCAGTTTCATGACGTCTATTTGGAAATGTCTCTTAATCATGGAAGTATTGTGTGCAGTACCACTTATAGCAACTGGTTGTTGTATTATAAACACAAGCTATATTTCAAATTCTTATGAGGAGTCAATAAAAATATCAGTTTTTTTATAAATACAAAGATATTAAAAACTCAAAAGTAAAATGTTGATATCATGCGACTCACTCATAAACAGAGAAAGCAGCCACCATGAAGTAGAAGCTACCAACTAAACAAATTTAGTGTTTATATATCTTTGTGGTGTTCCCATACTTGTATCCATAGTAAGTCACACACCATGCAGAGTTGAATGAATCAACTTATCTAACAGTAAAAAAGCACAATAGTAAAGTTGTTGTTGTTGTTGCTGCTTATCTCCAATGGTCTGAAAACGGAGTCAGACCAGATCCATAAATCCGTTGACGAGTAGAAAGTCCGAAACGAGGAGGGGAGAGGTATCAATAGTAAAGTAGTGCAATATTGTAAAAAAGCATAGAAAAACATTTGTGAAAAGTTATTAAAGGAGATATGGTTTAAATTAGTTCTTTTCTTTGTGCCAAAAAGACTGACCACAAATTCAGGAACGTTTTTCTTTGGCCTTATTATACATTTTATTTAGATACAGTGACAGTTTTAAATTCAGGTAGAAAATAGTATGAGAATGAAAATCTAAGTTTGGAAAGTTACAAATGAAACCAATGGTCTGAAATCATTACTGGTCCACATTGGAAGGACACATAGTAGCATGTAAAAAGTAATTTATTTTGGAAAACTTGTTAAGCATGTTCATAAGGTCACCATTAGTTAAAATGCACTTTTACGGTCTATCAAGGATGTCAACAAGCATATTTTGAATATATGGCGTGGCTGTAGAGCACCTGTCGAATATATGTATACAATATCGTAAATCCTGGACACTTGTTGATGGGGTTTGGTGTACATGATCTTTTAAGTTGCCCCAGTGGAAGAAATCATGATCGTTAAGATCTGGTGATCAAGGAGGCCATTCAATGCTGTCACTGTAGGCAATTTTATCTGTTCGTAAAATGTTTCTTTTAGAAACAGTTGAACAGCCTGTAGCTTATGCGGCAGAGCTCCATCTTGTTGGAACCACAGAGAAAGCAAAATAGAAATATCATTTACAAACTCGAGTAATACATCCTGTTACAACTTAGTTCTTCTTAGTGTACAATCAAAGAACACATGTATTATCAAACAGTCCTTCTAAATACTGCACTTTTCTGGCACTCTATGCCCTGTTATGGGCCTTGTGCCATAAAAAACAAACCAAATACCACATCACACATTTGTAGACCATAGCACCTGTGGCTTTACAGAAACTTCTCATGAATGATTTCTTAGGGCCCAGAAATGGATGTTATGACAGTTAAAAATGCCATTCCAATGGATATTGGCCTCATCTGACCATATTATACATTGTTAAAGAAACCTGACAACTCCCCATTCACTCAATGCCCAATAGCACCAATCAAAGCGTCTCTTATCGTCACATGGTAACAATCCTTGCTGCGGAGTTTCATGGTAGGGATGTACTTCATTCTCAAGTAGTATTCTCAAAACTCGATTTATTGGTAATTCGGTCTGGTCGCTTATTTTCTAACACTGGATGTACTGAAGCATAAAACATCTTATTTTTCATCTAGTATAGCATGGTATGCCCAAGAAGTTGAGTGCGAATGCTGCTTGGTATCTCTGAGGTGGTACACAACTTGTTTAATGGTTGTCATAGTTGGATGAGGACCATTCCTATACCAGTCTGCAAATGTCAGTGCAACCTGAACCGAATCACATTAGCATTTGCCATAGATTAGAGCAATCTTGCAATACTGATTATTGTTACTAAAATTAGTCATTTCTTCAAAGACACCTCAGGCGCAGTATGCCCTGTTACGGGCTTTGCACCATAAAACACCTATGTTCTCTCTCCTTTAACTCCCAAGTTATTTTTTATGTTTCTTATTTTGCCACTAGTAGTGCACCTTACTTCCATGATCTATCTTGGTTGGTGCAGAATATCCTTTTATAGTCCTGTGCCAGGAAAACCCAACCAAACAACCTGTGACCCTAGGAGACGTTTTTTCCAAAATAAAAGCTGTGAAATGGACTGTTGAAACACCCAGAAGGGTTGGTCCCTATTTATTGCCTTATGACTTATGTGTGATTTTCTCATGTAGTTCTAGGAAAATACAACTAGAATGTCATAGAAAGTCTTCTTAAAAATATGTTCTGTGATAAGTTGGTTGTATAAATTTTTCCTGTCTTTGTATATAATAATTAATATATATATACAAGTAATTGGTATGAAATTAAAATCAAAGCATCAAATTCATATAAAATCTTCAAATACCTCCAAATTATGAGATCAATACAGAGTTCTAAAAATGTCATTGATTAAAAAGTTTTGAATTGTGAAAGTACATATTTTAATATGATAGTGTGTGAATTGTTTTTGTTTAAGGTAGATTTCTAAGTCTGACACCATTAACCCTTTCAGTCCTAGCTGCCCCAAATATTCCATAGAATTCAATCGTATACTCGGGCAGCTTGGGATTAAAAGGGTTCAGAAAGTTATTTTAACTAAACTGGAAGAATGCAATATACTTGATGCTTAAGTAGACTTAAGCTATCAGACCTCTATAAGAAGAAGCGTAGTGTATTGTATGAATAATAATTGCAATAATAAATGTATATTTTAGGTATTTGAAAATCCTTAAATATTATGTCTAGTATGTCATTCTTGCAGTTATCGGATGACAGTAGAACAAAATTCAAATCATGTATCAAAATATCTTTTCTCAAGGTTTATAGAATTATAAGGTTGGCTCTTCGTCTTCACATAGACAAGAAAAAAAGCTCGTGACATGTCGTTTCCGCTGCCAGTGACACCTCGCTTGTCGTAGCAATAGCCAATCATTTCCCATTGGATTGGATCAAGTGTGGGAGACTGATAGTTAGGGATTATTTCGTATCAAAGAAGGGAAATTAAAGCTTCTAATCAGGCGCATCTTCTTTTTTTTAAAAACCCAAATTTCCTTCTGTGGGGTTTTTATCAGCGATTTTAAGTAATCAAACTCCATTTAAAATTAAATGATATTTTTGTTGTGGTGATTATTTACTGGATCTAAAGATAAATTTATTCCGGCAGTGTGGGTGTTTTTTTTATTTTATAGTGTAAAATATTTCGAATTCGAGAGGAAGGGGGATTTTTGATATTCATTTTTAAGCTTTGTTACTTAACCCTTCAATACGGCAAAAAAAATCATTTTAGTGCGCCCCATTACCGGGAACAGTTAATTTTCCTCCAAGTGATTATTACGATGAAATAACTTTTCTGTCTGAAGGTCTAAGAGACGTATAAACGATCCCATAACGACATTAAGTGAATGCAGTGTGCGTTCTCAAAAGAATACGACGATCACTTTAAACATATTTATTCAAAACTTAACAAGGGCAAATAGAAACAAGGATAGGAAAACATACTGCACTGGCACAGTGCGAATCTCTGCATTATATAGCGTTGGAGCGTGACGTCAACTTCTGCTTGTTGCCAGTTCACAACAGAGTATCCCCCCATCAGTGACAACGAATGATCATTAGTACACAAATAAAACACAATTGAACAAGAAAATACAATAAAACACTATAGAGAATACAGAGAATAATCCAATATAAGTATGTTCAAATGTACTGAACAAACTTTTTAGGAAAGTGTACCTTTCGCCCCGATCTGGTCACGATACTTTTAACAGGATTTTCACTTTTCTCAATGACTTTAGTGGGGTTTGGTGTTACAGGCATTTTGACAGGTTTAAAGTCATCATTGAGCTCGAAGGCAGGTTTTAGCCTATCAATTTAGATGATCTTTTTGCCATTCAAATCTAGCACAAAATTCTTGGCATTGCGATCTATGACCAGATGAGGTCCTGAATAGGGAGATGTTAAAGAAGGATGAATCTTGTCGATTCTTAAGAATACATGAGAACAGTCTTTTAATGACTTGTTTACAAAACCTTTACTATTGCCGTATGATGGTGAAGTTACTGGATTAAGTTTACGCATCATTGAAATTAAGTTGGACACATAACTGGGTGTAATAGGTTGTTTATACAACTCGTTGGATAATAAATCGGATGGTAACCTCAAAGTAGTACCATACACAAGCTGAGCGCTAGTAGCATTTAAGTCATTTTTGACTGCTGATCGCAAACCCAGTAACACGATTGGCAAAACGTCCGTTCATTTAGTATTTTCATGAGCTCTAAGAGCGCCTTTTAAATGCCTATGCAATCTCTCAATCATCCCATTTGATTGTGGGTGGTAAGAGGAAGAATGAATTCTGTGTGCTCCTAGGATGTTTGTTAATTCCCTGAAAAGATTAGATTCAAAATTTTTACCTTGGTCAGTGGTGATTGTGACAGGCGATCCAAATCTACTGATCCAATTGTGCAAGAGTACACGGGCAGTGGTCTCTGCCGACATGTCAGCCGAAGGTATCACCTCTGACCATCGTGTGAATCTATCTGTAATAGACGACATTAGTCACAACGTCACTTGCTTGTTTGGAAACGTAGATTCCATCCGTGATTGGTTTCGTACGGATTTACCTCCAATCACGAACCAATCACGGATAGAATCAACGTTTCCAAACAAGCAAATGACGTCACACTAATGTCGTCTATTGTCATACAATATCGCATTCCATCGGACGGTGGTAACGGTCCCCATTTAGTGCGCCCCATTACCGGGAACAGTTATTTTTCCTCCAAGTGATTATTACGATGAAATAACTTTTCTGTCTGAAGGTCTAAGAGACGTATAAACGATCCCATAACGACATATCAACAACGACAATGATGTTACAAGCTTTATTGATGGGACAGCATAAGTCCCGCCGTAAACCCAGAGTAACTACAAAACGGGACACGCTATGTCCCAGTCGTAATCCTGGAGTCAATAGTGCTGGGACAGCATTTGCCCCTCTGCCGCTTTTTGTTGTTTGCAAAGTCACACTTACTACTAGACCAGTCTTTTGTCTTCTCCCCACTACTTCCATCCCACCTCAACATAATAGTCGATGGGTCCATAATATTTACCTTGTAAACTAAAAAAAACCAAGTCGCAAGTTTGATAAAATCATTTATTTGTTAACCTTTTTTTTGGAATTATTACATTAATAAGAAAGGTAACTTATTCAAGGGAATCTCATGGGGAAAAATTGTAGGAGAAGGGGTAGCTTCTAAAAGTCTGAATTTCTTGAGGGTGTGATAACTGATAAGGCTTGAAATATTTCTTGCACAATGACACGTTGCAAGAGGTGCGTAGTATTTTTGAGCGTGCCTCTTTTTTGTTTTTTGGCGCACCACGCACATCTTCGCGTTTTTCCCTCAGTTGGTAAACCTTCACCGACATTCGAAAGTCTTTTTCTTTCATTACGCGATCGCGATGACGTGGATTCGTAGGAAGAGTGCCTTAGCGTATTCACTTCCTCTTTCAAATCTCAGTAGACTTTCAGCAACAACAACGAGGAATTGTAGTAAGGAGCGTTTTCAGTCAGTGACGTCATGAATAACATGGGCATTTACAATCGAGGTCATCAGTAATCTGTAGAATACCTTTTTCCACCACTTGTTGGATTTTTGATCCACCTCGTAGCATGTTCCCAGTTGGTCAGAGTAGGTCAGAGAGGTCAACCCCACCCATGAACTCATTGTAAAATGTTGAAGGGCAGGAGAATTCCTTCTGAGAACAATCTTTTAGAGTTATGATCGCAGTAGTTAATTCATTACTATGGTAATTCGACATAACAAAAACCTCCTCTGTGTCCATCCACTTGACAGCAATTATTCCCTCACTTGTAACTTAAAAAATCGAATCCCCTCTCTGAAACTCTCCTCTTCTCGGAGTCAGAAATGCTGGTGTATTTTTTCGTCCTTTCATTTAGGTGCCGACACATCCATAGGGCAGGGTGTACATCAGATTCACAGAAGTGAAGAATCGGTCGAAACAGTAGGATTTGGGGAATTTCCACTGTAGAAACAAGATTTTTCAAAACGCGATCTCCTTCAGCCACTGAAGATTCTTTCCAAGCGTAAATGTTGAAGTCGTTGTGGCTTTCAGGACGTGGATTTTCTTCGCTGTGGTGCCTTTTTTTCAGTGAGGTGGTGGGTAAAGGATAGGTTTTTAGAAAAGAAGAGGCCTAGGATTTTATATGTGGGACCCATATGATTTGATAGTTTCTTATGTATGGATTAAACATGGGCTGTTTTCTTTTGCTGAAAAGTTGATGATATTGCTCTTTTTGGGATCCAAGGCGAGCTTATAATCCCGACACCACGCTGCAGATATATTCATGGCGAGGCCAAGGAGGCATTGTGCAAAGGAGCTATATATCGTCGTCGTAGATGATGATGATGCATTTGACTCCTGGGGGATGATCTGAAAGACATCCGATAAATGGATCATGAATAGAAAGGGGGCAAGGGCAGAGCCTTGTGGCACTCCTTTGTGAAGAGTGGAGGGGTAAGAGAGTAAACTTCTCTTCCATGGCAGCATCCACTCCGATGGTTTGTATTCAAAGTTTCCCTTGTCTAGTGTTCAGTGCATTTGTGATCTGATTATGATGAGGAATCTGTTCTGTAAGTTGTATGGGTACTTTGGGTTGAATGAAGTGCTATCCTTCACTGAGAAGGTAATAGTGAAGGACTTAACGCCAAAGATAGGGGTGAGCTGAATCGGTTGGGCTCTATCTCGTCATCGCAATAAAGATGCGTTTCAGTAATTTGGGTTAATTTCCATGACATGAGAAAACTTATTTTACCAACCACAAATTTCACTATATTTCACAATCTTCCATGAGGACCCTGGCTAAAAACCAGAATGTGTCCCTACATTACCTGCATTTGCATTAGATCCATCTTGTGATGTTTCTGTGGCTATCCTACATACCACTAACTAATACATGACGACTTTAGTGTAACGAAAACTTTTATTTACACATCCGAAATACACGCACACACGAAATATATACAATAGTCAAGACTAGCTCAAAACAGTTCTACTAACAAGGGGACGGCAAGACCTCGAAAACGGACTTCGGGTTGAAACTTGGCAGGTTTGTAGTACACCCCAAGGGTATCCTACCCTGAAAGTATTACGACGCACTAGCCAGTAGAACCCGAGAAAACGCCCCCTAAAGTTTCGCCCAATTAACTCATAAGCATTACTATTTAAATTGCATTGTTGTAACAAGAGCTGAATTGCCCAGTCGGTAGCGTACTCTCCTCGCAACTGACCGACCTGGGTTCGGTCCTACCTTCGGAATTTTTTTTTTTTGCTATTCAAAAATTATTTTTAAAGTTTAAATAAAATATATCCCACAAATATAGTAAATTACCTTATATTTTTTATTAACCATTACAGTATTTTTTTTACTCCGGTTTGAATTAATGTTTTACTTAAAAATGATGAATTAACGAATTAAATAACATATTAATTCATTATTTAACGTATTAAATATTGAATGCCTTGTTTGTCCACCCCAAGAGTCAATGATTAGGAGAAACTTCTCTCTCCCCACATAAGGCTTTAAGCAAGTTTTCAGAATGATACAATGTCGTTGTTAATTTTGACGATATTAATGACGATGTTTTGACGACATTGGTGTACTTTTGAGCATATTCACTAACTGATTTTTGAACTCTTGGTCCAAATGTGTTTGTTGCCTCTTGCAAACATACAAATACTCCCCATCATCTGAAAATCATCATATATCATCCGAAATTTTCCAAAAAATGATCAAATATGCTTGGTATGCTTCCAAGCTGTCTAATGAAAGAGAAGTCTTTATGAATATCAATGAAGTGTGTTTTTCTACAGAGATTTTAAAAAATCCTTGTTCATGTAAAAAATCGTGTTTTATTAATTGTGCAAGATGCCAAACTACTTTTTGTTTTGAATGTTTTTATGATAATTATCATTCTGGGTCTTGTGTGTAAAATAAGAAACATTTTTTTATAATTGTAAATAAGTTACATTTGTAAAATTAACTATCCAAAATTGTACCATAAAACGTGTTATTTGTTTGATATTTAATTCATTGAATTTAAAACAAAATTCAATATTTAATACGTTAAATAATGAATTAATATGTTATTTAATTCGTTAATTCATCATTTTTAAGTAAAACATTAATTCAAACCGGAGTAAAAAAAATACTGTAATGGTTAATAAAAAATATAAGGTAATTTACTATATTTGTGGGTTATATTTTATTTAAACTTTAAAAATAATTTTTGAATAGCAAAAAAAAAAAATCCGAAGGTAGGACCGAACCCAGGTCGGTCAGTTGCGAGGAGAGTACGCTACCGACTGGGCAATTCAGCTCTTGTTACAACAATGCAATTTAAATAGTAATGCTTATGAGTTAATTGGGCGAAACTTTAGGGGGCGTTTTCTCGGGTTCTACTGGCTAGTGCGTCGTAATACTTTCAGGGTAGGATACCCTTGGGGTGTACTACAAACCTGCCAAGTTTCAACCCGAAGTCCGTTTTCGAGGTCTTGCCGTCCCCTTGTAAGACGTGTTCTAACAGCTGTGACGTCACATCCGAATGGCTGTGTTGCCACACCACTCCCCTCCTATTGAGTGGCTTGGGGACCTCCATGGAGCCTCGGGGAGCGCCTGGGACCTGGAGAAGGTGAGCGCCTGGGAGCCGGGGAAGGTGAACGCTCGTCCGGTTGCGTAATTCTAATTCCCACATGGGCAAGGAACAAGTGCTTATACGCGAGCGGAGGAACGGGGGAAAAAAGAAGAACCGCTTGCTTTTTCGATTTTCGCCACCTTCTTTCGGACTGTTAAGTTAAGCATCGCAATGAAATGCTCAAATGCTATGTACGGTAAAGATTTTATGTATGTCATTGTTGGCCTCCAACGGATAGCGAATAATTTGTTAACTGCAGATGGATTAAGTTTCTTCACGATCGTTCGCACACAGCCAGAATGGAAGGAAACATTCGCATTAACTTCTATCTAATAAAGGTGGTGTTAAAATAATTATCAAAGTAGTTTTCAATCGATACAACCTTTTCATTGGATCTATTGGATTTATTAATAATTTGTATCGTGATTATTCTTTAATAAGCTCTGATCAATAATTACTTCAGAAATAATTAAAATTAACAGGCTCTTAATGATCACTGAAGGAATTTAATAATACAGTTTATAACATTCCACGCGATAATTTGAACAGTATAAAAACATGAACCTCAAAAATTCAAAGCAAATACCTATTTATTTCTTTTCAAACACAATATGAAAATACCACAAATTCTAATGAAAACACCACAAAATTCTAATGAAAATACCACAAAATTCTAATGAAAATATCCCAAAATTCTAATGAAAATATCCCAACAATTCAATAATTTCATCAAGCGAGTAAAAATGACTACGACAGAGATTGCAGACGAAATCAACGAAAGAATTACTTTCCTTTTCAGAAAGAATGTGGAAATGGAGGAGTTGGGGTGAAAAATGAACAAAAAAAAGCCCGCGCGCTGAGGAGAAACGCGATCAGATTGGAAGATTGCCAATGGTTGTTCCTTGTCCATGTGGGAATTAGAATTACGCCGTCCGGTTCCTCCGGGAGGACGTCCAAAAATGCCGGTTTAAGGCGCTCAATGGAGATTGAGACCTCCCGGCCCTCCATCTGGGGCTCTACCACCAGCGTATCGTTATCGTTAATATTGCCGAAATTATCGACAGTCACGTGATGCGCCTCAAACTTAACTACAGGTCCTACCATGAGAGGAGAAACCAAGAGGAGAAAACGACAGAGAGGCGAAAAAGCTCTACGACACCTCTTATCGAGGGCTGTAGCATTATTTTCAAATTAATAGCTATTGTACATTAAAAAGCGCTCTTAGGAATTACTTTTCAACCTATAGATGAAACAATATTTTTATTTTGCGTAGGAACTATGTTTTCTCTGCGTAGTCATCAGATCTTCCATTGCAAATAGCCCAAATCGCCGCCATTATTTGCTTTGTATGAAATAGATGAAAATTCTATTCATAAAAATACACGTCATTGGGTACTTATTTATGATGGAATATTTTTTCTTTCATTTTTAAAATATATTTTTACAAGGTTCAAGTTTATATTAATACAGTAAAAAGAGTCTGGAGGTAGAATAACCACAGAAGTGATTTCATGTGGATTTCATCCTTCGATTTATAGATGGCAGCACGATGGTGTCGGGAATTCTGAAAAATCAAGATCAAATTCTCGATGGCCTACAGTGGCCTACCACGACGATGTAGTTTTTGAATGTCGACAAATGCAAGCTTTTACCGATTGCAACTGAGTTCGAGAGTATAGGTGTCGAGAAGAAATAACGCTTTTGATTGGTGTAAAAAGTTTTCGTCATCTTGTACGTCAGAAATAGGCGGGGAGTTAAGTTACACTGGCGTAATTTGAAATGATCACCAACGCAAGGGAAGGAACTCGTTTTTTCATGAGCAAAATTCTCGCCACTCTAAACAAGGGATGATCGTAATAAGATTAAGACGCTTAAAACGAATACCTTTACGAACATATAACGGAGGACAAACTTAAATTCAGGAAATTTTTGTTATCAATTGATTACAATTTTTTAATCGCAAAAAAATAAGTTTTGGATAAAGAACAAAATTTTTTCCCATCACCACGGTGATTATTTCTGATTAAAATTTTTTAAATCAGATAATCATTTTAAAGCTGCTTTTTGGATGCACGATTGTTTATATATTATCTGAAAAAAAAAACGTATGAGTAATCCTCAATTCTCTTAATAAATAAAACCCACAAATCGACTTTAATTTTTAGTACATAAAACCGGCCAGATTTTTAAGTCGATAATTTAAAAAAAAAGATGTAATGCAAGCCAATTTTACTTTAAAAATACCTTTAAGTATCTCAAAAAACGTGCAATGATAACAGGGTAAACAATTCACATAATTTATAGCGTATAAAAGAGCTTGTTCTCGTGTCGTTAACAAGATATAGACACCTCTTGAGGTGTCGTTGAATTTTTCACTTTCTCGATACCACTTAACGACAGTTAAAAACTTCCCGACAGTCTGATGGTAGACCCTCTTGTTAAGTGAGCCCATACTCTCGACCTCACTTGAGATCACTAATGCTATTTCCTATGGATAACCTTCCGCGACAGTGTGGTGTCGACAACTTGCTTGCTTCTTCAGCGTTCTCGACACGGAAGAAGTAAGGGTGTCGTTATTTTTGTCGAGAGGCTCGTGGTAGGCCCCCTGGAGACGGAAGTACCGCTCTCTTCTCTCCAGCACTCGATACGGACCACTGTACGGCAAGTTCAATGACTTTCGGATCCCCTCCACTCGGACGAACACATGGGTACACGTGTCCAACTCCTGGGACTTGAACAACGGTCGACTCCCGTGTCTATCGTCCGGTACAGGACCGATGGCCGCACACCTGCGGCGAAGGACCTCTACGAAGTCGTCGTCGGGTGCGTCTGGAAAATTACGCTCCTTCATAAAACTCCCGGGGATTCTGATATTCGTGCCGTACACCCGCTCGGCCACCGACACCGATGAGCCGTGAGACAGGCATGATCGCAGTCCCAGCAGAATAAGAGCAGTGGCGGATTTACCAGCAGGCTGAGTAGGCTGGAGCCTAGGGCGGCAGATTTTTGAGAGGCGGCAGATTTTTTTTGCAGTATAAGAAGCTGCCCGTAGAATATTCGAAAAAAAATTTTCGTTCAAAATTTTTTTCGAATATTCTTACGTCTTACCATAGGCTTACCATACGTCCGGGTTTACCGGGTTAAAATTTAGGGGGAGATCCCCAATACCATGGGCCAGAGGCGTACATAAGGGGGGTTAAAGGGGCCCAGCCTCCCCTTCAAAAGTCGGACTAAGTGGATAAAAACGAGTTAAAATGCTGTTTTTAAGGGTCATATTTCAAAAAATTTTCTGGGGGAGGACCCCCAGACCCCCCTTTTTGCTAGGAATTCTATACTGCCCGCACATTTTTTACGTACAAATTTTTTAAAATTAATGTACCCCCTTCTCCACTATTTTTAAACTTATTTTATATCAGTTTAAAAGGTCTCAAAACAGCTTAGCAGTATACTAGATTTAAAAATATTATTTAAAAAAAAATTATATACCAGGGAGGACCTACTGTAAATTGAATATTCGATCTAACCGCCCCCACCCACAAAATTGCATTAATCCGCCACTGCATGATTGAGCTTTGATTATCTCAGAAATATACCCAAAAACTATTTTACGTGCTATTTCAACAAAATTGCTGTATTGTAAAAATAATCTAGGACATGACAAGGTAGGTAGAACGGAAGGGCGCCGCCATAGGGAAGGGATAGGTAGACGGAAGGGCGGCAAAAATTTTACAGCCTATACCTTGAAAATGTGTAAATCCGCCACTGAATAAGAGGAAGCTCATCCACCCAAAACCTGCCAGTGTGGCTATCCTACATACCACTAACTAATACATGACGACTTTAGTGTAACGAAACCTTTTATTTACACATCCGAAATACACGCACACACGAAATATATACAATAGGGGGGACGGGATGGCCTGTTCGGTTTGCTCCTCTGCCTTTCACGCCAGCAGTCTGCGCACTGCTCCGTCGTGAGTTCGATTCTCACCTCGCCCCTGGGTGTATTTTCCTTCTTTGTGCCAGTAAAAATTCTGTTGTGTCTGTCTTACTTGACGAAGGTGTATAAGCGGATCCTTGAGATCAAGCACACATACCGGAAAATATATGTAACCAAAAACCAAACCAAACTATACAATAGTCAAGACTAGCTCAAAACAGTTCTACTAAGACGTGTTCTAACAGCTGTGACGTCACATCCGAATGGCTGTGTTGCCACAGTTTCTATATGTGAAATGTATTATTTTATCTGAGTGCCCTCGATTTCGAGTAGTAAGACAGCCGAGATTTGGTGTAGCATATCCATCACTATCTGACACTTTTGGAGATGAGCACCACAAAAATATATTTCTAACAATGAAGCGTGTATAATTTTTAAATTTAAGTTATAAAAGTCTTGGCGCAGATTGGCCGAATGTGGCCTTGCGCCATAAAACCTCACCAGCCAACCAACCTTGAGAATAGCTGTTCGGTTTCGTTCGTATATATTCTTAATCCTCTTCCATAGTTTTCCCATTATGGTGAGACGAAAATTATGAAGGTGGGGAAATTAGGTCTGTTTCCCAAACTATATTTAAAATAAAAGTAAAGTTTGTAGATTTGGTAGCAGCTCGCGCTACTCGAGTATAAAGAATTAAAACAAAATCATTGAACTTCCTTTTCCAAGACTTTTCTCTATTTCTCATATTTTAGGAGTTTCTTATAACATTCTTATAATGCTGGGTTTGGTTGAAAAATTTCAATCATTGCTTGCTTTGTTCAGGTTTATGGTTCAAATATGCTTTGAACATCGTTAGTCCCATTCATTTCTGAAATGGCTTATATTCGTTTATTTATAATTTCTTTAAGTAATTAGAAAGAAATATAACTGAGAATAGTTTAATATAACTGAAGGAGATCTGAACTAGATTTTAGTTTTTGAAATTTGGACATAATTAGAATGTTTTTTATTTCAAGGCTAAAAAGCTAGATTTTTCTCAGAAAAAATATCTCCATATTATAACTTATAAGACTAATATAGTACGGTGTCAAACCCAGGGAAATTATCCCTTTTTGTATTGTATATATTTCTGCAGAGTTTGACCCACTGGAGTATTCAGAAATTCGTTTCGGGAGGAACAAAAATAATTTCTAAGCCTCCACCTCTATGTATAACAGATTAAATAACTTTTTAGAACCTCTTTAGGTACAGGATTTGCATTTTGCCGAACATAGTTCTTAGTATTACCACCCACAAGGGGGGGGGGTTGAGGGAAACTTGTCTGTTTAAAAACTCATTTTTAGCCAATTATAGGGACACCTTGAGTGAAACTTGAGTTGGACGCCTCTTATACACCACACAAATTTTCCAAAATGAAAACTGCGAAATGTAATGTGGAAAAGAAATTACCATATCATATTTTTACCCATTTTTCGAAGTTTTTCCTCGGAGCTACACCGGCGAATGCATTTGGCAGGCTATTTCCTGAAAAGTCGGTTTTTCCTTGCTTTTCGGTTGTTAATGCAAGAAAAATAGCCTCTCTCTTCCCATGTCACAAGTTGTCACATTTCAGTTACTTCCATTGTGATGTCAACTCAAATTATACATATTTTCCGAAAAAAACTGTTTTAAAGAGTGATGTCACAAATGAAGGTGTGTACTCCCCTTTGTCACATTGTGTCACAAATGGACCCTTACCCTAAATGTGTGACATTGTAAATTGTGAATGGCCCCTTAGATCTAATTTCTGAGGTTCTGTATTAATTAAATAATATTATTTTATTAATGAAGCTCGTAATTATCATTGACATTTTTATAGAGTCAATTCTAGTACGTACGTTTGAGTAAGACTTGCTCTTATCCTAACCTAAAAATATAGACTGCATATAACATTTTCTATTAAAAAAATATAGTTTAACATTAATTTCCCATGGGTTCAGTCAATATTCTATTACGCTGTATAATATCTCATTACGTTTTAATTCTTTTTTGCTGTATGCACCAACTATTTTAATGAGGAATGAAAAGGGGATAGTTTTTAACGGTCGTAAAGCTAAGTGGGCGTTAAGTATAACATCGTAAATCAGTGTGAGAGAAATATAAACAAAAAGGATATAAACCGGTGCTTAATAAAACTTCATATCGAGTTACTCTGTTATCTTCACTCGCTTGCTATATCGTCGATGATTTACGGGCCTCTGCACATAAACCTCGTTATTACTCGGTGTTTGTGAGCGGTGAATTTTTTTTTAGAAATTTATGGTGCAAATTAATTTATGTTGTGAAAATGACTTCAAAATTCTGTTGTTGATTAGATCTATGAAATGGAATTTAGGAGGTGGAGGTACCCGTTTTAAATTCAGTGATAAGATGGCAAAATGATCAACAAGCCTGATGATAAATCTTAAATGTGAAATTTTATACTCCAATGATCTTTAAAATGAGTTTAATTCTTTGCAATTTATCGAAAACCGTTATTCTCCATAAACTTCTTTCTAAACAGATTTATTTTATTACATGGTTATTTTATAGTTTTATGTGGAATTCATCATTATTTTATTTTACTCATTATACACATTTTTTCTTTCACTATTGTCTTTGGCTAAAACTAGAAAAAGAGATTTCAGAGACGGGATATTATAAAATTTTAGTCGTTCTTTGTGGGGCAGTTAAAGATTCCGAGTTTTCAGGAGAATCGTTTTTTCTTGGCTGCTCCCTGATTAAAACTATCTTATATTCCCCGGAATTTTTCCGATAGTAAAAGCCCGCATTTGAGTTAATCTATTTTAAAGCCCCTTTTGGTAGAAATCCAGCTGAAATTTTAGCCTAACTATTCTATTATCTTGGTTCAATTATGCACATTTTGATGAATCTGATTGATATTTCACTACTTACTAAAACTTTTTGCGGTTTCTTTTAGAATTTTATTTCCTAAAAGGATAGTTAAATTTTAATTTTATGCTATAATGCGAATATGTTCAGCCCCCAACTGCTAAGCTCGTCTAGTGTATGCAAGTATATTTAATTCAACCGGAACGCGACGTTTCGATAAGTATCTGTGTTAATTATTCTCGTATTTGCCCCGTCATTCTATCTCTCTCTCTCTTTAATTTAAAAGTAAGGTGCTAAGAGGGAAAGTAAAAGTTAACATTTATGGTTGCATAAAAACTTTGGTCTACTATGTCAACCTCCATGATGTCAACTGGGAATCCTCATGAAATTCTCTAAACGGTGCGCTCCGGAAAATATCTCCGACTGAACCCATTCGTGTATGTAAGAGGTTACGTGTGCGCACATCTCAGGGACATCATATGCCTAGTTTGTCTTCAAACTCCCTCAAACAGAGGGGTTCTATTTCGGTAATGTCTTTTTCAGATGTAAACATTCCTCGTATTCTGCAATTAAGCCCATGATAGCGATCTAGGAATTCCCCCCACCCTGCAGATAGTGATCTATCGCCCAAAATGACACACGGCAGCAGTCCGAGCACTTTTTATTCCTTCTCTAACCAAGTATACAAACATACGTGAAAAACATGAAGTCACAAAGCTTTTTACAAAGTCTACAAGGGAACACTACCAGGCAGCTTGATGGGGGAATACTGCTGTGATTGAATCTGGTGAACACTTCTTCCATAAACTTTTGAAAAAATAGCTGCACCTGTTTTTAAAACCATAAGGGATTGATATTTTACCGACAAAAATAGAGCTTCAGAGTGTCTTTAAATACAATCTGGATGGTGCTTAAGCTTTCTTTTCCAATGAGATAAAAACCAAGAAAACTGTTTCATTGAATTATTCTATTGTTATATTAGGATATTTTTGACTTTTATTTTACTTTCTTTGATTCAAGGATTGTTAATCATTACATTGGGAACAAGTTAAAATTAAAATGAAGTATAAGAAATCACTTCAAATAATTAAGCTTTTTGTAATTTTGGACTGATTTACTGATTTTATAGGTTGTATGATGGGTATAAATGAAGATAACTTGCTTCAATGTTCATAAAAATGCTAAAAAATAGCAATGCATTGTGGTATTTTCGGGATAGATTTCCAACAAATGTGTATTAATTATTTATTTATTATTTTTAAATTACTTTTTTTGCATTAATAATTACATGTTTGGAATATCAAGACAATGCAATGAAATCAAACATATTAAAACTAATTTAAATAAAAATAAACCTTCTCGTATTATTTTCCATTGCACCTATTTTATAAAATAAGTTTTAGCTTTATATCTATGAGAAGTAAGGATTTATTCAATTAATTTATAATGAAAGAGAATTATATTTTTCTCTCCATACCAGGGATTAATTTATTCAAGTCTCCAGATTCCTAAATGATGCGATAAGCTATTGTATTCTATAGATGAAGAATTCTTCGAATTTCTGACTTTTTTTCACAAGATTTGGAGAAAAGAGTCCTGAAAGTCAAAGTAAGCATTTTCCTTTGTTATCTACAATAATTTTATTATTCTTATAATTCAATATGGTGTTAACTCCCAGCTAAGTTTATTTTTTCTGATGTTGGACTTCTGTTGTACGTTGGCTAAAATTTTTTAAAAAGGACGTGTTTCCGGACGTTTGATTATTTTCTTTAGGCAGGAATTGCTTTTCAACATTATCTTTATCTATCAACATTATCTATTAGAAAAAACAAAACGAACCACGTAGCTTGCATGCAGTATTTTTTACGTATGCAATAATGGTTCATAAACTCTCGAAATAACTATTAACACAAGATGAATCTTATCAATCTTTCAACTAAGAATAAAAGAAAATTAAAACTAGTTGTTAAAAGCAAACTAAATTAAAATTTAAAAAAAATTAAAATGTTTAGTTATCTTATCTCACAGCATAAGGGCTTTTCTTAAAAAAAGCCCTTTCTAAAAGTGTAGTTAATTTACGTTTAGTTCTAGAGTTTTGTTTCCTTAACAAAGGTTACGGTACTAACGACAATGCTCTTTGTCCAAAAGGGACGGTACATCAAGTTGGACGATTTTTTCTTCTTCAAAAAACAGAAATGTTCCTAAGTACGTGCTTTATTATCTATTTTTACATAGCATTGTTTTTTTTAAAGTTAGGGAATTACTATGTAAAATGGAGTACATTTGACTTTAGAACTACATGACCGAATATTTTAGTAAAAATAATTACATAATTTTTACCTCATTTTGAATTAAGATCTGACTAAAAAAATTGTCGAATATTTAGCAATCAACAATCTGATGATAAAGTAGTAATACGATTATAATGTGTTAGAATTTTTAGGATCTAACAAAACAATTTGAATACAGAATTGATATGAAAACTTCATGAAAGATGTAGTAACCCTACATTTTTAAGTTGAATGTTTGAAATGATTTGTTTGAAAGCCAAGAGTGTATCAATCAAGTTCAAACATTTTAGCGCTTGAATTGGTCCTTGAATACATTAAATACAATTATCCCATTCGATTGTTCACAGAACTCAACACTTAAAATTTTTTCTTGGAAGGAAAAAATTGTCACTTCATTTAAAAATTCAAGCAGTAAAATATCAAAACATGACTTTTTGAAAAGGGGATGCAAGTTTTAAAGGGGGAAGTGTACTTAAACATAAACATGGAGGATCTACTATTTATGCTTACTTTATACACATTATGTTAAACAACTTCTTAAATCTTAATGCCTGGAGTCTTAAAAGTTCATTCAAATACTATCTCTCATATATACAATTCAAAGCATTCTTCAAAATGTTTCAAAAGGGGTTTAACCATATACATATAGTATGAATATATAACCCCCAAATGCACATTTAATGATAGTTAAAAAATGTAAAAATCCACAAACATTGATGTTCTAAAAATGCACACATATATGAAGAGAACAGTTAAATGATTAGTTAATTTGGTAAGATGTAACTCGAAGATGATTTCAGTGAGCCCTGTTCAATTTCTCTAAGTCAAAACCTCGATAGACGGCTCCATAGATTAATTCGTAGATCTGGACAACTATCGAAACTGACTGCTGTTAGATTTCATGCAAAACATTGTTTATACATAGACCTTTGAAAGTAACATTCAACTATATTTCTGATATGAACAAATAAATATTCAATGGATTCAATTCTAACGATATTCAACATGTTCCTTTCCATGAAGTCGATTGTGCGAGTTCTGTAAAGTCTGTCTACGTTGAAGTGGTGGTTTTTGCAAACCCCAAATACACAGAGCATTGCATTTTGGCTGGTGCTGCCCTTGCTTTGTTACATAATTTTTTCTCACCACTTTTAGTGTCAACGAGTACCTGACTCTAAGAAAACAAACTCATTTTGTCAGAAGAGCAACGATGGAAATCTCCTTGTGTTGACAAAAAATTCCACTTCTGGGACTCCAAAGGCCCCTAGCACACTCACAAATTTTAGATGCCGATAAAATACAAATAGGAGAGGATAAAGCCCATTGCATTTTTTGTTACCAAATTGTGAAACTTCTTTCAATTTGTAATAGGAACTCAAAATGAATTCAAAGCATTTCTTGCTTGGTTAGTCTTGGTACTCGGTGTTTCACAAGGGATCGCATGTGGGTTGTTACAGAGGTATAGGCCAGCTTTCCATCAACACCCTGGCCGTTCCGACGGCAAAGAACCTCGATGTTTCATTGGAAAAAATCCGATGTTTGATCGTCCGTCCAAAGTCGGTGTCCCTTGAAGGTACCACCCTAGGTCTCAGCCGCCACTTTCCGGCAGACAGACTGTTGCAGCGGATTGTCGAAGCGGACGCAATATCACTTCAGTTGCAGTAGTGCTCCTCGCGCTTGAAGCTGCACATCTCGCAGTGGACCCTGCAGCACCAGACGAACTTGCAGTGGCACTTCTCTTCGACGTCGCGGATCACAGTTTGGTAGCCGCGGCCGCAGCACAGAAGCCGGCAGCCGTCCATGCCGTAGCTGGTGCTGTTGCACAGTCGGCCTCTGGTGCCCAGGACACCCAGCCTGTCAACGCAAAAGGAGTTTGTTTTTAGAAATTTGTGTACAAAGAGATAAACAGCAGAAAGTTTTTTTTTTTAATTTCATTTTACTTTATAATCCCTCACTTATACTCTACCCGTATACTCTTATTCTCTTAATCAATTTCTCGATTTCATTTTCACTTTTCTTTTCTCTCGCACATTTTCCTTTTATTTTCTCTCCCACATTTTATTTTCTTTATCTTATCGTTCCTCTCCAGTTTTTTCCCTTTTTATTATCTTACTCATTATCTTATACGCTGTTTTTCTTCCTTTCACTTTCTCAAATTCATACCTATAAACCCATTCTCTAATTTCTACATCTGACGCTATAAAAAACATTTAACCTACCAACCAAAGAACTTTGTTAGGTCCCTACATTACATTCACTCTTTCATCAACTTTCGCTCTCCCATTCATTCTCTTATGCTGAAATATTATGTACTATTTCTCGTTTTCTCTCCCAATTTTTTCTCATTACTCCATCCTCCATATCTCCCTCATGCTAAAGAAGAGAATAAAACTAGCAAACAATAAATTTAACCTTGATGAATATCTACTATATCTTATCTAGTTTACTCATTGTATTGGAAACTTACAATAAAAAGCACTGAGTCACTTCTGGCTTAACTACTCTGAACGAAGGTGTATCATATTTGGGGGGCTTTATTAGCGGTGTATTCTAGTAGCGAGATTTTAGGAGTGCTCCAAGGCTTCCCTCGTTCGTTGGCTCCGTTCTAACGCTTTCAAAAGATTCACCAAAATTGACTCAATACCTCTTAATTGTAAGCCGGAGATATAGACTGTGGATCCTTAATAACAACCTTGGGAAAAATAGGAAAACATTTTCCCCAACCTAATTTTCGCGTAAATTGATGTTCGCATCTTCCTCTCGATTAAAATTCTTCAAACCACCCAAACAATCGTAATATGGAAATAAATTTTCCTTACGTTTCGTTCCTCAGACAATAGTCCGGGGAGTCATCGAGGTAGACGAGGTCTTTCTTGCTGGGCCTTTTCACATTCTTCCTCACGGGTCTGAGCTTGTGCCTCCGCTCTATCCACTTGACGAGCGTCGCACCGTCGAACTTGGTCGACAGCAGGTCACCGATCTCACGAAAGGGTTTCAGCCGACGCCAGCACACGCGCATTGAGCATGAGCCCGACACGCCGTGGCACTTGCACACCAGCTCCATCTTGGACCGAAGACCCTGTCACGATAAGTTTGAGTTAATTCCTGCAAACGTTGTATCTATAAATCAGTGACGGATTAATACAATTTTGTGGGTGGGGGCTGTTAGATGGAATATTCAATTTACAGTAGGTCAACCTTGGGAGATATTTTTTTACGTAACATCTTTAAAACTAGTACTGTGAAGCTGTTTTGTGACTTAAAACTGATATCAAATAAGCTTACAAATAGGAGAGAAGGGGCACATTAATTTAAAAAAACGGGCGGACACATAATAGAAATGAACCATATTTTGGATCATGGTTGAACCTAGAAAGAAGAGCGGGACAGAGGCAAAAATTGGAACATCTAGTTACCCTACACATACTTGTTATATCAAGAAAAACACAGCTACTGCACTGGTCATAATTGATAGGTCATTTTAAATTAAAAATATAATAATATATTTCATATATAATAAATATATAAGTTAAATCAATGAAACGTGATATTCTAAATACAATCTCTATAAAACACGTGTTAAGTAGTAGGTAGGCCTAGGACATGATAAACGTAAACGACGGATCACGGAGTTTACCTGGATACCTTGACGTTGATATTCCGAACAAAGATGAACTTCTCTGAGGAGAATCACTGCTCATTAACACTTTTTAGGCAAATTGTCAAAACTAATAGCTATTATCGCTAGCAAAAATATACAACGGACTGATAAGACAGAGAAACCACAAGTGCACGAAAGCAAGCTTATTCGCTGTGATGAAACACGACAGGGCACGAATCTTGTTTGTCGCTGTCACGCGTGTTGGTTGGTTGGGTTTTTTTGGTGTTTTTTGCTACGGCTAAGCCGGCATATAACCCGCATGGAGTAGAGTTTTAATTTGATTTACATGTGTGAGAAACGTAAGAGTGAGGGAAGCAGGTATTAATCCGTAGGTAAGCAAGGTTATAGAAATCTGCCTGATGATCGATCTTAGGAACTTGAGAAGGACTTTAGTTTTCCCTGAGCATTCATCCTCCTCTGGGAGCAGGAGCCATGAGAAGGAAAGGGGAGCCGTGCAGATGGCTCTTCGAAGAGCTCGGCGTTGATTTTCATAATTAGGACATCTGAGGATGATATGATCAATTGTTCCAACCTCTCCGCAAGGGCAGTCCGGGGAGGGAGGTGGAACCGGTGTAGTTTAGCAAGGGTAGAGTAGCTGCTCGTGCGTATTTGTGCATACAGGACGTCTTCAAATCTGGAAGTAAGGTTTCTGAGGAGATGGGATGTACAAGGCGCAATCCATATGTTTGAAACCGTCAGAATATCCCGAGTCCCCCCAGTCTCGCAGGGATTTTTGGTGGGAGATCCAAGCTTGAGAGAAGTCTTCCGGTGAGAAGTTAGTCCAGACGGGCCGTTGAGCTGTAGCATTCGAGCAATGCGAACATTCTTGTGGAGTTCCAAAGCTTACTTGATTTTAGCTCTGTATTGGTCCGGCCCCAGCATCTCCTGAAATTGAACTAGGCTACTAAGAAGGCTTCTAGCAAAGCCTACGTCTTGCTTGTAAAGATTTTGCCTCAGCAACACAGGATCGAAAGGGAGGGACGTCGTTCCAGTCTTCATGATTTCTGTTATGTTAGCAGGATCGTGGATATATGCGTTGGAGGAGGAGCAAGGCTTGAGAAGCTCCTCCAACGTAGGCATCGATCTTCCATCCATATCTTGCTCAGGCTATTGCCAATCATCATCATATAATTATGGAGTACCAGCGCCGGAGGCGCTTCTGCCCCGACTTGAGGTAGAAAAAACATGAATGGGAAAAAACATGAATAAAGAAAACAGAAATGAAAATTGGTCATGAGACCAAGAAAAACTTGCGTAAGCAGCTGGAGTTCTTAATCAAGCATGTAGAGGGAGAAAATGAAGGAGGTCTTGGTCCCCTTGTTGGGGCAGGCAAGGAAATCCCGCAGCAAGCGAGAAAAACCACCAATTTGCTTGAAGTGGTCCCTCACGGCCGCGAAGAAATTCTGCATATCCCTCCACTCCTTCCAGAGTCGCTTGGCCGACTGGGAGAGGGGTGGGCGGGCAGGGCTTATCAGCGGGGATGGAAGACTTGCGTCTGGGAGGACGGGGCTTGGTCGGGATGGATTCCGATTGGACGTGGTGCATTTCTGCTCATTTTTGCTATCTTCAGGCATTGGCTTAGCTTTGCGCTTGGATTTGTATTTGGGATGCAACTCGCAGGTTTTCCACGCTGCAAGATGACCACTTAACCACATGCACTTAACCGTGCTGCTCCTAGGGAGCGGGCAGGAACTGAGACGGTGGTCGCCTCCACAACGCATGCACCGCTGAAGCGAGCTCGGACAGTCCTTGGCGACATGTCCAAACCCACAACAACGGAAACAAAGCGTGGCGGAGGGTCTCGGCGATGGGAGCTTGGGCCGCATCGGGAGAGACTTCCATGAAGGTGTCTTGGGTGTCGTCAGGCATCGGCGAGGGGACCCTTCTGGCTGGCGAAGGGGTCCGAGAGTCCCTCACGGCAGTCAAATCATCAGAAATTTTCTCCTGTGAAGTCATTTCTGACGACACAGGGTACTCATCCTCTTCAGAAGGGAGAGCAGCGAGAGCGCTGAAACGATTGGATGTGAAGACAGGGGTCGGCTGAGGGGGCACGGGAGACTTGCGACCGAGTGGTGGAGAAGGGACAGCTTGGGATCCATGCTCAACCGCAGGGAGAAAACCGTTTTCTTGTAGCCGCGAAATGTTAAGCAGAATCAAATTCTCGGTCTGATCCGGCTAATCACTCTTTCTTGAAAACAATCCTGCATTTTCTGGGGCTATTGCCAATCATCATCATCATCATATATGAGGAGTGCACAGCGCCGGAGTCGCTTTTGCTCCGCTTGAAATAAAAGAGTCATCAATAGGGGAAAAAACATGACTAAAATATGGGAG
Organism: Tetragnatha montana; assembly: GCA_963680715.1. Lineage (NCBI taxonomy): Eukaryota > Metazoa > Arthropoda > Arachnida > Araneae > Tetragnathidae > Tetragnatha > Tetragnatha montana. The sequence continues at coordinate 31,534,680 of OY796679.1, forward strand.
AATGAGTTTAGGCTGCAGGCCTATAGAAGAGAAAAGGTTGGCTTTTCATATCATGGTTGTATAATGTTGAAACATATGAGAGTTAAGGGGGATGTAGACGTTGGGTGATCGTAGTGGTAGAGAACGGGAATCTTTTTGCTGGATCTGGATCAGAGTGGATAGTTTGAATGCTGATGAGTAGGTTTGGATGGGTTTCAACGGTATGGAAGAACCGTTTTGAGGTGTTCTCTATGAAGGTGGAGAGGTCTTCGGTTTTGAGTTCTATTTGAAGATCCTTGTTCTTTATGTACCAAGGGGCGTCAGTGATGCGTCGGAGGACTTTGTTTTGTATGATCATTAGTTTTCTTACATTGGTTTTAGCTCCTGTGGCCCAGATGGGGGAGGCGTACGTGATGAGAGGCTGGAGTATTAATTTGTAGAGCAGGATCTTGTTTCTTAGAGTTAGGTGGGATTTCCTGTTGAGTAATGGATACATGAGGTAGAGTTTCTTGTTGTATTTTTTGATGGTTTCGTCGATGTGCTTCTTGAAGTTGAGTTGCTCGTCGAGGTGAACGCCTAGGTATTTAATTGTCTTGGTCCACTTTAATTGATCTTTGAAAAGTTGAAGGTGTCCTGGGAATTTAGTTTTCTTGTTTCTTCTAAAAATGATGGCTTGAGTTTTGGAGGCGTTGATATCAATTTTCCAATTTTTACACCAGTCAGCAATATTGTTGAGGGAGTTTTGAAGGTGTTTCTTGACAATTGTGATTTTATAGTGCTGCGAGATAATTGCTGTGTCGTCGGCGAAGAGGTGAAGGTAGGTATTCGGAGTTTTCGGAATGTCATAAGTGAAGATGTTGTAATGTTGTAAAGCAGGTGAGAGAGAATGGCGCCTTGAGGAGTACCGGCTTTTATGTTGAAGGCGTTAGAAAGTTCCTTGCAGACTCGCACCTTGAAGACTCTGTTGTTGAGAAAGGAGTGGATGATTTTGATTAGATAGGGAGGAAACTTGAGAGCTATTAATTTATATATAAGTCCTTGATGCCAGACACGGTCGAAAGCTTTTGCTATGTCGAGGAAAACAGCACCAGTTCTTTTCTGATGATGGAAGCGGCTATTGCCAAAGGTTTCAACCTCTTTTTATAGTGAGACGCAGCTCACTTCACTTTCCTTTACTCTACTAAATTAGCATATTGAAATATCGCAATTCAGTTTTCATAAAGTTAATAGCTATGCCACACTCCCCCAGAAAAGTTTTGGAAATTTGACCTTTATCCACTTAGTCCGGTTTTCGGAGGGGAGTCCGGGCCCCCTAAGCGCCTCGGGCCCTTGGTACTGGGGAATTCCCCCTAAAAAGGCAGAAAAGGCAAACAGGCAAAAAAGTGTTTCAGGCAAAAAAGTGTTTTTCAGACACTTTTAAGGGGTAAAGACGTTCTCTGTTGAGCGACTCTAATCATAATTACCTATAACACCTAAAATAATAGGGTCTAAAAAGTTTTAGGTCAGGCTCAATGGGAGGGTCCGGACCCGGGCATCCCCCCTTGGTTACGCTCCTGAATAGGAACTTCTATTTTATCATCATAGAAAACGACTTAACTACTATATACGAGTATATATGGCGTAACCGACCCGTCGCCAAAGAGGCGACACACGGTGGAAAGCTGTCGCAATCCTGCCAATTTTCATTGTGATGTTATGGTACTGTTTTACTGATTTATAGTTTAGTTGTACTAGGACTATTGAAGTACAGGTATTGTTGTTTATATTTCAGTTATGTTGATTTTTGGTGTTCACGAGCAGGATTTCATTGTATTGAGGCCAGTTGTCTAAATTGTTCAATTCTTAGGATATTTGATGCTATTGTTCGTCCTGAAGGGTGTTTTATCACATACTTAAGAGTTAGGTTGATCAGGAGTCCTAATATTCTACGTTCTGTGGTATAGTTGGGGAAATGGAGGATGATATGTTCATAGCTATTGTTTGTGAGGCAGGTGGAGCAGAGAGGGCTTTTCCGGTGTAATCGCTCCTGGTGGTGGCCGTGGACTCTATGACCTGTGAGGATCTTGTTGACGTAATGGTCCCCTTGAAGTCTTTTGGTGGAAACTTTGGGGAAGCGTCCGAAAGATACCCTTCCTACGTCTTTTTCTTCCCACTCATCCTGTCAGATTCCAAGGGTATCATCACGTACGTGTTTCTTTATGAGGGATAGTGGTATCTTGGTCTAGATATCTATTTTTGATCTTGATGTACCCTCTTTTGCTAACTTGTCAGCGGCTTCGTTCCCCCGATATCCTACGTGGGCTTTGATCCAATATAGTTTGGTGGGCTTGCTTTATTGTATTAGCTTAAATAGTCTATTTCTTAATTCTATTGTAGTCATGTCCTTGTTTTTGAATCCTGCCAGTTTTTTTAGAGTAGATAAAAAATCTGTTATTATCCTGGGGTTTCTAGTTTCAATTTTACTTGTTATATTTATTGCTTGTAGGATAGCGAGGGCTTCTGCTGAAGGTACTGTGGTGTGGTTGGAAAGCCTTAGGCTTACTTGGGTTATTGGTATGTCGTTTTTGTATGCGATGACGTCGAGACCGGTCTTCTCCTTTGTTTTTGAACCATCAGTATACACCTCAAGATCATGACAGGTATCATCAGGTACATACGGCTGCCAATCAAATCTGTGTGTCCCAAGGTGTTGCAAAATATTTAACCTCTTGGTCTATGTCTTCTTGATGTATGATGTTGCTATTGATCTCTATGTGCTTTAGTATAGCCGAAGAAAGAAGAGGGGAACGGGAAATCTTTGAATTTTAGCATGCCAAAAAGTGTTCTGAAACTACTTTTACGGGATTTTTCTCGGAGGGGGGGGGGGCGGTTGCCCCCTCCGCCTCCCTTTAAACCGTCCTTGCTATGAAAGTTTCCTTTATGGAATACATTGCATCTATAAAAGAACTTCCTTTGAATCAGATATGATGAATATTGTCTTAGTAAGTGGGTATTTAGATCTGCTGTATTTGGCAGTTGATACCAAACGAGCGATGCAGATTTTGCACATGACACAGCAGTTGAAATGGCTGATGTTACTGTGCAACGAAGGGAATTTCGCATTTTTCTCTATTTTGTATATAGTATTAAAAAAAAGTAACAGTGACCGACCGCTACTGATTTTGAAAATTTTTATTTCTGAACAATTTGAACTCTCACTAAGCAAAAACTATTTAACCGAAAAATATGTAATTTTGACTATTTGTAGAAAAATGTATGAGATTCATTTTCGTTCCAAATTCTAATAGATGAGATAATTGAATCGCCAGTTTGAAAAAGAGAATAAGTCCAAAAAATGACAAATTGACTTTTTGTGCTCAAAAATATCTCCAGGCTCCGCTCTACACATGAGTGCAAAGAGGGGAAAAATAACTACCCCCTATCGGAAGAAATAGCCCCTTGAATTTGCGAAATCAATGTCCATTCATTGTATTTTTTAAAGTTAATTTTTCTTTCTTTTCTTATTTTTTGTGATGTAAACTAAGCCAAAATAAAATTTTCTTTTAATTAAAAAGTTTTTTTAAACTTTTTTTACACAGGGAATGTTGACTCCATTCATTCTCACTTACTCCATTGATACTGCCTTAATGACTCAGTTCCATAATAATTTTAAATTTTATTTGTTATAGTCTTTCTATGTCTCATTTTTATACTGTGAACTAAGGAGAAATACAATTTAAATTTCAATTTAAGTGGTTTTTAAGATATTTCTTCAGTTGAAATTTCATAAGGTTGAAGAAGGGAATAAGTCCATCATCTTTTTTCACTGTAAAACATTTTTAAATACACTTATAAATTTTTCGATGATTTTTCTATGTTCTTAACAGTGTCATGAACTTCCTGTAAAAATTTGGTGGCTATATGATAAAAATTCCATTACGTATACAGTTTTTTTCGATTTTCTCTTTTTTCCCTTCTTCTAACTGACGATTCAATTAGTTCTAGAGTTGTTTAATGTCAAAGTCGAAAATAATTTTTTCTGATGCGGCGAGTTCACAGAAACTTCAGAAAAAATAGGTTTTAGGAAGGTGCATTGCGGGGAAAACTAGAGATCAGTAAGCGAATTATGAAATGTTTGAATACTTGTAAAACTGGATAAAATAGCTCAAGGACAAACATTTTTCCTCTTTTCTGTATCAAAATTTACCATATTCAAAATTTAGGTAATAAAAAAATAGAAATTTTTTGGTCCGAACTTGAAAAATAAAACTTCGAAGAAGGGGGCACCGGGGCACACATACACTTATTTTTAATAAAAAGATTGGTGTTTTCTTTTTTGAAAATTCTAATTAGTTTTGGAATTATTAAGTACTGACTATTCTCTTTCTGACTATTCACTAGAGAAACAGGCGATTTTTTGTGTTTGATTTTTTTAAATGTTTCTTTAAGTGCATGTTTTTTTTCTCTAAGTTGGAATGACGATAGTTATTAGTAGTTGCAATGAAAGTCGACAAAATAAAAATAACCAGATTTATTGTAAATAATACTACTGCCAACTTGTACATTGTAGCAACAGAACAGAATAACAACAGATCAAAGTATATATTGGTGCAGAGCCGCTGCGGGACAGTCGCCACGTGCTGATCCCGATTGGCCCATGTAGGAAACCAATCAGAAATTAGCACGCTTGAAAATCACACGTAACAATGCTGAATATTTTTTTTTGGAAAACCTTTTGATTAAATTATTTGTGAGCTAGGAATGGAATATTTCGGCAACAGTTTTATTTGGGGGAAATTGTTTGGATTAAATTATTTACTAGCAAGAGTGATTAACGGTTTTGGTTTTAAAATACATTAATTAAGCAGACCAGTGAGGTGTGTTGGATTAATAAATCAAGCGAAATTCACTCGCTTAGCAATCTTAAAAGAACTGCGAAGCGTTCCGGGGGTTGATGAGCGATAGTGAGCAGGGCGCAGAGTCCCCTAGTATTTAAAAATAAGTCAAATATAACGAGGTATTCAAGATGGTTTAGCTTAGAAAAGCAGTCGCATAGTTATTATTTAGTTAGTGAAGGCTTTTAGCATCTGTTCCTATCGTGGTCATCATTTTGTTCCACTCAGACGTCGGCAGATTAAAATATCCTGGGGGGGGACAAAATTCTCCACTAGCCTCACCAACTTAAAAATTTATAACTCCATAGCTAAAACAACGATTTACTTCCGTAAATAGTGGTTTATATAAAACAGAAATAGCTCTGATGGGCTCTTTTCGGGGGATGCGACGTTAATAGACATCTAGATTTCATAAAAATTCAATTAAAATCATTCTTATAAGCTTGTAAATTGGTCAAGAAATTTAAGTTGAGGGATTCATTGTCCGGAGAAACCACCCCATCCATGATTATCATGGAATAAAGTGAAATCTTCCACACCCATAATCCAGAGAGGGTTTTGAGTGGAATACGACTTTTTATAAATAATCACCTGGTCATAATCTTTTAGTCCTAACCAGTCTAGTATTACTATGAAATGGAGAATTGTTCGGAAAATGAGAAGCAATTGTAGAGGACAGCCTCGTGTCACACTAGAAAATTTCAGTTTGCAGTTAAGAAGCTAATAATTTGAATAAGGAATCCCTACTCAATAAATTTAGGAAAAGTCTGTATATTTTCCTCCTATATAGAAAAAACGTATTGCCGTGCTTCAATTTTTCACTCACCCGGCGTCCTGCTTCGTTGTTGTGCACATTCATAAGTCCTTCCGGAGCCTCTGGGTCCTCCCCAGAGTCCACGAAGTCCTTGGAGAAGCGTGCTCCGAACCTGATGTCGTCTGAGCAGCCGCCCCACTTCCAGCGGCCTCCGTTGTCGCGACGTCGCACCAGCTCATCGCAGCGACACGCCGACAGCTCGCCCTTGCTGCAGGCCCGCGTCACGCTGTACGCTACGCCCGCCGCCGAGATTGCGTACACGTACGCCTTTTCACGAGTGCCTGCAAAAATAATGCGCCCGTATTATTAAGGATAGTAGACAAGTGGTAATGCACTCATTTTGTTCGAAGGATTTTGTTTAAAGGATTGGAAATCGTAATTTACAGTCGTGTCCAAAAGTTATGGATGATTTGATTTTCTGGGAATAATGACATAAATTTTAGTTTCTGTAATCTAATTTTAGGATCCCCAGACATAAGTCGAGACAAACACATATGAGATCTTCATAAAGTATGGTTACCACCCTCCAATAATGAATCCGAAAGCTAAAATCCACCAAAATTTGAGATTGAGGAGCTGTCACTTAATATCGTCTAAAAATCAAAATTAAAAAGATTTCCACGCACTTAAAATCATGTATGGAGTTAAGGAATACCATACCCATCCTTTACAAATAACAGGGAATTTTTTTTTTCTTATAGCTCTCACGTGAATGTTTCTGCGACCGTTCCGAATGTGTATGGAAATTCATTATCAGTGGAGAGTCTCTGTACCCCTTTTAAACTGTTGTTTGTTAGAGTTATTTTATCCCGAGACACATATTCCCATTGCATGAGTTTGATTGAAAGGAACTAAGATTTGTATCCTTATTCCAAAGCAAAAATTATCCTTAATTTTTGCTCACGTGTGTATTAAACTTGCTTATGGTGAAGCCGGTATTTGATTTATGTGGTAAATAAATGGAACTAGATGGATGTGGTTCCATACTGCCGTCTTAAGCTAGAACGTCCTAAGTCCATTTTTCAAACTAAAACTTTGAAACTCTGCCGTCCATCTCGCTGAAGGTTGCGGAATGCTTCTTTCACCATCTTCTTCCAAATCTATCACTATACCTTGCCATTGCGTCACCAATCGTTTAAAACCCCATGTGTGGGTGAGTTGTTATTGCCTAATGGATGGACATAGGACGTTCTAGCTTAGTAACATGCAGATAGGACAGCGTGATTCTATTTGAAGCTAGGCTAAAATGTCCTATGTCCATATAGCACTTCTCAGTGAGTCAGCTTCAGGGGGTTCGCTGTGAATACAATGAAATGTCACAAGTTTAGTAACAATATTCTTTATTAAACATGAAGATTGCATTGTTTAGCATAAAATAATTCCAGTCATTTTGAATCTTTTTGTTACTCCCAATACAATGAAATATCACAAGTTTAGGAAAAAAAGTGTTATCAAACATTAGGATTGCATGATTAATAGATTAACACTAAATATTATTTGTAATTGTAATATTTCTTCCTTCAAGCCTTACAACAGTATTTCAGTCGCTACAAATTGTAGGTATCACAAACAAGTAAATTAGCAAATAGGTCACTTGAGATCCTTAGTTAGCCTGAGGGGTGTTTTCGAATTTTTTAAATTCACAACTTTATCAACATGAAAAAATATAATAATGAACGAATAAGTTATTTATGCAATTTAAGTTACTATAATATTATAATTTAAATTTAGACTTGGCTGATTTATTTGTGGCCTAAGTAGCCAAAAGGTTAGCGATTTGTCGCTAATTAAATTTGGAGGTAGGTAGGTATCTGCCCAGTTAATAAGTCTATCAGGTAATGTAACTAAACGACTGGTAACCCGAATATTCACGGCCTAAGGTTGAGAACGAATTATATAAATATAGGTAACACACACTCAGGTACACTCACTCGTCATCCAATGAAACGTCTTCAGTGTTTACTGGCAGTTCTTCCCAGAACTTCAGGCGGTTTTTGGGGATTATCGGTCTCAATCGGGTGATTAAATTTTCTTTTCTTTGCGCCGTGGAGCCCAACTCTGTTTTGAGGTTTAGGCACCCCTTTTTTGTACGCAGAAGCGGTCAGATGGTTGAGCTCCCGGTATTCCTCACTGTAGTTCGTTTTGAACTGTAAAATGTTGGTCTCGGTAAAAGGTCTCGGGCTGAGTTTTTTCAGTTTAGTTTCGGATTTGTAATCCTTTAGTTCAAGGAAATCCATTCCACTCATTTCATTGACATCAGTTTTGGATGAATTTGCCGCTTGGACGGCGCAGGAGAAATCGTGAAAATCATAGATTTATTTTGCTTTCATTTCATTGAAAGCTCTACTTGGTGGTGGAACGAGTCCGCAGATATGAATGTATGCCCTGTCTCCAAGTATACTTCACTTCTACTATCTCAGCGCTAACTTCAGACCAATTCACGATGTACACGAAGAAAGAGTACATCACACATGTACGGGTTGGTATCCTCCGTTATACTGTTTATTAATCTTGTGTTTGGCGCGGAAAGTCCGATATAGGGACCTTGCGCCATAAAACCCAAAACAACCAACCAACCGTTATACTGTTACGTGAAGTCATTGAGTGAACACCACATGAATATTCTAATGCTACCCACAAAACTCTTGTCACTTCTACTAAGCTAGAAAGTCCTATGTCCCTGAATTGCGTGGACATAGGACATTAAAGCCTGGTACACCTCACTTAGGACGTTATAGCTTAGGATGACCAGCAAATCTAGTGAAATGGACATAGGACAAAGTAAATTTTTATGGCTTCCTCATGGACATAGGACTTTCTAGACTAGCTCAAAAGATGCGCGTGACCGAGATCTACAAGACCACGCGTCCTTATCTAAAAAAGTGAAAAAATGGACTTAGGACGTTCTAGCTTAGGACGGCAGCATAGTGTTCGATATAAGCGGGTTTGAATGTGTAACTATAGTTTTTAATTATAACCTGCTCTTGCACCTTTATTTGAAATGAAAAATGCAAAGAGGAGGGAAAGAACGAGAGTGCTAAAGGGAGAAAATAAGAGAGTAAGAAAATGACGAAAAGTGAACGAGAAATATGAAGCAAGAGAAAATGGGATATAAAGAGAAAAGTATAATATGGGACAGAATATCAAAGCGGAACCAATTTGTGACACAAAATGAGAGAGAAAATTACTGAGAAAACTTTTACGTAAAATAGCGTACTTTTACCCGACGTGGCGGCTAAAAGTACGCAGGCGGGAGTCTAAGACTACGCATCAGCAAACTTAACTGAAATCGCAAACAAATGCTCCATTTCCTTCATAATTTGAGCACTCCTTGTGCCACCACTCCTTGGCATAGTCCACATTGGATCCAATCTTCATTATATGTCTGTTTTCATCCGGTGCTTATTGCCCCCTCATCATTTGTTGAACTTGTTGAGATAACTTTGTTTTTGATAGCATTTGGATTGAATTTTTTCTTCACTCTCAGAGTTTTTCCTTTTTCAGTTTTTTCCAATTTTTTATTCTTCTTAAGATATCTATTGGATTTTGCTTTCTCTATTTCTTTCTTAACCTTTGCGTTTTCTTCCAAAGTATCTCTGAATGGACTTGAAGTCATGATCTCAGATTTTTTGTTATTTTCTTTTCCTTTCACTCTCTCTTAATTCATATCGAGGAAGTGGCGCGATCGAGTGGATACTGACATCTATCTGAGTAGTGGGAGGTAAGATTTCGCACTCTTCAGGTGCAACTACAATATTGCAGTTTTTATCCAAAGGTGATCTTTGATCGTGTCGTGAAAGTGGTGTGATCGATTTAATAGTGTCATCCCTCTGAGTAGTGGATGGAGGGACTTCCCTCTCTTCAGGGTCCAACTACAACTGGACAAGTTAGTTATCCATAGGTACAGAAGTTACTAGAGAAAGAGAATAGCAATCGTCGCTTATAATATCAGGATCATATGGCTCAATACCTGTAACTAGAAATTATTTTTCTGCGAGTTGAACCTTGGCTGTGGCGCTATAGGCTTTTTTAAAAATCCCAGAAATGTCGTAAAGTGTTATTAGCTTTCCTGGATTTTGCACAATCCATTTTCAGCCTCATTTGAAAATGAAGATTTTAAAGGGGCAAAGAAAAATTTGTCCAATGGCTGTAGCATATGACTCGCATGAGGTGGAAGAGTAAGAAAGGTAACATGATTCTCTCTACAAAACAGAACTGCTAGTAATGAGGAATGAGAAGAATGATTATCTGCTATCAACAGAACGGGGTCTTCTGCAGATGGTTTAATATGCTTGACAAAATGTTTCAGCCAATCAATGATCCAGTCTCCTCCATATTAAACATTCTATGGGCAGAAAACTTTTTCTCCAGACAACAACTCTTAAGATTATCATAGAACCTTGACACTTAAACTTTGTTAAAACCTATGGCTGGAACTGAAAGATTATGTCGCTTACAAAACGCTCTCAACCAATCTTTTCCTGCTGATTTCTTCTCTTTATTAAATCTACCAGCAAATCCATTCATATCAGCATACTCGAAAGCAATTTTCATAATGTGCTTACGTGTTAAACCATAAAACATACTATCCAAGTCCTTGCAATATTGAGCAAGTTCAATTTCCATCTCATCTGTCAAAATTCTCTTAAATCCTCCACAAGGGACATTGGAATCGTGTCCTGAAAGAAAAAAATAGTTTGATCAGAAATATCTTAAAATAACATATCAAGTACAAAATAAAAAAATTGCATAATTGTGCATAACTGCATTTTTAATCAAGATAATTAAAAGGTACTTACCGTCTTAAGTCTTTTTCTTAAAGTGCTCTCATGGATTACTAACACCTCCGCCACTTTTCTTTTACTTTGACCAGTCCTCAATCTTCGTTTAGCTTCTACCATCATGTCACTTTTGAATAAAATTCGATCGGTCTTCCTTTTATAAGGTGCCATTTAGAATAATACTGGGATTTTCTAATTAAAAAGGATAGGGGAGAGTGGGGCACCTTGGGGCACTCAACTTTTCAGACGTCATTTTATAGTTATGAACTCGTGCTTATAGGTACTAATAAATGATCCTAAAATCTACTCTTCAACATGTTTTGGAATCTTTGGTGCGTCTGGATCATTATTTACATCAGTTTTCTTGTTTTGCGTGATGCAAAGTTACAATCACTTGTAGTTTCAAAAGAATTTTTTTAATAAAAGAGGTTTATTTATGTTATTTTAATTATGTTGAGATTAAAATATGTGTATCCATTAATGTTTTAGAAAAGAAAAAGAAAATTTATTGCTAAACCTAAAAGAGAAATTAAGCTTAATATCCAAAGTGTCAAGTGGGGCACCTTGGGACATTTTAAAAGATACCCAAAAAATTTCAAGAATAAAAAATATTTTTTTATTAAAAATATTAATTAATTTAAGAATTTAGGGGATTATAATTTAGAAATTGGTGCAAAAAAGTTTCTGGAAGGAAACAATAAAATCTGTGATTTACGTCATGACAAAAATGAGGAAATCAGTGAAAAATTTTGAATGTAAAATATTATTTATGACCAATTTAAGATTCTTGAGCGTAGCTTTATCATAATTTAATGTGTTAGTTTTATATTTTTCAAAATAACATACGTTTTTATGTTATTATTGGAAGCGTCCCAAGGTGGGCCACTAGTGGGGCACCTTGGGACATAAAAAGAGGTTTTTTAAATTTGTTATTATAAATTCCCTAAAAGAGGTAATTGGTTGGAAATTTTTTTATTAGATGCGCAAAGAAGTATACTTAATATGTTTGCTGCGTTTGAATAAATATAACGGTATAAATAACTGCGCACTCTTACCCTATAAGGTTATACTGGTTGTTCAGACGCCTAAAGAAGATGATTAGGCCAAAATCGTACATTCCCAAAAAAATTAAAAAATAATAATTGCTGTTCATCAGAGTGAGAAATTTATTACGAGTAATTCCTTATTTCCATGTGCCTGAGAATATGGTTTAGGAATTTCTTATGAATGGAAAATCTCAAAACTGCCGCGTCTTGCGTTTACATGTTCATCTGTATCGTTTCACTTGTACTCATGATTGATGGAATTAAATCAAGGTTTTGCTGAATAAAATCTTCGATGGAAAACAGTTACAAATTTTATTTCATCTCCCTTCTAATTAGGAATCAAAACCAAAATAATTTCTTCGATTCCATGCAATCCTTTTCCCGTTCCCTATAACGATATCAAGAAAATTGAAAAATCAAATAGATTGATGTCTTCTTTTGCAAGATTATTTATCATCGGTCTATCAGAAGTCCATCAATCTTTCACTCAACTGGCCTGAACCAGGAAGGCCTCTTGATACCCCTCATTACACTGAATAGGATCGCGATATCTCATTCCATTGAAAAAACTTACCTGTTGTCAAAACTGTCTTCGGCTCTTAATATTCAGTTGAGAAACAATGATACGTAAGGGGGGATGCAGGCCTCCAGAGAAGATTGTCTTGAAAGGGAGTTATTAGTGAACAATTATCTTCATGTCTAATGATCTAACATCCTTATTCGTGAGCTTCTTGATTACATACTATCGATAGAAGAGGATTTCAGGAAGACATGCGGCCACTTTTAGAAGTTTTACAAACAGACAGAGCTTTGTGTGTTTTTCCTTTATTGGATGTAGAATTCATAGGTTTTTTTTCGTCTACTCTTGTTGGACAAAAACTAGTTTTTCTAGCTTGTAGGGATGTAATGATTGGATAGAATTTGAGCAGTTCTATCAAGATGGAGTAACTATGAATCGTAACGGTTTTAATGAATGCGTTGGAAGAGGATATTTGCATGAAAATTCAATGGTTTCAATTATAATCTTGATAATAAAATTGGAAAATATTTAGGATGGTACGTCAAGTTTGCTTCCGTCTTGTGTTTATAATATCTTTAATTGGAAATTGGATCTCTTATTTGGAAGTTATTTTAAAGTAAATCTAATCCATTTTTGTGAATCGTTTTAAATAATTTTTTTATTTGAACTTTTCAAACAGTTTTCAGAAACCCAACATTTTCAAAAAAAAGTTTCTAGTGTTTCGACCCAAGAATTGAACACAAATCGTTTCAACTTTCAAATGTTATAAAAATTTTTATTGCAATAAAACAATTTTCTTTAACTCATTGCATCTTATTTAGGGATGTAAAATAAGAAAGGGAAATGAATGAAAGAAGAAGGAAACAAAAAAAGAGGAAGAATGAAAGTTAGAAATGGAGGAGAGAGAAAAAAAGATGAGAGGAAGGAAACCTAAAACTTTCCTACACTTTATACTGCTTCGAATTCTGACACAGAAATCCCTGCCTTAAAAATATTCAGTTTTCTTTTTTCAAAATTTATTAAGATATTCGATGCAGCATAAATTTATAGTAATATGCATGTAGTAGAAAGCATAAAAGCAATCAATTAAACTTTTTTTAATGCAAATCATTATGAAACTTTCATAGTACTGCGATTTTTTATTATTATTGGCTTCAGTAAGTAATCTTGAAAGATTACAAAGCTGATGGTGAGGTCATTTTATGTGGAACGGGTTACTCTAAACACCTACAGGGGATGAGAATTTACTGCTTTGACCGATGATTTATATCTCAACCTATTGCTCCTTACGGAACTATGAACGTGGGATTTTCTTTGTTACCGTATATTGCTTTTCCTGAAGTAAATTGAGTGAGCTATAAAACCCACACTAGTGATAAGATAATTATCTAATAAACCGATCTTTGAAACTGATTTCCCACCCAAAAAAGATTTTCAGAACAAATAAGAAAAGACAATGATAAAGATAGATATGAAGATGTAAAATCAAGTGTTCAACCCCGCAGCCCCATAAAAAATAATTAATGGCTTTTAGGTCTCATTGAACTGTTTGAGCTATTTGGCCTCTTTAAATCAACTAGGTATGGAATGTATTACTTTAAAAAAAAAGTTTAACTGTGGGTTTATGATACCTGAAAGAATTTTTAAGAGGATTTCTCTTAAAAAGGTGGGCTATTTAATTTAACTCATAATATTTGAAGCATGTTAAGATTTCTATAAATATATCCACCTTTTAAAATAAATTCCAGCCTAAAAACTACAAAATCTTTTATTATATGGTACACTAATTTCTCTCTTTATATCATTTTCCAGAACTACATAAATAAATTTGATTATGTAAAAATGTATGGTTATTCAAAAATAATGGAGGGATATGTTAAATTTTATACCAAGATATTATCTAGAGTTAATATCATTGAATAAAAACATCTTTCATAAAGGTATGTATTGTTTCAACATAAAAAATATCGTTTTCTGAATGATTTCACATAGCCTTATTTTGCACAACTGGATTGGTTTCTTTTAAAAAATTAATGTTTTTTACGTCTTTAATTAAACATCTAAATCCTTCAATAAATGTAACAAATTTTTTTGACTTTGGCGGGACATCGTAGAAAAAACTCTCCAAGGAAGGCCACCGTAATGACGTTTGCTACAAAATTTGTTTCAAATTTTTTTTTTTCATCCTAAAATTCCATTACAAAATTATGCAATTCTTAAATGTTTAATTTACAGGCTGTTGTTTTGTTTATTGTTTATTAGATTTATTCTATAAGTACTATGACGTTGTACAATTTTGACACTTAAATATTTTTTTCTTTTGTTTTTTATAATCTTAAAAACGTTTGAATTTCTCTTTAGACAGTTTAATATATCTATTTCCTTAGCCAAATGATTGGAATAAATCTGAATTAAGAATTTTCAGAGTCAATTTTATTTAGAAAACGTAAGTGTTTATTTAGTTTAGCCTTAACAATAAAAAAATTATATAAAATAAGTTTCTTTCTATTGCATGTATTAAGATATGAAATATTCAAGAAGTTTTATGTCATCATAGTAACTTTTTCTAGATTAATTCCAGATCTTCTGTAAAATCTCAAATAAAAAAATATTGATTACCGAAGTTTTCAATTAAGAAATGCTGAACAAAATTTTATAGCTTCCGCGTATCAGATTTGCGTTTTGGAAAAGAAAATCCGATGAAAATTATCTTGTCTGAAAGTGTGCAACTGTTAAAGTTGTGGAGCGATGCGATAAGTAGGCATAAAAAGTTGTGTGATGATGGTAGAGTTGGATGACATTTAAGAGTTCAAAGTGATGACAATCGGAGTTATATGAGTGTAGGCGTCCTGCTGTACATTATGTTAGGAGTTCGGTGAGAGAGATGAAATTTGAGGTACTTTTTAAAAAACAAAGTTGTTACATTTGTATCAGTGTTTTTATCATAGCTATGATTGAATTCTAGGAGATTCCAATCCTTCACCGTCTTGAGCTAATTACTTGCTAAGTTTCGCAGCTTAGTTCATGAGTAAATAGTGTTAAATTGAGTAGAGAGAGAGATGTTTCCAATTTTTTTGACGCGTTACAGTCAGAGTAGGCTAGAACAAAATATCCTTTAAGGTCTATGGGAAACGGATTTAATTTTAAGTCTGCATGGTGTTTTTTAATTTACAAGAAATTAAAACGAATTTGAATGAATCAATAGGGAATTACTTGACAATAAGGGTAATTTAAGGGTGTCAAAAATAACAATCTTCAAAAGAAATAATTAAAAAAAAATCGTTTTCTCTAGAAGGTGTCAGGGCTAATTACCTTAAAACGTAATGATTTTTTTCAAATATAGCTTCTATTTTGCTTCCTTCCAGTTTCAATCCTTACACCTTATTTATGAAGAAGAGAGAGAGAAAGAAAAAAGAATGTGTGTGGTAATATGGCAGTGAAACAAATGAGAGGAAAATAATGAAAAAAGAAAGAACAGAAGGAGAAAATAATGATTGTGGATGAGAGTTGCGGTAGGAAAGAAAAACGTGGAAGTTTTCAAGAATGTCCCTTCCGGTCCAACTTAACGCATGACTTTTATGAATATATCTTAGAAATATGAACCGGTAATTATTAAAATTTACCATCAACCTCTCAACAGCATCTTCATCGGTAGTTGTTAATCGCAACAAATCTATATCAGGAGCAGTCACTAAAACCCTATTCTTAACATCCTCACGGGATGTTGAGAATAGGGACCAGCGGAGGACCCATTGAGGACCAGCGATTTCAAGAGAAGGAGCAACACCTTGTCCACTTAACCAGACAGGCACTCTTGAGATTGCTGGCGTCAATGACAAAACCTACTAGGCCTAGGCTCCCGTTGCGAAGAGTGATGGCCCCAATGTGTTGATAGAAAGCCTCAGGGGGGGCAGCGTCTGTCTTTGGTTAGACACGTTGTTATCTGAAATTACACTCTCAACCATCCGAGGAAAGGCGCTAACAGAGTCAAATAAACAAAAGACGAGCAAAAACCGTCTTGATAAGTGCTTATCGTGGCTTATCGGGCCGGACAGTCGACGCTAATGTGACGTCCCGCAGACACCCAGTGTCTTCGGCCCGGCCTAATGAGCCAGCCGAATCGATGTGGCTTTAATAAGCTAAATTTGGCTGCCATATTTCAGGGTGGACTGACAGCTCCAGCATCCGCGCAAACCAAACAGTTTACTCTGGAATCACCTGGCACTCAGCCACTCTTTGTGCTGTGCCCCTCACCTGCAGCGCTTTCGGTGAAACGGAGGGCTTATCAAGTCGTCTCTTTCGCGGGAAAGCTTATTGTGGCGGGATGTGCGTTACCTGTTGGGCGGTGGGAAAACAATGGACAGGAGCTGTGCTTGATGGAAAGTGAATGTCATACGGAATGACGGATCTAGGAATGATGTGAAGAGATTAATGTGATAGAGCAGAGTTTCGAAAACTATGCTCCGTGGAGCACTTGGTGCTTGCTATACGTAACATCCCCATGTGCTCCTTAGTACTAGTACTTCCTTGATTGTCTTTCTGGTACTAGTACTTCTTCCTGGGGTGTTGTTTGAAAAATATACAGTGGAACTTGGATAACTCGAACGATTCTAATTTTAAATCGTGTATATTTCGAAGATTTGTCTTGGAAAGTATTTACTTTTTTTAATTTGATATTTTGGATAGCACTATCTTTTAGTTGTCCCCATTAGCTTTGATTTATTGCACTACTAATTGAAGTTGTTTTGTATCAATTGCTTTCGCTAGTACTATCTTTCTTGTAAAGATCAAAACAAAAAGATTAATTGGGAGAGGCGAAGAAAAAGAGCATGGAAATGAAAAAAATGAGAAAGGAGAAAAACTATAAGCTTGAATGAAAAAGAAAATGGTACTGAGAATGAGAAGAAAGAGAATGAAAAAGAGAGGAA
The DNA here is from genome assembly GCA_963680715.1 of Tetragnatha montana. NCBI lineage: Eukaryota > Metazoa > Arthropoda > Arachnida > Araneae > Tetragnathidae > Tetragnatha > Tetragnatha montana. The sequence goes on from OY796679.1 coordinate 31,551,622, forward strand.
AAGTGTGAGGAGTAAAAAAATAATTGAAAAAGAGAAGGATAGTGGAAAAAACGAGCGATAATGAGAAATTACACATGAGAGATAAAAGTAGAGAGAGAATTTAGGAGAGGAATAGTGAAATAAGAGGGGATGGGTACGAGTATGAGAGAGAAAATCAAAGATAGTGCAGAAGAAAGAGGAAACTATTTCAGAAAACAATTTTACTGTCAGTTTTTACAAATGACTTGAACGAAAACTTATGTAAAAATGGTCAAATAAAATTTTTACCGCCGTTTGAGCTGACTCGCCGGAAACAAATGTCAGTTACTGGGTTTGATGAGAAATGGTCTTTTCGTGAGCTGCTGTTTCTTGAATGAGTGATGTATAATAAAAAGGTGGGAAAAGTTTAAACAAAAGTTGTTGAAGCAACTCACGCCTTTTACTCACACTCGTATTGTTGACAGAGACTTCCCTGATCCCGCGATTGTTGCTTCACTGCCGTACTTCGTTATTCTATATAATTCGCTCCTTGTTCTTAGAGCCTTTATTGTCTTTCCTTCAGTCACAATTTGCTACCAAAATAGCTTTTATACATGATTTAAATATTTAAGGAATTTTGATAAGAAGTTATAATAATAAATCTCCGTTTTCTTGTGTAATTATAACAGTCTCCAATAAAAATCTATTCCCTACCTCATTCTGTTGATTAAGCTATAGGTACATAAAAAGTACTTGGTTTCTAGAGGGGAGTTTTCAATATTTTTTAAAACATTGAATTGGTCTGAGCTTTATATCTAAAAAATACCAATGATAAAGGAATAGTATCTAAAAGCTTATGGCCTCATAAATATACCAGCAGAGGTTTTCGGACTCTCAAAGACTTGCGCTTTATTGGTTCACTTGCGGTGAATTTCGGGCTTTATTGCTTGGCTATATATTGGAAGCATGTGAGAAATACCATAGAAGAACTCTCATTCTTTCACCCTTTGGAAATGACCGTCCAGTATCTGGCCTCGCTCCCCCCAGCCGCGATTGTCTTAAAAGCAACACGGCCAAAGTGGCCTTATACGATCCGTTACAATCACTGAACCCGATCTGATTGATATTTTTAATCGCGCCCGGGGCTAGTAAATGGCGGGGCCCCGGGGCCAGAAGTAAAGTGTACTAAAGCCAGTAATGACATTAGCTGTAATGCGCTTCTTATTGATCGCTTCAAGCTTCATTTGTGCATGTTGAGTGGTTTTTGGTGTATCGGGAGGCGTTTTATAGCTGAGGGGGAGTCGGTTTTATAGCGGGCATAAAGCCATTGTTTTGCGTGGCGTCTTTTACGACCGGGGCATAAAAGCTTGCCGTAAAGCAGTGGATCGATACTTACGGATGGCGAGGACCTGTCCGAAGAGCTCGCTGCCGTTGGCGACGGTGGAACAGTTCCAGCGGCTCATGCGAAACTGGTGCTGGCACTCCTCGATGCCCAGGCGGGCTCCGCGCGACACGGCCGAGAGCACGTTGGGCCCCTGGCCACACAGCTCGCGCTGCCGCTCCAGCAGGAAGGGCAGCCGGCAGGAGGGCTGCGCGGCGGGCATCCCCAGCAGCCTGAAACACACAACAGCATCCATGACACAGCAGCTAATGGCCACCCCAAATTTTCTAGAGGACTTAAATGAAGCGGTTTGAAAGGGTTGATAAAGTGTCAAGCAATGTCTTATCTCATCTGTTGCGTTACGGCAATCCCATGGACGAATCACCAACTATCTATGATTCGTTCATTTGTATCACTAGACTCTCATAACGCAACAAATAGGAATATTGGAAACGGTGCTTTATCCTATCTGCTGCGTTTACTGCAATTTGGCGATACCAATGGACGAATCCCAAAGACAATGGTGCTATCGTTTTGAGGCGTCTCTTGTGATTTGTTTATTTGCAACGCTGGATTGCGATAGCCTAAAAGATCGCAAAAGGTGTAGTTTCCAATTATCCTTTTGCTGCGTTACGGGAAACCGGTGAGACCAACGGAGCAGGCGGAGAACGGACAAGAGGAACATCATTTTAAGGTTTCTCACTGAGAATCGTCCAGTTGTCTCGACGGATTGCCACAACAGATAGGGTAAATGGAAACTGTACTATATCCGTTCTGTTGTGTTACGGCAAGGAATCAAATACGTAACAAATACGTCGATGCAAATGAATGAATCACATAGATGCAGCTCAAGACGTTGTCTCTCTAAGCTCTACACATTGATATCCCTGAATTGACGTAACTCAGTGCATTGGATAAATGGAAACTCAACTATTTTCCGACATAAGAAGGGAGGTAGTCAAACACTCAGGTTGACCTCCATCAGCTCCAGCCTAAACCCTCTCATAAATGCTAACACACCTGTGTCACTTGTTACTGTTTACGTTAGAACAATCATCAATAATTAAGTTACGGGAAGACATATGCTAAGTATTTAGAGGAATACAATTTTTCAAACTCCCTGTGGCCCAGTTGGTCGCAGTTAGGTAATTCACGAAATTCTCGAAAGGGGGTTTCCTTTTTTGTAGATAAAGACCTTATTACTTTGAGGCTTATAATAATAAATAAAGGGTCAAGCCGTCGAAATATATACAATAATTTTACATAAAATTCTTTAAAATACCTTTCCCGAGTTAATTTACATGCCCGGCGAATCTTGGGGGTGCCGCGGTTCACAGTTAGAAATCCACTTCCTTATAGGTTAAAGTCCTCTACGAAGGACTCTTGATCAACCCTTTTTCTACAGCAGAGCATCTTTAGCAGCTTTAGACCTTGGCACTGACCACTTACGAAATCGTTACCAAAACCTGACATTCTATAGGTGAATGTCAGCAATTAAACAAAAAGGAAAATAATCACATTAACAATGTCCCGTAGAAATTTTTCTCCTTTTTAGTTACACGGAAGGACACACACGACGGAACAAGCGTTTAATTATAGGTTAAGAAAATTAATGGATTGCTCGAATGACTCCGTACAAACTGATTAAGATCTTCTGCGGTTGGGAATCACATTGTTCTTTTTGCTCTTTCCGGTTCTAATTGCATAACGGAAATCTCGGGAGAGAAATAAATTCAGATATCATAATAGACTGAAAAAGTTTGAATCGGCAAAATGGGGAGGGGTGATAAGACAAGGGTTGGGTTGGGGAACATTTATATGGAAATAAGGTTAAGAATTGAAATATATTGGGGTTCCGAATACATGTTCGGTAAACTCGCACAAGCATATCTATCTCAGATGATTACAATTTAAAATATACATTCGAACTCCCTTATAGTTAACCGTTACAAGACACAGCGATTCTCAAACTTTCTTAGATCACATCTTAGCTATTTTACTTTTGATGACAAAGTGCCCCGCTAATTAATAACATGGTCTTTGTTTTATCATTTTTATGTATATTTATATTTACGAAAAACTTTTAAAATTTAATACATAAAAAAATAGTTATTTGTTATTCAGCATTTAAACTAACTTAGGTTCGAACAAAAATATTTCCCGTAGTAAAAAAGATTCGCTGAAAATTACTAAGGATACTTCTTTAACCATTTTTGAAATTATTGATTTGAAATAATAACCTATAAATAATGTAAATTAATCACAAATTATTTTTCATGGTACATATTTATTAATCAATTTCATGGTACATAATTATTGAAGCAAATAAAATCAGAATTTAAATAAATATTTCGTTTAAAAATTGCTCCATATTTTTTTCATATTGAAATAATCTTCATAAAAATATTTTTAAATTCAAAAATACATTAATATTTATAATTTTATTGATAATTTATAATTATTATTGTATTTATTCATGATATTTAGTATTTTTTAAAAGATTTGTTCAGTGACTGTAATATGAACTTTTTGTTAAGAGATTTCAGAAATGAGTATTCAAATGACTTGAAAAGATTTACTTGAAATTATGTTTTTTCTTTGATAATATTTTTTTATAAAATTAAAGAAAAAATTTTTATTACGTTATAAATGTAATAATAAACTATTACTTTTGCTACATACAATATGTTAAAAAATATTTCTTCGATTTTAGATATTAGGTATCAATAAAATTTTCAACTTAAATAAAATATTTTTAAAAATGTAGTTATATAAAACCATAGATTAGCAATTCTCTTTTAAAGTTTCCTTAGTTAAGGAACTATATACATGTAAATCCCTTAAAATTGTATAAACATAATACAATAAGTAAAAAATTATTCGCTAAGTTTACGGTGACGTCGTATATGACATCGCTTCCGATCTAAATAAATTTATGTTTAAAAAATATGCTTCCGAAGTTTTAGCTTGATCTATGAAGGTTCTATAACTGGAGCTAAAAAGACAGACGTACGTTTCTTTAAATTTCAAAAAAGAAAGGAAAGCAAGTTTTCCTTTTCATGAAGATGTTCTGTCTAGCGATGGAGAACAAATAAACGGAGCTACTTCAGAAAACGGGAAACAGTCCGCAAGTTTTGCTGCCAACCCCAATTTTTCGTTTTTATAAGAGAGAAGCTCCAAGGGCGGTTATCATCAAGAACACATGTTTATTTCAAATAACTGCAATAGTTTGAGTAAAAGTATTATCCTTCAGCTAATTGCTGTAGTAGAATTGATTAAAATAAGGAACTAGACAAACCATCTGGCTTTTTTTTTTTAGATTTAGACTTACAAGGCTTTCAAATTAGGTTTAATAATCAAAATTATTTCGATGAAAAAAAAAACCCTTATCTTTGAAATTTTATAAAAACATCCACAAAAAAAAGACATTTCTTACGGCATCTAAATAATTTTGTATTAATGGAATCGTTGTTTATATACCTTCTAAAATAATTATGTTTCAAGAACTAATAAATACGTATTGTTATCGACTTTTCAAATAAAATCTTAAATCGGACAATTAATTTGAATAATAAATTGAAAGTACACAAACTTTTCAAACGGCAACAATGCAACTATTTATATAAATACTATTTCAATAGTTTTCTATAAAAACTTCGTTGCACTTTTATTATATAAATGTTTTTTTAATGAAAATTTAGTCAATTTAGTTAATTATAATATATTTAGACATTTGTGTCAAGTTTTGTTTTTAGTTATCAATATATCACTTTTAAAATTATTCAAGTCTAGATTTTTCTTATTAGTTTTGTAATTGGAACTGCATGTTATTTTTTTAACAATGAAATAACCGATTCGTCATAAGGAGAACTTAATCGTCAGTGACGTTTTTAATGCTGAAAAAAAGGAAAAATTAATCAAAGTGTAAAAACTAACAAAATGTAAATAGAGTAAGTTCTTTTGTTTTTAAATTTATAAATACCATTTTATTTGCAGATCTAAATAACTGATTATTTGCATAAAATTCGAACAAACTCCCCGAACACCTGAACTATTTACTAAATATAAAATTTAAGAGCTCTTTATTTTATTATTAAGATTTATATAGAGTTTTAAATTTGTTTTTTTATTTCGAAAATGACTTTTTCTTTCTGCCTTTCTCATATCACTTCTTTTATCTACATATCAGGAACAATATTAAAGTTTGGGTTCTCATTCCTTTTTTATAACCACAATCCCCCATATATTTCACTGGATTTAAAAAAAATATTGCTATTGCTTGCATAATTGTTATTAATTTATATACTTATTTAGTTAATAAGAGTTTTATTTTAAAAAATAATTGATAAAAATTGAGCAAATAATAATTTTAAACCAATTACTCAAATCTGTTAAATCTCGCTACACTTAGTAAAATTCATGATTAGATATAAATTCGTTAAAATTTTAGTTTTATTGTAATCATAACTCAACGGTTTAAATATTTACGAAATAATAATTTTAATGACACAATTTAGATAGTCGGAACAGTTTAGAGAAGTTGCGGCATTGGTTGATGTAACCTTATAGTACTAACAAATAAACTAATGAGTTCCAGACAAAGACACTTCCGTCACCAAATAGTCCAAAGAGCCGCCCAAAAAAATTTCGACAAAAATCTTTAATAAACAACTATTGGGATTCTTTTGATTAGATAAGACGTCAGTCATCATTATTGCATGAAGAGATCCTTGATTAAGACAACATAGTTTTACTGCGAGATATTTCTGTAAGTTCAAAAATGTTTGTAAACAGGAGTAGGCTTATGGGTTTTGTCAACGCTATTTCTCTTTTCCTGATATGTAACTTTTATTTCCCTTTAAATTTTTAAAGTTTTTAAAAGAGAATGTTTAATATTTTAAGAATAGTATTTAAGTTAGTTGAACACCTTAATTAAATATACTTATTCATAAAGGAAAGATTACCGTTATAGCATATAATCCAGAGAGGCAGGTAATCCATTAGATGCTTATGATTTTAGAGAGTAACAATTTTTTCGTTGGTTATCTGTAAACATTTCTTTACTAACATTAAATTGCAAAAACAATTTAATTCAAATATGTATTTAAAGATTTTTTAAGTACCAAATTCTACAAAATAGCATAACGAAAAATCAAGTATTCCCCGATGTTACATTTTCTTTTAATAAAACGTAATTTTATAATAAACAAATTTTTGTACCTACAGATAATGAATGTTTGATATTGTAAGGATAACACTCTTATGAATTTGAAAAAAATGTTAGATGATTTTAAATTATCAAACTAAACAAAATTTCTTTTAAATAGTGGAAACACAAGTCATTGGTATCCTTCGCCTTTTTCCTTTTCTTAGTACCAAATACTAAATTACAAGTTTTGATTGGTGCCAGCTTGCTGTAGGAAAACGAATATAAAATATTCATAAATTATTGACACTTGTTTAAGAAAAACGTAAAAAAATTATAGTACTTTATACAAAGTAGTCATCATACATTTTTAACTTTAAATATTATTTTGCAAGTTAAGCATGTGTTCTTTTTATGTGGTTTTAAAACTGATTTTCAACAGTTTTAGATGTATAACGTTGATTACAAAATGAAGTAGATGAAATGTTTAATTAAAAATAAAGTTAAGAAAACTTACGTGGCTTTTACTTCCAAGAATTTGGTAAGAAATACGGAAGTATAAATTTTGATATAGTTCTCTGGTCTTATCAATTATTATTAAAAATGTTAAACATACACCATAATATTTTAGAAAAATGCCATATTCTTACTGAATAAGGTTTTAGGAATCATAAGTTCAAAGCTTCATAAAATTTGATCCAAGTGGAATTTCAATTTAGAGACGGTACCTAAATTGCAATTTCGGGCGAGTAAACAGCTCATAACTCATGAAATTTTTAGTGTTGTATTTCTTAATCAATTTTTGTCATAGGAGAGTGAATTTGTTTTGTTTAACATGTTATTTGTAATCGGGTAGCTTATATAAATTTGTAGGCTCCCCTTCTTGATACGAGTGTAGGAATCGTCTTATATTTGGAGATACCTGGTCTTATTAATTAAGAAATTGTAGAAAGCCAAAGTTAGCACTTTTATAATGTTGATTTTAAAACCACATTGTTTAACGTTAGATATAATTATATTTTCACCTTTTAAATACCATAAAGATATTTTTTTCCTAAACTTTTTTCTTCGAAATGAACTTAAAAATGTCATCTAAATAGTAAAAATCATCCAATGGAAATTTAATTTTCTTTAAATTATCGAACTCTTTTACAAGAAAAAATTTATTTCCTTTAATTTAAGGTTAAATGCTTAAGATACTTTTTGAGGATACTGTTCAGTTTTAATTGAAGTGATATGTTTATACGTCCAATTTATTAACTTCACATAGTTAAGTTTTGTGATAAAAGTAGTATATCGCGGGAGAATATTTATTTACATAGGATAGACATGATTTCGATGTTGCCAATCTTAAATATAGCATTACAATTATTTTTATTCGAGCAAAAACAACTACAAATTAAAAAAAAATTAAGCTTTTGTAATACATGTTTACTGGCAATTGTTTTCCAAATATTGTTTAAAATAAATTTATCTATACAAGAAAAATTAAACTATCAATAAAACTTATTTCTTACTTTGCACACTGAATAATTTAAAACTAAATAAAGGACTGTAAAAGTGCACTTACAGAGGACAATTTAACTTTTTTCTTTTAAAAATGACTTAAAACACAATCCAAAATTGTTCGAAATATAAACATAGGATTTGTCGCATTAATATAATTTTAACCTCTAATAAATTCGAAATATAAAATATCACATGATAGTTACATGCACTTCACTTGAAACTTCGTTTATTCAACTAATTCATTGTATATTACTAATTTATAAACTAATTACACAGGTCTGCAACGAAAAAGCTGTTTGAATAATTTTAGCGATTTCCGAATTTTCTATATTTTTTTAACGGGAATTCGAAGTTCTGTATTAATGTTTATAACAGAAAATTATCATAATTTAAATTTTCTGGAACCGAATACTTAGTATAATTTTTAACCTGAAGATTAATCAAAGTTTTCCTCTCGTTAGACTCTTTTAATCCACTTGTCACCAACCAAAATATTAATTATTTTTATTAGTTTCTCTGGCATCAACTGAGAAACTTGTTTGCGAAAACGCACAGAGATCTTAAGATTCAAAGGTTTTTTATCTACCATCCATTCCCCCAAAAATAGCATTATTAAAAAGTGCCACCTTACTTTAAATTAAAATATGTAATGAAATTTATAAAGTGAAGAATTTATAAATTTACTTTTCAAACTAACTTAGTTAAAAAGATTAAAATGGGTTATTTTAAGTAAGAAATTAAAAAAAAAAGTTGGAAAACTAAATACTAAAATAGTTTTTGATCCTTGATGAAGAGAAATATGTAGATGACTTTGGACGTATTTTTAAGATTGATGGACGTGTTTCTTAAGGTATCTAATAGTTACCAAAATATTTCCTGTTTTTTATATTTAAGAACAAATTTCATGTTTAGCTATACCTTTTTTAGTTCTTTTAATAAACCTTTTCGATTACTTACTCATAACAAAGAACGTTTTGCAATTTTATTTTGCAAGTGAGTCACTCAATGGTTTACTTTATCCCCGAACTAAAAATAAATAATGGCAATCTGTTTTGTTAACATATTTCAATTGTTTAAATCTACCCATTTATAAGCTCACTATTTTGTGCCATCTTAATTTGTAATTATAAATGTAATTCGATATGTTTACATTCAAATTTTTTAATAATGAGAAAATAGTAATTGGTAAATGGATATTGAAAGAAGCATGTTTGATAGTGACCTTTACTATAAAGTAATCTAAGGAACATGAAATCTAATGTTAATTGGCAACTTATACTTAAGTTCGCTGTATGGCATGTCAGTACTTGGCGTCACTCTCCTTAAAGTGCTTGACCGATATCGTTTCTGCCAAAGATAAGTTCGGTCCGTTAAGAATCTTTGTCATTATCAAGAAGATAATGTAATGAAACATATGTAATTAGATGTGTCTACATGATCCAATCACTTTTTTAGTATGAAGGAAGGGAATTGAATTGAAGTAATATGTGCACTGTGTCGAAAATGGGGTTTTGATAAATCTCAGAAAACTTGTTTATTTAGACGTTTTTGTCATTTTAGAAAAGTACGCGGTACTGAATTCATTTGAAATGTTGTTTGTGACACATGATATGATTAGTTTAAATGAAATGAATTCTTTCAATTCAACACATTAGTATTTTCATAGGTCGTTAAGTAAAATTTTACCAAAAATCGTTACCAAAATAGTAAGCTTTGGTTCAACAAAAACGAAGCAACGAATCAGAACAATTATTATCAAAAAAGAAATTCCAGAGAATATCCGCAGAACAACAAAATTTAAAGAATCGATATGATAAGCACTTGAATTAAAAGGAAGTGTTACTAACAGTTTTGCTCTCTCTCTCTCTTACTTAATAGAGATTCTTTAAACTTTTGTATATGAAAAAGCTTTTAAGAGAACCTAAAGCAGTCGTAAACCACATTTAATAAAATAAATTTAATCTGCTCATTTACTTGAGGAGATTACATTGCCACTAATACCTTGTACTGTTGAGGACATTTTATAAAATAGAATAAATGGCCTCTCCAGAGCGCAGAACAGAAAATAAGTAGAAAAAAATTATTTGTTTCATGTTATTAACTAAAAATTTATATTTGTTTCCTTCTTAAAAACTAGGAATGTTTTGGGGACTTATAAATAGTAAAAATAAATTTAATTTTTAATTATTTTTTCTTAGCTTATAAAATAAGTAACGTTTTCCCAAAAAATACTGTTAAAATGAGAAAAATATACAAATATTATAAGTAAAATAAAAAAAAGACAAATAAAGTTTTAAACTTTCACCTCCAATACATGACGTTTGTGAAAAAATGTTGTCCAGTGTCAGTAATTTTTTTCTACTCACGTGAAGAGAAAAGTAATTTTATTATTATTTCTAACTTTTTCCATCTAAAACATTTAAAATTAATGATTCTATCTTTCACACAAGTTTTCAAGTGCTTGTGCAATATGACCGTATATAGTTGAAACAAAAGCGTGAAAAGTTTTATAACAAAAAAAAATATTCATTCAGTGGGGTGTTAAGCTTTTCAGTTTTCAGAATCCAGACTTTAAACGCTTTGCCACAACTAAACATTTTTGGCCGAGAGTATATCTTTTTTTTGTTTACTTAAGTAAAAAAATTGTTTTGCCCATAAGTATTATTACATTTTGGAATTGATTGTTTTTTTTAAATATGATGTGGTGAAAAATTCATTTTTGTCTTACTTTTCCCCGCATAGACGCATCGACTGATAGAATTTGCGGGTCTTCAAAATTTTTCAAAGAAATTTATATATTTTCTTACAAAAGCGAAATGACTGTTTATGTTTATATCTTTTTAAAGTGAGATTTTGTCTAGTATTATTGTTTGGATATATATTAATCTTATAAAATCCTTTTCATCGAAAAGAGAAATTATTGACGCAACTGAATAAACCCCGTAGACAAAACAAAGTTTTTAACTTTTCTGTTTTAACTTTGTCCGTGCAATGAAAAAATCTAAACAAAAATTCATTTCAAATTTTCAATAATATTCAAAACATTTTCAAGTGAAGATATATTGAAGAAAAGTGTAAATTTTACTGAAATTGATATTAATTTTTTAAACAAATTGAAGTGGAAATAATTCTTCAATGATATTTGATACGGGCACTGAAATTGTTTAAGAAAATAAAATAAGGCATTAAATCTACATTCAGTCATATAAGTATTTTCATGAAAAGTTTTAGGTGTAATTTGAGAAAATTGGTGATTAAAGGGAAAACTGGAAGTATTTTAAAGAAAAAAAAAGTTCAAAACTACATTTTTTAGATAAAAAAAGGAAAGTATAATTTTTCTATCCATATACAGGGGTATTCAAAACTAGAGAGAAAAATACTTCCTTAGATGACTTAAATTCACAGAGCTGTGGGGGGGGTCGGAAAGGCACTCTCAACGACCTAGGTTAAAGGACATTTTCACATCTTTTATGTGTAGACAAATTTAGTAAAAAAAGTGAAGGGGATTGAAGAACAAGTAATATTTTTAATTAATTTTGTAAATTTAAGATCAGGAAATTTACTAATTTCTATAGAAGATTAAAAGAAAACGACAGATTTCAATTGCGTTTGTCTATTTTTTATTTTTTAATCATTATCTTACATAGTATAATCATTACATAAATTTTTTATACATTTTAGATCAAAAGTAATTAAAAAATTATATTTACGCAACTATAAGCATTTGATATTTTATTCGTTTTGAAGCTTAGTCAGTTTCCAGACTAATTTTAAAGATTCGTGTTTTCATGAAAAACAAAACAATCATTCCATTTCCCAAATGCCCCTAGAAAATTTCTTCAAAATACTGTATTGAGAGGCAAATAAAACAATGCAAAAAATGGATTAATTTAATACAGGCTCGAATTCGAATACTCATAAAGTCACATTATTAGGTGGTTAGCAATTTATGGAGACTGGTGAGAGTTCTTGAGAGCTCCATAAACTTGTTTTACCTTCAGTTACTGTTACTAAAATTGAAAACGCAAAACAGCAAAACCAAGGTTTCAACAAGTGGTTCCGTAAACTCTGCGCAAAGTTTCCCCGGGGCGCGTCCGAATAGAGCGCCACGAACTTTTGCAATATTATCCACTCTCCTAATCCAGAACAATATGTCCCATTAAGTCCAAAATTTTTATTTACTCCATTCTTTAGATTTTAATTTTTCAATACCTTTTGGGAGAGGATTCCAGTTTTTTTATAGGTGTTAAATATTTACACTACGGAAAAACCTATTTGATTAACTGGAAAACAAAGACATAACGTTTCACTGACTTAACTTACTGAGGGTTTTGTGTATCCTTATACTTTCTGTTGAATCATTGTGTATCTTTTTTTCTGACACAGTTTTCTGCCTTTGAGAATAATTTCTCTAAAGGAGAATATTGATAGAGCGTTTACAAGTTATAAAATCAAAATTTAGCTACTTTGAATCAAGACAAGTTGTAAATTTAAGTGTAGAAGGCAAATTTATAAAAAAAAAGTGGGAAAATGTGGCAATAACTAAATACCTGAAGACTACTAAAAAAACAGTAATATGAGAAAATCAGCCGACTCACATTACATTTAATGATTTAAAATCAAAACTTGCTTATTTAATTTTTCCCATTTAATTGTATAGGGTGTTTCAAAAGTCCGTTTCACTGATTTTATTTGGAACCAACGTCTCTTAAATGTCATGAAAGTAAGGTTTTCCTCCATATAAGTGACCCTGCTGAATCCATTGAGACGGCTAACAGATTAGCGGCGAAATAAGGAAGTATCAAAAATAATTAAAAAACTAAAGGAGAACAAAAAATTTCACTGACAATTCTTTGCAATATCATGACGAACGCACAGAAAAAAGTTTCATAAAAATATCTTAAATATTCGAGGACATATAAGTATGTGAAAATATCCTTTTTTTGGCCTCAAAAAAGAACGTTTTGCAAAAGTTTCTGTGATTTTTTTAATTAAAATTTGCCTTTATTTTACTTAAAAAACCTCAAAACTACAAAATAAAACTGAGTAACTTGAGCTTTTCTTTTTTAAGGCCTGAAAAATGCTATTTTCACATGCTAATATCTCCTCGAATATTTAAGATATTTCCATGAAATTTTTTTCTGTGAGTTTGTCGTCGTGAGGTTGTCGTTTGTTTGTTGTTGGTATTGCAAACGATAATTTTACTAAAATTTTCGTTCTATCTCCTTCAGTTTTTATTAAGTGTTTATCTTTCTTAATTCACCGCTAGGGGCTCTGTAAGCGATCTCAATGGATTCAGAATGGCCACCTTACCTTATCTTACCTTATTTCCAAGACCCTAAAATACATTTGTTCCAAATAAAAGTTGTGAAACCAACTTTTGAAACACCCTGTATTTACATAAGTAAATAATAATTCTTAAATGGCTGTACAAATATTATAAATTTACTTTAATGACTATATAAAATATATTTTAATAGAGTAGAACAGAGCACTAATAGAGTATTTGTACGTAAGTAAATAATACTTTAAAAACTTAAAATATTATACTATTTTTATTATTTTAAGTTTATATTTCTATTATTAAATACATTAACGTATTCGATTCTTAAAAAAACTACAACTTCGTCATGTCAAAAAACATACATTTTTCAAACGTAAAAAGTTTTATAACTTTTTTTAAGTAACTAATAATGACTAAACAAATTTTCTTAAATTTCTTAAATAACTATTTTGCAAAAATTTTAAATAACAAATTAAATTATTTAAAGATTAGATACCCTACCCTATCATAATTTCAAAAGAAAATCACACTTACACATCCGTAACGAGTAATAAAAGCGAAACAAAAGTTCTGAGAGCAAAACTTTTGGAAAGAAAAAAAAAAAAGAGAACTCATCCCCCTCCTTCCTCTCCTCCAGACAAATCACTTTTAGAGAAATAGAGTAGAAAGAAAATAGTGTGCGTATAAACCCTCACTCCCCATGTAGGTCACCGTGTCATCATTTTCCTTTACAGCACCCGTTCTTTAAAATTGTATCCTTAGCGTACATGATTATCCCGTTTATGATCTCATTTAAAAAATGTTTTTGATTCTAGACAGTGAGATTTATTTCATTATGAGAAGGAACACGGCGTATAAAAACTGGTCAAACCTAGATATTATTTAATTAAATACTTATTATTTATGAAAACCTGTTTAAACCTATAAAATTTGCTAACTTCTTTTCCCCAGTTATGTACAGTGTACAGTTAAAATGTATTTTAGTTAAGGGTATAAAATCGTGAGTTATTCAAATCGTACAAAAGGGTTTACTTTACGTATTAAGTAAACCTTTTAAGTACAAATCTGTCCCCAAATTATCAAAAACTACGTTCTTAAGTGGATTGTTTACAGTCAGCTATGATTTGATTTAAGTAGTGATCTTTTAAAAAGTTATTAGATTTTTGTATAACAAATGTGTTTTTATAAATCTAGGAAAACTTTGGACCATAAAGATCTCATTCTATTATATGTTTTAAAATTTTATCTAGGAATAAAAACTAAATAGTCTCATATAGCTCAAGGGTGGATTTAAAATCAGATAGTTGTATTTTTTACACCAATTCTTTAATATAATTTGTTTTGTGATAGTTTATGGAGATAATTTTTACGAAACTTAGAAACCCTATTTAAATACAAGTGAATAGTATTTAAATATCAATATTTCTGTTCTGCTTAGAGAATCATTTTTACACATTTTAGATTTACAATATTTCAAACCTGTATTTCAATTTAACATAATTTATTTGATGCCTATATTTGAACTTGGATTAAAAAATAATTTCGGTAAAAATAATAAATCGGTATTCCAGTCTGCAAGCTTCTTCTTTGAGAGTATTTTAATGTTCTACAGTATATAACACGGGGAAATAGTTCAGTTAATCAAGGTCATTATTCAAGGCCAGCTATCAGTCAACCTAGTATGTAAAACATAAATTAACCTTTAGGTTTGTTTTGTTACTAATTAGTCGGTAACTCAAAAAGTATCCCTATTTAAATGCCTTATAAATAACCCAACCAAAGTCTATCTCAGTTTATTATTCATTTTTTGTACGTCCTATTACTTAATAGAAAAAATCATAAAAGGAGTTACATAATCATTTAAAAATGTATTGAGAGTTATTTAGACAATGTAACTTAAGTATTTTCTAACTAACTCGGTGATTTTTTTTCAATGTCGCCACAATCAGTATGCAAATTCTGAAAGTTTCTTGAAAACCTCTTAACTGATTTCAACATAATAATGGCATTCAATTTTTACGAAGACTTCAATTTTTACTGTGACATTTGCCTTACTTTTTTGTGGCTACTTATCATTACAAAAAGAATTTAAATCTTTATGATTATTTTTTAAATAAAAAATACCCTACAAAACCAAGAAGAATACTATCTTTTTGATAATTTTCCTTTAAAATTAAACCTAAGCATCTTTATAAGTTTTGGTCAAAATGTTCCGTTTTAAAATAACAATGTCTTAATTTTTTTTTTCGTTTTTCATACGTTTGGTTTTAAAGTATAGAGTTTTCTTATCCATATTTTAAAAGCGTGGCTTTATATTAATATCAATATTTCTTACAACCATTATTGTACTGTAGAATTACTCTGAAAGATACTAATAAAATGTCAGTAGCATAATTCACGCAAGGCTATTGATTTATTGATACCATCTATAAAATATACAATAGTATGTCTATGCAATGTTTAAAAAGGGAAATATAAAAATAGCAATTACCTTCACATGTTATCCATATTTATTGGTGTTTTGGTAAAAGAATATTTACTTAAGAGATATTTTAACTTATAAATCTTAAATTGTATAAACAGTTTATGTCCTCTGAATACGAATTTTATCAAAATAGAACTCTTCAACAAAAAACCAGATTATAGTATTTCAAATAATTCATACAATGCTTTCCAGTATAATAAAATTTAAAACCTTCAGAAGTTTATGATACTATCATTCCTTAAAAAAGCACTCTTTTCAAAAATATTCAAAGGTAAAATTTAAACAAATAAAAAATTTTGAAGAATACTTTTATTATTCTTTAGATAGTGGAAAAGTACCCCAATAGTTTTTCTTGTTCCGAAAACCATAATCAATGAATAACTGTTATCGTTACATAATGATATCTGATACATAATGACCGTTACATAATGACAATGATAAAAATTATATATGTCTACCAGTCTACCTATTTAAATATCTTAAAAAAAGCATATTATAGGTATTATTTACTAATTTGTCTTAACAATACGGTGTGTTCACTCAGAAAATCTTTAATAAATTATGTAATTTTTTCGCCCGCGCATGTATGGATTCATAAAAATAATTCATTAGTTCAGTTAGTATTTCTACTTATATCACCATCCTGCGTTAATTTAAAAATTTTTACACTTTGCCTTTATATAAATTGGTCGATTGTTATCGATATTTTCGTAGATAGTTTATAGTGTTATTTTGTTCTCATTTTGCTTTAATACGAAGGAATTTATGGAAGCTTTATGTTTATTTAATAGAAGTAAACCACTTTTTAACACAATAAGAAGTGAGGAAGGAGGTAAAGATCCGATATGATGTTAAAGAATGTTATTCGAGGGAAAGTTCAGTCTGTTACAGCAGGTTTAATTTTTTATGGAATTAAAATAAAATCTTTAAAAATAGCGTAAGGTGGAATACTAGACTGTATAAATAAAAAGTTTCATTATATCCTGGGCTCACAACAGCGGAATTAACCACTATTATTTTCCCCAGTTTGGTAAAATCTGTTTTTTTTTTAATACAATTCACATTTCAAGATTTTACTCAACATCAAAACTTAGAACGATACGACAAAACGAATCTCTAACCAACGAAGCATTTCTAACTACCTGGACATGGTAAGAGGTACAATCAATTCGTGACTCACTCTTCGTTCCTCGTGACTCATTTATACCCGCTGCCCATAACAATTGGGCTATTTGAGTCTTCAAATCGGATTCCGAAAATAAAACAAAACGAATCATTCCTGCGAAAAAATTCCTCAATTATTCTTCCTCCAGAATCGCCCTCCCGACTTCAGCGATGTGCCACGACGCTATTTTTCATCAAGGCGTGTGTGAGGGGTTTCTATAAATTTCCAGATCTGTGCGACAGTTAGTGTTTTCCACCTAGGTTTAATTAACGCAAGTTTAAAATAGCCACGAACATCGTGCTTCGTAAAGCATCAGATGAGAGACCAGTCCCAGAAAGCTTTATGAGTGACATCTGCAAGACATGAGTTACGTCGAGGAGGTTGGACTTTCCGTCATAAATCCGAGGCTTTTTGAATTTGCAGAAATGCAAACTTGCTAGGGAGGAAGAGTTTGGTTGTTTATCTTACACTTGGGGGGCTGCTTTCGTAAATGTGACAAGCTTCTTGAAACTTTTCAGCCCAATTGACTTGTCACGGGTATCATGCTGAATGTACAAACTGGTTGTAAATTGTGAGAAACGTTTTATGAGTTTCTTAACTTCTTGTGACATCAGAGAGTGTTATTTTAAGATTAAGTGGTGTTTAAAAAAATGTAAGAAATGAAGCACTTCTTCTCTTGGCAAACGAAGGCATTAGAAAAACATGTTGAGATAGTCAAAAACGGATTTTCTTTTGATTCATTACTTTTAAATTACGTGTTGTTAAATGAGTTGGAAATTTTGTCAGTTAATCTTTCAAAAAATTTTTATTTATTAAAATTGAGGTGAACGAGGCACTTATAATTTTTTTGACTATCCAATTTATGAAAGAAATATTTTCTTGGTAATTTGATTTTAAAAATGTGTGATGTTATTTATGAAAGTCGGTGTTTCACACCTTTATATTTAAAACAACGTCTCGTAAAGTCATGATCAGTAAGTTGTACTTGTAGTAAAATGACTATTCTGAATCTATTGAGATAATTTATTACGCTCCTACTGGCTAACTAAGGAATTTTACAAAATAAATTAAAATTTAAAGAAGATAGATCAAAAGGTTTAATTATAAAAATTGGGACAATATTATAATAAAAACTCAGAAAAAGTTTCATGAAAATATTTGAAATATTCGAGGAGAAATTTTCAATGAAAGGGGCCTGTAGAAAAAGGATACTTACAAATTCACAAACTTCTTCTAATAAGGTAGTTACGTAAAATTAACTTTTTCTGTTACAATTAACACACAGAACTACTTTAAGAAGAAACTAAAAAGGATGGAGACGACTTAATGCAACGTAAGTATAAAATATTTTTTAAAATAAAAAAAAACCTATCAAAAAGTAGGTAGAAGAATATGTATTTTTAGAAAGTTATATTAATTAAAAGGAAATATTTTTAAATTTCTCTGTTTTAACAGATGATAAGAAATAAATATTTGAGAACTTATTTAAAATAACGATTTTAACCTTATCAATTTGAAAGCTATTTTAATATCTATACCTACTCTACTTTTCAATACACTATATTAACTTCAAATATTATAAGATAAGCATGACCATGATTAAATGTTTAACAACATTTTAAGAAACGCAGCAGTTAGGGGAGACTGGGGACAATAGTAACACGGGGCAATCGTAACACTTCGAATTCCTAGAAAAGTGTAGATGCCAAGCTGCTACAATGATAACAGTGTGTGCAGGGCTTGTAAACAAATAATGTCAGCAGCATAATGTAATAATAGCAGTGTACTTGAGAAAAGAGTATTTTTCAAGCATAAAAGTAAATTTTTACTTTTGAGTTAAATTCTTTCTCCTGCACTACAGGTATGTAGCACAAAATAACTTCTTTTACAAAATGAACTTACATTTATCATAGTTATATTCTGTTTAGTTTTAAGTTAATATTGTTTTTAGTTTCATTGAAAACGAGGGTTGAATTAAAAATGGACACATGGGGTCAAATGTAACACTAATTCGGGGACGATTGTAACATGTGAAAATTGACTTTTGGATGCCGAGATCTCGTACAAGGACAACTAAAAGGGGTCAGATTAGTCAGGAAAGAATGGAGGCAGCGGCTGCTGAGGTTTGGGAGTCTGGAAAGTCAGTGAAGTGTTTGTGAGCACGGTATTTGTTATGGGCCGTTATACAGATTCTGTCAGAAAAAATGAAAACCCTAAAGTGGGTTATAATTAATTTATAAGTTATCGGTGCTAATTAATTTATAAATTGTCACCAGCAATCACCTGTATCACCTACACAATCTCTTAATAAAAGATAACCAAATTCACTGCCATCACCACAAATATCAAAATGCTCACCACAGGCTGTTCAGCCAACACCAAAAGTGGTATAAAATCACAATTCAACTATAAAAAAGGAAACTCAAGGAAAAAGAGCCCCATCTGCATCTATAAACCCAGTGTAAAATAGAAGAAGTCTACACAAAAAAGAAATTTAAATATTCAGACTGTGAAACCTCATCAGACGATGAATATTTGTGTGTTGTTCCATGGACAATTTCGAAAACAATCGCCCCCAGTGAAAAATGGGTTCAGTGTGTTTCGTTTAAAATATATTGTTAATAAATTTGTGTAAAATGTGTAGTGTTACAATTGACCCTTATATGTGTTACAATCGACCCCACTTCAAGGGTCGATTGTAACAATATTCTTTGGCATATTTTTTATTTACTATATTGTAATGCATGTTCACTGGACAGTTTTCATAACGCAATTGTAATTGGGATGTTTCAACCTATGTTCATACCAATTTTCATAACTCTAACATAAAAAATGGCTTGGCTGGAGATCAATTTGTAAATTTTGTTACAATTGTCCCCAGTCTCCCCTACCCTATGAGAAACAGTGTATTTAAATTCGAAGTAGATAAATGGCTAATTTCTTTTCAAGTCGTTTGAATTTAAGGTCCATTATTGTTTATATATAATTTTCATTAATGACTTTTAAAAATTTAAATCTGAATGTTAAAATTATACCTTTATAACTTTTGTTAAAATTCTGTAAATAATATTACTTTATTCCCGAATGCTATATTCCTATGTAGATGCTAAAAGTTAAAGTCATTGAATTTGATTTGATCTTTGACGAAACACTTTTGGAACACTTTTTAAACGAATTGTTTTTCCATAGTTCGATAGATTCCATTGTAATTTTAAACTTTTCATCCTGTAGGGGTATAATAGGTTATAAAAATAGAAATAGATATAATAGTTAGAAAACTGAAAATCTAGAATCATGAGAGACACGAAAATAAAGAAAGAGAGAAAGAAGTGAAAATAGCAGAAAAGGCTCCCATAAATATGGAAAGCTTCAACTTTTCTATTTTTTTCAACGATCAGTCGATTTCTAATCACCCGAACCACTATAATAACCCTAAATTAGAACCACATTCATATTCATAAGCGTCAACACCAAACCACTCCCCTGGCCATAAAACTCCCCAAATTGAAACCGTGATCGGGCCGCAATGAATCGCTCTATTGGGCAATAGTCTGCAACAGAAGCGGAAAGCCGGCTAATAAAAAGTTGATGGAAGTCCCACCGGACCGCACACAAAGAGAAAAGACCAAAAAAGACAAAAAAAAAGTGTATTTGGGTTCCACACTGCTGAATGCGGGACGGTATACCTTGAAATAGCCGCCGGCCCGCGCTTTTTTATGAACATGTGTTCGGGAGGTTTTTTGGGACCCGAATACCTATAGGAAAAACGGCTACAAAGCTTCTCGAAACAGGGCTAATTGGGACCCTAATCGCTTGGATTGAAAATCCTTTGCGTAAATATAGCGTAATTGCGCCTTGCGCGTAAACGGAGGTGTTTGTTTCAAATTACTATCGTAAACGGGACGTTAAAACTAAGGATATGAGGAGAAGTGTGGGAGAACCCTAAGAGGATTTTAAAGACTGAAATCTGGTTTTATGGAGATAAGAGGATACACATCTAAAGGACAACCATTTTCTTCTAATTTTTATGAAAGAAACGCCTTCCAAAATAAGATTTAAATTTGACTGGAACGTTTTACTAGGACCTTTACGGACGGGTGGGTAACACCACATATCCTTAAGTATCAAATCTTGAATTTATAAGTCATTTTTAACGACTTACTTAAAGTAGACCGAGATTTGGATACTGATATTTATTTGGTCATACCACAAATGATTCTTTTACATTTGGAAAATCGGGCTATTCTAACCATAGATTTCTGTATCATCTATCTCATTTTCCGTGTTTAACCTCATGATGGAGATTCACGTGATATAAATCAATTAGATAGAAAAATATAAATGTAAATACCCGAGCATTATTATCCAACTTTATATTGTTGTTCTTGAAACAGCTGTTCCTTAGCTCCTTTCTCTAGTACTACACAACTTTTGTTCTTTTCTCTTCATTCATCTCTTCCCCCACTCTGCTTTTTTTTTATTTTATTACTACTAACCAAAAAGATCTGCATTTCCTACAGTTCCGTCTAGATATAAAGATCTGGGTTTTTTTTTGTTGTTTTAAATTCCTTGTTTTTACATTTGTCGAAGAAAAATTAAGTGATTAAAGTTTTATTTGTATTTGTTGTAAAGATACTAGCACTATGAATGAATAAAAAGTGTTGTTATTTAAAAAAAACTAAAGAGTTTGAAGGAGTAAACGAGGAGTTTATTGCAGTAAGTGAGGGGTTAATGAAAATATAAAATGTTTATGCTTTTATTCAATTCACCGGGTGAAGATTTTAAATCATTTACTAAAATGAATGTTTTTAGCTAAGTTTATGCAATTGTATCATAGTGTACGTTTTTATAACCCGCACAGGTATACTTAAAAGGCAATAAAACTAACGATTTAAACGCGTAACCATTAAATTCATTTTTTATAAAACTTCATACATTTAAAATAATTGGTTAAAAAGAATAACTATAAGTTTTAAAAGACACAGGCGTTTATAAAAATTTGTTTTTTTCAACAGCAGTTGAAAATTTCATTTCTGTTAAATTTTGAATGTTGTTTAGTACTGTATTAATTCTTTCATCTTCTGAAATCTAAATAAATTATTCAGGTGGGTTTGTTTTGAAATTTTAACTGTTCCATAAAAGATCTTGCATTTTTTTGTACGATGCAAGTTTGCTTTGATGTTAAACCGAAACATTTTTTATGTCTCACAATGAATATATTCGACGAATCTATAAAAAATGTAAATAAAGAAATAAAATTCAAACCTTTGCATTATTATCATCAAAATTTCTTTTATAAGAATTGTTTTCAAGGAAATTAAATATAAATTCAACTGTATTTTAAAAATTTTATTAACGTTTGGTCAAACTGTTAAATTTTTAAAAATTCTTCGCCTTTATTTGACTGCTAAAGCCACATTTTACTATAAAATTTTTAACAGATAAAAATCATATAAAGTTTTAAACTAAAATATTAATTGTAATTAAAAATTTAAAAAGTGTTGAAAATAGAAACTTTTTAACCCTTAATTAAGGTGTTATTCTGGATCTAACTTCAAAAAAGGAAGTCATGAAGATTTTATCTTTTGGTTAAATAATAGTTAGATATTTAAATTTTTAAAATTCCTTTCTCATTTCTTGCTAAAAGGTCTCACTACCCATTAAGATTCTAAATAAAACAGTTACTACTTGTAAATTATCTTTAAAGATCTAGATAACTACTGTCCAAATTTTTTTTATCCCCGAGATCCTAAGACAGAACCTATACTAGGAAGTTCAAAAATTTCTATTTCTGTCTAGAAATAATATAAATTAAAAATTAATGCATTTTTTCTATAAAGGTCACACTAATAATAACTGATACCGAGGTTATGGCTGCGATAGTAATTACTATAACTGTGCTGTCAATAATGGGTATTAGCGGTCACTAAAAAATTGAGTCATCTTTACTTTTTTTTTGGAGAACATACAAACAAAAATATAAAACAAAGCAGAAGGGAGGTAAATGAGGTAACCTACTTTTATATAAGATCGTAAACACATTCCATCAATTTTAGATTTTTTTTGGCATTTGAGAAGTCAAAAATTTGAAAAAAAAATGGCTTTAAACATTTTTAATCGGTAATTAATTTTGACATATTAAGGTAATTTTTTATAAACAAATGTAACCGTCTTATATTTTAGAAGGCTTAGGTAGGATATATCCTCTTTATATCTAAGAAATTTTTGGAATGAAATTTAAGGCAAGAGACAAGCGTTAATGTTTATTTTGAAGATTTTCTTTATTTAAGTTATGAAAATTGTTTAATACTTGTTAATTTTTGTTAAAATTTTGAAGAAAAAAGTTTTTAATTAAACTTTACCCCTAATACGTTAAAAAGATGGAATTTTCATAACTTCATAAACTTTAAGAACAAGAAGGAGAAAAAACTAAAATGGGGACAAGAGAGGATTTAAATAGTTTATTTTAGAAACATGTCAAACATCCCATTTCTTGCTTTGAGAAAAACATGAATGGAATAAATGGCCACAAGTATAGAATTTTTGAGTATTACTACCAAAACGTCCCTAGTTTTGAAATTCATACGAAATCATTAAAAAACTATGGTTTTTACTATGGCCTGATGGACAAAATCTCTAAAGAATGAACTTTTCCAATCGCAGGTACTGTTTGTGTGTTATTAAATAAAAACACCAGCCACACAAACAAGCTCCAGAGGAGACGTTAAGAACGGAATTCACCAAAGTTTAGTGCAGAAAGCTAAAATTTAACATGTTGCAAAATTACATTAAAAATCACATTATTTTCATTGTTTCTACATTAAAATATGCGTTTAAATCTAGAATATTCCATGACACAAATAACTAATTTTTGAAAAAAGTGGCGTTTTTCGAAAAAATGGCGACCCCTCTTTCCGAAACACGAAATTGTTTACATTTTTAATAAATTATAGAAAATTACTGAAAGAATTTTAAACTCATACAAAGTTGTATTTTTCTAGCACAGAACTGGTAAAAAATTTTCGTCTTCCTAATAGTAATAATATAAGGAAGCAGGAATTTAAAATTGTTAAGATTAAATGAAATATTCTACGAGAAACAACATGATTTAGCTATTTAGGAAGACTAAATTTTAGATAAAACCATTCTGTATTTTTTGTTAAGAAACATGGACCAATAAACACTATTCTCATCAATTTCTTCAATAACTAAAGGTATGTAATGCATCTAATTTAACAAGTATTTCAACGTGGCCCTCACCATCTTCAGAGTTGACTGACCTCGGGGAAGTCTCTGACTTCGCATCATAAGGATAAGAGAGACCTATAATTAAGGACAATGCGAATAGATCTTAGTCGGTTTCTAGTGGCAAATCTGCAATCGATTCTCATGGCATCGTTGATACCGTATCAATTGTTTCAGGCCAAAGGTAAAAATATCGTATTTGCTGGTTGGAGTGGTGTCGCCTGCACTGGAGTGGAGTGTACTGGAGTGCCCTGGAGTGGCCCGGAGTGCGGGCTAATGAGGGGTCGGAGCGGGCTCTCGGGCACGTTCGTGGCCCACTTGTCACTCGCCCGTGGCCCTGTTTGCGACTCTTGCCCGGGTTGAGTCAAGTTCCATTTTACATTGGCCACAAATAGTTTCGGTTGAAATTGATCTGGGAGGGTTAACTTCGGTTCAGTCGTAAGGCCGTTTCTTAAAGGAGAGCAAAGGAGATAGGAGATCCAGAGAGACAGGAGGTTTTTTTTAAGGGGGTGAGGTCTAAGTTTTTGTATTGTTTTGGGTTTAAATTTTTTCGGAGCGAACCAAAACTAGTTATTATTTCTGTGCTTTGAAACAAAAACGGAGATAAGGAACTAACATAAAATATTGAATTTTTTTTCAATTTAGCATATATTTTATTATATTTATTATAGTTATGGTTCTGAATACGCATCCACTGTTAAGGCATAAAGAATCTTGAGAAGCGAAAAAACTACGAATATTACGAAAATAATTTTTTTATATTTAGACAGAATAGAGAAGTTTTATTAAAAATTAATCAAATTAAGGAATTTGATACAGCATGATTTTAACGAAATTTATTGAAACTTGATTTTTAAATTTTATTTTGGAAATGAAAATTAAAATTTAGTATTTAAAATTAAGAATTTAAAAATTCTAAAATAGATATGAGTGTGATAATAAAACAAAGTCAATAGTTTCTATTAACTATTTAGTGACCGACCCAAACATTCAAAATTATAAGAAAATAAATTACCTATATACCTGTTTGAAAAAGTGAATAAACACCAAAAGATGGAAAATGTCTTTTTGTGCTAAAAAAAATCCCCAAGCTTTATCTACACATAAGTGGAGAGATGGGAAAATAACTATAGATATAGCTCCATTCATTGTATTTTTTATTTAATTTGAAAATTAAGTTAATTTGCCTTCCTATTACTATTATTATTTGTTCTGTAACCTATGTGTTCTGTCCTAATTATGTGTTCTGTCCAGTGAATGTTTGACTCCATTGATATTAACTTACTCCTCTGATACTGCCTTAATCACTCAGTTTCATAATACTTTTTAATTTTTTTTTGTCTTAGTGTTTCTATTTTTCACTTTTGTGCTGTGTAGGCAGAATTTTTTTTTATTTTATTGTCAATTAAAGTGATTTAAGATTATTTTTCAGTTAAAATTTCAAAAGTTTGAAAAAGGGAATAAGTCCATCAACTTTTTATTTACTTTTGAGTATGATATAAATATTTTCCATTATAGATTACTTAATTTAAAATATTTTAGAACCATTGAGCTGTTTTTTCAATATTTGTTTGTTTTACTTTCAACATTTTTAACAATTTAAAGTGAAATAATCCATTATTTTCAAACAAATTTAACACCATACTATCGTATATTGATTAACTACCGTGAAATGGTAACTATGGCACACAAATGGAGTGTTTTTTCACCTTAACAGAAATTAAAAGTTGTTCACTAAAATAAATTAGACAAGGTCAATGGTTTTTGTTATTCTTAACACGTTCAATTAACTGTAATATGAACCGTTTTCAAAGTGTGGATTAAAGTTTCAAATTATTTATTTACCTATTTATTTTAAATTTTAAAAATATTTTTTAAATTATAAAAATATTTTTAACTTACTTTAACTTAACTGTAAATACTTTATCCAATGCTATATACCATTTACAAATGTTGCGTAATTATCTTTCAATAATGATAATCTATTAAAAGTTCATTCCAAGCTTAATTTATAAGAAAATCAATAAATAAGTGTTTTCTTATACAAAACTGATTTCATTGTAAAATTAAATTTTTAAAGAAAAGACATAGATGAACAGTAAAATATTATTTTAACATCATTGGTACATATTTTGATGAATTGTTTGTCTAAATTGTGAAGAAAAATTCACTCTTGCAACAAAAAACTGATATTTCTCTAACACCATCAATTTCACAATAATGATACTATCCACACCATTCTATCTTTAAGGTTTATTTACTTATGATTTGAATATATTTTGTGTTATAAATGAATTTCTTATTTATATCAGTCCACTTTTTCTTTAAACTCGATGAGTATTTCACTTATTTAACCAGATCCCATTAGGCCAAAGTTACCCTAACGTAATAAAAATTCATTAATACAAAAATCACGATGTGAAACAAAATAGTGAGATTTAAAATAGTTCAAAGACTTTATAATTGATTGAAAAATATGACCTAGCAGTTCTGAATCATGTTCTTTATCGCCTTTCCAAAGAAAAGTTTTAAGGTTAACAAAAATCGACAGTTTAATTCTACCTAAGTTGGAAGACTCCTAATAGTAATCGTGTTTTAGGAATTTCAATACTCCACTTTGATATCATGACAACAATTCTGCCTGTCCTCCCTAGAAGTGAATAAGTGATAATCACATTCTTTTATTGTAGATACAGCACGTAGAATCTCTTTCCGATGGTTGGGCCAAAGTTTCCCTGAAGGACGAAAGTTACCCATTTTACAATAGGACCACTAATCTATTTTTGAAATTAGAGTTAATGGTAATTAAAAATATTCCGTTGAGTTTAAAATAATTATGACCACACGTGCCCGATTAGAGCAATCAACAATTAATGTTTTCCTTAGTTTTTTTATTTCTTAGTTTATTATTATTGATAAATTTCGTACGCATTAAAGTTAAGCTATTTAATTTAGCATATTTTAAAAAAGTGTAGCTTATTATTTGGTCTGGGACCACCCTTAAATCCTATGTGATTCTGACTCGTCTAGGTGTCTACTATCCCCCTAGAAGTGTGACCCAACATTTATGGGACACCCTGTATACGCTTTCTGTTTAAAATGTTATGTCAACATCAAGTATGTTGCAAGTATGGGAATTTTTAAGATTAATAGTTTCATCGATCATGCTGATTGATCTGATCATTTTACTGATCGAAATTAATATCCTGCAAATAAACTGTAAAAACGTAAATAAAACTGTAAAAAATTCGATCTACACTTGATTTGGCCAACATCTAGTTGTTTTGTCATCATCATACCGGAATGTGATAGTGGTGCTACTGATTTTATACTATATTTTACATTAAATGCAAAGTAAAATCAAAAATTTAAAAAGGTAATTTAGATCACAAAACTCATCTAAATTTACTAGAAGATAATCGCTGACAAATACATAGCCTTTCAGAGGTATTTTAACATGCATTTATTAGCATTAACGAAATCCGATTAAAAAACGCCGATTAGTTAAAGACACATCAAGAACGTGTCCGTAGGTTCAACACATTATGGTGTCTTGAAGGTACACCATAAGGTGTTTTGGCATTCAAATATCTATAAAATAAATAAAAGGATTGAGATATGGTGATTTCTAATATCAAAACTAAATACTCAGAATATCGGGGATTCACCTATTATATCCCAATTAATCATATCATCATTAAAAGGGAAGAAAAATGTTAATGTAGAGGTGCTCTAAATGTTACTTTCAGCTTTTAAAAACAGTTAATTTATTATAATTATTTAACTTTTTATTCAAAGGGCTGATTTCACGTTAGCAACTAAATAGCATAGTTTATATTAAATATCGACAACTAATTCAAATTTCCGTTCATTTCCTAATTTTAAAATTTAGTGTCCTTAGGTACAACAGTCTCCCCTATAATTAAAAAGATTCTCTTAAAATATACCTATTATAAGTGTTAACGTTAAGAGTTTTCCCAAAGAGAGCAATATTTTAAAATAAAGAGCATATAATGAATTGAGATAGAAAAAAGATTTTAAAGAACTCAAAAATTTAGAAGAGCTTAGTGAGTATTTAAAAAAATCTGTCGACTTTTTCGGACGAAGTTTCGGACGTAAAATTAGGTTGTAATCGAAAACTTGGACGTTAACTTAAAAACGTGAAAATCGTGAACTTGAAAAACTATGAAGGAAGTTTCTGTTAGTGCTAAATATAAATTGTTTATCACAGTTAATTTTATAAAGATATCACAGCTTATTTAAAACAAAAAAACCTTTCATAAGTTTAAAGAAACCACTCTAAAAAAGAATGTAACTGTAATTTTCTGTTCCATATAAAATTAAAAAGAGAATATTAAATGTTGTTTACTAATAAAAAAAAATGGAAACTATACGGTCAATTTATGTAAGTTTTTATATGAAACCTTATATTATACAAATTTTGTAATTATTACTTCAAACTTTAAATAGATCAATAACAATAAATACTTAAAATGTCATATTACATTTCTGAAATTTTTGAGTTTTCATTCTTAAACTTTTAAAGTTGATTTTATTTAATTAACTTTTAATTCGACTTTAAAAACGTGGAATTAATAATAAATTAATCTTTCTTCCTTTAAAAAATTTCTTAAATTTCGATCCTAGACATGATGTAAAGAAAATATGATTTTGAGCATCTATTATGAAAGTTTGCAAATATTAACTACTTCTGAAAATATTATATAGGAAGGTTGATTTTTACTTATAAAATTTATTGCTAATCCTGAAAGAGATGTGATTATTTTTGAATTTTTATATAGTATCATATGGTTTTTCATTTAATTACTCTCTTTTCTTTTTTGTTTATATTTTTACTTGTATTCCTATTGTGTTTTTTTTTTAGTTTTGCTTACTACTAAATTTCTTTGAAAGTTCACATTACTCGTATCTTTAATTCATTTATATTAGAATAACATTTGACAATGCACTTAAAGAAATGTATTGATAAAAAACTTTTATCCGCGCTACTTCTTGTTTAAAAAAAAATATATCTCCTTATAATTTGAGGTTTTAACTACTAAAACTGTATCCCATTATTTATAGAAACATAATTCAAACACTAGTTATGGTAAATAAGTGCTTAATAACGTATTTGTTAGCGTAATAGTTTTAAAATAAATTTTTTAAGTGATTCTCGCTTTTGTAGATATTAATCTTCGCCTTTCGTGTGTACGAAAATACGGTACAAAAAAGTTACTCATGAAAAATCACCACCTCATACATAATTACTAAAAATACTACCAATGTTAATCGTTATCAATGTTAAACTTTATAACTAATTTTTTATAAATAAATGTATTCAGACAACTATTAAAATATCAACAGGCATCACCGATGAAAGTTCTTAAATTTTAAGTAATTAGTAAAACACTTTACAGAAATATGTTTGATACGAAATTGTGTGAACTAATCATGTTTTATAATTTGCAATGAAAAGTTTAAAAGAAACTTTTAAAAACCAATAGCTGGAAAAATCTCTCCTATTAGCTAAACAGAAAATGGAATTTCTTTTATCAATTATGCGAAGGTATTAAAGAACAAATGAAACAATTTCGATTTGACTTCAAAACTTATAAAGCATAATTATGGTGTAATATTAAAATACTCTATTTTAAGATAATCGTATAATTTGAATTTGTTCAATTTATTTATTATTGTATCTTTAATTATTTTATTCAGTTAAAATGGTTTTTCAAGCAGTTAATTTGGAGAAAAATGCTTTATTCTACGAAGTTACTTTTTGGTAGATGATCTCATGTAATAACGTAAATAAAATTATAACATGACAAGCAGAAACAAGGAGCAGTTTAAGATTGGTTCTAGATAATAAACTTCAAAATATTATTCTAAGTTTGATCCATTAGATTACTAAAAAAAATCGGCGAACCACTTAATTCATTTAATGAAATTACATAATTAAATTATAATGTATTTTGAAATATAATTCTTATTACTTTAATAATTTTAACTTAAGAAACATCTATTAAAAAATTAGCTAAATTACCTAGTCAACATGTAGCAATAAAACTATCAAAGACTTTTTTTATAAGAAACTTACTATAAATTTTATTTTTGAAATTTAGTAAAAAATGTAAATGTTTTTAAAGAGAGTTTGTGTTTTGGAATAAAAGTTATTAACGTAAAAAGATTTAAAAAACATTTGTAAGAATATACAAATGTTATTTAGTAATACCTTTTCTCAGTAAAAATAAAACAGAATAATTTCTAAAGGAATACAAGCATTTTAATATTAATAAACAAAGTTCTAAAGTTTAAAAATAGTTGAAAGACCATGAGAAAATAGAAGATATTAAAATACATCTAAAAAAGAAATAGCTTAACAACTGTTAAAAATTTCTCAGCTAAAAAAAAATCCCATAAAGTCTTTAAAAGTTTAAAAACAAACTAAAAATTTTATTTAAGAGTTCCCTAATTAATTATCTAATGGTCAGTAACATGGATCTTTTTAAATAATACTAGCATTTTATTTTAGTTTTGAAATGAAAAGAAATCCTTAGTGTAAAAATATGTTGCTTAATGTTTATTAAACGTTATAAGGTAAAAATAACTAACGGATTCTCAGAGTTTTTGGGTAAAATAATGATTAAAAGTTACTTTTAGGAAGTTAAAAACTAATAGAATAATAAATTTTTAAGAATTAAATCATTGTTTTTAGCTCATCTTTTAATCAACTACTTGAACTCTATATTTCTGAACTACTTTGCATTTTCATCTAATAATTGAAAAACTTTTAACTTAGTTTCGCCAATAGCTTTTTCAATACTTGTAAAAATAGTTGAGCAAAAGTTGAAAAGTTTGGGAGTTTCAGTTAAGCAAGTAAAAAACTTTCTTTACAGTTTAGTAATTCGTTCAAACATAAGAACATATCAAAGGAAAAGGGATTAAAGTAGGAATAAGAAGAAAACGCCTTGACTTTCTTTTAAAAAATACCGTAAAAGTCACTTAAACGCATATTGGCAACAAAGTAGCCCATAGAGAACGTTTATTTACACCGACAAAGAACTCAGTCCAACTTTGAATTTCACATGACCTTAAACATCCCGCGCAGCACAAACTTCCCAACTCCGTCCCCTCTTTCCCAAATACGTCCCTTTTCGGTCCCATTCACGTGAATTCTCAGTAACGTGGACAAGCAGGGGCTCGACAAGAGTTGTGCGGGCGGCCTCGCGAGCCGCTGCCGAGGCCGTCCGTCGAAGATGCGGGAGGCGTACTCACCACCAGCTGGCTCTGGCGAAGGGTAGGGAGAGCAGGAGGAGCAGGCCGCCCGTCATGTTGCGGTCTCCGGCCTTCCGGGCCAGAACCGCCTTCACTCACTCGCCCCGCCCTCTGGTGGCCCCACCTGTTGACAATGACGTGGGACTGTCAGTTGTCCGTTTCGCATTCTCGCCACTTTCCATTGCGCTCGCTGGAATGGAGATTGATGGAGTTTTTTGGAGGGTTATCTTTTAGGGATTTTTCCCGCGTTTGCAGTTTTTCGCTCGTTGCTGCGGTGGATACAGGTGGTTTGCAACTTGTTGACTGCGAGGGAATTCGAGGGGGGGGGGAGTATCGGAAGGAGCTTTGATGAACTCTTGGCGTGGGATCTTTTTGGGACTTTTCCCGCGTTTGTAACTTTTCTACCCATTGATCGGGTGGATACAGGTGGTTTGGAAATTGCTGACTGCAAGGGACGGAATGAGTTATTCGAATTTCTGGGGGCGTTATCTTTTAAGTTTAAAGTTATAAGATGGTTTAAGTAATTAGACTTTTTTCAAATCATATTGATTAGAAAATTGTTTTGTAACATGTTGTGTATGAGTGAATTCAAGTATAAAACCGGAATATAAGTGGCGCATTGAGTTTAGATAAAGGAGCTTAGTATATATCTTATATTACTCCAAAGTATGTATAACTGCCAAGGGCACTTCAAAGTTATTTTGTTTCTTTAAGTTTCTCTCATATGAGCGAAAAGTCAAAAAAATTTCTTTTCAAAAATCCTATGTAAACTTTCACTTTAAAAATGTCTTGTGACTCGTAAAGTTTATTTTTTTAATAACTGCTTTAAATACACCTTGATTAGAGAGTAGTTTTTAATTATTAGTTACGTGATTCTAAAATTTTTTAAAATGTTATCCTTAAAGGGATTAAAAATCATTAATCCTCGTCATAACTGTAAAAAAGAATCGTAAAATAATGTCTTCAAAAGATCTTTAAGTTCGCAAAGCCCGTCAATTTTTACATCAACACGAGTCATATCATTATCATTTATTGTACATTACTTTATGTTGCATAGGAGTTGCCATGGCCTAGGTTAGCCTGAAAATTTTATCTTATGTCTTGTTTGGCACTCCATATCCTTATGTGGATCTGGTGCCCTTAAACCCTAAACCAACCAACCTTCGCCTAGGTATGAAAAATCCCCCAAGATTATTTACATTCTTTTTAAAAAAGAATCACTAGCTTTAATTACTATTGTATTTTTTTTACTGTAATTTTTTCTGTCCTTTTAGATATTCAAATATTGAAGTTTTTACAGTAGGATTTATTATCAACCTTCAAAACCGGTTAATTCGGTATACCGTAATTATTAATTTGTTTTAAAACCAGATTGAAAAATCTTAACTGGATATGTGTTAATGCTTATCTGTTATTGTTTTTTTATTATAAAACTTCAAAACTTTTAAAATCTGCAACTAAAATCTCACGATGCCAAGTCGTTCAAAAAGAACCACATAATACAATAATATCTACTAAGAAAGTAATCACTAGTTCTTTACCTACGAAAAACTAAAGATTCTTGCATAGAAAATTATATGCTAACTCAAAGAAACCTCATTTTACCTGATAAATAAAATACAGAATGTATGAAAATAATGACCGTAAAAAATATATTAATAAAATAAATTGTGTTTTAATAAAAAACATATTGTATAAAAAACATATTATAAACACATATATAAAAACACATAATATATAAACAACAAAATTTTGAGAGAACTAAACTCTTTTAGTTTAAAAGTTTAATATATCTTTGAAGTTTTACTTTTGTTTTAACGAATAAGAAAATCGGGATATCTTTAAAAAACAATTGTTCAAAAAAGTTACATTTAAAAATATAGTAGTGTTTCAAGCTGATTATCATGCTTTTCTTTAAAAATTGAAATTCAAAAAGAAAGTAATCGGAGTTTGACGAAAAAAAATAATACTTATATTAGAAAACCTCTATGCTGAAATTATGTAAATGGAAATTTTTGCGTAGGTAGTTTATTGGGAACAGTTCATTTAGAAAGTCCCCCCCCCCGTTTTCAATGCCAAAAATAGCCTAATCTTGTTAAATTATTTTTTATAAACAATGCCATTCTTAATTCGAAAATACACATTTTTCCATGTTATACATTCCATTACTTTTAGCTTTGAAATAATTACTAGTACGTTAAAAAACTAGTTATACTAAAGTATTAGGATACGTTACAGTATGTTTGGCGAGGAAAAAAATAATTTTGGAAAACTAGGTTTAAAAGATAAGACATAAAAGGTAGATAGGTAAAAAAAAAACAAGTCTTGAATACTTATAATAATATTATCTCTAATTAT
The DNA here is from genome assembly GCA_963680715.1 of Tetragnatha montana. NCBI lineage: Eukaryota > Metazoa > Arthropoda > Arachnida > Araneae > Tetragnathidae > Tetragnatha > Tetragnatha montana. The sequence goes on from OY796679.1 coordinate 31,585,431, forward strand.
TTTTATTGTATGCAAATATTAAAATATAACCCTTACTTTTAAAATTAAAATATTTAACAGAGTAGTATAAACAATTCTATGTAAAAGCTATGAAAATTATAAGACCCATGAGTAGTACCATGATATAAAATATTTTTCACTGATAACTTAACCCCTTTTATCGCTCTAAATTATTCATATAACATCCCTTATTAGAGTATTTATTTAGATTTTAAGTACATGATTAATTAATGCTTTTAATTAGTATGTTATACATTTATGTTGAATCTATTTTCTCTTCTAGCAATCAATTAATTCGTCATTTCGTCATATCATTCATTTATATTTACAAGGTTTAATCTTATTAAAAAAATACAGTTTAGGTTTTTCCGTATAAAAATTCATCAACCTTTGCATCCATGTGGTGAAAAAAATGTTCCTACATTCAAACCTGATCCTACCGAAATTCTAAAAAAATGCTTTTTGTTGTCGAGTTCTTCTTTATCTTTTGAAAATACTTTTATAAAACTATAATAAGTTATTTATTTGAGAAACTTTACAAGATTGCTTTCTTTTCAAAACCACCTTTAAGTTCGTTTTTTGTATCCGGTATACATCCCAATTTTTCTTGGGATCATTAAGATTTATTATAATTATAATTATGTGGTAAACAAATTATACTTAGAAAAGAATGTTTTATAATTTTTTAAAGTAGAAAATCATGTTGAAAGATTCCTTTTAATTATTTCTTTTATTTTAAAAATAACTCTGAATTTATGATAAATTACCTTTATTTTAACAAACTCTCAATTATCTATAATACGGGCTAATTTTTTGTACTTCTAAGTTAGATTTATATTGTACCTTTAACTCGTCACTTTTCGAACTTGTCTTTTTGTTATGAAATTTAAATATGCTTTATAAGTATTACAATGATTTGAAACATTTTTTTATTAAAAGAAAGAAAATATTGTCTTAACTTCACCCATGCTAAATTTAAAACACAGTTATTTTAACAGAAGAACTAAAATCTGTGTTCAGTTAAAAAATTAGAAGATATATCAAACGGTTTTTTAAAATAAACCTTAAAAAAGAAGTATTCTACACACACAACTTGCCTCAAAATGGGAGTTTTTGTTCATTAGGAGTAACTACACATCGTTTGTAATACCAACTCGACTAACTGTAAATTGTGAATATTTTTCATAACCTTTTTCTTCTTTCCAATGAACTATGTATCTTATTTTAAAAGTCAACTACTTTATATTCCAAACAAGATTTCTGGAATATATCCCCTCATTCAAAAACGTGGTTAATATTTCATACAAATGTGGCAATTACAAGAAAAGATCACGTTCAAACACCATTTCACTTCGACATTTCCTCCTATTCTGTGAATTACCAACACCATTTCTGCAACTCTGTATAAATTTCTTTAAAATTTATAATCCATTTACCTAATTTAATACTGTTGGAGGAAGGCACACGTCGTAATCCTATAAATTATACCTTTTTTCAATCTGTTTTAGAGCTATAGCTCCACTTTTTCTGTGGATGGATAATCAAACTATACCTTTGAGTAGTGTGCAAATAATTAAATGAAATGAATAATTATTAACGATAGATTTCTAAAAACATTTATCGTATTTGAGTAATAAAACTTTTCAAAATTATTTAAACCACTAAATAATTTCGTCCAATACTAATGTGCTGTTTCTGTGCAGTATATAAAGGGGAATCGTTGTTATTATTTACTAAGGTAATTTAGGTTTCTGCGGGATAGATGCACTTGTGTGTTGCTATACTATAGTCATCCATATTTCAGATGGGACTATTGATTTTTTTTTTAAGTTTTAGACATAAACAACTACTTAAACTTTTTTTTAGATTATAAACTCTTTCATACAATAAATAGCATCATTAGAAATTCAGTGAGAAAAATGAGTACAAATTAATTTTACCTAAAGGCGATGATTTTTTAAATGTAACTGAATTTCTTAAATCAAATAACCTTTATTTATATGTATGTTGATGCACTTTGATATATCTTGCTCAAAAATTTTTGCCAGCCACTTCGATGGGGAGCCATGACAACTTATCCAGTCAGAAGTTTGAAATTGGAAGAAAAAGACTTCTGGAGTAGAAAAAATTCACGTTTTTTGATTTTGTTGCAGATGGCATACTTAAGATGTGTGTCAGACTATTTAAGTTCAATTATACTAATAGGATACGGTCTATTTTCACCATACTCTTACATCAGAATAAAAAAAAATATTTTTCCGAACTGTATAGTTTCTAAATGAAATGAACAAGAACATAGGTGTTTTTAATTATGCAATGGTATATGGAAAATCAATTGGTCATACACTTTTTCCTAAAATTAAGAATAAAATGATACTCTAATACAAAACATGTCCATGGTATTACACAAAACTAAAATAATTTACTTCAACTATTATAACCCGATGCATTTTTAAAGAACACACATTTGTTTATCCTTCGTTTATTAATTTTAAACACAAGCAAACGATAAATCAGTTAAAATAAACCTAAATAGCGGTAATAGAAAAAGCGAAGTAATACCGCTATCCAAATCAACGGCTCATAAATGTTCGAATCTCTTGCTATAGAAATAGTATGGATAGTAACGGGAGTTGACATTTTAATAAAATAACAGAATAAAACATACTTGCGTTGTTGGAAACTGAAATAAAGCTCCATATATATCTTATTGATGTCAGTAGATAACTATATTTCTGGGCTTAAAATTTCAAAAAAAAAGTTTATTTAATAATAAATATTACTGTAACGGGAGTTGACATTAATAAAAACACCTTACCTTGATGACAGATTATGAAGAATGAAAAAAAAAAGGTTAAAAGATATTCTTAGGGACAAGCGTTATTGGCTTGTTTCGTATTTTTAAGGATCTTTATTTACATAATTTTACTGCTTTTTTTACTAATTAAAAGCTAGAAATATTTAATTTAATCTACTTTACTTAAATCAAAGCTCAAACAGAAATTGCTTAATTTTCATGTTTTACCTTCGGGACAGCAAATGTAAGCAAATTTTGAAAATGACCCATACAGAAAAATACCAAATAATTGTTCAAATACAAACACAAATACAAATTAAGTCAACCAACTACAGGCAAGCGCCTAACAAGGTTGGTCCGGTCCATTTATTCATTCCATATATTCAAAACTAATAAAAAAAAGTTTTTAGTAAATAGTACCTAGTCTAAACAAATTAAAATGAACATTTGTTCAAAAAAGGTTGAAATCGTTTTAATTATAGCCTTTTCATAGTATTTCCACCCTTTTGTTGACTTTGTGTAATTTGTATTAATTGTAATTATACTATTTTATATTTACGTGAAAATTTTAAACTTTTATATGGTAACAATAACAATCAATTTGCAAAATAAGTTTGAAAACTTTCGAATTTATGTTACGTAAAAGTACGCATAAAGCGTGATTAAAAACTTCTAAGCGAAAATGCTAGGGGCTGTACATTATCCAACGACTGTTCGGGTCCCCGAAGCAATCCCGAGGCGTTAGAGCGCGGGCTAAAAGTTGCCAAAAGCAGTAAAAGTGGGCTATATGGGTGCATATCAAGCAAAGGATTAGGGGTAGAAATAAAATTCCAGTGTCAATTATGATGTTTAACTTATAAATAAAAACTGTATAAAGTTTTTGTCCTTATGAGGTAACCTTCGAAATGCAACAATTAAATAGTTATTATTCTAACATTTTTTTTTGCCCATTAATTTTGAATCACCCTGTATGTATTCTTTCATACCATATAAATTCGAAAGGTGTTTTTTAACCTTTTCCTTGAAAATTGATCGTTAATTTTACCATTAAAAATATTAGAATTTTCAAATGAATATAAAATAATTAGCATAATTAACTAATTACACAAATAAAATACAACCTAAAAATCTGTAGCGCCTGTGACCCTGTGACGCGGGTTGCTGAACTACACATGCTTGGATCTCGCGTCGCTTCCTTTAAAAGCTAAACGTTTTGTGAGAAGTTGGGTTTCGTTTTTATTTCTCGTAGCATGTGCGGCGCTGGGTGCCTGTAGTTTGTAAAATCGAAAATCCCTCCGTAGTTCAGCCCCCACGTCGCAGCACTTTCTTTTTTCGGCAGATTTTCTGAATGTTTTCTCTTTGAATTTTGGTTACTTTTTGTTTACTAATCTGTGTTAGCTATTTACCTTTGTTATTAACATGTTGTAATGTTTGTGTGGATATTAAAATTAATATATTACTAAGAATCCTGTTCATTGTGCTAACACTTTTTGTCATACAATAAATCCTTAAATTAATAAATCCTATCTTTATGTAAATTTCAAGAAAAAAAGTAGTAAAACATAAAAATAGTGAACATTAATTAAAAGGTTTAGATATTGAATGCTTTTTAACTTGCATTAATTGTTTCTAAATGTTCAACAAACTTAAAACAAATGGGAAAATATATATTTGGTGTATTTTTTTTTATAAAATCTTTTGTAATTAGTGTATTGAAAGTGCCATGCTTGAAACCTATGTATTAATAAATAATAAAGTAAAATTTTAAAATATATCTGATATGAATGTCATACATAGATCTATAAATGTATGTTTTTAATTTCATTAGGTAATATAATTTTTTTAAATACGTACATCTATTATTATAACAGTTCAAAAGATATATTTCAATCTAATAAACAATAAAACCTCGTTAATGATACTGTGATAAAACTGTGTCAAGGTCACTCAAAAATTAATTATCATGTTTTTATTCATATTGTATCTTAGAAGTTATTCACAATTAGGTAATGCTTATAATATTGTAAATATAATAATTAACAATTGTAAAAAATTGCGTTATATTATTCAAAAATTTATTACAAATTGTTTAGGCTGGTTATTGAAACAAAATTTTATTACATCAAATAGAGTAATATTTCGTTTGAATTACCTTTATCCTCATTTAGTTTTTACTTTGTCTGGAATTGAAACTTTAAATTTGCAAATTTTTCTTTGATTTCCAAAGGTTAAAGATTTTAGTTATGTAATTAAGTTTTGTGATTTAGGATAATAATAAAGGTTCTTTTCCGGGCAAGTGGGCCTTGGTCGAATGGATGATGGTAAAATCCCAGACGTTTCGTCTGCGGCAGACATTTTCAAAGGTCAAAGTAAATATTACAAAGTTAAATTTTGAAATTAAAATCACCTCTGCATATATACCGCTGCATTTGTATATTTTTACTTTGACCATTGAAAATGTCTGCCGCAGACGAAACGTCTGGGATTTTACCACCATCCATTCGACCACGGCCCACTTGTCCGGAGAAGGACTTTCATTATTATCCTAACTCCGACCGTGAAAGCCTTCATTGTTATTTTGTGATTTAGTTTAAATATTTCAGAGGGAATGGAAATACAAAAACCAATTTAACTTTACTTAAATGGTTTATGTAAATACTTGATTTGGAATGAAATACATTTAAAAATTTTATTATTTCGTTTATAAAAATTATAATAGTTTGCTTTAAATATCAATGATATTTTTTCTACACATACAAGTATAGCTATGATAGAGTTAGAAATATTGCAGCAATTCTTTTGTTTAAGGATAAATTTTTATAAATTTTATTAGAAATTCTTGAGTTAATAATATCATAACAACCACCTGGAAATAAACGAGGTCTAAAAACATGTCAATCAATGAATACCTGGAAATAAATGAGAACAATTAATTCAAATTTTTCGATTGAAAAACTAGGGCAGATGAAGACTAACATTTTTAATTAACTATACATTCAGAAAAATAACGAAATAACGAAAAGTGTTTTAAAGTTTTATATTTTGATAAAACTATCAGGAAACTATCGACGAAAAAAACTTTTTTTTAGAATAGAGATTTAAAATGCTTACTTTCAAGGGTTTTTAAAGAAGAATTATTTGGATACTTAAGTTAGTGAAAAAGTTAAAAATATCCCTCTGTATTAAAAAATTTTCTTTAAAAATTGAGTGGTTATAATTATATTTAGTGTTAAAATTTCCAAATGCGTATTTTTATTTTATTGTAAATATTGTAATGATTAGGTTGCCACAGCGAAAAAGATATACTATGTAAACAAATCAATATATTTAAAAGTTTAAAATACTACTAAAACCGTTTGAACAAAAATATTACAAAAATCTCTTTAAAAAGAAGCTCTCTAACACGTTTAAATTCATATTATAAATAAAAGGAAAATTAATTAATATATTTGAATATTAAAAAAGTGAAGTGTGTTTTCTGCTGTATTAAAATTCATAGTTTTTTGCGTTGTAACTGTGACTTTATCCGTAATATACAAAAATTGAAATACTTTGAAAAAAATATTTTTGTTTAAAAAAAATCCAACAGGTTACTCGGAATCATTAAAAGAAACAGAACATTTTGATACCAAATTTTTTTTTTCTTCTGGAAAACGTTCACCGAAAACTTTTTTTAGAATAGAGATACCTAGAAGAGGAAGAACACACCACAAACACCAAATCAACAAAAAAAATTAAATAACAAATACCTGTATATTATGTAAATAAATACACTGGTATTATAAAATTTTATTAAACAATTCAGTTTAGTAATTGATTTAATTTTATGCGAAGAGATATTTTTTACTTCGCTTAGATGCTGGGTTGATTTTAAAAAAGCAAGTTGAGTCTGTTTTAAGATACAAGTTCATGCAAAAGATTCTAGTCCGAGTGGCGAATGGCAGGAATCGCCGAATCAATCCATAGAAATAGTAAGAACTAGAATGAGCATTAAAGAGAACCTTGCAAGGCAAGTGTAACGGTGGCAGACTTTAAAAAAAAATAATAATGCAAGTCCTCATTTAAGGGACATTTTCCCTGCATTCCGCAAAAGCCCATTTCTTCATTTAAGTAACCGTAAATTAATACAATGCACAAGTATTTATGTTTCATTCTTACTTATTTATCCTCTTCGCGCCAAGCTGGCATATCAAGTCTCTTTCTCCAAGCACCTCTGTCCTTGGCCAATCCTCTTGCCTCCTCCTATTAATTTAATTTTGCTTTGCACAGAACTTGGTGCATAGGGTAGGTGGGGGTAAAACCCCGCGCTGAGCAAAACCACGCACCGCGATTTTTAATTCTTAATAATCGATTCAAAAGTTGATATCCAGGTGACTGGTTTGTCTCATTGTGTTGTGACCCATTGTTCCATCAAAGTTCTTACCTCTAAGTCAATCAAGAGTTTAAAAAATGCTGCAAGTTTGTTTTTCATCACTTAGATGTAATTTTTCTAATCTTTTACTTTAACATGGTAAAAATAGGGCTTGAGGACAAAAACCAACAAATAACTCGTAATATAATAGCACTTAAACTTCAGTTTCGTTTTGAAATAATTGCCTCAACATGTCTCCAAAAATAAAATGGCTTGTTTTTCCGAATAAAGTGAAACGGGTATTTTGGGGCGAATCCCGGCAGCCTCAAAAGTTTGGGGATTTGCTCCAAAAGGAAATTAGGATACTCACAGGATCTCTAAAAAGGTGAATAAAGGTTTCCAAGATGTCAACCCTCCACCTGAAACTATCCTTTACCCCTTTTGAAAGGTACAGGGGACACATAGAAATGACTTTACAACACATTCCTGCTCAGACCATCAAATGTAAATTTCACCATCATTAAAAATACTAGTAGAGAATTTCTGGCTCTCTCTACACAAGACCACTTCGAGAATCAGTGATAAAACTTATCCGAGACTAACAAGGAGGAGAATGCTCATGCTCATCCTTCCAATTGTACTTGGATTTATGTTGACTTCTGCATGATGCTAAACGGCTGCACATCCCTTCAAGTCTTAAATAGGGGGAAATGACGGTTTAAAGTAGAGGTTTAACATCATGGACATCTTTATTCAACTTTTTAGGGAACTTGTCAGTCCTAAACTCGTTTTAGTGAATAGAAATACTTAATGGAGCTCAACAGGTTGGCAATTTTGATCAAAATAAATTATGTTTATGTTTAATATTGTTGGGTAATTTAGGAATAACAAAACAATGTTAAAAAAATTATTTCTTGTATTTTCATATCGCAATAATCTAGTTTTTTCCATTATACGTAAGATCGTAATCTAAGACCTCCAATTGAAATTTTGGGATTATCTACCCTCTTTTGACCACAATGTTAAGAAACTGAAAATTGCGGGGCTTTACCCCCACCTACCCTATATCTTTTCCAAATAAGCCTTGATCTTCCTCTTTTATGTCTTCCGTCGGGTGCTCAAGTGAGTTCGATGTTAGCAGGGCAATCCCGTTTTGAACGAAGGATATGGCCAGTCCATCTCCATCGTCTCTTCAAAATCTCTTCATGAATGGGCGATAATTTTGCTTTTTTCTAATATATATTTATTTGATGTGTTAGGGGCCAGATTTTTTTTCCAGAGAAAATTTTTAAGATAATTCTTAAACATTTGTAATGGAATGTTTATAATTTATCTATTTCGGTTTTACGGATGTTCCAACATTCAGCACCATATAAAAATATAGAGCAAACAGTAGCTTTAAAAACATTTAATTTTGTGTTGATTTTTTATATCTGAAACTCTCCAAAATTCTTGAAGGCTTCTGAAACATATTCTAGCTTTTATGATTCTTTGTCCTCACTGCTGCCTCGTTGCTTATTTACTATTGCTCTAAGATATGTGAAGAAATCAACTTCTTCCACTTCTTCAGAATTTATTTTTATCCTATTACTATTAGATTTTGCATTTATTCTTATGATTTTTGTTTTATTCTTGTTAATTCGTAAACCAATTTGATTTGCATATTTATTGAATTTTTCTGTTTTATTTTCAAGTTATGATTAATTCACTGAATGTTTATTTAAAATAATCATAGATAGAAAAAGTTCTTTTCAATAAAAATTTATAGAAGTTAAAAAAAGATAAATGATGAACAAAGTTAGTTTTTCAACTCTTGATTAATTTATCAGTTTAACACTTTGTCTTAAAATATTTTGCTGCATATTTCGCTCATTTCTCTCTCTCTCTCTCTTCTTCTCCCTAATAGTACAGTCAAATTAGGCGAAAAAAGGGCCGGAGGTAAACATTTAGAAAAACAAGCAGAGACCCCCTGGGATGTATTAAGGGGGGTCTGAGGATGCCTCACCTGAAAATCCCAAAAAATCCGTTGACGGGTTTTCCGCCATTTTGAAAAATAAGTCGGCCATATTGGATTTTTCCATAGTTCATAAAAACAGCTATAACAGGCGAACTAATTGGTTTAAAATCTTCATTCTTGTTTTAAAATGCGTAATTCAGTGCGTTCTTTAAGTTTCATGCATCAATTATTGCTTCTAAACCATAGATTTTTTTAAAATTAAGCTAAAATAGCAATTTTTTTGTAATTTTTTCGGTTGTAGTTTTTTCGTTTAATACTGTGCCGTAACTATTATAAATATCAAGACCGAAACAACTGGAACTTGTTAAGGAGGGTCTTAGGCTATACCATACCAAATTTCTAAGAAATCCCTCCATTAGTTATCCGCCATTTTGAAAAAAAACGGCAGCCATACTGAATTTTCGATATTTCTTAAAAACTGCTATAACAAGCGAACTTATTGGAATAAAATGCTCAATTTTTTTTTAAAATGCGTGTCTAAGTGTACCTTTTTGAAATATTATGCATTGAGTTAATATTCTTGAAGATTTAATTTTAAAAACTAGGAAAAACATTAGTTTTTTGGTCTTTTTCTGTTGTAGTATTTTTATTCTTATTATTGAAGAAGGTATTTAAAAAAACTGGGTATGATGCTTTGGGATTTTTTTAGGAAGGTCTAAGGATGCCCAATGTAAAAATTTTAAAAAATCCCTCCACTGGTTTTCCGCCATTTTGAAAAAGAAGTCAGCCATATTGGATTTTCCAAAACGACAACTACAGACGAACTAATATAGATAGAAGGTTGATTTTTTTGAAGCACGTGTTTATATGTGGACTTTTTTATAAATATCATAAACATATTTAGGTTTAAAAAATTTAAATAATTGAAAAAATTTAAATTTTAAAATAATCGAATTTTAATGAATTGATCCATAATTTTGATTTTCCCTTTTTTTTGTAGAAAGGTTCTTAAAAAATTAAGATAGATATTAAAATAAATAGTCAAAATAGTTCAGAATTCGATAAAAGAGGTTTGAAAAAGCCTTGTACGTATAAAAATTTAGAAATCCCTTTTCATGTTTTTCCTAATTTCCTGTAATACGACCCCATTTGAAAATCGCGTTTGACCTTCATGTTTCGTTGAACTTTACTGAGACCATAGAGGGGTTTAGAACATGTTTAAAATGTTCTACAAAATTTCCTCGAACTGCTTGGTGGGGTATCCAATCCCCAATAATCGTACGTATGTCATTGATGGGGGACACCTACTACACAAAGTTGTAAGGCAACGTCCAGCAACTTATACGGTATATGTGAGCAATTCGTTTCCTATGTTTTACAACATTATTGTTTTACAACATTATTGAAAGTGATATGTGGTATTTGACGGCTATGATGGAGGTCCTGGTATAAAAGACGTGGAGCACCTACGAAGAGGGTGATTAAAAAAATCAATTGATGTTAATGTTGGAGAATGCAATGATGTTTTTGCATCTCAACATGATTTTCTTTCTAATGAGAAGAACAAATTCTCAATTATTAGGCTCTTAAAAGTTTATCTGAAATCTGCCGGATGTGATGTTAATCAAGCAGTCGGTGATGCTGAGCTGACACTTTGATTGTTTCTCAAGCTATTAAAATAGCAGATTCCTGCCCATCTGTAATTGTTGGAGAATATTCAGATCTTTTTGCATTAGGGATTGCGCCCATGCAATAAAAGAATGTTACATACTAATGCTTGGTAAAAAAGGCAAATATGATCGAGTATATAGCATTCAAGAACTTCAGAAGAGTCTAGGAAAGTACATGTTGGTACTGCACGCCTTTACTGGATGCGGTTCTACATCTGCACCATTTAGAAAAGGGAAGAAAGCTTTTATTTGCTCTCTTCAGACCAGCCTCTTCGTGGCCAGATGGATGTTTTCAATAATGCTTCATTTTCATCGGACTCGATTTCGGAAGACGGAGAAAAGTTCTTTTTGGCCATGTACGGTGCCGAAAGGGACGTTAAATCTAAACAAAGCAAGACATCACCTATACTTATCCACTGTTGGAAAACAAAAAGTAAGCAGTACTTTCAATTTGGCTGTGCTTCCACCTACTTCAGACGCTGCACGTCAGCATTCTTTACGCGTGTATCTTCAGGTCCAGCAGTGGAGGTTCAATGGTCTATTGCCAACGGAATGGGGGTGGAATCTATCTGATGGTAATTTTTTTCCAATTCCGCCGTCAAGAAATGTTGTTCCAGATGGACTGTTAAAACTAGTTATATGCAACTGTAAAAATTCTTGTGAAAGATTTTGTGACTGTAGAAGAAGTGGACTTGAGTGCTCTTATTCTATGTGTGGACACTGGACAATGTGCTGGTTCAGGACGCAGTGACAGTTCCCAAATATTTGATGAAACTGAATGTGATGCAGATACAGCTGATGAATCAGAAGCAAGTTCAACTGATTTAGATGAAGTCAATTAACTCCTTGTTCAAAGTAAATGATTCTAGAGAAATTCTAACTTATCAAGTAGAAAAGGACGAACGATGCATAAGAATTTCATTCCTTTTTTCATCAATGTAACTTTAACTTTGCCATTAACTTTTTAAGTTTATTTCATACAATAAAAGGACATTAAATATTATCTTGTGTGGTGATTTCATAACCAAACTTGAAAAGGTTAACTTTTTTTACTTTTTATTAACAGATTAACATAAGACTTATATTATATTAATTACCTCATTATTATTAGTAAGACTTAAGTTTATTAAAAAAAATTCTGTATAAGGTATTTCAAAATACTAATCATTCAATATAAGTAGTTTATCAAGCACTTTTATGCACATTGTTGAAAACATTTGGGTATTATTTCTTTTTCAAACTAGGGGGAAATACGAAAAGGGATACCTAAATTTTTATACAGGGCTTTTTCAAACCTCTTTTATCGAATTCTGAACTATTTTGACTACTTATTTTAATATCTATCTTAATTTTTTAAGAACCTTTCTACAAAAAAAAGGGAAAATCAAAATTATGGATCAATTCATTAAAATTCAATTATTTTAAAATTTAAATTTTTTCAATTATTTAAATTTTTTAAACCTAAATATGTTTATGATATTTATAAAAAAGTCCACTTATAAACACGTGCTTCAAAAAAATCAACCTTCTATCTATATTAGTTCGTCTGTAATTGTCGTTTAAGAAAATCCAATATGGCTGACTTCTTTTTCAAAATGGCGGAAAACCAGTGGAGGGATTTTTTAAAATTTTTACATTGGGCATCCTTAGACCTTCCTAAACAAATCCCAAAGCATCATACCCAGTTGTTTTAAATACCTTCTTCAATAATAAGAATAAAAATACTACAACAGAAAAAGACCGAAAAATTACTGTTTTTCCTAGTTTTTAAAATTAAATCTTCAAGAATATTAACTTACTGCATGATATTTCAAAAAACTACACTTAGACACGCATTTTTAAAAAAAAATTGAGCATTTTATTCCAATAAGTTCGCTTGTTATAGCAGTTTTTAGGAAATATCGAAAATTCAGTATGGCTGCCGTTTTTTTCAAAATGGCGGAAAACTAATGGAGGGATTTCTTAGAAATTTGGTATGGTATAGCCTAAGACTCTCCTTAACAAGTTCCAGTTGTTTCGGTCTTGATATTTACAATAGTTACGACACAGTATTACACGAAAAAACTACAACCGAAAAAATTACAAAAAAATTGCTATTTTAGCTTAATTTTAAAAAAATCTATGGTTTAGAACCAATAACTGATGCATGAAACTTAAAGAACGCACTGAATTACGCATTTTAAAACAAGAACAAACATTTTAAACCAATTAGTTCGCCTGTTATAGCTGTTTTTATGAACTATGGAAAAATCCAATATGGCCGACTTATTTTTCAAAATGGCGGAAAACCCGTCACCGGATTTTTTGGGATTTTCAGGTGAGGCATCCTCAGACCCCCCTTAATACATCCCAGAGGGTCTCTGCTTGTTTTTCTAAATGTTTACCTCAAACCCTAATTTGACTGTACTAAAACCTACTTACCACGATCTCTCTTCTCTTCTTTCACAATTATTATTGATATTATAAGAAAGTTAAATGAAAAACTATCAGTGCTATTCCATTTAACTTTTGATTAATGTTAACTATTACACCGGAAGTTCTGTTAATCCTCTAGGAAACTAATATTTTAACGATGTGATCCAGCTACAAAGTATCATCTTACTAAAACTAAAATCAATACATTAGGAAGAAGTCGAAGCCTCCTTCAGTTAGCAGAATGTCCTTAAAATCGCGTAAACTGAAATTGAATTTCATGACCTAAGAAAATTTATTATGAACTTTCTATACTTTTTACATCAAACGTGTTGGTCATCCTGTTTTATTATTCATTTTATATTATCCGTTTTACAAAGTGTAGCATCAAATGGTTTCTTAAGCCTATATTTTTTAATGTATTAAAATTTCGATATCTTAGTATTATATTCCTGGTAATTCACAGTAGAGATAACAAACGTTAATAGAAGAAAGAGATTTACGTATTGGTAATTTTAAGTATTAATTTGATAAACGTTAAGATTTCATTAAGTCTTGAACAGTTTTATGCTAATTTTTTTAAAATTTAACAAGAAGGGAAAATTCTTATATGTTCTTGTATTTTCCGACACTTCGGTTAGACAAGGATTACGACTCGCAGAACATAGTCCTCGTTTCTAAAATTGTGCGATGAAGAAAGAGATCTTAATAGAAATACCTCCACCCTTTTAAGCCTACACTGTACAAAACATATTTTTTTTTCAAAAAAAGAAATGGCCCAGCATATTGTTGCAGGATTATTTTCATCATTTGATAAAACGTTTTTTCTCCATATGGTTTGAATGCGGTCAAAAAAAAATTTAAGAACATTTTATAAGAAAACTTAGTCAAGTAAATGAAGGAAAAGCAGTGCTAAGACGACTTTAGATTACCTTTTATGGTTTTAAGATTACTTAGTTCTTATATGGATTTCCAAAACATTAGATTAGACCTTTTTTTAAATATTAAAGTCAAAAATGTTGAGTTTTTCAGGTTTTTTTGTTTTGTTTTTAAAACATAACTTTTTTATAAAATAAAGTAATAATATAGAAAGAAACCCATGCACAGTTTTACGTAGTACGATATAACGAATCAAAAAATGAAAACAATTATAGAAATATGCAAAATTAAAAAAGCCTTAGGAATTTAAAAAACGGTCAAAGATTTAAAAAATTGAATTTTTAAAATTTGTTCATTAAAATCAAACTTTTTTAGGAAATGGTTATACCATATTAGCCCACCAAATATGCAATTAAAATTAAAATAATAATATTACAAATAATAAATTCTAAGAGTACTATATCGCTTTAATCCGAGAAAAAAAATCATTGATATGTATGCGTAAAATGACCAGTGTAAAGGTTTTTTTACACAAAACTTATTTTTGACTCTAATAAGCAGAGTTTTATCACAGTTATTGGGGGGGGGGACTTTTATTGGACTAGAACATTTCAGAAATAAATAGCAGTAGAAATTGACCTTATGACCTCTTAAATACGTCAATCATCTTTTTATCCTTTTGATCCCACACCCAAAATGTTTGCCGATCCATCTTATGAATAACTCCTGTAAAACAACTTTTTATCTGTCCTTACTGTAATTCTAGTTTTAACTTTTTCTTACAGATGGCGATATCAACAATCATGTGTGATGTTTCGTACTTCATTAAATCATCAGAAATAATTAAATTATTCTTAAATTATTCTACTTAATATATATTTAAGGTTAAAAACTTTCAAATAGTGGTAATTATTTTGAAAAAAAAAACACGCACACAAATTTGAATAAAGATACAGTATTAAAAATTTTTCAGAGGCTTTCGAAGCTAATATTAATGAGGTTTAATGAGGTTGCTTTGTACTATTAAAACTGTGTAAAGAATATAAAAAATAATGTAATAAGTTTATGCTCCTTCCTGACAATTTTACATTACTTATAAACTGACATCTTGACAATTAATCTTATAACCTTAAATAAATCTTAATTACTACGTAAAGAAGATTAATTTCAAAATTAAATTAATAAAATTACTTTAAAATGTTATACATTATGGTTAACATAGTAAAAACCTGATGGCATTGTACCTCGTTAAATTCAGAATTTAAGATACTTTACTACTGTCTATCCTTAAAAAGTACTTACTTCTGATGGTTCGATAAAAAAAAAAACCTCAGAATGAGCAATTTTTTTTTAACACAGCACTAATAAACTGCTCTGCTCATTAATATTTGTATAATATCTTTGAAGTTTTGCATTTTGCAACCATAAAATATAATTTAAAATAATTAAGGATTATTAACATAGTTTGTAAGGAAAAGCTCTTTTAAAGACCTTTGTTTTTCAATTATGGTTTACAAAATAAAGTAAGCTGTGGCAATACCAATAGCAAATCCAGGATTTGGTCTAGGGAATGTTATATAAATTGCTTAAAATTTTATTTAATAAAATATCTGGCTTTTTTCTACCTGTTATCGTCATTTAATTAAATTTGAGATAGAGTAAAAATAAACAATTGAAATATTAGCATAATTCTTAAGAATAATTAATTTCGATTTAGCTCGGGGGGGGGGGAGACTTCAGACCCAAAATTCTCTCTGAATTCACCACTGCTATCACTGTTTCGAAAAACATTAAATATACCCATATTTATATCAAAATAGTTTTATTCTACATCCAAACATTATTATCAAAGCTCACTTTAAAAATTTACTTCTGATAACAATATTAGGTTAAAATCGTGAAAATATTTGAACTTCAATCAAAAGTATAAAAAGTAATGCAGTAATTTTCAAAGTTAAAAATGTCTATTCATGCTTGAATTAGAGTTTATTTGGGCTCGGGTCCTTTCCCACCGAAGGTAGCGTAAATACTCACAATGGGCCAACGCTTGTAGGTAGGAGAGCTGAAGTAGGCCTGAAGCTCTGGCAGGTTCTGCATTCTCTCCTGGTAGGCCTTGATGGTGGGGAAGTCGTCCAGCAGATCAGGAGCGATGTACTTGTACATGTCGAAGGCGTCGTAAGCCATGAAGTCGACGTAGGTCAACTTGTCCCCAGCAAGGAACTTCCTCTGACCCAAGAAGGCCTCGACGAACTTCAGCTGAGGAGGGATACGCTGAAGGAACTCCGGCTTCTCGCTCTCGAACTTCTCGTTGTAGCACAGTCGGAACAGGCTGGAGCGGAAGTCATTGATCTGCTGTTCAGCAAGCGAAACCCGAAGCTGCTCCTCCTCGCTGTCCCCAGCCAGACCATGCTTCTTGGCCAGATAGCGCAAGATGGTGATGCTCTGGGTCAGCTTGACGTTGCCGTCGATGTAGTAAGGCAGGTTGGGGAAAGCCAGCCCCAGGGAGAACTTATCCTGCTTGTGCCAGGTATCGGCAGTGTCGTAGTTGTACCGCTTATCCACGAAGTCTACCCCCTTATAGTGCAGCAGGTAGCGAATGGGCTCGGCTAGGCCACGGAGCTCCCAGTATCCCAAGGTAGGCTTTCCCATTGTGAATGATATGTTGATGCTGCGGGCTTCAGACAGCTGAGTGTAGCCGACAGCCTCGGAGAATCGTTAAAATACCTGAGGGATTCAGATAGCACCCAACGATTATGCGATTATCGGGATGATTACTGAGCAAATAGCAACTAGGAGAGACAATGTTACTAAGGTGATTTCTCGGTCTGGCTTTATCAGTTCTTTAGATATACATTGAAATGCAGTTATGCCTTGAGATAAGTCTTTCTAGAAAGAATATGGTAATGTAGTTAATGTTAGTAGTGTCACGTTCAATAATTGGGGTTATCTTATCAGAATAATTCGAAGTATAATAGTGGAGGTGATATTAAAATGAATTTTGGACGACCGACACGTAAAGATATCTTATTGAAATTTTAAAAAAGTAATGTTATTTTATTAAAAAACTTATTGGCTAAAAACAATATTTAAATAATTTAAATTAAAATCTATGCAGGAGAAAGTAATTTTTGCACGGAGAAAGAATTCAGTCCACATAGTTTAAAATATACAAATTTTTATCTTAGAAAGTAATTAATCATTGTCCTTAATTAAAATATGACTTAACTTGTTTAAGAAATAGGTAGAGTGTAAGATGAAAGGTTCACCAAGACCGAAACTAGATTTTTGTTGAAGGGGGGTTGACAAATTTTTTAAAAATAATTAATTAATGTATTAATGCAGCTTTTTAGGACATTAAAAAGCAAAATTTAAACTTAAGCGTATCCGTATATAATTAATTTTGGTGGGTAATGTTGAATTTTATGACAAAAAAGGAATGTTTGGAAATTTGACTTGTAAACATAGTGTTTAAACTAATCCTCGGATATCTCTGGAACCCTTGGTATATTAGAACCCGAAGTGGATGCTCTTTTCATACTTGGCATGCAACAAAATTTTCAAGAACCGAAGATAAAGGGTCCTCTTAATTTCGGAGGTGGTTAACTGTATAAAAATATCGTTAGGGGCATTCATTAATTACGTGAGGTCAAAAAGGGGGGAGGGTTTGGAAAAATCTCAACAAATCTCATCAAGGGGGGAGGGGGGGTCGATTAAAATCTCACGTCAACCTTTTAAGTTAGAAATTATACGATTTTCTTTTTTTTTTTGCGTATGAGAAAGGAATACACACAAATAAGATACTGTAGTGATGTATCAGTTTGAGCGAACCGTGGGCTTTTTCCATCTCTTTTACATACTATATCATAAATTTTCTCAATAAAAAATATGCGGTTTTGCGCGGCCGTTTGTTTGAATTCATCTTTCGACGCTCCCACGCTCGTAGCCTTTCTTGTACTATTCGATTCCTCCTCTCTGTCGCCTGACTAGTCATAACTTTTCCATCCAACGTAATCTTGATCGCCAATATTTTAAATTAATTGGGGAATGGGACTTTCCCCTTGGCAGCTAATACGTATTTTTTTTCTATTATTCGTTTGTGTATTTCTCTATCAATGTAAATAAAGATTATTATTATTAATATGTATCATTTTAAGCTATTGTATATCTTTAGATAGTTTTGTGTGATTTTTATAATAAAGAAAACCGGATGATAACATAATAATGTCCTTTCCCCCCACGTCATTAATAATGTAAGGGTTTTAGGTGCTATGAAGCACAAAATGCAAATGAATAGGATAGAAAATCATTTTTAAAAAGTTGTAGGTAAATCTCATGTGGGGGGAGGGGGGTCCAGCAAAATCTCACTAAATCTCACCAAGGGGGGAGGGGGGTGGGGGTCCAGATTTTGGAAAAATATGTATGTCCACTATGAAACCATATCTATCCATCCTTTACATGAGCATCCTAATATTGGCCTAGTGCCATAAAACCCTCCTTACACCAAATCAAACCAAGGGATCGCGTTCAGAACCTTGAGCTGTGTTGGGTATTTCACCGGATCTGGTTCAAAATCGCGACAATTAATTGCCCGACAGGTATGTTTGCTCGACTTGTCATTTCAAATCCAAAAATTCAGGTCCTACCGTTAAAAAAGTGGCATGTCATTTCAGGTAATGGATCTCATTGGAATAGCATTGGCTGGAAGATCAAAAATACTTGCCACCAATGCTAATCCTATGGGGCCCTATCTGAAATGACATGCCATTTTTTTAACTATAGGACCTCAATATTTGGGTTATTGCCCCCTTTAGTGATATGGCCCGGGGATGCGGGACGCAGCTTATTGCAACCAACCAAACCTAAAATATTAAGCCCCCTCATATTTCAACAATGTAATTGATTCCTATCTAGGACAAATGAGTTGTCGGGCAAACGGCGTCTGGAATTTGAGTTGTTGAGCAATTCAGAGTCAGGATTTTGAACGGATCCTCATTTATCCATTGGACTATGTCCCAGTGAGACCCACATCATACTCACACTTCCTAAATTTTAAATTTGAAATTATGATTGATATGACTTAAACATATTGAAAACAGCATTTCATAGTCTTTAAGCATTTTATAAAGGCTACAAAGTTTAAAACATGCAAGTTAAAGATAAAAATCCATTCAACGTATCCATTCAATAGGGAATCCTATTATTTTTTGTCTTGGCTTTTGTGTGTTTTATAAACGTTATTGTTTTTTAATTATTCATCTACCAAAGCAGTTGTCTTCATTAATTATTTTAAAGCCATTTTCAAAACTAAATACAAAAAATGTTGCGTGTTTAAACTTCTTAATAAGTATCATGTATCTATCATGTATTTCTTAAATATCATGATTAAAATTTAAAATAGTCCTTACCTTTTTTAAATAGCAATAAAACAACTTTGGAAGGAAACAAATTCAGCTACCCATTACATTCCAAGGTAGAAAGGTGTAGGGAAATGTTTTTAATACATGCAAGATTATCGAAAGTTTATTGGCTTTAAAAGTGAATGCAGCAGTAGAGTTATTTCAAAATTATTTTTCATATCTTTTATGAGAAAATAAAATCAGTGTATTTTCCAAAGATTAAACAACATCTGTTTTACTCTAAAACATAAATTAAATACTGTAAAACTGACTGATTGTATCTGATAAAATTTTAATTTTCTTTATTTTTTGTATGAGTAAAAACTAAATTATTAGATGAGTTGTCTTTTATATTAATACCTTGTTTCATTTAAAAATCGGTGAAGCATTATATTTTCAGTGTAAAATCTTGCTAACGCTATTCTACTTTGAATACATAGATCTGTGAATTCCAAAAGCAAGTTCATTCGTGCTACCATAAATGATATATTTAAATTTTAAATAACATTTACCTATTTTTTAAAAATAAAGATTTTTGTTTAAAAACAACCATTGGGGCACATTGATAGTACACCTTTAAATGTTCCCATATTTTGCGGTGGGAGGAGAATATCTCACAGCAATTTAAAAAAAAATCAGTTAAGTGTAATTTAGATCTACAGTAAAGGATATTTATGTCAATTTTTAAATCTTTGGGTTTTATCAAGTGTTTGAGATTGCAAACTGTTTGCATTGTAGCTATGTGTATTTATAAATTTTCTAAAAGAAAAGGTAATCGATAAATAACTGACCAAACGATAGAATCAGGGACTCTGAAACATCTTACATTGGAAGTTCTTAGCACTTTTACAGGTCAGAGAACTGTATTTTCAAAAAATAGTACTAAAAATGGCCAAAATCGAACCAGTTAATAAGTGTCGTTTTTTTAATTTCTGGATGAGTTCGACAAAGATACCTTTGAATTTTATTCAACTAACAAGCAATTATACCTATGAAAATTTGCTTCTAACTTCTTTAATTATATAGTATATTTGTTAAAAATGATCATTCGTTGAATTCTTTGATTTTTTTTTTTATCTCTGCATGTAAATGGGAAAATTTGTGATTTATATTCAAAAAATGGTAATGACAGGTAAGAGATTAGGATCTCTCTCAGTAAAAGAAAGTTTATTATTCTCCCAATTGTTTGTTATTAATTAGAGTTTCTGAGAAAATTAATCACTGTATCAATGTACCCCAAGCAATGTATCCAACTGCCCCACCGGTAGGGCACATTTTGAAACAAAATTGATTTTTTACAAAAGTTGTTATATTTTAATTTTCTTTAAACTTATATGTCTTTTTCTAATTGTGGTTTTATAAAATTGAGTCATTCTTAGATATTTTTAGAAAAAAAAGTATCTGAATAAGTCATTTTTTCTACTCAAAAAAGGGATTTGAATTTTGTTGTATCAAATAGCCAGCTTTCCCTTACATAAATAAATGCTTGCTACACTTGTCTATTTTTGAAAACACCATGTATATCATAAAATATGAACCTATGACCAGTGACTTAATAACATTCTTATGATATCTTTTAGCCTCTTTACGTGAACAAATACTGCACACAAATGTATGGAAACATTGACCTAACAATATCAAATTCTAATTCGGATATAGTATCATGTGGTATAAGTTGAAAGGTCAAAGTCGGATTAAGATAATTTCTTTAGGGCTTTTAGGCCTTGGTAAGATACAATAATAAATATAGATATAATGGAGCTTAAACAAAAACATTATCTATTCAGGATATCTTGAAATTCGAACAGACAGAATCAAGTGTTTCTTTTTCTTTTTTGAACTTGACGGACTTAGAACTGTGGGTACTATTGGATTTGGAGAAGGTGCTAATTGTAGCACCTCATTAATAACCCCTAACTACCTCATTTAATTTCACAAACCAGGGGACCTCAAAAAAGCGGACTTGACTGTCTCTTTACCTTTAAAACCCTGAAAGCTATGTTGGGGCCTAAACTAGCTCCGCTAGGTTGGGTCATGCCTCTAAAACTATTTTGAATATTGTTGTAAATAAGAAGTGAGTTTTACCTATTACATTTTTGTCTTTGATGTTTTTAATGGCCACTAAAAATCTGTGCCATCAAAAACTTTTTACCGTGGATATAAAATATACCTTAGCCAACTTTAAAATCTGCTTCTGGTACCTAAAAATGAAGTAAATAAATCGATGAAACTAGAATATTAAATTAAATATTTAGGTAGGTACTTTTGATGTGTACCTGCTAATTTTTAATACATTTAACAAGGTGGTAGACATTTTTTTTCATGTAATATTTTTTTAAAAAAATTGAAAAATGAAGAAAAAAAGTTTTTTAACTTAAATAAAGGCAACACAAAGAATAAAAACGGTTTTCACTATAAAACAATACAAAAGTTTGAAATTTACATTTTGAAAAAAACGTTATAGGTTTTTTAGCAATTTCTGATTTTTTAATTCCTTTTTCTTGATTTCTTTACCTTATTTAAAAATTTTACTAGTATAACATTATTTAATTCTATGACATCATAATTAAATTTCAGCCTTTTATGTATCAGTTTTAAACAAGCCTCTACTACAGCATTTACTGCCTTAATTTTATTGGATCACTTAACAAATAAATTCTTCATTTCAGTAAGTTATTTAGGCAATCTCTATATAACTAAAGGGCTATGTGGCTGGGTATGTGGGTATGTGGAGGACACATCTCCTCCTAAAGTACTCGCTATACGGACGTATCTCGGGGCGAAGACGATCACCATGAACTTTTCCAAGTTTGAAAATCCAATATTTACGAGTAATTAACGATTTTATGGCCAAAAACGCTTATTTTTCACCATTTTTAAACTTTTGGCCCGAAGCCAATTAAATACCGTCAGTAAATCAAAACAATTTATTTCATGATCGAACTCGTGTCGCGGCAGCCAATGAAATAATCGAAACACTTTTTTCGTTATAAAAGAAAAACTAATCATGGTAAAAGTACAATATTTTACACACATATACAATTATTTTTTACAAAAAGATTGTCTTTTCGTTTTTTAAAAAAATCGAATTAGTTTTAGAATTATTAAGATTCAAAGTTTCAATTTTTTCCCTTTAGGCCAGTGCTCCGGGTCTAGGCTACCGTCAACCTATAAAGGCGTTAGGAACACCAAGATAAAAAAAAGTTACCGAGAACACCGGAATAATTAAAAATTACCGGGAGAACCGGAATATAAAAAATACCGGGAACATCGGGATATGAAAAACTACTGGGAACATCAGGATGATTGGTAATTGCGGTTACAGAAAATTTAGACACATACTTGAGAAAACTTTAAAAAAATAAATTGATACACTCCATCCGTGCAAGGCCGGGCATTTCAGCTAGTTTATAAATAAAAGTTGTTGAGAGATTCTTTACCTGGCTTTATGTATTTGGTTCAGAAATTAGTTTTACCAAACCGATTCAATAAACAGTGTTTCAATTACTTTTTTTTAAATGACAACATATTTGAATTTATACTAGAAAATTTCCTAGTTCTTTAAGATGAGCAATGAAAGTTAGCTTATTAATATGTATTACAAGACTTCACATCATGGATTTTAGTTTTACAATTTAAAGTTGGACAAATTTAAGATTTTTAAATTTTGTAGTTTTATCAGAAATTATTTATTATTTAGATAATTTCTGAACAAATTATGTTGATTTTTGTTGGTTTCCATTTAGTTCAAAAAAACTATATTATATATTATCTATTTTTATTTAAATTATTTAATTTAGCTTATAATTTATTTAGACATCGCTATGCAACTATCTGTAGGCAATATTTGAAGAAATGGCCTGAATAAGACTACCATGTTTTAAATATTAATTTGGGAAGAAAATAATTTTTGTTCAAAACATTTTTGAAAAAACTTTTAAAGTTTAATTTCTTGTAGACTTATTTCTGCCCATTTTAGGTAGGTATGTTATCACTTATCTCATTCTTAAAGAAAAACCAATGTAATCACCCATATTACTTTTTAAGCTTCATAGCCTCATTAATTAGTTTAAAAATAGCGTACTTCTCCGTACATAATTTAAATACTTTAAATTGTTGTCCCTTCAACTTCAGGTTGCTCGGTAGTAGTACCTGAATTAATTTAAAGTAGAAAAAGTACTTGAACATAGAAATCACATCACTTAACGATTTTAAGTTAGTTTGGAACAAGAAGGAAAGCTCTCTTGTAAGTTATAGAACAAATTTGGGTGGAACTTCACGAAACACTTCCTTCGGAAGTTTTGGAGATTTTTTAAAATTTATTGAATTATTTGTTTCATTTGATTTTTCGAATTAATTTATCATTTAATTATATTATTTATAAATGAATATTCTTTAAATAGTATTTAAATAGTAACAGTTACAATTTGTTTGGATATTAAATTAACCCTTCAGTTTTCTTCATTTTCTGTTTTCAAATTTATTAAACTAAATATTTGCTGATTTATACCACAAACTTTTATTTCCCCTTATAATACTATAACTTCAATAACCATGAAATCCCCAATTTGAAAAGTGATTGAGATTTTTGGCCAAAAATTTGGAAAATAAGACAAAAACCTTTTAAAACCTTTTTATTCTATGACGTTGGCTGATTTTAGATCCTATGACATTATTAAGTGAAAACCATTGGAATCACTACCTCTGTTTTTATTTATTTAAGTTTAGAGCTTTATATTAATTTCTCAATGTGCTGATTAATAAAATAATTTTTAAATTGGTGTAGTTCACAATTATTTAGTACTAAAACTGGTCTGGCTATCATCTATCATAAGACTGTATCACTGTTTTGATTATTTTTTAAATTCTAATAAGGAATAAAAAAAGTAAATTTCTGTTAAACAAATTAGACGATTTTTAATACGTATGCCTCATTCAGGCCATTTCTAAGTGTAAATGTTGAAAACCCTATGTTTGAATTTGTTTAAGCTTAAATTATATTTTTAGATGAATATACCTAAGGCACTTCAAGTAACATAAACTGGGTGTCTGAATCACAATTGAAATCGTATCAATCTGAATTTGATAAATCTTTTATCAGGCGATGAAGGTTAAGGCTGACAATTGTCTGATTCATTTTCATTCAAGAATTTTGCCACAGAAAATAACAAAGAGAGATGCCAGGTATCCAATCTTCAAATGATAATAATTTGAGATATGAAGTTAGTTTAGTTATCTTTCACACAATTATCTATGAAATCTAATTTTATATGAGACTAAACGTTGATGATTTCATCACGAAATTAGTTTTTTTTTTTCAATTTATGAAACGAAAAACCCTCTTTATTAGATTTTTTTTAATGGTAAATGTATTTTTTAGCGTATTTATACGCACGAGGTGATGAGTAGATGACTCTTAAAGTATACTCTGAATAAGTAAGACATTTCTATTCATTGGCGGCGTCCCAAGCTAAAGATTGAAGAGAGAAGGCAACCAAATAGTGGAAAGATTTTGAGGTCTCCCAAAAAATTTGAGAATTGGTCCAATACAGGATAATTTACCTTTTTAAAAATTAAAAATCTAAAATATTGTGAAGGATGTTGCCGCCTCCGGTTCCCCGTAGGATTGACGACTGTATATTTTACGCACTCTCATCATTCATTCATTCAAAGTTTTTTTTTCATTCATGATATTCCTCCTGAAGAGGATTGGATGATTTTTTAACAACGTAGAAATTTAAATATGTTACTCTTAAAGTATTGAGATACCCAATCCCATGGAAGGATTTTAGAGGAAGATGCTTTTTCAAAGAGAAGGTCAAAAAAGTTTCTGACAGCTATGAAATCACCCTTACCTGTAAGAAAGCTGAACATCTCAAGATAGTTGGAGAACAATGTCTTTACTACCTCAAACTCCATCTGTACAAATTGGCAAAGTATAAGCATGGGAGTAATCTCATTTTTCGAGAATTCTGTTAAAAAAATACATAACTAATTTACATATTATAAAATAACACTCGTCATTTTTGGTTGCGTTAAAAGTTCCTTAAAGATCAACTTACGAAACAATGAGACTGCCCCCATTAATTTGGGAACCTATAATGCCGCTCTTCAGTTGCAGTATCGGATACAATGGTAAACGGGCACGATTTATAAAGAGGCGGTTGTCATTCATTTAAATTTGAGCCAGTGGAAGAAGGGTCTGTCCGTTTCCAAGAAGTTCATAAAAGAAATTATGCCGGTTAGGGACTGGTTAGGGACCGGCGAGCATGCAAAAAGTTGACTATTTTTCTTGATTTGGTTGACATGCACTTCCCTGTGCGAGCGCAGTGGAATGTTTTTATGGCCGACTTTTGTCATTCTCCCTCTTTTTACGACTGAGCTCAGCTGGCGAACATGTCGGAGGGATCAGCCAAACAAATGGCCACTCTCCCTGGAGAGCCCTCCCGCGCTATCGTAAATTTCGTTAATTCATATGGCTCCTCGTGGCCCACCCGCATTAATATATCTTACCAAGAAACTTTTTATTCAATAATCCTTTAGTATTGCTCGAGATTGGATAAATATTTTATCTTTCTTCGGCGATTCTTTTCCCCTGCGAGGGGTGGGAAACGTTTGCGCGTCGTTTGTCTCCGGGAATGGCCAACTCGATGACCACTCCAGGGGACGGGAGCGCCGGGGGAGGGTGGGCCACCGGAACAACGGAGGGTGATAAGTGATTTGGTTGGAGTATATTCTCGAACGCATTTGCACTGTACTCTGGGATTAAAATAGTTTGAAAGAAAGAATTAAACAGATATACTTGGCATCAACGTTTCCTGACTCTATGACGTTGAAGCAGAAACTGCGTAAACAGAAAGCCTGTTGGGTTGCTAGAAGGAGTTTCAGTGCGTAAATCGTGTTAAAAAGACGCTGTATTTACATGGGTTTAACAAACTAATCATATTATTGAATTGATGTTCTTCATTTCATTTAAAATTCAGACACCGCGCTGGGAAATACCTTGTTTGTTAGTGACGTCATATAGGGTCTGGAAACGTTCCTGTCGAGTACAGATGGTACAGATGGATGGAGGATGGTTAAGGTATTTTAAAGGAAAATGAAATAAATATGTGGGAGAAAGAAAAGGGAAAAGTAGAGAATCTGAACAGATAATGCAAGATTAGATACTTAAGAGAGAAAAAAGAGAAATAAGTAAAGAGATGTAGGGCAGAGAGAGAGAGAACACGTGGAAGCAAAAGAGTGAATGAGCAAATTAAAGGAATAGTAGATAATCAGGGACAAATAGAGAATAAGAGAGATAATGCGCGAACGTCCTCTATCCAACAAATATAGTCCACTGAAAATAGTGAAAAAAAAAAAAGGACTGTGTACTTCAGACAAAATGTAATAAAAGGTTTCTCAAGGGTTTTCACTTAAGAATAACCCCAATAATAATATACTAAAAATAGGACAAAATCTGGCCATTGCAAACTTAATTCCTATAATTTTTTAAATACTAAAAATTTTTAAAAATATAAACGATGATACTGACATTTGATACATGTTCAATTGTTCATAGGTGATTTTTGAGAACTGAAACTCGATTTTACATTTAAAGTTTAAAAATAAAATTTAAAATCAGATTTTAAAATTAATTTTAATAATTAGCTGTTTGAAAAAATTAAAACCCCCTCAAAACCTTACAAAACCATCCCAGGCGTCGCTGGGTCAAAAATAAATTTCTACCGGGTTGGGGCGTCCCTGGGTCAAAAATAAATTTCTATCGGGTTGGGGCGTCGCTGGGTCAAAAATAAATTTCTACCGGGTTGGGGCGTCGCTGGGTCAAAAATAAAATTCTACCGGGTTGGGGCGCCAATGGATCAAAAATAAATTTTTACCCGGTAGTAGAAATTTATTTTTGACCCAGCGACGCCCCAACCCGGTAGAAATTCATTTTGACCCAGCCAGGGCTTAAATTCTAACCAAAGAAGTACCGGAGCGCTACTATTTCAACATTCCGCTTAACAGAGGCGTCATTTCAGTTTTTTGTCGTACGGGGCAAAGATGTGTTTTAAGTGGGGCTGGGGCTCACCCCCAGAAAAATTTAGAAATTTAGCCTCTTTTTACAACATATAAGGTACATTCAAAGAGAAGGTACTCTGTATAACATATATATGTAAAAATTTGAAAGGGGGGTCTGGGGGTTCTCCCCCAGAAAATTTTTTGAAATTTGCCTCTTAAAGTAATGTTTCAGCTCATTTTGAGACCATTTGGGTTACATCAAAAAATAACAGTTACTCGTAAAGCATAGAATTTTCTAGGTAAAAAAAGTTATAAATAAACATCAAATTTTCAAAGGGGGTCGGAGATCCTCCAGTAAAAATTTTTGAAAATTCCGGTTTAAACCAGTGTTTTACCTCCTCTTCAAACTCTTTGGGGTTTCATGCTCTTTGGTTCCCAAAGGGAACCGCTTCTTGTAAGTGGCAGAATTTTCAAGGGAGAAACATTATATCAAAGGTCTGGAGGGAGTTTTGGGGTTCTCCCCCAGAAAATTTTGAAATTTGACCCTCAAAAGTAGTGTTTTAACTCCTTTTTAAAGTTCCAAAGAAAAATTTTATATGAATTTCTATTAATCTTTTTTTTTTCATTTTTAATACAACGACCAAAAAAATATCTGAAAAAATTCGTATTTGTTTTAAAAATATTTCGATTTACTTGGGCTTTTAACCAAAAATCTTCGACACAAAAATAGAAATTTCTTTAAGAAGAATAATATATCCAGGGAGTAATACTTTTTTTGAGATGTGAAAGTTATAGGAATAACGAAGTTCATGATATAGGCATTTAGGGAATATATGGTATAGCGCGTACGTTTATTATTTTCCCAAAGAAGTGATTGAGAGTGCGCTTTTAAAAAAAAATTATATATACCGCGCTATACCATATAAAAAAATATATGGTATAGCGCGTACGTTTATTATTTTCCCAAAGAAGTGATTGAGAGTGCGCTTTTAAAAAAAAATTCCTTTTATGTATTACCTTATAAATGCACAGTAAATTCTCAAGTAACCCAGATGGACAGAAATACCCCTTTCTTAAGTAGCAAATAATGTAATTCGAATAATCAACTTCATGAAAATTTGAAAAAGAAATTGAAAATAATTTCGTAAAAAATATTGAAATAATTGCTACACAACTTTTTGGGACAATTACATATGAATTGTCTTCCCATATTCTCACTCCAGAATTTCAGTCCTTTTTTGCGATGAGGGATAACCCTGGATAATCTAATCCGGGTTAATCGAGGGTCTAGTGCATTTTTCTAAATATTTTTAAAACGTCGAAACGTATTTAAATAGTACCGATAATAAGCATTTAGTTCATTCTGAAAATTTTCAAAAATTCATGATTAAAGCATAGATCTGATAAACAGTGTTTTCATGTATAATTTACTCCTTTTTTATAACCTTCTTTCACTTAAATAAGAGGGAATGGGGAATGATATAAGAAAATAAGAAGCGAAAGAAAAACAAAGTATTTCTGGAGGAAAAGGTCCCAATATTAGCTTAAGTTCAACTCACAATTAACCTCTAAAAGGTAATTATTACAGAAGAGAAAAATTTCACTTAGAAAAATCAAATTAGTTTCTTAAAATTCATTGATTACAATAAAATACGTAAAGCAAATTGGAACTTACCAGAAAGAGTAAATTCTCTTTAACTTTAATTCAATGTCGTATCGTATCTGTCGAGGAAAATTTCAGGCAAAACAGAGCTGTTATGGAGATTCACCGTGCACTATGATATGAACCAATAGCTGATGAAATGAAGAGCTCAAGAAGATGCGTTACGAATCACTCCTTCGGACACAGGCTCCCTCCCCCCCCCCAAAGCACACAAAAATTTCTGGAATTCTCTGGTCAAGAACCCTCACAGAATCTACAGTTTCAAGATGAAATGTTTGTTATTACAGCAACGCTCCCTTTGAGAACAGGAAGTACACACCCAGACCCAGGTGGATACAGACACAACCAAAACTCGTAAATCTTTCAAGGCATGCCTCACTGACCAAATTAAAATCCCCCCTACCTGCCCCATCCCCTTTCAACCTATTATTGTGACCGAACTGTTATCTTTACAGAAGAATGGACTGCTGGACACATCTGGTTAACAAGCGAAATTTTACAGAAGCGAGACTTCTCCATTCAGGAGGGCTTCTTATCTCTTATCCCGTAATTAGTCACCGAAGAGGGTGTCCTTCCCTTTGAGGGTGAGGAAAACAAGGTCGTTCGTCGTTGTTGACCGGGGGTAGTGAGGTGAGAGGCGTTTGTAATTTTCGGTAATCGAAAAACATCGAGGGGTACATTTTGGTCTTTCCGAAAAGGGTTCGGAACGCGATTTTATGCGCTCCGGTGCGTTCCGGTTAAAATGTAAAAATTTACTGAAAACCAAGAAGTACCGGAGCTCCGCTCCGGTGCAATTTAAGCCCTGGACCCAGCGACGCCCAAACCCGGTAGAAATTTATTTTTGGACCGACCGACGCCCCCTCCCGATAGAAAGTTTTCGACCGACCGATGCCCCCTCCCGGGAGAAATTTATTTTTGACCTGAGCGATGCCCCCTCCCAGTAGAAATTTATTTTTCGACCGACTGACGCCCCCTCCCGGTAGAAATTTATAATTTATTTTTCATCTGACCAACACCCGCTCCCGGTGTGTGTGTGTGTGTGTGTGTGTGTGTGTGTGTGTGTGTGTGTGTGTGTGTGTGTGTGTGTGTGTGTGTGTGTGTGTGTGTGTGTGTGTGTGTGTGTGTGTGTGTGTGTGTGTGTGTGTGTGTGTGTGTGTGTGTGTGTGTGTGTGTGTGTGTGTGTGTGTGTGTGTGTGTGTGTGTGTGTGTGTGTGTGTGTGTGTGTGTGTGTGTGTGTGTGTGTGTGTGTGTGTGTGTGTGTGCGTGTGTGTGTGTGTGTGTGTGCGTGCGTGCGTGTGTGCGTGCGTGCGTGCGTGCGTGTAGGAACCGTGTGTATAGTGAGTTTTAAAGTAACGGACTGCCTTTAAACCTTTATTCGGTAGCCATTAGCTCCATGCGTAATTCCGCTAGCTATCAATGGAGGATATATTCCGGTAGAGGGATAGAATGCCTACAAGTAGACCCCAGATGAGCTTTGGGGTAAAATATTTTATGGGGTAGAGACCTCGTGGTACCTGAGTCTGAGGGAAAAAATCCCGATTTCGCTGTTGACAATTTTTAACACTTTATACGGTCGACACTTGCTCCCAGCCTAATTCCGCTAGGTAACAATGAAGAGCAATTTCCAGTAGAGGGTTACACTACCTATAAGTAGACTCCAGATGAGCTTTAGGGTAAAATATTTTATGGGGCCTCGTGGTATCTGAGTCTAAGGGAAAAATCCCCGATTTCGCTGTTGACCGTTTCTAACACTTCGTACGGTAGACCCTAGCTCCCAGCCTAATTCCGCTAGGTAACAATGGAGAGTAATTTCAGGTAGAGGGTTACATTAACTACAAGTAATTTCCGGTAGAGGGTTATATTGCCTACAAACAAGTAGACCCAAGATGAGCTTTGGGGAAAAGCATTTTATGGGGTAGAGATCTCGTGGTATTTGAGTCTGAGGGAAAAAATCCCGATTTCGCTGTTTACCATTTTGAACACTTTTGTTCGGTAGACCCTAGCTCCCACCCGCTTATTCCGCTAGGTAAAGAATCCATCAAGTGTTTCTTCAAAGCAAATGTATTATTTGTTCAATTAATGTTCAGTATAATTTAAGTACAAAAAAAATAGATAGAGACACTACTCTGAAAGGGATTATTCTAGATCAGGGATCGGCAACCTGCGGCGACCGCATCTTGTTAACTCTTTTGATGTAATGTTGCGGCTCTTAAGTTCCTTAATCACCTGGTTGTGTGACACGTGACAGCAATCGAAAGAAGGAGTTTTGTGTGTTTTTTAATTGAAATTATTTTAATTTTGATTTAAGTTATATTTTTATTCTGGTGATGGCGAGAGAGTAAGACAACAATTTTTACTAATTCCTCATTTTTATTTCCGTATTGGTATTTTTGTGCGTTAAGGGAAATCATTTTAATTTTCAGTCCAGTGGCGAATCCAGGGGGAGGCACTGTCCAGAGTGCCCCTTGGATCCAATAAATCACTCAATCTTACTCAAGGTAGGAAAAAAAGTCCCAAAAAGTACTCAAAATGTGTTAAAACCCAATCCAGGTCAAATTTCAAAATTTTTCTGGTGGGAGGACCCCCTAACCCCCCAGCGGTACCAAAAGGGGATATTGAGCGATACTTTTTAGAAAATCCCCAAAATTTTGACATTTTTCCCAAAAGGTAAAGGTGATGGTCTGGAAAAGTGCCCCCCCCCTTGGAGCCATGCTGGATCCGCGCCTGAGTGAGATTGCATCAATTTTCACCTAATTATACGTTATTTATTTTCGTATGCTTTATATTATTAATTTTGTGCGTTGTTAAGTGAAATAATTTTAATTTTGAGTTATATTTTCATTCTGGTGAGTGAGGTGAGACCAGCAATTTTCGTGTGAGCAAGCGTTCTCTTGCATGAAAATAATAAAATCTAGAGTCGTGTTTGAAGCAAATACTATTTTATTGAAACGAAAATTTTTGTGGCTCTTTAAAAACTGAGAAATTTTGTAGATTGTAACTTTTGGCTCTACTGTTTCAAAAGGTTGCCGACCCCTGTTCTAGATGATTCGATCTGATTCTTAATAATAAATTATAAGTCGATTCATTTAAACACACAAGTTCTCAAACCTTCTCAAACAAGAGGATAGGCGAGAGTCACGTGGTTCGTGTTTCGCTTGTTGGGGAGCAGTTGATAAGCTCCGCCCACAAAAAATCTCCTATGAGGTTTCCTCATTTTTTAAGGCAAAATCCATATATTTTTTGGAGAATACCCCTAAATATTAAGGTCATGTGACTTCAAACTCACGAAATATGACTTTTGAATGGCTGTAATGTGCTATGCACTTAGCCTCATCTTTGATACGATATACGGTCATACCGATACGATTAATCAAATAGGTTTGTTTATAGTTTATATCTTGAATCCAGCTCCTGCTAAACTTCAAATATTGGAAGATGAATTCTTGTGAAAATTTTGTCAGATTTTCGAATGTTTCGTTACGAAAGATAAGCGAAATTTAATTGCTGAGTGTTTTGTGAAGTAATACAACAAAATAATGTTCAAAGAACTCTTAACAGTTATAAACTCATAACGATTTTCAGAATGATTCGCTAAATGTGTGTTGGCTGTTTACAGCGATCACATGTTTCAAATGACTCATTAATGAAAAAAAAAGTATATTAAGTGTTTCCATGCTCAAAGATGTCACATATCATCCTGACAGTATTGCTCTCCTTGATTTTAATTGCCGATATTAAGTTGTGTAAGTCATTTTATCTGAAATCTCTTACTGATACTTAGATTAGTGTTTCAAATATTGCAAATTACCGTAATTTTGCGAAGAGAAGACACATACGAATACCAAAGTATTAAACGGTTAATTTTAAGAATCCGGGACTTGGCGATAAATCATTCTTCCTGGTTACCCTACCCTTACTTTATTCTAGCAACCCTAGGTTATCATATCTTTTTTCCAGCTCTCTTCCAGCCACCTGCCTCTTAGCTCATTAATTCAAAATTTTACATATTTCTGGAGTTGGTTTTTATTCAAAACATCGTTATCAAGGATTGGTTTCAGTTTCAAATGACGCACACATTCATTCACTATCAGCTTGTTTCTTTTTTATTTCATCCTCTATGGTTCTTTCCGTTAGGTTCCTTTTTTTTATTGAATAGTAATTTGAAGGCATCAGGATTTTAATTGGTTGAAAGGGGGTAGAACATTCTAGATTTTTTTCTTGTTCAACAGCCACTTTTCCATAATTATTCAGTTTTGAAATTGTTACTCGTTGGGATGGTTGTGCGCGCTTGTGCTCCTCCTTTGTTTTCGATTGCCGGCCTTTCGATTGCCGTGCCTTTCTCCTGAGCTCCCGTCCCGAATTTCCACAACAAATTTTGGATTATTATCCGTTTTGAGGTAAGCTCTGCACATTTTTAATTTAAAAGGAGAGCTTTTTTTCTACATGGTATTTTTAATATTCTTGTGATTTCGCATTTTTGTTTAGGGTGGTCGTTGCGTGTGAGGTATGTGTGAATGCAGGGGCGTAGCTACGAAGCAAAATTTCGGGATTTCTTCCCCTAATATGCAAAAAATTTCTTAATTAATTGTACATGTTAAAATTAATTAATCCCCCGATTTTGTTTTCTTGGCTACGCCACTGTTTCGTGTGGAATGAATGCTCTATCTTACATGTAGAGAAAATGCTCTCATTTTTTCAAAATAATGTGCGGAGCTTCATCCTTATTCTGGAGAAAAATTACTTCCGAAGATCGGTTAGTACTGTTCTCCATCTTTTCGTACCGCGAACATCGACCGCGAAGTGCTTTCTCGCCAATGCCAGGCATTGGCGAGAAAGCACTTCGCCAAGAAGTCGTCAAGTCCCGGATTGTTAAAATTTACCTATTAAACAATTAATATGTTTGCAATTTCTTTCCAATATTCATTTAATCATTATTTGAGTTACCTTGTAAATTTTAAATGCTCTAATTTATACCTATAATAAAATAAAAAAAGGATAATTATGGTTGAAAATTCTTACAGATTTGGTTCAGTTCTAAACTTCATATTTTCATAGCATGTTTATTTTTCTCCATGTAATTTTTATTTTTTTTTTTTGAAAAATATGGGAATTATAAAGACCAGATAAAATAGTAAAAAGAAAAAAAATACCTATAAAAATATATTCAGGCCCGTATTTAGGGGTTTTGCTGCCCTGTGCCCTATTTTCTTGAAACAGATAATGTTTTCTGTTTTAAGAAAATACCCCCTCTTTGTTTCTTTTAAAAGTCTACAGCTTAATGTTGGGGTGAAATTAACATTTAATCCTATTTAACATGGATTAGAGTTTAAATTTTCTACAGATTACAAATTGGGGGTTTAAAACATCATATGTCTAAAAGTAAATTGCAAGATAATTTTTTAATTAAGAAAATAAAATCTCCTGATTTCTCTATCCGTTGTGACCGTTGGACGCTGGGAATGACTCAATCCTAGAATCTTCTCTTTCCGTAGTGAAAACTGTATGGTACATATTTTTCAAAAACATGTTAGCAATTTGATTCGTTGTAATCTGCCGCCTCCCAAAATTTTGCCGCCCTGTGCTATAGCACATGTTGCACATGCCTAAATACGGCCCTGAATATATTTAACAATAAAAATGAGTTTAGGAGCTGTTTTAACAGTTTTATCAATGTTAAATTTTCAGTAAGATTTTCTCCACATGCCAATAAAATTGCCAAAGTAATACACCAAAAATATTGGCATAGTCTTCCTGGACTCTCATTGAAGCTGTGCCATAATATTAAATTGCAATATTCTACATACATTCTACATTCTACTGCTTACTTATCTTGCTGAAATAACAACAATTTAGAATTTTAAAAAGTTACTATTTTTAGATTAGAATTTGATGTCTACCTGATCTAGGTAATAATCTTTGTTGGTGCAAAGAGTATTTTAAGGAAATCATCTGATACAGGAAGAGGGAAATTTGGTACTAGCACTTAAGTTTGAATCTAAAGGATGATCACAAATCTGTTAACATTCATATCTTTGGTTTTCATTTACAGGAAAAATTAAAATGATGTTTAAAAAAGTTTCAATATATTCTCCACACCTAAATTAGTAAAAACTTGACATTTGTTTCCTTTAGATTCTACACTTATACATTTCAAAAGCAATTATAATTTATTTGTAGATAATCCAGTATAAAGTTCACTCTGGGCAAAAAGTACTTTGATGATGAAAGATTTTAGTGTCTGAGTGTTTATATTAAAATATATACCCTTATTGTAAATCTTAACATTTTAGGTTATAGTTCTGAACTGGGTTAAAAAAATGTTTTTTTTTCATAAAAAAACATAAAACATGTGTTTTATTTGTTTTTCACCTTCGACACAGAAATGCTGAAAAAGAAACGTGATTTTCAAAAAATCAATTAATATTGAAATTGGACAACAAAGCTCCCACGATATCAGATGACATCTCGAGCTCTGTTTCTTGAAGCTTAGATGTTTGCTTCAAAGGAAAATTATTGTTTCGGAAATATCACTATATCAACAACTTCAGCTTTAACATTAGAGATTTGATATCGTTTGCTAAAAGGTTTAAGATATGAGCTGTAACATCCATAACTTATATTCATATTCCTTTCAAATCTAATATCGAATATTAGGAACAGGTCAGTTCAATAATTATAAAAAATATGATTTTAAAACAAGTTTATTGGTATTTCTTATTAAATTACTTTCTAGAAAAAAATCAAATGAAACAGTTGCTAAAAAATACTTGTGTTTTATAAACATTTTTTTTGCTTTGTTTTAAACATAACAACCCTGGTTCTGAAGTAATTTGAAGATAATGGTAAATATCGATCTGCATCTTGTTTTCACTTCTATTATAAATAATTTGTGTTTGACAATTTTTTAAAACAATTGATTAGGGGCAAAAAAAACTTATGCTCTTTAACTAATTTGTCAAAATTATTTTCAATAAATTTGAACAATAGCCTTACAAATATTTACATGAAATAAA
The DNA here is from genome assembly GCA_963680715.1 of Tetragnatha montana. Lineage (NCBI taxonomy): Eukaryota > Metazoa > Arthropoda > Arachnida > Araneae > Tetragnathidae > Tetragnatha > Tetragnatha montana. The sequence continues at coordinate 31,621,573 of OY796679.1, forward strand.
ATCTTAAGTAGGATTAATGTCATATTAGTTTTGGTCTCTGCATGCTATTCATACAAAATTTTGGGAATTTATGCTCTAAACCTAAACCTATTCTATTCCATTTGATTTTTCCTATCTTATTTTATTTTAAACATGATTTTATGAAAGCCAACTTCTTGATGGAGATGAAACTTCCAATGAAGTTTCACTGTTGCTATAAAAGGTATTTTTACAAACTAAATCTAAACTGAACTATGTAGCATTTCTACTCTTTGGCAACAGTTCTAGTGTTCTCAGAAGGTTTGATGGCATAATATACAGTACTTAACTTTTCATGTGTGACAGAAAATTCAAAAAATAAACTAAAATTAATTTTTCTTTATTTTTAGGTTTTTGTCATAATCAACTGAAATATTATGAAATTCTGAGAGCATCAGATATTGGACATAAAATTACAAAAAGAAGCCTTCCAAGCGAACATCATTTGAGTGTAATTAAAGAAGTTTCTTTTAGAGCTTTAGGAAGGTAAGTTAGAATATGTGACTATCTTTATTTTAATTAAAATATCAGTTATATTTTTATATAGATATTACAATAGACTCATATAACACAAATTCATACTTGATAAATGATCATTCAAAATCAAATGATCATGCTGTAATTTAAAATGCTAGAGTTTACACCCCTGTTAAAATTCTGTACATTATTTTACTATAGTTGGTTCCAGATTTTTTGGGAACAATGACAGTTGTTGTATGGCAAATTGCTCAGTATACATGAAAAATATTTTTTTACTGACTCCCATTTATATGATTACTGTGCGTTGTGGTCAGATCATCCTTGAATCTTTGGCCCTCCATATCTTTTGTGCTAACACCAGCCACGTTCACAACAGCCAACCTGTTCAACCGGAGAAAGAGCTAATGAAGTAGGGGAAAAGGGATCTCCGAAAACCAGTCGTGTGGAAAATTGAATAGCCCGTTCATAAAAGCACTCGTCCTACCAGTAGAAAGAATAACGTGACAAGCGAGCGAGCTCGTAGAAATGCATTATGGGAAGCAAGCAAGAACGCCGTCTACAGGAGGTTGATCCAATTAATATCTTTCCTCCTGCTATAGCCCCCAGGGGAGAAATTCAAACCAATAGTCAGGTCGCTTTTTCCCTAGCGTAGGGAGAGCGGTGGAAGAAGAACCAGTTTTCTCCACCTTTCCTCCAGTAGGATGGCTGTTGCGAACGTGGCTACCATCTCACTAAAATTTTATGGGGTATATCCCAGACATACTTGCCAACTATTACGGAATGTCCGTAATGGTTACGGAAATTCGGTTTGTACTACGGAATTACGGATGAAGCTTAATTTTTACGCTATTCCGAAAATTTTCGGAGAAAAAATAATTTCTACACTTTCTTCCGGACGTTTGCCTGTAAAGTTGGCATTTTGACGGCGTGGACGAGGGCAAAAAAAAATACTTGACAGACGGTTCGCGATCGCGTTTTTCTTACTTTGCGTCAATATCTTAGGCTTTAAAAATGCTTGTTTTTGGAGAAAGTGTTCACTTTTTGAAGTTCAAATGTGTCCAATATTTAGCTGGTAAATTAAAAAAAATATTAGAGGAATTTCTTGTTGTTTGCAAGAAGGAAGTAGGTAGTAATTTATGGTTTGAACTTGAGAGTTCAAACAAAGAATTACAAGGTGTGCAGATAATAGAGTGTATGAAAAGTTTAAGGTAAAATAATATTATTTAAGCATTATTTAAATTTTTTATAATAAATATAAATTATAATTGGACCTTAATACCCAATCAACACTGAAGCACCATTACCTCTTATATTCATTTTAAAATATATTAAAACTCATATATGTTATTTAAATTTTTGACCCCTTGGTAACTATTCAGTCAAGAAAACATTTCAATGTAGAGAAAATAATTTTAATATAGGCGAAACAACTATTAAATGATTTGGTATAATTGTTTCCTCATAATATTGTCCTCGCTGCATGGAAATTTTGTTTAGATAGTTTACTTTTTTGTCTTTTATAGTAAAATCATTTAGTACTTTGCTTTCAGAAATGAATAAAAATATAGAGTCAGTTTAATTATGCTGTAGTTTAATTGTGTATTCTGTAAGTTGCCTTTGTATGAATTTGTGCTTTGCACGTTCATTTTATTGAAATATTGGGTTTCCTCTTTTTTGCCTTTTTGCCAATCACATCCCTGAAATTAAAGCATTTATGTTTATTTTCAATTTAATTACAAATCTCTTTGATTCATGAATTTTTCTGATACTCTAATTTCATATTTAATATACTTTTTTACCCCTTCTATATAACTTTGAATCATTAGTTCAACTTGTACTTTTGAGGAATGAGTCGCGAAAAATATTACTGATGACAGTTTTCAAAAGTTGGCAAGTATGTAGACTTTTAGGAAACACTGACAGTTTCTTGTCAAATTTGCTCAATAAATGAATAATATTTTTTTCTGCTTTTTATTGGAGCTTCCTTTTACACAATTACTGCCCATCACAATTACCACACATCAAAGTCATCCTTAAAACTATGGCCCTCCATATTTTTTCATGCTAACACCCTCTTATGTCAACATTGTTAAAATTTTATGGGATATTTTACAGACTTTAAGGAAACATCGACAGATTGTTAAATCGTTTGATTCATCGTCAAATGTTATTTACACTATGTGCCTCAGTATCAGTTTATTTTTTTATGAAAAAGTAATAATTTTTTATTACTGAGTAATTTACTTTTTCAGTAGTTTATTTTTTTATAAAAATTTATTTTTACAGACATTTTCGCCTGATTCTCAGTCCTACTCAGCAGTTGTTGTCTTCTCAATTTAAAGCTTACACTGTGAATGAGAAAGGACATAAGCAGCCTCTATGGGTTGACAAAGATTCATTTTTGGAAGGAAGAGTATATGGTAAAATTTCAAAGTTAATCCAAAAAAAATTATTACATATTTGGTTGTATTGTATTGAGTTCCAAAACCACCAATCTCCAAGACAGAAAAAAAGATGAACGAAAAGCTACATTTTATTTCTATAAATCTTATTAATTATTATTATAGGTAGTAACTAATACTCTATGGTTTAAGAAAAATCAAGGAAGTATGTTTTAAAACTCCAGGGGCATGTAAAGAAAATACTGGGTACTATTTAGTATTGCAAATGAAAATATGGATGCTTTGTTTAAATGAACTTTATTTACTGATTTCTTTTATTTTTATCATTTAATTTTTTTGTCTCTTTTGGGATCATTATCATTATGTATCTATCTGATTTGCACAACTTATATTCAACTGCCCAAAAATTGTAAGAAAAATATTCTTTTCTTTGTGATTTTATTTGTTTTAAGCAAGTTGTAAGAAAATGGGTGACTTGGAAACTCACTAGTGAGAAGATTTGACTGGTTTTGCAGTATGTCTAAATTTTCAAATGCATTCAAAGTAATAATTAAAAACAAAAATTTGATTTTTTCATTTCCAAGAAAATTGTACATTTTTTTAGGTTGCCTTTTGATACTATAAAATGTAAAAATTTACTCATAAGTTAGAAACATCTGAAACCCCTTTTAGACTACTGTCAAGGATCTGAAAATTTCTTGTTTCAAAGCATTAAAAGATTTTTTTGAGTGATTGCTTCATTTCAATGAAACTGTAAAATAGAATTATTTGATTATGTATAATTTAGTGTACAAACTAGTAAACTAGTTCTAATTATATTTTTGTCTTGATTTTTGGAACCTGTGTTTTTAATTATTTAAATTATATACATCTTTCTACATTTTGTTAGTAAAAATATAGTTACACTATATTTCCGATGTTTCAGGTGAAATTGGAACACATGTTAGTGCACACATTGATGATGGAATATTAACAGCTGCCATAAAAACAGTCGATGACACATATATTGTTGAACCTTCATGGAGACATGTGCCTCATGAAGATAACTCCAGTATGATTGTATACAAAGGTTCTGATGTAAGATACAGCTGGGAAACAATGGAAACAGGAAAGAAGTTGTAAGTCATTTTCTAAACCATAACCTTCAGCTGCAAGGTTTTTTACTGCAAATTTCTCAATTGTTAACTTTTTCAGGTCTAAGTTTTGTACTTATGTAAGGGAAGAAGGGAATTCTTCAACTGAAATGAATGAAAGTGATGAACCAGTTGTAAAAAGTATCTCTAAAAGACAGGCAATAGACCACCCTTATAATTGGGAACCTGTTCAGACCCGTTGCTCACTTCTTCTTGTTGCCGACTTTAGATTTTATCAAAACATGGGAGGAAGTAATTTGAAGGGAACTATCAATTTTTTAGTAAGTACCTTACTTTAATTATATGGTTAAAGCTTAATAACTCTTTTAGTCTTTTCCACCCCAAATTTTCTATCGGATTTAATAGAAATTTTGGGTGTTCTAGGACTGAAAAAAGAAAAACTGATGTATTTTTTTCCAGATATCACTTATTGATCGTGTTAATAAAATATTTTTGGATACTGAATGGAGAGATCTTGACAAACCATCTGGGTTCAGTGGAATGGGTTTTGTTATTCAAGAAGTAATGGTGCATCCTGAACCAACTAAGGTGAATCGTGGAGAAACACATTACAACATGGCAGGAGCTTCATGGAATGTACGAGATCTGTTGGAAGTGAGTGACAACAAAGTTTTTGCTTGATATTTTTTTGCGTTGGTATTAGTATTTTAATTATGATCTTAGAATATTTATATTTTCATCTAAACAATTTTGTTTTTTAGGTGTTTTCTCGAAATTTGAACCATAGATGGTTTTGTCTTGCACATTTGTTTACTGATCAAAAATTTGATGGTGGTATTCTTGGCTTGGCTTATGTAGGATCTCCAAGAAGAAATTCTGTTGGTGGAATTTGTAGTCCTGGTAAGGAAAAAATTCTAAGAAATATTCATTACAACAGTCAAACCCCACAATAATAAATTAACAATATACCTAACTCTCTGAAATATTTTATGTCTCAACGAAATAACCAATGTTTTGATATTGTTTGCAGTGAACTTCTAGTTAGGGTCAATTATTCAGTACCTCATTGGTTCACTATATTGGGGTTTGACTGTGTTAGTGTATTTGCAATTACATCAACCTCATTTTCGCTACATTTAAAAACTGCTTTTATCCCTATATTTTATTTCTTTTTCAGGCTATGTCAAAAATGGGTACACTCTGTATTTGAATTCTGGTTTGAGTACTTCCAGGAATCATTATGGACAAAGAGTTATTACCCGTGAAGCTGACTTGGTTACGGCCCATGGTGATTAACATTAATAACTTCAGCTCATTTTTATGATGATTGATAAGTGTTTTTTTATTTAATGTCATACCATGAGAAAATATTTAGAAAATTTTTTCAGTATGGCTGCTTTTATTTGAGTTGTCTAACTAATAGTTAATGAATCAGAAAAGTTAAAACAGTTAAAAATTTTATCTTTTTTTAATTTCCAAAATTATTTTGAAATATTTTATGGTACAAAAATTGTTTGAACATTAATGGATATTTTGCTTTTTGTTTTTTATTTCTTCCTTAATAATTATTTTAATGTGTTTAATTTTCTCATTTTAAGTTATAGTTCAATTTGAATTTAAGTGGTCTATAAGTGATTAGTACAATCTTTTATCTTAGGTATATAATTTTCTTTTTCTTTCCTTGCACTTGGATCACAGAATTTGGTGAGTACTTAATCTTTTAAAAACTTTTTTACCTTGTAGAATAAAAATTCTGTGTTTAAGTTGATAAATTTTTATAGCTTCTATTTACTTTGATACCCATAAGTTTAGAATACCTATAGTTTTTCCAACTTCAGCTAGCCAATTGATAACAGTTCTGTACTCCATTTATTAAAAATGGAGTTCTATACTGCTATTTTATAACAATATGAATAATCCAAACTGAACTAATTGAATATGATTTGTATCTGGACTACTGGTGATGACTGCATTTTATCCAGCCTGAAGGCACCCAATAGGAGTTGAAAAATAACTTTGTGTGTATGCCCTAAGTAGCAATATTTGGCGAAGGAATCGCTACTTTGGCGAAGCTCTTGTCCCAGTTTCTAATTGTGCCGTATATTTTTGGTTTGGGTCGTAGGTTTTCAAAGTCCAAGAGTCCATTTCAAGATAATTCGTGTTTTACATAGGGGATTTAAATGAAAAATAACACGAACCTATAACATAACGATCCCTAACTTTAAAATTATGAACATCAGGCCATCAAAATTTATTTAGGTACTCACATCATAAGCATAACTACACAAAACTCTCAAAATTGTTATTGTTAAATATAATAAAAGAATTCTAACATAAATTAAATAATAACTAATATTAATTAAATAATAACTAAATTAAATTGAATAATTTTATAAAATTTAATAATTAAAAATATTCACATCATACCTACAAAACTTTTCTCAAAATCTATAACTTTAATGAAAATAATTAAAACATTATATTAAATAAAAACTATGTCCTTTAAATAAGTTAAAATATAAGCTTCGTAAAAATGCCGGATACATATCACATCAAAACTTTTCTCATAATCTATAAATCTAATGAAAATAATTAAAAACATAATATTAATTAAAATATATTAAATAAAAACTATGTCCTTTAAATAAGTCAAAATAATAGCGTCGCCAAAACGCAGGATACTAGGATTTGAACACATGATCTCTCAATTAGCAAGCTCACACTCTATCACCTAAGCCATCGGGTCACACTCCGTATCACGCAATTACATAATTCTTACTCATTACCTCCAAAGAAGCCAAAATCTTTCTCCAAATCTCTGTCGCCAACGCTGACGTTCGAGCATGCGCACAAACTGATTTTTCAGCTCTCATTGGGAGACGTCAGACGATTCAAAGGCTACTCTGGTGATGATATAATTATATACTTCAGTATCAAGATTTCTTAACAATCCATTTATATTAGTATTATTTAACACATCCTTTATTAAGCCAGATATTAATACTCCAATAAATTATTGAATTGAAGGTGATTTCCTAAATCCTATGTAAAATGAATTGAACTTAATTTTCAGATCTAAAATCAAATTATACAATTCTATTTGGCTGTATACTTTTCTTGCTTTCTTAGACTTTTTATTTCTGACCATTATATTATATTTATTAACTCAGAGATTACTATATTTTAAGCTAAAAGCTTTTAATAAATTTTTGTATAGAAATGCAAGTGATAAATCTACTAAATTGATGCTTCTGAGGTCATAAAAGTATTTAAATTATATTGGAACAAAATTCTTATTGTTTTTTTTTTCTAGGCCATAATTGGGGCAGTGAACATGATCCAGACTTACCTGAATGCTCTCCTGATGGTCGTCACGGGGGTTCATTTTTGATGTACACTTACTCTGTTAGTGGATATGACCCAAACAATAAGGTATATTATTTTCATAATTAAATCTATAATTAATTTCATAATTAAAACTTTAGTGATAACTCAGGGGGCAATTTTGCATTTAAAAACTTAAATTATATTAAGTTAGGACCAAAGATTTATTAAACAAGAATTTACAAGAAAATGTAAGATTACACATATACTTAGAGATTATACAATAAATGAATAATTTCATGCATAACAATTAAAACCAAAGATATTTGACTTAATTAGGCTTAATGAAAGGGTAAATTTTAAGTTATCTATCTGGCCAGAGATAACTTTCTTGCAACAGAATTCTTGTTTAAACAAATAATACTTAAACTTGTAAATGTTGTTTATCTTTAAAATTGAAGTGCCACAAAATTTATTAAGAAATTTATTACCTAATAAAAAATCCTCATACAAATATATATTACCTAACACTGATCACTTTAACTACTGTTTTAATTTTAGAAATTCTCACCCTGTAGTATACGCTCTGTTCGAGCAGTATTATTGGCTAAGGCTAGTAAATGTTTTTCAAGTGAGTAGAATTTTACTTATTTCTTTTTTCAATCTGATATCTTTTGTTTAAATCTTAAGCTCTATTTTCTGTTTGTAACTTTCATAATAAAATCCAATTTTTCTAGAACCCGAAGAATCATTTTGTGGTAACTCCTTGGTTGAAGATGGGGAAGAATGTGATGCTGGATTCCATGGTAGTGAAGATAATGATCCTTGTTGTGATAGTCTATGCAAACTGAAACCTGGAGCAATATGCAGGTGATGTGATTATGAATCGCTTCTGAATTAAAATGCTTGAAGGATAAATTTCATTATATATGAAACAGTTAATTGTGTTTAAAACAGGGCTTCTCAAATTTTATCATTACTACCATTGACCCTCGATACTTCTCTTTAAAAAAATGTTGAAAGGTCACAATTTTTCCACTTATCAATTGAATTAATTTATTTTGAAGGTCAAAGAGTCCTCTTAAAAGGATTATTTAAATTTCGTCTTCTTTTATCTTTAAAAATAACTTTGAAATTAATTGGGCAGTGTCACTTTTGAGCCTTTAATATGCCCAGAAATCAATAGAACTCGAAACCTTCAACTGCTTGAATTTCCTCCCCCCCTTTGAACTTCAACCACTCAGGGAAACTTTGATTAGAAAAATTGTGTGTGTGTGCGTGTGCAACCGAGCGATATAAAGATAATAGTTTCCTTTTTCATTAAAAACTTACATATTACTTATGCAGAAATTTGAAATTTTAGAAATTTGCTAACTTAATTATATAGGTCGTGAAAAATGTTTTTCTTTAAATTCGGGAAAATTTTCTAGATTTAACAATATTTAGTTAGTTGTTATGCATGCATAGTTTTTTTATGCTCTGAGATGTTAAGAATGCTTATACTGTACTCCTGCTGGAAAAGCATGCTTTATTATTATAAGATTGCTGTAATATTTATTTTCAAGAAGTACAGTTAATTTTTCAACTGAAAAAATTATTTTTTCTTTGACAGTGATAAAAATGCTCCTTGCTGCCGTGGTTGTCAGCTGGTGAATAGTGACACCTTATGTCGTGAATCACAACCTAGTGCTTGCAAGAGAAAACAACATTGCAAATATCCTTTACTTTTTCAAAAATCAATCTGTATGGACATTCAATATTTTACTATAAACTTGCATACATTTTAGAGTTAATTGGGTTTTTAATCAAAAACTGGGGGGGAAATATGTAAAACTGTTTTAAGTGTTTTTTTTCTCTTTATAATTCTTGAGGTATTTAACACCTTAAACTTTAGTAATTAACTTAATATTATTTCAATTCAAATTATTTTCTTTTAATCGAAAATGGGTTCAAATTATATTTTAATAGAATGTTCTTTTTAAACACTCCAAATTTTTTTTTTTAGAATCCAAAAATATCCATGGCAATAATTAAAATTTCATGTTTGATGTACATTCCAACTTAAGTATTTTAAAAGTATTACGATATTAATTATTAATCCAATTAAAAAAAAATTACCTAGTGGGCTACATGTTGTATTAGCTAAAAAAATTATCCAAAATTTATAACATCTTTGCAAAACTATCCATTATAATTTTTCAAGAATTTGTGTGCTTTCAAAAATATTTTAAAATTACCACTAAATTTTAAAAATCATAAATTATCATTATTCTATTTGTTAAGATCATTAATTTTAACAGGGAAATCGTTTTAAAATATATGCTTAGTTTTGGATTGAATGTGTAAATATTTAAAAAAAAACCCTGGGAAATGTTTAAATTCTAAATAAGTAGCTCTATGATGAGAAACCATAACTGTTAGTTCTTATTTCCTGTATTTGGATTGTCCTTAACTTTTCATACTGGTCTTTCTCAAGATTGTCCAGCATCTGAGCCACAGGACAATGGTTCTCCATGCTTAGATAGGTATTTTTTGTGTTTATTCTGAGCTAATATTTTAACAATGAACAACTTGTGTTAATAAATATTTTTTTAAAAAATAAACTAGTTGCAAAGTTATTAGAAATTTGAGTTTGGTTTTATGTATGCATTCAATATTTATTTTCTCATTATTAACTTATAAATCAGAATTCAAATGTTTTAATTGAACAATTATGTTCTTTTAGAGGAAAATGTTGGGGCGGTGAATGTGTACCATTTTGTGAAACCCTTAAGTTGCACTCTTGCTTGTGTGACAGAGGTCAGTATGTTCTTAAATTTTGTTTGTAAGCCTAAAGATCTTATATGCTTACTTATATGATCATGCCGACATACTGGCCTAGTGGTTAGAGCATCTGACTGTGATGCCGTATGTCCGGGGTTTGAATCCCCGTTTGGCATGGATGTTAGTTTCTGTCCTTGTGTGTGATGAATGAATGTGGCCCCCCTGTAAAAAGGGGCTGTGCCTGTGTGAATGTGTGTGTGGCGTGGGCGAATACCTCCATGGGTTCGGTCCACAGGTGCCCACTGGGTAACTGGAAGAAAGTACTGATTACGGCATGACATGGGTTAATGAACTTAGCTGTTCAAATTACCTGTCACTAAAAAAAACTTATATGATCATTTATGATTTTTTAAGCATTTAAAAAAATTATCCTTAAGAAGATAAAATATCTTAATTTTTATGATCCAGTTGATCAATATTTTTTCTACAGTTCAATGTTTGCAGTTCAGTTTTTTTATTTTGTAGTTTAAAATATTTTGTTTGTTGTTTTCACTAAATCCTCTATGCTGCCTTAAATTTAGTATAAGTTACTTAACTTCAATTTAGTTAAAGGTTTTGTATAGTTTCTTAATTTAGCTGTTGCTCCAAACGAAATGTACATCTTACGTACATTTTAGTATGATATTTTAGGAAATCTGATAATTTGTTATTTTTATGATGCATCATTAAAAATAATAAAATGTGGTTACAGAGGAAGATGCTTGCAAACGTTGCTGCCGACCAACTCAAAATTCTACATGTAAACCTATTGAGCCTACTGAAATTTTGAGGGATGGAACACCATGTATCCATGGATATTGTGAAAGTGTAAGAATATTTTTCCCACTGTAAGCTCAGGGCTTTCTTTTTTGTAGTATTTAGTGAAATCAAATGAATATTTTCGTCATTGCCAGATGATCAAGTTTTCATACATATTTTAAAGCATCAGGGAAGAGAAGTTTTGTAGTTTTAAATGTTTGAAAAAGAAAGTTTTAATTACCATGAGGAGATATTTTATTCTTAGGACTAAGTTCTGTCTGGAGGTGTTAATGTCATAGTATGTTAATTAAATAATTTTGTCAAACAAAGTACAGTAAACTCCTGTTAGTACGCCGTTCAAGGGTATGTTTGAAAATGTCGTAATATGCGGTACAGCGTTATATGCGGAATTCCTTAAAACACCCTTTCGGCGTTATACGCAATACATATATAACTTACCTAGAAACCATTTGAAGCGGGATTTTATCACTAAAATAGAAACGAAAGAACAATGTCTGAAAACAGAACAAAAATTCTTACCTTTACATTTTACCTTTCCGAACGAACCCTGCTCCTTTTACTAATGCCTGAAAAGGCGTTTCTTTAGATTTCATCACGTTTTTTTAAAGATTGTTTTCATTGAAACTCAAAGCTCTCCTTTTAGTTCCAGAAGAACTTGCCAAGAAAGATTGAATATTGAATACGGTATCTGTACTTACAAAACAGTGGACTGAACACTGAGCTATGGAATGCAGTATTTGAATTGTAGGAGAGGGGGAGAATTTCCAAGAGATTCAGGGAGGGTTCTGATTTGTCACATGACAATTATAACCTTCCTTGTTCTTGAGGGCGCAACGGGGGGGGCATTTGGGCAGAAGGGAAGTGGTAGGAAAAACCAGTTCTACCATATCGTTCTTACTTGGCTTGACTCTCTTCACACCGATGTGGTGTATGAGGCCGCAAGCTCAGCCCTCCACTCCCGCCGGTTAAGTGCCACAGCCCTGGCAGCCCCCCAGCTGGGCCAACCCAGGGAGTTTCTTTCTGTTATGGCCATCCTGCGCCAGGTCTGCCTGGGTCTTCCTCTTTTTCGCCTTCCTTCAGGTGCCCAGGTCAAAGCGACTCTCGTAGGGTCTGTTGAAGACATACCATATCGTTCTACTTGCCTTTTATTGGCTCCTACATTATTTGAAAGGAGCTTGACAACGCAATAACCGGGACTTTTCTTCAGGGGACCGGAGAGAAGTGTTGAAATAAGCGGATAGTTTTTAATGATAAAAGGCCTATGGGTCCCAGGGACTGGAGAAAAACGTCGAAATGTGTGGGACGCTGCACTAAGCGGGGGCGTATTAACAAGAGTTTACTGTAGATGGATAGACCAAAAATTATTTTCACAATTAACAGGATTTTATCTTTTTAGCTGTTAAATTGTGTATTTACTTCATACTATTTCACATTTAGGGCAAAAAGCAAAATCAAGATTTTATTAAAAAAAAAAAATTCTCAAAGTCACCCTATTTAGAAATACTAATCCTCCCTTAATATATATTCTTTTGACTTGATAATTTTTCTCAAGATAAATCAAGCATCTGTTTGAACATCTGTCTGAAACAGATTGTTTCTTTTATGTATGTAATTTTGAATATCTATAAGGGTTTCGAAAGTATAAAAACAATTTTGAAATTTGGCGTTTTTTCTGCTAAATTATCCTGTTTCTATTTTCTTGCTTTGTAAAAAAATTTTGATAAATATATTTTAAAATCCGTATATAGAGGTGTTTAACATATGTTTCTGATAATGACTACAAAGTTTTAAGTATTTTGGACTATTAGAAAAAAAGCCTTAGGATTTAAAATGATAAAAAACTTGTTTTAAGAAAAGATTTTTAAAGATTGAAAGCTTTGCTTTAAAAAGCCTATATATGGTTCAGAAAACCTCAAATGTTTTTAACAAAAAACCTCAGATTGTTATGAAACTTAGTAAGAATAATTCTTAAGCTATTAACTTCACTTTAATAGCAAAATCTCAACCAAATTTTGCTACCCTTTAATGTCAGTAAAAAGCAAAGACGTTGATGAAGAAGTTTTCTAGTTCTATTTTTCATTTTAGGGCATTGGAAAATGCATAGCAATCGAGACTTTTAAAGTCAAATGTTTTAATTTATCTTTTAGAGGGAAGCTTTTTTATTTAGATTCTAGGGGCATGTAATTCTTAACTTTACTATCTAATGCTCTTTTTTTTTGTTGATATATAGGGAGAATGCAAGAAAACAGTTCAAGATATTGTGGAAAGGTTTTGGGACATTATTGAAGATATAAACATAAATACTGTCAGTAAGTAACTAACTATATTTAAGGTTTAATTAAAAACATATATTTATGTTCATACTCTAAAACTCGTTAAGGTTTATGAGTTTTGTTGCTGGAAAATTTATTGTTTCAGTGTTACTTGGTTTTTGTAATTAAATCATATTATTCAAAGTGTCCTTTTTCTAAGTTACTTTTTTTATTGTTTCAGTGAAATTTCTAAATGACAACATAGTTGGAACTGTTGTCATTGTATCTCTTGTGGTTTGGATTCCTGCTAGTTGTCTCATTAGTTATGTGGTAAGTATTGTTTTTGTAATAAATCTCAGAGCTTGGTATCAGCAAAATATTTTTGTCTGAAGATATTTGTGTTTCTGTTGTTCATTCAGGATATAATAGAACTTGATATTGCATCAATCCTTAACAAACTGCAATTTTGAAAAAAATTACAGGTGAATGCAAAATGGTAAAATTTAGTAGTATCCAAACCCATTAGTATCACCAACCCATTTAGTTTTTTTAATTCAACTTATTACATGTCTTTTACATAATGCTAAATGAAGAACTATGAATCTCTGGGTGAAAGAATAATAAGGAACTACTTACTCTAAAATTTTTAACTATAAGAAACATGTTAGCTAAGCAGTTTTAATAGGAAGCAATTGTATACAAACAATTATCTAATATAATCAAAATAAAACGCTGTTTCTGTAGCCGCGTACATGTATCCATTCTTTCCCTCCTTCAGGACCGCAAAAATAGAGAAGAGTATGAACGTGTTATAAGTGGAAAAACCAAAAGAGAAGTAAGTCTGAATAAATATATGTATCTTAGTAGTTGGATTGATATGCTAGAAACTAATATGCATGATTTCTTAATTACAGAGTGCAAAGCCTTTCAGACTTCCTAAAGAAAAAGGAACTCGTGTTATCCATATTAAAAGACAAAATAGATTCAGGCCAGATTCTTCAGCTTCTCGTAACCCTCCAACATCTAAAGAATGTTACAGATACTATGGAGATCACAATGACCGTCTTTTCCCTAGAGCTACTTACAGACCTGAACCATCTCCTCAACATCATTATGCTCATTCAGATTCTGAGTACTATGCTCCTAGGCACAGACACTTTCCTCATGTCAGGAGTCATGGAGCCAAAGACACCCATGAATATCGTCCAAAGCAACCCAGTGTTGTCACTGAAGCTTTTACGGCTTTGTGACATATGAGACAGTGTGTAGACAGGGCTGCTGCTAGAATTGCTCAAGTTCAAGCTAAAAACTAAGCTTGGAACTTTGAGCTAACAATAAAAATGCAGCAGTAACCATCTACACACTCTCTTAACTCTGTGATAATATAATTTGATTTTCTTTTTTTGTAGTGTTAGGCTTAACCATACATTTGGTTGAAAAATGTCAAGTTCCTAAAGTGTGGTAAAACAATATTTTCTGATTTGATAACATTTTTATAGCTTAATGGGCGATTCCCACATTTTTGTTTTATTTTTTTATTCGATAAAGATATCCAAGAGAGGAATAGACCTGCAAATTTTTTTTAATCGCGATGATTATTTATCTTTTAATTTAATTTCAAAGTTAGACTTTTAAAAAAGGCTCCATAACAGGATCTAACGTCATTCAATCCGAAACATTGGTTTAGGATACAAAGCGTCATTCGATCCTAAACAAGTGCAAAGCGATTGTCGATTTTTATTTTAAAATATTGAATTAACAAAATTTTTTTAAAACTTTTCATGTCGATTTTTGAATTTAGAACCATTTTGTTTACTGGAAAAGTGAATTTTTTTTCTGTTTTCAAAAAATGCGGGAATTGCCCATTGCTGTGTAATAACTTAATATTTGTTACAAGTGCAAGCACTTGATTACTCAGTTGATTTTTATTTTATAGATTCTGCTTTAGTTTTTTTATTTGTTTTTACTATGCTTTATAGTTCTTAAGATTTAATTGATTTACTGTAAAATATTTATTTTTTATGAAGTCTTTATAAGAACTGTTGGCTAGCCACACTAAATATTTGTATGTTTTGTAAATAGAATCACTGTTGGCACTTTTTCGATCAAAGCAATTAGCATTTCTAGGGGTGCTTTTTACCAGCCATAAACAAATATTTTAATCAACCTCATGCTAACATATTTGAATTAAGGTTGAAAGATCAACTGCCTGATGATCAATTGAAGGAAGAAATTCAAATTATGAAACATATATCTAAGCTGAAAAACTATGCTATTCATTGAATGTCATATTGTGTGAAGATATAATAAAACTATAAATGAATTGATGTTATCAATGTTTAATAAGAATCTGTTATTATATGATCCCATATCATTTCATTTTTAAAGAAAATATATTTATTTCCCTAATGGAACATTGAGTTTTTTTAAATGTGACAGACTTGGTACTTTTTGTGTATACTGAGTCTAAATGTGTTATATAGTCCGAGTGTTTAAAACTATGTTGATCATGGTTAAAAAATGTATAGTTTTAGTGCTATTAATTGCCTTTTCTTATTGATGGTTGAATGAATTGTTGAATCTGTGATGGGGGGAATAAGTTAATTTCATCAATGTCCTCCCTTTATTCAGTTTTA
Organism: Tetragnatha montana; assembly: GCA_963680715.1. Taxonomy (NCBI): domain Eukaryota; kingdom Metazoa; phylum Arthropoda; class Arachnida; order Araneae; family Tetragnathidae; genus Tetragnatha; species Tetragnatha montana. The sequence goes on from OY796679.1 coordinate 31,637,361, forward strand.
TACTCATTGAGCTTTTTCCTCCTAGATTCTTTTGACATAAGTATTAGAACTTATTTGTGATACAAATTGTCTGCATTTTTGCATAAAACTTTTCTTATAAGCAAGTATTTTGTATGTCAACAAAGCTAGTAAAATTGCTGTGAGTTTTAATGCCATATTGTAGATAAAACAAAAACACATGCATTTTATATAATAGCTGTAGAATCTTGCTCTATTTATGAAAAGTAGTAGTAATATTTGAAATAATGTATATGTATTAGCCATGGGCTAGTTCAGGAGTTCTTATACATGCACAATTTTCCCCCATGGTTACAAAACCAATCTTTTTGGGGGAAATTTTGGGTGGGTTTTTATTCAGATCGTGACATGCTTAAATTTTCCCTACTTAATGCATCTAACTCCTGAAAAAAACATAGTAATTTAGAAAAACATTATGGCTAAAATACAGAAACATTACTTATGTAGGTTGTCCAGTGATATCTTGTATCACAGTCTTAACTGCTGAACACACTCAGCTATAGCCATAAAAATTTTGTCTGTCTTGCGAAATGGCTTTCCTCCTCCCTAGCGGCAAGCTTAGGAGTTCAAATTTCTATTAAAAAAACTAGAGATGCAAGAAAAAAGTCAATTTCAGTCATCAATTGCAATTAATAAATAACAACAAAGGTGCTTTTTTGTACTAAATGAAAAGTGCACTCCAACTTGTAAACTGACTTTTGTTTTCTGTATCATATAGTTTTGAGATAAAAATTATAACTCCTAAACTGGCCACTAGGGGGCATCGAAAGCGGTGTCGTCTGATAGAAACAATTCTGTAGCCTCAGTTTAGCCATTCTTTATCTCTACCGTGATTGGATAATAACAGTTCAGTTCATAAAGGTGTTTAGCGGTTAAGGCAGTAAGTGATAAGGGATACCATTGGACACTTTGTAACGACTGGGCTAGTTTAATCTTTTTTAGTAATATATATTTGCCCCTACAGGGTGTTTACTGTATATGTGGTCTGATTGCTAATTTTTAAACTGTTTAACAGTCTATGTACTTTTAAATCTTTTTTATTATTATTTTCTAATTGTATCATTCAAAATTATATATAATATAAATATTATAACTAACTAGTGTTGGAAATTTTGCTTGTGAAAGCACCAGTTTATCCCGTTTCTTGTTATTGAATACTCCACCTGTGAATAATATCTAATAAAAATTTTCAAAATAATTAATAAACTTTCCATTTTCCTGTATTTATTTCTAAAATACATAATTTGATACATTTTAATTACAAGAATATCCCTAATTTCTAATAATAATTGCTTTTTAGTGACTATTTTATTTACAGTGAAAAGTTTTTTGGTACTGATATAGTAGGGCCATTAGCTAAGGTGACCAGACGTCCCACTTTTCGCCTCTCTGACCCGCTTTTCTGACTAAGTTCCTAACTTTAGGAGGATAATCTTTCAAAAGTTCTTTATTAGTAGACTAAATTATTACTCATGTATTCGTTATTTCAAAATTTAAAAAAATTATATAAAGTTGATTTCAAAAGGGTGTGTTTTCAGAGACCTCTTATTATAAGCTTCAACCCCCCTCTCGAAGTTTTGGAGATTAGTTTTGTACAGTTTTTCCCCTTCAATATTCTGTTGCGTAGCAAACGTCAGTCCATCCTAATTGTCCCAAAATGAGTTGAAACACTATTTTAAAGAGTCAAATTTTTCTGGAGATAGACCCTTCTTATTAGGTGTGTGATAGAGAGTGTTTATAAAGGGTTTAACCCATTCCGAAACTAAATGTTTAGGAGTGTGCTCAAGGCGAAATTTATTAAAATATAATATTCAAAATCTTCTGTATGATTGAAATATTGAAACATCTGAGAAAACTTCACCTCCTCTTGTCAGAGAAATCATGTCTGGTCATGTCCCGCTTTTGGGATTGAAAAATCTGGTCACATTAGACATTAGCTGACCGAGAGGACTTTGGCCGCTTTGTCTCTACTTGCTATCTATAACGATTTCAACGGTTTTCACTTGGGAATGACCTTAATAAAATAGCGTACTAAAAATCGTCAAAAAATTAATAATAAAGATTGAGAGTTATGATACATGTTTATGGGCTACCTTTCAGTGTTGAATAAAAAAAGTTTTTAAAAATTAAAACAACAGACTGAGTTACTGCTTTAGTGTTCGCCCCTTTCTGATCAAATCGTAAAAACATGAGCATTAACGGTCATATTCACTGGTAACTTGACCGGTGGTTAATCGGCAGTCAAGCTTCTGATTGTCAGTTCAAGAAAGGAAAACTACCAGAGGTTTGACTCTCGGTTAACCGCCGGTTAAATTACCGTTGAGTACGGCCAAAAGTTATTCGTTTCTACTGCCGTAAGTAAAAGATTTTCTTAATGAAATGAAATATTTGCTTTAAATAGTGTTTTCTTAGCACTTTGGATGAATTCAATTATTTTTCAAAGTGGTTACGACAGTTGAAGCATGCGCAGTATTAAAAGTTTGTTATTACATGTTTTATAACATAGCACCGATAACACAGCGGCTAGTAACCCAATGGTCCCCGGTTCGATTCCTGGCTGCTACTTTGTTATTATGCTTTAATTTAACTTGTAATTTTTCAAAAAATAGCGAGATTAGATTAGAGTAGAGTTGAGTTGTTACTTTCGTAGCAATAACCAGTGCCATTAATTTTTGTAACACTGTTCCTAAAAATTCGTGTCGTTTAAATTTTGTTCACTAGATAGTATTAGATGCATTCGTTCAAATTTAACATAAAAGTTTCATTGAATTCAATCGTATTACAGTCATTATTGTACAGTCTGAAATTTGTGTTTAGATCAAGAGTATTTTAGTTATTATTTGGACAATTTCATTTCTTATTTCTTAACACATCGGGAGGAATTTCCATTTATATAAAGAATAAATGGCAACTTATTTAAGATGAGCTGCAGAGTCAATTGTTATAATGATAATTTTTTTTATTTAACTGTTATTTGCTTTATCGATATTAAATCTTTAAAACTGGAAGTTTAACTCTTCTGTCTCATAAGCTTAAATAAGTAAAATCTTAAAGTTTACTTTGGTGATCTAAAAATTAACAATTATTCTGCAATGACGCTGTTCAAGAATAACCTTTGTTGTATGTTGAATCAAAACTTTTTAAGTGTTCTGAGGTATTAATTTCAATCTAATTAATCTCCAATCTGATTGTTGCATTGATCTTTTACTCAGAAGTGCTAATATTAGTAGTAAATCTACATCTGCAATCTTTAGTAATAAACAAGGATGAGATTTTTCAGACTTTCGGAGTATTTTCAGACTTTTTAGCTTAGGGTAGGTGGGGGCAAAAGGCAAAACCACGCACCGCTGTTTTGATTGTTAATAATCGATTCAAAAGTTCGTGGCTAGTTTGTCTTATTGTGACCCATTGTTCCACGAAAGTTCTTACCTCTAAATCACTCAAGAGTTTAAAAAACGCTGTAAGTTTGTTTTTCATCACTTAGATGTAATTTTTCTATCTTTTGCTTTAACATTGAATAAAATAGGGGTTGGCTTGAGGACAAGAACCGAAAAATAACCCATGATGTAATAGCCCTTTAACTTCAGTTTCGTTTTGAAATAATTATCTCAACATCAACATGTCTCCAAAAATAAAATGGCTTGATTTTCCGAATAAAGTGAAACGGGGCAAATCCCCGCAGTTTCGAAAATTCGGGGATTTGCTCGAAAAGGAAATTAGGACTTACAGGACCCCTAATAAGGTAAATATATGTATCGGAGGTGTTAACCCTCTACCTGAAACTATCCATTCCCCTTTTTGAAAGGTACAGGAGACTTAGAAAATACTTTTCAACACACTCCTGTGCTCAGACCATCAAATTTCAGATAAAATCTCAGATCGTCGATTTCACCATCATTAAAAGTACTAGTAGAGAATTTCTGGTTCTCTCTACACAAGACCACTTCGAGCAGTGGCGTATATAGGAATTTATTTCGGGAGGGGCCCAAAACTACTCCCCAGCCCCTCCCCATCATATATTAATATAGGTCCAATGTATTTTTTTAGGTGATAATTTAGTTCCTAAAAATTTAATATAGGAAAAGTTGTTAGTAATAAAAATACAAGCACCAAAGGGGGTCTGGGGGTCCTCCCCCAGAAAATTTTTGGAAGTTTGACTATAAAAATCCAGGTTTTTAACTAGTAGTTTTGGTACACTAAGTCCGAATTTCGGATGTACATTTTTATGTACTTAATATTTAAAAAGTACAAAAGGGGATCTGGGGGTCCTTCCCCAGAAAAGTTTTGGAACTTTACCCCTAGAAACAGGGTTTTATCTTGTTTTTGGTACACTTAGTCCGAATTTTGGACATATATTTTTTAGTAGGATTTCGATTTTGATGAACTTATTCCAATAAAGTTGTTAATAATAAAATTCCAAGTACAAAAGGGTGGTTTGGGGGTCCTCCCCCAGAATTTTTTTTGAAACTTGACCCTAAAATACAGGGTTTTAACTTGTTTTGGTACACCTAGTCAGAATTTCGGGGGGGGGGCAGGGCCCCATCGGCCCCACCCCCCTTATATACGCCACTGACTTCGAGAAACAGTAGTAAAACTTATCTGACTTAATTATCATCTGAGACCTAACAGGGAGAAGAATGATGCTCATGCTCATCCTTTCAATTGTACCTGATTCATGATGACTTCTGCATGATTCTAAACGGCTATACACATCCCTCCATGTCTTTAATAGGGGGAAAACAACGGTTTAAAGTAGAGGATTGATATCTTGGACACCTTTATTCACCTTGATCTAAACTCCTTTTAGTGAACGGAAATCCTTAATAGAGCTCGACAGGTTGGCAATTTTCATTAAAATAGATTATATTTATGTTTAATACTGTTGGGTAATTTGGAAATAATAAAACAATGTTGCAAAGATTATGTCTAGTATTTTCATATTGAAATAATCTGTTTTATCCATGTTATTTCAATCCATCTAGTTTCCCGGGTCTTTGCCCCATTTCGTGGGGCAAAGCCCCGCAAATTTTGTTTCTTTTAAATTGTAAATTTCTCTTTATATACCATCAAAAAGAGCTAAAACTTGGATTGGTTTCATAGGAAAGATCCTAATCTAAGACCTCCAATTAAAATTTTGGGATTATCTACCCTCTTTTGACCACAATGTTAAAAATCTGAAAATTGCGGGGCTTTGCCCCCACCTACCCTATGATTTGAAATTTTCGACTGAGAATTTCATTTTTCTAAATTTAAGTTGATGTTCTGGACTTATGAAGGCTCTTTTATATGGTAAATTTTCATATACCTATAACAGCTTAACATATTAAAACTTTTAATTTTAAAGTGTAAGAATTTATTGTTGAAATTAATGCTAACTAATTATTATTAGTTTTTCCAATTTATTCTCAATTTAAGAGATCAAAGATGTCGTTTGCGCAGTTTTCAGACTTTTTGTTTTTTTGCCAGTCTCATTCCTGAATAAATTGACAGATCCCTATCCGATTATTTGTAAAATAAAATTAAATTCTCCAGTAAAAATAGAGTAACTACCAAAAAAAGTATTTGATAAGCTTGTTTATGCTTTAAAAATCTTTAAACAGCTTGCCCAATTGAGCCAAGTGTCTTCTAATTAGTTAAAATGCACCCCTCATGGAATCGGATTAAAATACCATGTTCAGTAAAATAATCGGACAAGACTGCTAATTCGGTCAAGCTATATCAGTGGAATCGTGTCTGTTTGTTATGAAATATTAAGGTCATCTTCACTTAAAGGAAAAAATATGTGATTTTATTTTCTGTACAAGAGAGTATATGAAAAGAAAATGATTATTTTTTGAATGCGAAGTAGTCCCCAGTTGGGTCCTCTAGCCATGGATAGTTCTGTGGGCACTCAATGCACGTATGCAGACGAACAGTCTCTCCGGGCAGCTCCCGGGTGGTCAGTGGGCAGGCATTAGGAAGTGAGCAGAGGGGCTGCCCCTTGACCTCACACTTTTCCTTCCAGGGGGCGAAATCCCTGATGGATGACAGCTCAGTGGGGGACTGCATCCACTGCAGCACCTGGGTCATGGTGACGAAGTAGATGTCGTTCTTGTCCAGCATCTCGTCCACCCACTGGATGAGGGCATCGTTGAACTCCTGGTTGAGCTTCAGCCATCCAGCGTGGAAGAAGAGTCCGAGTGGGGCCCTGTTGGTGCGGTAATGCCTCTCCAAGTTGTGGTTGAGGAAGTTGTAGAACTGCTCTCCGGTCAGCAGGTTGCTGCAGGAGTCGACCATAGCGCAGCCGGCCAAGTCCTCGTCGAAGGTGGGGTCATCTCGACGGTCCAGCTCGTTCATGACCATCTCCCAGACGGCGTGGGATCGGGTGGGGCAGTTCTGGCCGTTGCCGTGGCACCTGTGGGGCATGCGGAAGTACAGGGTGTAGGGCCAGAGAGGGGGGTTGGTCAAGGGGGCGGTGATGGTGGAGTCGTACAAGAAGGCCTGCTCCTCCATCATGAAGAATTGGTTGTTGCCGCCCACTCGCAGGTATGGGGCTCGGATGCCCACCACGGAGTTGTCGGTGATGTTGGAGAATCGCTCGATGATCAGGCGCACGCCGGCCATCTCTTTAGCCCAAGCCTCGACATTGGCCTCGCTCCAATACTTTTCGTCGTTACGATGCCTGTACAACAAAAACATTGGGTTAGTTGAAAGAAATCTAAGAAAAGAAAGACTAAGACGAATAAAATTAAAAATTATCATGAAACTGCGTCATTAAGGTGATATCAATGGAGTGAAACATTCGTTGATTAAAAAAAGAAAAACGCTTTTAAATTCAAATCAAATTTTATTTTGGCTAAGTTTACAGGCCAAACACTAAGAAAAGAAAGACAAATTATGTTAAATTTCAAATTTATTTAAAAAATACATTGAATGGACTTCGATTTCGCAAATTCAAGGGGCTATATCTGCCAATTGGGGGTAGTTATTTTTTTTTTCTCTTTACACTCATGTGTAGAGCGAAGCTTGGAGATTTTTTTGCGCACAAAGAGTCAATTTGCCATTTTTTGGACTTATTCCCTTCTTCTAACTGACGATTCAAATAATGCGGTTGATTATTTTCATTATTTACTTGCAAGTATGTATAATATTTGTTCTTATTAAGAAATAGTAGTTTCTCTCAAATTGTTCAAAAACATTTTAAAAGGATCTATTTAAAAGTTCACTACTTTCTTTCTGAAATGTTATATAGGTTACTACACTTTTAGATGGAAACCGTCTCCCGGGCCTAAGAGGCCCGGCACGCGTTCCCGTGTAACCAAAAAATGTTCGAGTCTTCCCGAGTTAAATTATACTTTCAGTACTCTTTGTATAAAATACTTAATTTCCCAGTTTCACATAACAGTTTAGAGTTTCAAGGGTAAATTAATTTTTCGATTTTTATCTTATGCTATTCTAATTCTCTGTCTATTTTTCCACGTAGTATTTGTGTCTTGGTTAATGCAAAAAAAAAATCACCACCTCTCTTAGGAATAAGAAGGAAAATAATATTGATAAAAAGAAAGCAAGACAAATCGAGGAAAAGCAAAAATTATGAATGATGTTTTCAACATTGAATGAAAAGATTAAGTTTTGGTGATATTAATGTTTTTTATAATTAATTTTTGTAATGAAAATATAATACTGGTATAACTCTGGTCAGCTGCATGTGCTGGCCTCCCAAAAACGTTTCAAAATACCGTTTTTGCTGTTAAAGAAAATGTGTTACCAAAGCCATTAGGGACAGCATGACCCCCAATTTTTACCGAGGGCTTAAAAAGTAAAAAGGTATTACGCTATAAATCTGTTTTTGTTCTCACTTCTTCAAAGATACTCACGTGATAGAATGAGCAGCGATTTCATGTCCCCTCCTATGGAGCTCTTGCACAGCAGAGTAGTTGGTGTACTTGTGAGAGACGAAAAAGGTGCCCTTGATTTGACATCCATTGGGGTTGTTGCGGCCCTCTCGGAAGATTCGATCGTAGATGTCGATGTTGTTGTTATTGACGGCATCGTCAAAAGTGATGGTGATCATCTGAGGAACTGCGTTTGGCTCCAGTTTGCCAGGGATTTGGGTGCCGTCAGGGGAGCAGAAGCAATCGGGAAGGGTGCACTGGTTCTGGTCGCATGGAGGAGCTCGGTTAGGGTCCTTGTCCACGGCTGAAAGGGAAGACATTGTCTTATTAAATTGATTAAGCCTCAAGTAACTAAACTCGTAATACAGTCGAAGTGAACCGTAATGGGACAAATTAATAGCTTAAAATTAGTGTTCGGCACTAGTTAACTAGAACTAGTTGCAACTAGTAGTTAACTACCGATCAACTAGTAGTTAACTAGTAGTTTAACTACTTTTGGTTTAAACTAGTTTAACTAGTAGTTGAACTACTTTTTTTAATAACTACTAGTTGAAACTACTTTCAAATTTTCAACTATTTTAAAAAAAAATTGTTTAAAATTTTTATCAAAATATACAAAAGATACACTGCTATTTATAACTACAATATCATGGTAGAGTACTCAAATACCATAACCAGAAATAAAGCGCCGTTTTGAGCGAAGCATAAAGTTTTTTTTGATATAGATAAGAAAGATGTATTAGAATTTGGGCAAAAAATAGGTTATGAAATTAAATGGACTAGTTAACTAGTAGTTAACTACTTTGGGAAATAGTTAACTACTAGTTGCAACTAGTCCCAGGAAAAAATAGTTAACTACTAGTTGCAACTAGATTTTCCCAGACTAGTTAGTAGTTGGTAGTTAACTACTTTTTGACCACTAGTTGCCGAACACTACTTAAAATAGATTTAATATAACTGACAATACACTATAAAGTTAGTTGTTCATTCGGAACCGGTGAAAAATTCCATTATTACAAGATTTATTTTACTCTATTTCTGTTTTAAAATAGCTGGATTTGAATTCATTATTTTTGAGAATATGTGGGGAAACATGAAACTGATGACTCTAAACTTAAAACTGATGGGATGAGCATTTTCTACTCACTGCAAGCATTTTCATCGGAACCATCAGGACAGTCTGGGGCTCCGTTGCAGAAAAGTTCTTTTTGGATGCATTCTCCATTGCCGCAGGCCAGCTTACCCTTTTCGCAGATGGGCTCATCTGTGGCCAGTAAGGGAGTGGCCAGACGGGGTTCTGAAAAAAATATAGAATTAGACTTTCATCCACTCAACGCCATGGTTAATTAGAATTTACTTAAACATATTAAAGGGGGCGATACAACACTTGTAAGGAGGGGTTCCAAGTTCAAATGCTGTCTAGCACAGTCCTTACGAAACCTACCCCTATATTCAATCATATATATATATGACTTACACCCATTAAGACAAGACATAAGTAAGCTGACAAAAAGTTTATACCTTATTTATTTAAAGGTAATCAGAAAACTCTTTTTAAGTAATCTAAAAAAGACTGTATGCGTATAGATGATTATATGCTAAAAAAATTTAAGTCTCTTAGATATAAAGTCTAAGTCCAAAATTAAAGAAGATCTTTCAGCATAAATTCTTTGAAATAATGATTTAATGTAAAATTAACCAATGGACCACACAGTCTAAACGTCCAATTTCTGTCCGCTTTTTCTTAGCTTTTTTAAAATACGCATATTTTTGGAAGCAGTCCAAAAAAATTCTACACTTTGAACAAACTATGTGATTTGGTTTATAAATTTCTATGTAAATAATTTTGAATATTAATTACTCTTAAGAAATCAACTGATGTATTTGTTTGAAAAATTTTGTTTTAAGTTTTGAAGGTGACAAAAAAAACCCTCGAGTAGTTTTTAATAGAAAAAAACTAGTTATTGTTTTAGTTCTGATTTTTTATGACTTTCCGATTGGCTGGTATGCAAGTTTAATCTACTTTTATGAGGGAGGAATATACATTTTTATATGAGGTCAACTTCCATGTCGTAATCCTTTGAAAGAGGGCATAGCCATCGTCTTAAATCAAGGGAGAGTTCCAGGTATCGGAAAGCTTTCTATGTTTTCTGTTAGTTTTTTGGTGACAAAACCAGTTTTTCTTCTGTGTGAATCCCTTTTGAAAACAGATTATCCCTCAGGGAATGATGAAAATGTATTACTTTCTAGAAGTTTTCCCATAGGGAAAAGATAAGGGCGTACCACATGAACTTTATGCTATGTCATCATAAAAGATATGTAGTTTTAAATGCATGAGCTTGCTTCTACAGGGGCCAGAAAAAGGGCCCTTTCGACATTTCCTAATAGTGCTGTCTGTAAATAGAGTGACACAACTAGTTTTTATAGAAAGGTGGGTCAATTTTTAGGTTACACCATTAACCTGAATCTAATAGTATCATTTTTGTATTAAACGCGGATATATTTTAAAGATAAATTTCAGGGGGAAGATAGTGTATGACAGATTATGTATCCCAAATCGACCTATATATCGTCACAAGCACCTTGAAAGAATACTTAGTTCATTTAAAAACAAATTACTAACTTGTTTTAGATAATTACCCATATCGGTCCCCACATCGTTACCTCATAGGAGCCATTTACTTACTTTTTATCTTTTAAGGCTGAACATAATTTAAGGTTCACATAAAAAACCTTAACCATAAAAACCAAGCGCTTAGGCGTACCTCTTTAAAATCTGGGTTAACGTTAGAACGTGCCGTCATTGTAAAAAGTTTCTGAACATACTTTGACTGTCAGGAATTGCTAGAAAAACCACTTCTATTTAAATACACGAAAAGTCAAACAGGAAATGCTCGAGTAATCATGAATAAAGAACACTAAGGTGTTTTTAGTAATTTTCCACTGTAGTAATTCGCTCTTTAAAGGCTGGAATGCGAACGCTTCAGAAACCAAAAGTTACACGCCCTCCATTCAAAAAGTTCTTACCATGAAAGAAGTAAAGAAAATTTAACAATTGTAACTTTATTTATTTTTCTTTTCAATTCTAGGTTTATGCAACAAAAAATTAAAAGGCAAACCAAATAGAATTTTAATTATTTAAAATGTTACTATTGTAAAATTCAGCGCAACTTTTAAATGAAAAGAAAAATAGCTCGGGTAACTGTCTTTGTAGATGCAACGCTTGACTAAATCCAGAGGCCATAGATTTCTTTTTCTTTTTTTTTATTTATTAAAAAAAAGAATCATAATTGAAAAATTCTCAACAAACGTCTAGTTTTTTTTTTTATTTTAGCTGGTTAAAATGAAAGTGGTATAAGTCCACTGAAAGTAGTTTTGAGTAATCGAAGGTTTTCTCTAACGGCGCTGTGCCCTTATTGTTCCTATGGAGACGGCACTTTTTAGACAGCTCTTACGGGACAATCATTGAGCTTTTGACTTAGGCGATTACCACACTAGGTAAAGGAATGTATAAAGAAATTCAAATCATTGCTTTTCTCAAATTTTGTAATTTTGGACTTAACCATTTTCATCCTGAGCAGCTCACTTGTTTAAACATGAATTTTCATTACATTACCTTGTAACGAGGAATAATGAACGCTATACAATGTTATTATTACATTTTGTTTTTCCATGTGAAACTTTTACTGAACAAAACGAAATAGTTCTATAAATTTTGTTTTACTTACAAAATAATGTTAATGTTTTATCATGCTTAATTTAATGCTTAAAACAAAACGGATATATTCTCTTTAAAAAGTATATGGATTTGTTTTTAACCGTTACATTTTCATAATTTTATAATTTACAAAATTATTCCAACCAGTTTTAATTTCTGCACGTACTATCTCCTGAATTCGTTAATTTACAAATTTGTTTGATTTTAATGAACTTGGGGTCAGTAAAAGTTCACAAACGTTGTCACTTACAAAAAGAATTTAGCGTGAAGTAGTACCCAATTAGTGTTATCACAGCACAAAATACTAAAAATAAAACTGAATAGCCTAAACTTGTTATGCAAAAACATACGAATCTGAACAATTTGATAAAAAAAACTCCTGTTCTGAAGGACGACTACTTCAAGCCTGAAGATTCCGTTCTAATTTCTATAGATACTAGATATAAATTTGAGAATAGTGGTTCTGAATTCTTGATTCAATCATCTTTTCTTGACAAAGAAAAAAATGTGAAGATTAGGATAGGACCCCCCCACAAATATCCAAATTATGGTTGTATGTTCGTTCATGTAAACGTGAATTTTACTTTATGGTAATATTTTTAAATGTTTCAACCTTATATACGAAAGTGTATCTTAAAACGGGAAATAGCATGTTTTGTCTACATTCGAGGAAATCAGTTCTCCCGACTAAACTAAAAGCCGATCCAAGGAGTGAATATAACGGGTTCTCCAAGGAAGGTTAAAAATGCGTTGAGATTAAATGGTATTTGGTACTACATTTTCCAAGAAATAAACGTTAAATTATCTTCATCAATTTTGAAATTTGTTTATGGGATTTTCATTCCTCTCCCGGATTTACTGTGATCTCATAAGTCAATTCTGGATCCCATCCTGTTTCCCACTGAGCTTTGACCTTTAGTTAGCATTCGTTTTGCATCAGTTAAATGGAGCCAGCCCACTTACTCTCCAGCTGCTGGCAGTTCTTCACATTGGCCTTCCAGTTGCAGGTCTGGCTCTCGATGTCAAAGGCGAGGCCGGAGGGGCATCGCAAGGCCAGCAGACCCTGCACAGAGCACCGCACGACGTCACGGCAGTCCTCGTCGGCCGTCAGTCGGAAGTACTCGCTGGGAGACCTCCCCTTGCACAGCTCGGCGTCGTTTTGGGTGTCCGCTGCGACCTGACGTTTCACCACCGCGCATAGCCCTGGAACAAAGATCAAAAGGCTTTTAATATACAGTGAACAAAAATTCAATTACGCTGTTCCTCGTTATACTGAGGTAGAGTGTAACCTCGATGTAACGAACTCGAAAATTCGAGAGAGCGAGTTTTCGAGGTAACAAGGTTACCCCAAAAAACAAAATTAATCACTTCAAACAACAGGGAACCGAACATATATAATGAATTGTAGTTATAATACTGTCCTCTAGTATATCAGTTCTGATTTACGCAATTTAGTCCATAGTACAGCAGTGATTATTACTTAACGTTTTGGAAACATGCTTAGTACTTACTCAGGATTCCTTAGCAAAAATATACTATAGTGTGGCCTGTTGATGCCTCTTTACAGTTTGTTTTTCAACCCAATTTTCAATTCGAAAAGTTGCTGTCAAGTCTTTTTTGCTGTTTATTTAAGACGCGAGTATATTTTTTTTTCAAAGTTCAGTTCGTTATGAAATCAGGGGGAAAGGGTTTCGAAAAAACCCAAGTTAACCAAACATTAAACCTTTTTTTAAAAAAAAATCCAAAAAGGTGTGAATGTTACTTTTTCTATTGATGAAATCTAGAAAGATCTGGTCAGTTGAAAGCCAAATATATGAAGGGAATAATAACAGAAAGTATGTATATAATTTTTCTTAAGAAAAAGTATTTTTGGGCTCTGAAAAAATTCGACTTATCAAAGTTTTGGTTAAAAACTTTTCGATCCAGGAATTGAAATAAACATTAGAGAAATACTTAATTTCAAGGGAAAGATATTTTTTTCGAGATATGAAGTTTTTCGAGATATCAAAGTTCGAGATAACGAGGGTATACTGTATTAATCACAGGCAATACCACAGCATCACACATATGTAAGCTCTTGAATTGAAATACCGTAGGGGATAAGAATTCATAAAAACACCTCCAAGTTTGAATTCATCCATTTGATACTAAAATTTAGTTCAATATTTTCTCCTTTGAAACCATGGAGAAACTAAAACTGTTTCTGAAGAAAAGGAAACAACAGGCAGAAAAAAAGAGGAAGGTATAGTGAAAGTTTATCTCAGTTTTTTAAAAACTTTAAATTTATAAAAGTCCAACTAAAGAGTAAAATTCGCTGATTTTTCTATAGACTTATTTTAGTCTTTTACATTGAGAAAGATTGCAAGGAACCGATGAAGACAGAAACTTAATCGATCATATTTTATTTATAATCCGATATTAAGTGCAATCAAGAAGTACTCTCTTTATCTCTCTTAAGCAAATTAGAATGGTAATTTCTCTTAAAGAGAAAACAAAAGTGGTATTTTTTTGGAAAACATTCGATCAAGTTTGCCAAATAATGTCATGTTGTGCATATACTGAGGTAACTTTATTCCTTGAGAGCTATTTAATTAAGAAGGGGTGATAAAAATAATGGGAATGGGAAAGAAAGTGGAGAATAAAATAACGAACTAGTTTCTTTATACATATTAAGAAATATTTTGCTATTAAATGAACTTTCGTATAAAGGCTATTTATTTTCACGCCCTTTACCCAAAGAAAGTTCTTTGAAAAAACTTTTTTGAAAAAAAAAATGATAGGGAACCATTTGGGATTAAGATTTCATAAAAGTCCCTAGTTTAAAAAACAAAATCATTGATTTATTTTAATGCAATGGTCTTTTCTTTGCGCAATTATTCAGTAAAACAGGTTTTGAATTGAAATTTCCATCAAAATTATAAACCGAATAGCTTTTTACTCAATAGGTTCCCGCATCACAAACTCTCTGACTGCGTTTTAGATTGAGTTGATGGTGCTGTCAAACAAAAGACAGGTATAACAATGAGTTGTTTACTGACACAGAGAAACGGAAAGTAGTACATCAAATGCGGGAGAAACTCAAACTCTCGATCTTTTTCTTCAATAAGCAAAGAGAAAGGTGACTGACCACAGAGTTGCACAATTTTCCACTAGAAAAAACTCCCATTTGAGTGCGGCCAAACAAACTACAAACTTTTAAACACAGTAGTTACAAATGATCGTGAGGAGTTCTACCCAGCGATTAGGGTGGACGGAATGCACTAAAACGTTGTTTCGTAGAATATTTGGATTTTATCTTCCATCCCTTTCCCTCCTTTCATTCGTATTCGATCTTTCATTACTCCTTTCTTTCTTTCTTTTCTATGTCTATCCCGATTCTTTTTTAATACTCTCAGTATTCTAGCTCATATTAACTCTCCTTCTACGCTTGTTTCTATCCAATCTATTATGTAGTACAACCTCTCGTTCTCTCTCTCTACCTCTCTTCTCTCTATCTTCGCTCTCCTTATTTTTTTCATTCTCTTTTTATGATACTGCTTCCCTCATTTATATTCTCGCTCTCATTTAATTTTTCTCTCATTTAATTTCTTTCATTCTCTCTCTCATTTAGTTTCTCCCAATATCTACTTCTCTCCTTTTCTCATACATCCTCTCTCCACCCATTTTTATTCCGGCACTGTCATTTAATTTCTCTCTCATTGTTGTTTCTCATGCCACTTGGAATATCCAAGCTCCATCCGCAAAGCATTCTCTCTTTCTTCAGCTCATTAGTTTTTCTTTATTCTCTCTCCTTTCTACACTCAATCTCCTTTAATTTTTCCCATTGTCTTTCATTTGATTTTTTTACTTTCTCCTTTCTCAATTTCTTTCATTCTCCCTCTCATTATTTTTCTTATCTTTATCATTATACCTCCCTCATCTCTATTCTCGCTTCCATTTATTTTATCTTATCCTCTCTTTTACTCTCTCAATTAAGCCTCTCTCCTCTTTAGTCTCACCCTAGTTTATTCCTCTGATTCTAATACTCTCTCAAACACATTCTAATACCGAATCTCTCTAATTTCAAATTAGTGCAAAGCCCTTAAATAAGGAAGCAAAGAATATACCCAAACGAAATACAAAAGATACTCGTATTTACTCCATACAAAGTGGACAGCAAATCTCTTTAACCGAAACTTCCACACCGCATTTTCCCTCCAAAACCACTGAAGCGCACTTTCTACCCTCGCTCTTTGTCAGCGCATAACCCCCGGGGGTCAAAGATTGGACATTCGTATCGGAAGAAAGCGAATGTGTCTCATTAATTAGACAGATGTGTGCAGGAAACGGACTCCCGAAGCAGACGAGGAAATGGGTCAGGGTGAGAAGAGCAGCAAAGGTGGAACCTGTCTTGCGAGTCAAAGCAGGGTAGGAATGAGGACAGAGCCTCGATGGCCTCCTTCCCAAAGAGGACTGACGCCCGCCACTGGAGGAAGGATCGCGGGATTTACGACTTAGATTGAAGATCTACCCCCAAAAAACAAAAAGATTCAATTTTTTTATCAAGTTTCCACCTGTTCTGGGTGTTGGAGTTGCGAAACTCTTGAGGAACTTCCACTTATTATCTGATTGAAGGATTTATGGGTTGTCCACCTTGGATGAAAAGATCCTGGACTCTAAATTTCAGTCCGAAAGATCTGACGTTTCCCCTTTTTTTTATTCGCAGGATTCCTAATCTATAGCGAGTGATGTAATTACTGGAACTGATGCTACCACATAATACACACACTACCTTTCCTACATCACACTGAAATTTACGACTTATTCACCTTTTTGATGATTCTGTGCCAATTTACTCGTTTTTAAAGATGCTACTATGATCTTTCAGTTACTTTTTTACTTCTGTCCACAAATTCAATCCTCTTAAGCCTTGAACGCCCGAGATCGCCATTGTATTCTATGGAAAGTTTGGAGCGGTTAGGACTGAAGGGGTTTTAAGGAACAACGACAGGGAACCTTCTCCCCTTAGTGTGTATTGGAAGCTAATGAAAACAACTCATTTCGAAAAAGAAATAACACTACCATAAAAGTGGCAAGAATAAAAACTTTAAGATGATATGCAAATGATTTAAACTTAACTTACTACCATTTTAATCCTAATTTAAGATCACCAGTCTTTAATTTTTGTTTATATGAGCATAAATTTTCAATTGTATTAACTTCTTCCTTGTAGCCAAAGTTTAAAGCAAAGTAATTCTACTTTCAAGATCGGAGGTGGAGACCGCTTTTAGCGGCCAGGTACGCCATAAAATCGCAGATCATCACACTTCTTCCTTGTTCACTATACTCTTCTAGTAGGTATGTAGCTATTGATGAAGATCTTAACAAAGGTTTTTCCTTTAATTGAAGAATCTGGATTAAAAATACTCATCCCCGTAATTCAGGTAAGTGATATGTATATTATATTCCAATTCTACACTATTCAGTACAGCCTAAATATGTGAAAATATCCCTTTAATTATTTAATTTAAGCGTCTGATTGGATCATACAATCACATCTAGGTTGTTAATATATGTGTAACACTAGTTTTTAGAAAAAAAATCCGGAACACACATATGTTACTCATTGAAACTGAAAACAAACAAGCTCAGAATCGTGACCAAATAGCAAACATTCGTGTCATGCTACACCATTAATAATTCCGCAGAAGTGGGGAAATGTTCAAGAACTTTCTCGTGTCTCTCAAGTGTGCAACTCTGAACTGTCCCGTTAACGAGTTTCAATTCACTTTCAACAACGCGTGTATCATTTTTATTAAGCGTCCGTTTCTTCCTCAATGGTTTCCGCACTCTCTTTCAATATTAATCGACCACTATTAAAAGCTAATCGGATACAGGAAAGGGCCGAGAAAAGATGACTTGAGGCCAGTGGAAAGGTTTGACCACTTCCTCGAATCTTTCAATTTCCGGAAGCCCACTTTCCGCATTGCAAAACAACCAACTGGCCACTCCTCGGGCAAAAGTTCAATAAAAATAGACCTTTCAATCTAAAAACTTGGTGAAACTGTAATTTACATCATAATAGATAAGCTGTTCGCCAAAATTGATCATGTTTTAGTTGAAAAGTTATTTTTGAAGGATTTCTCAGACTGTAGGCTGTTTGTATTATATGCAATTAAATTAATGAATTTTATTCCTTTCGGATAGGAGTTCTTACAAATCGTTCTAGTAACCATAATAAAAATAAAAGTTTCAGTGAAAACATACAGAGAATTACAATTTGTTGAAATTAAAAGTTTTCTAAAAAAATAGAGGTTTTCTGTAAAAAAAAACTGAATTAATGTTGATCAAATAATGGAGTGTTCGTATAAACTTTTAAAATCGACACTGTACTCTGAATTTGTTCCCAAAAGCCCTATCTTTTACCGATGCAACCCAACAACAGTAAAAAGCGATTCAGTTATTATATTTTGGTTTAAATTTCACTTAAATAGTATTGGAAGCGTGTAATACCTTTTTTTTTTTCAAAATTATAACTAAGATATTCGTTGAATTATACTGTTACCGATTTTTGGTTGAATACTGATAAAAAAGAATGCCGATACTGTAAAACAGAAAATACAGACATTCCAAATATTTGGCGTAAGCACAAAGGATCTGTATAAATTTATGATAACTCATGAAGTATTAAAAAAAAGTTTCTGTATGATGATGATATGAAGGCTCCAAAACAAATACAAAGCAACCAAGTCAATGTCACGGGGAATAGCCAGCCATGACTTCATGGTCAAGGACTAACGTAAGGTGATTCACCTTTTGGCTTGGTATCTGATAAGCTCTTTTGAGTTTTATTAGGTCATTTAAACAATGAAAGAGTGCTCGCGCTTATTAACCAAAGAGTTTTATTGAAAGATTAAGAATAAGTATTCATAAGAAGAAATGTAAAGCTTGTTGAGAAGCTAATGATTTACTTTTATTTACAACACTAGGGAGTTACCACTCCCTGCTCGGTATCGCTCATCAACCCCCGTAAACTTCTTACGCGGGACCTTTTGGATCACTTCGCAATCCTCACAAAACCCAGCTCACTGCACTAAACTTTTTCCTCATCTTTGGTTTGGACGATTATAATTTTCAAATCAGACAAACATCAATTATTCATAAATAAACTAAGATTAGATTTAAAGAAGGGATAGTACTTTTATTTCTGAAAAACAAGGATATTTATACGATAAACAATTTAATTGAGTTTTATTCTCATAAGCTTTATAATTCATCAAATATACTCTCTAATTAATTAAAATTAATTAGAAAAACTATTAGTATTTTATTTAAATTATTTAATTCAATAATCAAACATTATAATTTTACACAGTCAAAAGGATAGTCATAATAAATTTCGTAGAAAAATATTATTTCGTAGGAAAAAGTATTTAGAGACTTATTTGGTTATGAAATGTATAACCAAAGAGGCACATTTTTTAACAATAATCAAATATAAAAAAATTGTCTTTTGATGTAAAATCGAAGCTCTAAATTTTTATTAAGTCTATAGATCGCTATATTATATAAATTCATTTATTACACGTTAAAATTTGCATCAAATGTAATTATGAGTTAACCGTTTAAAATTTTAATAGGTTAATTGTTAATTTTAATCGGGTTTTCAAAGCTAGCGTTCCCAAATATCGAGGATATTTAAGCATTACACGGAAAATGTACATTTTAACGTGAGTATTCCAGTTTTGGTGTTTTTGTAGCTGAAAGAAAGAACTGTGGCAAAAAGTGAGCTTTTAAATATAACAGAACACGGGGTCTTGAAGTTTGAGGAACGCTAATATAATGAAATAATTTATTAACAAACTATTTATAGTAAAAATAAATGAACAACTTGTTGATCTAGAGATAACATGCCGGTATTTAGTGCCTTAATCTAGTCAAATTAAATAGTTTCGCGATGTATGTTGTACGAGAAATCACTATGATAACATTTGAAGTTTCCTCAAATCATGTTTGCATAGTAAAATGAGAAAAAATAAAGAGTTCTTGACATTTCTTATTAGTCACTGAACTTGATCTGAAAAGGTATAAAAGTCTTCTATTAGGAAATAAATTCTCGCATCTTTTAACTCTACACTGACCCTTTTTTACAATAAATTAATAATATTGTAAGTTTGAAGTAGTCGGATTTATTAATTCATATTTTTATAACTCTGATACCAATTATGTTTTTGTACTTCTCATATTAGTACCTACCATTAATTTGGAAAGTGGATAACGTTCAAAGTTGACTAGCTTTATTTCGACTAATAATGATGTAAACTAAAATACGATGCATTTGTAAAGAAGGCGCAATGTTTGACATCTTCATTAAATTTGCAATTGTAATTTATCATTAAATTCGTAGAATTTATTTTTAGACAAATTATTCATTTAAGTTTCGTATAGAAACTAAATGAAGAGATAAAAAACATTATAAATATTTTTGTTTAGAAATAAACTTTAACTATTGAAAATAAAATAATTATACAATTCATATTTTTACACATGCCGCATAAAAATTGGTTCTTAAAGTGTTTATATATTAATGAAATTCAGCATATTAAAATAGTTTCCTGGTTTATGTGAAAAACACCTGGGTCAACTGAAGAATTTCCTTTTAACTGTACAGAGAAACCACAAAAAGTAATTGCCCGGAACCACTCCTCAAGCTTTTAACCTAACCCGAACTAACCAGTCAGAGAAGGAAAAGCAAAACAAAAAGTTCGTGTAAAAGTAAGGTGGAAATGTAATGACAGGTATTTCCTCAAGAACATTAGACGACCTTAAGACATCCTTTCATGCTAACACACCCTCTTGCTTGTAACCTTTTTACTATCAGTTCTCATTTCGAGTTCGAAAATTCATAAAATTCTGCAAAAACTGTGGTCAAACCCAAGACAGCCTTGGTACTTCCACTTAAATACTAGCCTTGGTGGCAACAAAACCACTTCGATCTGCAGGGTCATTCATTTGCCTCAAAAAGACAGGTTTACCCTCAAAAAATTATTCAAATCCGTGATTTCCAGCATGTTCTATCTGTATCTCAAGATCTCTAGGCTAAAAGCATGATGAGTTTTAGTTCTCCCCTCCGCTTTATGAGGTCAGATGTAACACTTAGCCTTGGAATCGTATTATAATTAGTTTTTCGATAACCAGGAAAATTTAGCTTTAGCTTTAATTAGAATTAAAGTGGTAGAAAATTTTCTGTTGTTTTTCTACTGTATTATTTGATGCCAAATATGGGTTTACTGGTGCGAATTTTAAAAAAAGGTCGAAATTCTAAGCTTCATGTTTTTAGGTTATATTAAACTGTACTATCAGTATGAAGTTTAAGAATAAAAAACATTGATTTTAGTTATAAAAAGATATTTCGGGATTTAAATGTGGTAAAGCATTATTAAAAACTTATATTTGCAAAATATAATTAAAAATTGGTTGTTTCTTTTTTACAAAATTTATTGGTATTAATTTTTGTACATTACATTAAATTTTGCACAAATGTACTACATTATGTAATTTTATTAAAAATTTACTCCACTAGCTTTTTCAAAAGTTTAATCAATGGGGAAGAATAAGATTTTGAAATTACATGCGTGGCCTCTTGGTTAAAACTTTATAGCGTTTTAAAATATAACAAAAACTTTTTAATTTAAAGACTTAAATATGTTGTTATAATTTTACTTTACAGTACAAAACATGTGTTTTTTCTCGTCTTAAACCATCGGTGATCAAATCGTAAACAAAAACAGATTATGAAGATAATCGTCTATTCTTGAGGGTTGAAATATTTTACTCCTTTTAAAATGGAAGATTTTTTTAAGTAATCTTTTATGAAATTTTGAAGGAGTTCAAAGATTACCTATCAAACAGTGTGGGTCTGCATCCTACATACATCTGAATTTTAAATACAGAATCTCAATCAAAAATAATCAAGCTGGGTATTTGTTTGACTTGAAGACTACATGTATATTAAAAGAAATATGATTATGGATTGTATACTTAAAATATAGTGCTTGATCTATTGGTTTTTAGTGGGTTACATTTGATACCCCAAATTTTAATCGCTAATTTAATTTTTTTAATGTGCAAAAGTTATGAAACTAAAATGAATAAAATTGGTGATGAATGATCTGTTTTAGAAAGATTGTCTATCTCTAAGAGGGCATATCAGATAACAATGAAACAAATAACATTGATATTTATGAGTTTAAATTCTAATATTTTATGATTCCATCATTGTGCCTAAACATGGTAAACAAAGAACCGAATCACAAGAATTCATCAAGAACCGAATTAACCGAGTTAAAGGTTATTACGAGGATGTTTTCTTGAAGAATTATCCTTTTGATTTAACGCCTTCAATCTTTTAGTTCGCCAATTCGGTCAGTAGTTCTCAGCTGAAGGGAGATTCCCTAACAATGTGTTTTTGAGGACAGTTATTGACCTTCATTCTACTTCTCAAACGGATTTCTAAACTTTTACCTTTCTTCGTCTTCCTCGAAAGGTTAAGCTTTTATAGATATGCTCTAAAAAGTAAAGCTTTCACTGATACCTTTTCCCCTTGTTATGAATTAACACGTGAATTACACTAAATACTCTCGGGATTTATTTCTTAAAACTGAGAAATGGACAGCAACATTTTGAAACTATGATTGATTTAACAAGAAGTTGAGAGAGAGAGATTTGTTTCATTCATAAAAATAACATTATTAATATTTTATAACATTATAGACAGTTTTTAAAAAATCATTCAATCAATATAACCATTATTATGATGCAAATGGATAGTTTACCCAATGAACAGGGTTTAACTCCATAAAGGTAACAAAGAAGTAATACTACAATCAATTCTCTTAAAAAGCTATAAGATTGATATTATGACTGATATATTGACTGATATGACGGTGCTATATTAATTTACCTCACATCTTTCTTAACCTCTCCGTATAAAGCATTTGTATTTATTAACAACAAAATATACTTTTTTAAAGTGGGTTTTCTGTTTTGGTGTGGTGACTTATCGGTCAAAGACGGAAGAACCGTAACTGCATTTCTTTAGTAAGAAAAGTGGGAGAGGGAAGAAGTTTTATCTTTTTTATATGTAACTAAAATCTTAGATTTTTTTCTTGGAAGGGGAATATAACAAGAACAAAAAGTAACTTCGTAAAAAACAACAAAATTTTACCGGCGCAGTGCTATGCCGGTTTCAATACCGGTGTTTTGGAAGGGTTTTTTAGCACTTGTCAGTTTTGATCCTTTTTATCTAAACCTGTGCTTCTTATATTTTTTTCTTTTATGATGGGTAATATTGACCCGATTGGAAAAAACAGTAGAAAAACCGTGTCAGTTAATGTTTTACCGGAATTGTGTATCAACAGTATTGTTAACTCTGAGAATCATTTCTCAAATATTCATTCAAATCGGTTTAATTTTACATTTATCAAAAAGTGATTTTAAAAAACTTCCCCGCTTTCACTTAAAAAATGCTGATGTGAGATAGGCATCTAAAAGTAACAACGCCTTAAGGGTGAATCATGCATATTTTAGCAGTACCGGTAAGACAGCTTTCTGAACCTTACAAAGGGATGATTAACTCGTTCTTGAGTGGAAGCTAACCTGAAGAACTGTTCTAGATTCTCTTTATAAAAAAACATCTTCTGTTGTATTATAAATCTAGGTATCTAGTCCAGGCACATGAATTCACTTTGAAAACTTTTTTGAGTAAGGGAAATTAACATTAGTTATTTTTTGAAATATTGCAGAGGATATGATTTTAAAGGGCTTCTAAAATAGGTTTCAAGCGACATTTTATTAAATATTCATTAAAAATATAGGTCTATCACCCTTTTAGTGGTCTTTGTTTCATAAAAGTCATTTGTAATCAACTAACTGAACACGTGTATAAGAGGGAGCAGAAATCTCAAAAATTATAACAGTTACCCTTATGTTATTCACTACATACTACCTCAAAATGTTGGAGTGCACAATCCATAGGTATGATAAAATATAATCCTTGTGTTCCGGTATGGGTGCTAACAATCACGTTGACTACACGCACCAAAAGTGGTAGATGTGTTTACAAACACTGTCGTGAAGCCCTCCTAACTTTCACTTTCGTGAAATCTTTGACCCAGCAGACCAACTGATATCCGATCTTTTCTCCTATGCCCTTTCCAAAAATAGCAACATGGATCCGTCAAACTTTTGAAATGTAAAGCTAGCTGATGTTTTGTTTCAACTCACCGTTCGCTATGAACAAGGCCAAGAGTAGTCCGGTCTTCAGCATCTTGGAGAAGGCAGACGCAAGTGGAGAAGTGACGTATCTCCCGTCCCCTTTTAAACCGGCCCGAAAGAAGCTTTTTTTGATACCTTCACAGGTGGCTGCGTTCGAATTTCTCATTGGACAAGAGTGTTCCTTTTTCTTCTTGCTTATCCCGTTTTCCTCAGTTGCGCGTTTTATGGAACACCAAGAGAACAAGCTGCATACCCGTCATTCTTCTTCATTATCAATGGGCTTGGACAATATCAATTCCGATTCTCTTGGATTCCCTCTCGATTCTTCTTTAGAATCTCGGAATTTTTACGCTCAGTTGGCGGACTGCCCTGAGACACCCAAACCATATTTGAATTTCTCTTCTATTAGAGCAACAGTGTTATAACACGAAAATGTTTCGCGGAATTTCATGGATGTAAATCACAAAGGAGAGAATCTTGAAAGGTGCGGGTAAAAGTAAGAGTAAAGCTCTCCAAAAACCTTATTAATTAGTTAGACTGATAACTGACGAATTATTTTAAAATTATTATACATCTGTCATAAAGACTTTAATGTGGGATTTTAAATAGATAAAGAGTGAAACAAATACATACTTTTATATTTTCGGTTTAAAATGAGTTGGTTATAGATACTTTTGGGTATACGTAGGTACTATGGTACTTTTGGGCACTAACATTTTTAACTTCGAAAAAAATTTTCAAAAATTTTTACACATAAGTTTTTGGTATCAAAAATATTGGTCTAGAGCAGGGGCAGTCTACTACTTTCCTCCTGTTCAACAGTACTCTTAATTTATATAGCACAGAAGCTAAATCAATACAATTTATAAATTAAAGTAGTAGTAATTTACAACATTTATTCACAAACACTTTAAGAGAACCAACAATTTCCATAATTTTAGCAGAATAAATCTTTATAAAGCGATTTATTGAAATTAAATATATCTTTTCATTTATACTTTGCACACATAAAATAATAAAGCCCTGATGAAATTACACATTGAATCTAATAAAATATTAACTGAATCCATGAGGTTAATGCTTAGATAATGTATATTTGGATTAATTTTTGTGAGAAACAAGTGAAGATTTCTTTCGGAAATATCCTGGCAGTTTCATTCTTTGGTTGCAATATGACTAATTGTTCTTATTATTACCAGATGCGATGCTGGGAAAGCTATTATGCTTTAGTGCTTTAGCTCATCACTAAATAAAACATTATTAAATAGAATGAATACTTTTATTAATATAGGTACTATTAGAAAATATTTTAGGTTTGTATTTTAGCATCATTAATGAAGAACTATTTTCACAATAACGTCTGTGTTTTATACATCAAAGAGTTACTTAAAATAATATGTAAATTTATAAATCCCACCAAAAATGTAATTAGACACCTTAATCATAATCTATTTTTAGAAGTTGCCAATAAACGATACTAAAACCCTTTGTTTCTACTAATTATATACTTATGATGAAAATTAGATGGAAATTAAAATGATAGTTTCTTCAGATTTGTGAAGATTCAAAATATATTCAGGATAATAAAAATATAATAAAGGATTACAAAGTAATTTGGTTAAGTTTTAGAGTAGTAGTATATAGATGACCAATTTGAATGAAAAGCATAACACCTACTATAATTGTTGATAATTTTCATAACTAATGCGAGTGTAATAAGGAGGTATTGAAACAATGAAATTCGGATGGTTTTCATAATAGTTTACTAAGGTACTTGTACATAAATGTACTAGAACTAGGTACTATGTATCAAAATAGTATAAAAAACTGATATAAATATCTGAATTCACCCTTTAAGAACCATAATATTATTTTTTAACATAGTTTACTACTTTTTGTAATCTATACTCCTTTGACTTTAAAATTTGCATTCATACTTTTAAAAGCTTTTAAAAATGTGAAAAAAGTCTAATTGAGGAACATCTAAGGATTAATAAAAGATTAAGATAATTTTGATACAAAAGTATTACTTTAAGCTTAGATATTTGTGGGTATTTAGAAGGACTTGTTAATTGTTCAGTTAAAAGCTTTTAAGTCACAAAACCTTTTTTTTTAGTATTGAAGTAAATTTATGACAGTTAAACAGTATCAAAACAGTATTAAGTCATGTAAAGCATCCATATCAGGAAGATTACTGTAAAAAAAATTCTAGCATTATTTAAACTTAATAAAAAACCAATAACTACACCACCCATAATAGACCAAAAATATGCATAATCCTAAGTGTTTTATAGTTTCGATCTTTCATTAAGATCATCCTTCAAAACTTACTTTCGTTCTTTATTTATATGCTATTAATGCAAGATAATGTATTTCCTAGTTTTAAGAATATAGTACATGTTTTATATCACTGTACTTTATTTAATCCATACGAAATGACAAAAGAAGGGGAGGAACCACTTTTTCCCCTGAATAGGGTGATGTGTGCAAAACTTAATTTTTGCAATACTTCAAGTAAAAAAAACCCAGTATTTTTAAATTTCATTATTGTTTTGACTTTTTTTTTTAATTTTCAATTTTTATATCTTTAGTTATTTAAAAAAAATGCATAGCACGCATAAATAAGCTTTATAACCTTTTCAATATAACTGTTTACTAAAAAGGCGTGGTTACAAAACAGTGGTTAGGTTATGTAGGTATTTTTTTCTTTAAAGTGCATAAATATAATTAACCTTTAGATACTTAGAAACAATTAAAATCACATTTTCTTATATTTTAAGAGGTCATAAAAATATGAAACTCATGATTAGCGAATTTTCTTTCAGACGTTGGGATTAAATTTTAGAGATTGGAAAATGTTGCCTCCACTGAACGGAGTATATTTTTTACTTATTATTACTTATTACCATCCTAACATTATCTTGTTGATAAAAGGTTAAAGAGATTTTAGCAGTTTTAGTTAGTTAAAAATACTAGTCAAGATAATAGAATTTTATTTTACAAAAGCTACGAATGGATTTTTAAGTTTAATTTCTCAATTCAGGCATTACTTAAAAATTTTAACAAATAGAATCAATGAATGTTTTTAGTTTATTTTATTATAGCATATTAAAAAACTAGTTAATTGTTAGAATTTAAAACAACATTAAAAAATGAGTCAAACGAAGTTGAAATCATATTATTCTAAGATAAATTACAGCACTTTCTAAAGCACTTGGACGCAATAATATTCATGTATTTTAAAAATATTTAATGTTTGGTCTATAACATTGAATGGAGATATTTGTTGCCCAAGATTATATGCATCAGAGCTGCTCTCATAGGTTGGGTGAAAAGGTGTAATTTTCTTTAAATAAGTTTCAACAAAATATGTGCAATTGTGTATCCTATTTTAGTTTTTTAAAAATAATTAACTTCCACTGTAATTCTTTTATAATTGATTTCAAATTGAGCAAGCGATCAATTTATAATATAAAATTGGTTTATTTAATTATAACTATGAGTAATTTGAGGAAAATATATATAAATTTCTTTGTTTTTAATTATTAATCTACTTCTATTACTATTTGCAGTAACAATTTCTATTCCAAGTAATTTTTAATTATATATTTTTTATGAAACATCTACATCAGAATGTTAAAAAAAGTACTTTTCAATCATATAAAGCTGTATTAATTAGGGGAGACTGGGGACAATTGTAACAAAATTTACAAATTGATCTCCAGCCAAGCCATTTTTTATGTTAGAGTTATGAAAATTGGTATGAAAATAGGTTGAAACATCCCAATTACAATTGCGTGATAAAAACTGTTCTGTGAACATGCATTACAATATAGTAAATAAAAAATATGCCAAAGAATTTTGTTACAATCGACCCTTGAAGTGGGGTCGATTGTAACACATACAAGGGTCAATTGTAACACAACAAATTTTCATTAGAAATACGGAAAATTATACAAATTTTTTAACAATATATTTTGTACGAAACACACTGAACCCATTTTTCACTGGGGTGATTGTTTTTGAAATTGTACATGGAAACAACACACAAATATTCATCGTCTGATGAGGTTTCACAGTCTGAATATTTAAATTTCTTTTTTGTGTAGACTTCTTCTCTTTTACACTGGGTTTATAGGTGCAGATGGGGCTCTTTCTCCTTGAGTTTCCATTTTAATAGTTGCATTGTCATTTTGTACCACTTTTGGTATTGGCAGAACAGCCTGTGGTGAGCATTTTGATATTTGTGGTGATGGCAGCGAATTTGGTTATCTTTTATAAGAAATTGTGTAGGTGATACAGGTGATTGCTGGTAACAATTTTCTAAGATCCCGTGCCGATAACGTATAAATTAATTATAACCCACTTTAGGGTTTTCATTTTTTCTGACAGAACCTGTATAACGGCCCATAACAAATACTCTGCTCACAAACAACACTTCTCACTGACTTTCCAGACCCCCAAACCTCAGCAGCCTCTGCCTCCATTCTTTCCTGACTAATCTGACCCCTTTTAGTTGTCCTTGTACGAGATCTCGGCATTCAAAAGTCAATTTTAACATATTACAATCGTCCCCGGCTGAGTGTTACATGTGACCCCATGTGTCCATTTTTAATTCAACCCTCGTTTTCAAAGAAACTAAAAACTATATTAACTTCAAACTAAACAGAATATAACTATGATAAATGTAGGTTCATTTTGTAAAAAAAATTATTTCGTGCTACATACCTGTAGTGCAGGAGAAAAAAATTTCACTCAAAAGTAAAAATTTACTTTTATGCTCGAAAAACACTCTTTTCTCAAGTACACTGTGAAACCTCAACTGCCAGTCTTGGCGCTCTCGGACATTATTTGTTTACAAGCCATGCACATGCTGTTACCTTTGTGACAGCTTGGCATCTATACTTTTCCAGGAATACGAAGTGTTACAATTGACCCGTGTTACAATTGTCCCCAGTCTCCCCTACTATACACAACCTTAAAAAGTAAGTAATTGAATATTAATTTCGATTTTAAAAGAAGCATTCCGCGGCAATTTATTTTTTAATTAAAAAAAATACAATTACAAATAATGAAAACTTAAAGACATTTTATATAAAAATCAACGAGTTTCACTGATCCAAATTTATATCCTGCAAAACTCAAATAAAACCGTTAAAAAATTCGATCGACACTTAGTTTGGCTATCATTTGGTGGAAGTAACTTTTGCGAATCTTCTTCAGTGGATATTTTAATTTTGTCATCATACCGGAATGTGATAATGATGCTACAGATTTTATACTAATTTTACATTTAATGCAAAGTAGAATCAAAAATTTAAAACAGATCACAAAATCTATGATTTTTCATCTTATAATTACAATAAAAAATTATAAAAACTGTGCGAATTTTTATATAAAAATATGATATTTTGGATTTTAATATCGATTCATTATCCTACAAAGAGAACCTTAAAATCTTAAAGCTGGCTTATTGCAATAATTTTATACTTTGATGAATGTTTTGTCTTACTAAGCTGTTTCCCAATTTTCAAATTTAAATAGTAATTTTCATATGAAATACAGTTTTTTTAAACTTCTTTGAATTTATAATAACATAGAAAAAACACCCCAATTCATTCCAATTAGATTTATCTTTCAACCCCCTGAAACATGAAGCCCTTATAAGAGCTAAATATATCTCTTTTCGAAATCAATTACTAAATATTTTATTAAAACAGTTTGACTGGTGTTAAGCATCGGTAATTGTAAGCAGTGGTTATTATACTTTTTAGTGAACTAATTATTTTCAATAATGTAATTTATTTAAGGTATTCTAGGTTTATCAGAAACTCCACCTAGAAATTCGTCCGTTGGTAAATGTACTTAGTTTAATTCTATAAATTTAATATGCTAAATAAATTTTCTCTAATAGACCCCATAGTTTGTACAACTTATGTTGTTAAATTTACCACCTTTTATTCATGAAAATTTTCATTTGAAAGTATGTGGCTTGATAACGTATTTAAGGAAGCATCCAAAATAGGCTCAACCTTCCCGAATCCTCCTTTCTACTGTAGCTTCACTATTTCCTACTTAGCCCCCTTTCTAATACCCTCTGCTCTCGTTTCGTAATAGAAAGCAGGATGGTGATTATTTTCCTGTTATCTTAGAAAAAAAGTCATCTAGCTCTCAACACCAACCATGAAAACCCATAAAATAATTCAAAGAAAAAAAAGGTTCATTGGGTTCACTTCATGACACACATGCAATAGGTTCACGAAGCTAGAATTTGGATCCCTTATCTTTCGAATTCCTCCCTATTTAGGACGTGTGTTCCTTCGAGTGACAAAATCTGGTCACTTTGAGTGATTGGAGTGCCATGGGCATCTTAGGAAAACCATCCCCTTAAAAGGCCCAGCAATTAACTTTTTTTATAAGTTTTTGTAATGGACATCAGATTTTGTGACACTTTTTTTTGCGTTACTCTATATACTGAGAAATACATTACGGATATTAAATGTTTCGTTTGAAAGTAATTGATTGTGAGTGGTTGGAATGTCATAGCTAATCTTTTATACACTTTCCTTTTTAAAATGTATCAGTTTTCTTGAAACGTATTACTTTGAATCTTTGTCAAATTCGTTTATACTCCAAAGGAATAAAATGATTTTTCATAAGAAATAACAGGGATTATTTTATTCAATAACAAAAATATGTTTTTTAAATAAAACTTTAAGCTTAAAAATACTGTTACAGAATAAAATGAAAACTTTATTGTCTTTTTATACATTGAACTTTTTAAATAATTATTTAGGATGAAAGAATACCTAATGCATGACATAGGGAAACTTAAGGAAACAATTAAATCAAATATAATTTTAGGTAGTGCATTTATAACTATAGATGAATGTTAAAAACATTTTTTTTTCAAAGAATTAGTTGCAATTAAATTTTAAGCATATTGAGTGTACTTAAAGAAATGAAAGTCAATTTCACTTTTTCTTTTTCAATGTATTAAAAAACATGTAGGCGAGTATTGAATTTCCAATTAAAGAATATTAGTTATATATAAGCAAATTTATTTAGGATTATATTTTTTAATGCTGAAAGGATGTTAAATTTTTGAACTTTTTAATTTCTACTGAATATTTTTAGTTGTTTTATAGAAATAATCATTTTTATGAAGTGGCATAGTAACCTTCTCCTTCCTAAAAAAATGATTAAAATTCACTATCATACTCATTGCTTTATAATACTTTTAACCGAATATACTTCTACTATTCTTTCGATTGAAATTGAACTGATACTTAAAGGCTCATTTAGACTTTTCATTTTCGATGTTAATCTTCTAAGAATTATGAGTGTAGGATATTGTTTTTTTACTCTTCACTCTTCCCATTTCCTTCACGAATGAGTGATTCATCGGAGATGATATGATTAATATCGAAAGTTAAAAAGTGAAGATGATCATTTAAAGGTGAAAACCCGTTAACAATGTCTTCATCTAAAACAGTTTGTTATCTTTCAACTTTAATAATTCGCTTTATCGCCTGTCTATTCTAAAAATTTTAAATTAGTATAATCCCGCTATAGCTAACATTTGGTTTAGTTAGTGGTCTTACTTGTCTAACTCAATAAACATACATTAACGTAAAATGTCCGCTTTTATAATTTGAAAAATGGGATGAACAGATTTTTTTGAAGGAGGTTTTAGAGAAAGTTTGACTCGAAACAGAAACCTCGCATGGCATTTCGTATCTCACCAGTGTTCTCAAATAACCAAATAAAATTAAGAACTTGGTGAGGCAAAATCCTTCTTCGTGGTGAATAATGTGAAACTAATTAATAGAATTCAAGATGAGAAGCTAATCGCGATCAATCATTAATATATTATCACCTTCGGTAGGAACAATGAAGCAATTGCGGGGATATTTCCGTATACAGGACCTTGGCATCCAGACATCGAGAATTGTCGCCAAATCGGACACTGAATATTTAACAGTAACATGCTGAATTTTAAGAGGAAACTTTTACTTCTTTACTAATCAGAAGTGTATTATAATTTTTCATTGGTAATGTTTGCATAGTTTGTTATTACTATTTTTTTAAAAAAATTACTACGCATTCTTAGTTTTTTCGATGCAAAAATGAAAGTTTTATTTAGACAAATTTTTAAATTTATGTTTATTTTTAAATTCAAGTTTAATTTTTAACGAGTAACTGGGTAATTTGAATGAAGTTTTAATAGTTGGAAATGGTTCCAATATTTCTACAAGAAGTTCTCTCTATTCATCTTATAATCCTCATCAAAATTCTAGAAACTTTCAACCTTGGAACTTATTCAGATATGCATTAAGTCTATTTTGAAACAATGTCAGATAATTACAAAATCTAAACAAAATATTCTACTATAAAAAATATGATGAGAAAAAAACCCTACATTTAATTATCTATATTTAAAAACAGTAAATTTATTACCTTAAAATAACTCTAGAAGAACCAAAATGTAGTTTAGAATTTTACATTTTGGTTTAAATAATAAATAACAAATCAACTCAGTTTTCTATGGTTTTATTATTGTTTATAATTTTTTGTTACTTTCATTCATGAAAATATTTAATAACAATATAAATTATTTACATACTTATCATTCACTTAAAGTTAATGCGTTCTGAAAATAGTAATTGATGATAGTATGTTTAAATTAATATAATTAAAAGTTACGTTTTTGTAATTACTCGGCAGTTGGTTTCAAAATAGCAAAAATTATGGTATTTTCAAAATAACTTTTACAGAAAACCACCTTTTTCATTAAATAAGGTATACCTCACATTGGTTTAGAAGAGGGTATACCTCACAGATATTAACTTTGAAAGTAATTATTAGTTCGTTCTAAACATTAGTTTCAAAACAATTAAGATTCCTTCGCTGATTTGATTTGAATTACGCATTGATTTTTTTTTTATTTTCTTTGTGATTTTAAACATATTTCAAATATGTTTAAAATCAATTTAATTTCAATCAATTTTAATCAATTTAAAATCAATCTAAAGTCTTAGCTTTAACACAAATATGATATTTGTGTTAAAGCTAAGACTTTAATTTTTTGTAGGTTGATTTGTGAGTCAATAAACTTACATTCAGTAAATTTTTGAGGCTTTAGCTTTTAAATTCTAGATTTTATAGCCCAAAATCATTTTTGTGCTTGCTCTTACCCTTCTTTCGCTAACATCTAAACCCGTTTAATAATATTTTCAATAATGGGACAAAAAATTGTTGTCGTTAATAATAATTTTATTTTCAAGTTTAAAATACTTTTAAAATTATGTTTACTGGAACCGCTATAAGGTTTGTTGACCGTTTTCTAGAAATATCAGAAGATAATAATTTAAATGAATATAGGATAAGACCATTTGGATTGACATTGAAAAAAAATTTCAAATAAAACATAATTGAATTTATTTAACAGAAAATCAAGGTGGTAAATTAACTAAGTTAGTAACAAGCTTTAAAAACACTTCCAAAACTTGCTTAATTGTAGGGATTAATTCATTCTTTATAAAACAATGATATTATTTTATAACACAATTTTAGAAGTAAAAAAAAGTTGAAATGAACTTTAATATGCCTGTACCTACTGTACACATATAAATTTCAAAAAATTTAATTAAATGTATTACAACTTGACTTTTTATTCTTAATTTAAATTTAAAATGTCGATTTGTATCAATTGATACCAAAGGTACTTTTTACACCGTTAATTACTTTCTTGTGGGAGTATTCCGATTTCAAAAATTACGTTGAAAAGCAGTTAGAAAAGTAGTATTGTTATTTTTTGGAGAACAATTAATTGAAGTCCATTTTACTATAGAAACTTAACTTTATTTTTGTTGCTGTTGTTGTTTTCGTGTGCCACTTGAAATGCCTAAGCTACATAAGTATTCAAGGCAAAGGGGGCGCGGCTCCTGAGAAAATAGTATTTTCATGTAATAATTAATTTTAATGCAATAATATCCATTATACAGGGTGTTTCAAAAGTCCGTTTTAAGGCTTTTATTTTAACCAACGTCTCCTAGAATCACGAAAATAAATATGTATCGATAGGTTAGTGACCATGCTGAATCCATTGAGATGTCTTACAGAGCCCCTAGTGGCGAAATAAGAAAGTTAAAAATTAATTAATAAAACTAAAAGAGATAGAACAAAAATTTCAACCAGAAATTTTTAGCAATATCGTAACAAACGCACAGAAAAAAGTTTTATAAAAATATCTAACATGGGAAAATAGCAATTTTTCAGTCCTTCGAAAAGAAAAAATTCTCAAATTTGCAAGTTTCCTTCATTTTTTTATTAAACCTTGTCTTTATTAACTAAAAAAAACTCAAAACTACATAACACTGAAAAACTTTCAAATTTGCGAATATTTGTTTCTCTTTTGAGTTCTAAAAAGCGCTATTTTCACATGCTAATATCTCCTCGAATATTGAAGGTATTTTCATGAAAAATTTTTCTGTGAGTTTGTCATGATATTGTCAACGATTATTCCAACGAAGTTTTTGTTCTGTCTCCTTTGGTTTTTAATTACTTTTTTAACCATCTTATTTGGCCTCTAGAGGAGATGTAAGCCATCCCAATGAATTCAGCATAGTTACTTACCTAAGGCGTACACCTTACTTTCATGACCATAGGAGACGCTGGTTCCAAATAAAAGCCGTGAAACGGAGAACAGTCTCCTGGAACTGGAGAACAGTTGCTGTCAAAATTTTAGAATAATAAAGCATCGTATTCAATTTAATAGCACTTTCAGCGACTTTTTACCTTGTAAACTTTTATGAGAATTTTGTTCTTAAGTTCTTTTACATTATAAATCAATAGCGAAACTAACCTCTCTAAATGTTCAATGCTATTGGAGTCGTTTGAGGGAGAAAAACGTTTAATTTAGAGGCACTTTTAACCAAGCATTTTGATTCTAAATTGTTTTTCATTTATTCTGTTTTAATTATTTGTCTACTACTTCCTGGAGCTCAATACCATTGAAACCAATTTTACGTGAAAGATGAATGCCGTCTTTGGCCGCCAATTTTTCCCACAATCATTTCTTCGAATTTCAATTTCATGGGGGTTTATTTACTAAATAAACCTCTTGCGTTCGGTTTGTATAAACTTATGGAGGATTTTTATTGAGTTCCAAATGTTAAATTATTGTTAGGGTTATTTACTTCAATTTTCCTTTAAAAATGTAAAGAATCAAACCTTTTGACAAAATGCTAGTAAGATTCATAAAATTCTCAATTTTGCTTAGATTAATGCAATGTTTTCTCTCTTCTTGGTGTCTATCTTATTAAGCTCCAAATCAAAACATAGAGCATTTTAATTATTTTATTGAAGAATATCCAATAAATTGATAATTCATTTATCTTTATTTAAGGTAAGGACGCTTAGTGGTATTCAAATACATTATTTTACACTTTGACTATCATACTTTTTACCATAAAAGTTTATATCTAATTCTAAAGTCTTTTTAGGCTAGAGAACCAGGTTAATGCGATGCTTACTTATTAACCAATTACTATATTAATGTAAAAGCTATAAATTAATTTACTAATATTAACAAGTTCTGTGAAAATATAGTTACAAGGAATATATATATCAGGTGTGAAATAATCAGGAAAATTAACTGCTATTTAAATAATCCTAACTTAACTACTATTTAATAAGGGTGAAATATCTTAACAAAACAATTCTTGAATGGTTTGAACTACTCGTAAGTTGAAAAATATATTTGCAAATCATTTAATATTCGTTTGCGAAATAAATGGTGAATAAAAACATGAAATTCCAAATCCAGCTTTCAGACCGTAGTTTAAGAACCTCTGGTCTACATCGAGTATTGTATTTCCTGAAATTACTCGTGGGAACCAGCTCACTCAACATCCCAATTAGCTCTACTAAAGTTTTAATTTTCATTGTGATCAAAACAATTACAATGCAATCATCAAACATACTAATGATGTTTATTGAGCTTTTTGAGGGACATGGGTACGAATGAAAACTGGTCAAGAGTATAAACATCGTAAAAAAAAAGACAATCAGGATAGTCTCTGACAAAGACCCCCACGTTTAGGAGTAGAATAACTTGTTTTTAATCCTTGAGTAGGTATATTGATTTATGATGATTTTCGGTCCTTGAAAAACAAATACGTGCTTAACAGGTTTTGGGAAAAGATGTCAAATCTTTCTCTGAAGGAGATTCATCTGAATGAAGGTATGAATGCCCAATTGGCGAAGATTTTCTCACCGGCATGTAACTCGAATGAGGCCACTTCAATTTACCGCATTAGTTCGGAGAATCCAGCCGTTTTCTTAATTTCTTTTTAAATGAGACGGGTTTTTTAAATTACTTTAATTGAAGGTTTTAAAATGGGTATATTTTGTTTATGTTTTAATAACGAGAAATTAGCATTTTTTGTATTAAAAATAAAATAACTGGCTAGTAGCGGTGTATAAAATATTAACAAAAAGGTGTAACTGAATAAATACTACACTAGCTAACCAGTTTTAATGCAAATAGCTTTATTTTTTAAAAAGTCATCAGTATGTAAAGTGCATTGATGTACCTAAGGTTCATATTAAAAGGGCCTAACAATTTTAGTGTGGTTTTCACACTATATTTGAATATAAATAATATTGAATATATCTATTTAATTATGAAAACACAATCCCACTAATTGTTTTTAAATATCTACGATATGAGCTGAATATAACTTGATTGAATAGCTTTGAAAACTGTAAAGCTAATTTAGGAAAATTATTTTTTAATCTGATTTTTACTAATTTTAAATCTAAGAAAAATATTTTTTTTGTTGCTAATATATATAGTACATTTTTTTATAATGTATCTGAAAAGAATAATATTAATTATAAATAAAAATATGGAACACATAATAATGATTATTAAAAAAAAAACAATTTTTCTCAACAATTTTTTGTTTTATCTAAATTCTTGGGTCAAAATATTATT
Source organism: Tetragnatha montana (assembly GCA_963680715.1). Classification (NCBI taxonomy): domain Eukaryota; kingdom Metazoa; phylum Arthropoda; class Arachnida; order Araneae; family Tetragnathidae; genus Tetragnatha; species Tetragnatha montana. Next base: position 31,674,229 of record OY796679.1, read on the forward strand.
TTAAAACTAAAATAAAGATCCATGAATATATCTCTGAATGAATAATGAATAATTGAATGAATGAATCATGAATAATTTTCTTTTTCTATGATATCCGAAAAATGCATTGAGTAGAGGAGAGGAGGGTATTATGGAATAGTTGGGTAATTTGGAATACCGAGGTTTCAGCCCTCTCCCGAACTGCTATCACGTGGGAATACCATGAAAGACTTAAAAAAAAGGCTCCAATGATGCAGTGCATAAAGATTTAACACCTTGTTGTTGTACTTACAGTCGCTGCAAAACAAAGTGTGTTTTGTGATTTTCAAAAGTTTTTGCCGGTAAAGGTTTAAACATTTTAACCAACCAGTAATTATAAGATTTAAATTTTGTTGTTAAGCATAATGTTAATCCAAGATGGCGTGTCGGGTATTATGGAATATTAGGTCCACTCTGATGTATCATCTGAAATTGACTTAATGCCATCAAATAAAGAACAAAGATGCTGAATGTATCTTTTGTAACAAAAAATTCTCCAAAGATCAACAAGAAAAATTGGGATTCAATGCATTAACTGTGCTCATCTTGACTGTACTGGAGCAGAGAAAGATGATTATGTTCGTGACTTTTGTAAATAGACTCAACAACAAAACTATTAGAACGTAATTTTATAGATATTGTATTTATAGTTAAAAAATAACTATGTTCTCCGAAGTCTAATCAGTTTTTCAATAGTTGTAAACAACTATTCCATATTACCCTCCATTCGTAACTTTTTTTAAATTACCCTTTTTCACAACAAAAAAATAAATAATGTTTTATTTCATAATTGACACTTCATTACCATTAGTTATAGTATGTACTTAAAACGATTTTGTGGCCTTTTCTTTGAAATCAGTAGGATTATTCTTACAGATATAAAGGGTATTCCATAATACCCTCCTCTCCTCTACTTTTTATGTTCAATGAATTTTTAATCAGTGCGAATGCACTTATAACGCCCATTTTTATTATACTGGGAGTGGGAGAATTACCTTTCATCTTATCCGATTCGGAATTCATTAATTTCTAAAACAAAAAATAAATTCGGTTTAAAACCTCTTTTGAATATAAAACGAATAATAGTTTTATTCTTCCCGTTCTTCGTTTTTCTCCGTTACCCTTTTTCGTGGTAAGAGTGATAGCATTACAATATTTAGTTGTCTGCCTTAAAAATGAAACAGCATATAAATCCAACTTTGAAAGTATGCATTAATAAACAAAATATTCACTATAGCAACCACCAATACTAAAGAATTTAATAGGAGCATTTTTCTCAACCGGTGGGGTTAAATTTACATTACAAGTACAAATAGGAACTGAGACAGTCATATTTTTTATTTTCCTTTTACTCTTTTTTAATAAGTTTTAAATATGAAAATGTTTCAGAAAATAATTAAAAATTCTAGAAATAGCAATTTTTTAAATTATGGTACAATAAACGTATTATAGTTTTCTTTTTTTATTGAAACTTTTTTTAGAAAGTTTCTTTTTAGAGCAGCCTATTGCATATACACTTTCCCTTCCGAAAATTTTAATAAGTATTCTAAAGCCCTGATTTGTCGATTAGATTTTCTCTTCTTGACACTCAAATCGTTCTATTTTAATTAGTATATACTTTCAGTATCGCCACATATATCAATAGGTTTTTTGTAAATAAGTAACGTCAATTTCTTTGGAAATCATAGTTTTATTTTAATTTTACTTGACATTTTTACAAGACATGTTAAGATAATTTTAGAAACAAAAGATCACCTGTTCATAATATTTCTCCTGAATTTTATCATGCTAATTAAAATGTTAAGATTTTATTTTCAACTATAATTTTTTTGACGTTAAATCCTTTTCAATGTATATGTTACGGGCAATATGATAAATCCGGGCATTATTAAAAATGCCCGGGCAATGTGATAAATTCAGTGGAATTTATGAATGAAATTTATCACTTTGCCCGCCTCCACTTCGGGCATTATTAATAATGCCCGATTAATCACTTTGCCCATAACATATATATTTATAGGGTATTTACCACTATTTTCTGTATTTTGTTTGACATTTTATGACTCAAATTTTTCCACTATTTTTAATCTTGAATATATTTTAAAGTTGTTTTCCCCACTTCATTTTATTATATGCACACTTGCGACTTTTAACGCAGCTAAAGATCAATTAACTCGTATTTAAGAGGAAAATCAATTTGTTGAAATTCTTAAAAAAATTCAACTCAAACTATTTATACGTTTTGGGAAACGAATTCTTCCTATCAGAATTGCAATAGTTTCTTTCAAATATTTAGTTGAAAAGCTTTGATGAATTCCAATCCTGGCGCCATCTGATAGTGTATTGAAGAAAGATAAAAACAATTTTAAATTCCTACTTATGATATAATAAAGAACTAACTATTTATAAAACTATAAATTCAAAAGTAGATTATTTACTTTTTCTTAAACCTTTTTAAGAAAGTAACAATATCTAGAAGACATGATTTTTAAACCTTAAGTTGAGTTAAATTACAAATGCACAAAAAAAACCCTTATAATTGTGAAGTTGTTTTTTTTGCAGATAGTCTATAATGAAGGAAAAACAGTTTTACAGGTGCAACTCGATTTTCTTTTGCTGAGGGCGCTTTGGCAAAATACGGCAAGGGAAATAATATGTAAAAATTGGAAGGATTAAGTTAAAATTTTAATTAATAAATGCATTATTTCATAAAATTTCATTTCAAGAAAAGATAATTTTCAAAAAATTATCCTAAAGGATTTTTACAGAAAGATCTTTTTGTATAATTCGTCTTCGAAAAATATTTTAAAATCAAACTAAAACAAAATCCCATTAATCTAAAATATCTTTTGAAAATTTGAATTTTATGTGTGTAACAATTTTAATAGCGTTTTTAACCTACTTTTTAAGAGGTTAAGTTTTTTTTAAAATCTTTTCATGCCAGGTCTGGTGAAAGAATCATTGGTTGGTGCTGCTTTCTATGAACGAAAACGAGAAGTTCTTTTATCCCAATATTTTTGTACTTCACTATCCTGCAAAGGGATATAAAAATATTTAGATATAAATTATGAAACACACAAACCTTAAGCATAAAAGGAAAAGCTAGTAGTGACAATATAAACTTATATCAGCAATTTTTACTTAATTGGTTGGTTTGATAAATTTGACTTGATAGGGGAAAGGAGGGTAAGAGAAAGAGTGAGCAGTCGGGTAAAATGTACGCAGCTAGTTTTTTCCCTGTTGGCAACAGAGTATATAAGGGGAGCACATATGATCACATGTATCATAAGCTATCCTAAAAGACTGTCATTATTGTTTTCATACATTCAGTAATTTATTTATCAGGTAAAATATGGTTTCTTTGAGTTAGCATCTAATTTTTCTGCGAAGGTAAATAAAGAACTAAATAAACTTTTTTTTAAATAAAGAACTAAGGATTACTTTCAAAGTGAATATCAATGTGGGTATATGTCCTTCTAAAGATCCTGCATCGTTAAAATTTAACTACAGTGCATTTTAGGGTTGATTGAATAACAACTTAGATAATTATTACACCAGTGTCTAAACGTATACGCACAGACAAGATAAGTGAAATTTTTGTCACTTACTCTTTATTCATCTTACTCTTTACTACATGTGAGTTATGTGCTACAATTGATAAAAAAATAATCTAACCTTTTAAAGCTTACACAACCCCTCTTTAACTTAAAACTAACTCGTTTAAAATCCTGGATAAGTAACACTTTGATTTTCCATGGATTTTTTAAGAAAATTGTATCTTGTTTAGATCATACTCTTCGAATGAGGTGACATGAGGGAGGAATCTTTTTATTACTAAGGCCAAGTTTTCTGGGCGCTTACGTTTGGCCTTATGTCCTGCGTGCCTTACCCGCCACGTCGGGTAAAAGTACGCATTCAATTTTTATTTTCTTTTTGATTTTTTAAATACTTTCCTTAAAGCCAAGACTTTGCTTTATGAAGATTGATTTGTGTGAGTCAACAAACTTACGTTCAGTAAATTTTTGAGATTCTAGCTTTTAAATTCTCGATTTTATAGTCCAAAATCATTTTTTGTGTGTACTCTTGCCCTAATAGTTTATTGAAAGCTCAAACAGTAAGGTTATTGCCCTGGTGTTACATTATTTAATGAAACTTCATTAATGCTCACAATTTGATTTTTAGATAAAATAATGAAACTAAGTACATAATGATTGTCATAGTTTCTTCATACGTAATAAACTTCACGATTTGGTGCTATTTCTTCATTTCATACTAACTTCTAGTTCAAACTTCAAAAAATGGTAGATGAAACAAAGACAATTCGTAGTGTCACAACATAAGAAAGGGGGATTTCATATGCTTTCCTATAGGGTGTTTAAGTGCCAAAATTATCCAAGATCTATAGAAAAGATGCCATTGATAAAATGCCCTAAAATAAAATTCGGGTAGTAATTATTATTATTATTAAATGTATTGCAGGGTTTTTTTTCCCTTTATGGGTCGTCTTATCACAAACGCTGCAATGCAGTTAACAACATTATTGCTCTCTTGCAACTAAACTTTCGAACTTAGACGACGGACCATTAAAATTTTTTTCATAGTTTTTTTATTACCTACATTTAAGTTATGAAAATTTACAACCTAATTTTACTTTTTGCCCTCATCCCTTTGCCTACAGTAATTCTCTTTTAATGAGCTAGGAAATTTTTGCCCGTTAGGAAAAATTTGTTGCATTCAGAGCTAATATTAGAAATTTATATAAAAATATGAGGAAAAAACTATTGACTCATTTTTTATTTTCATATCAATACGTTACAAGTTATAATTATTACAAAATTGAAGAATATTTGGAATTTCAAAAGTATTAGTCTTAAAAATAAAGCAATGAAAAATTGAATAAAAATAGTCAATGTAGTATCTACGGTAACATATTCAATATTTCAAATTAGCTAATCAAATGTGCATTTAATGTGCTGTAATTTCTAATCCGTTTTAGTTTAGGTCCCTAATCATACCTTGACGTACTACTTTTTCTGTTAACAAAAATTTTGATTTGTTTAATATCATGCGATATTTTCTCCTATAGGTACTGTACAATCATTTTCTACCAACATTTTTATGATGAAAAAAACTAAGGAGCCAAAGTGTTAAAATATCTTTATTGTAATAATATCAAAATCAAATAAGTTGCATGAAGCTTTTCACAAATATCACAGTCACCTAAATTAATGTACAGAAAATAAAATTATCACAGAAGTTAAAAGAGAGCATCTTGACTAGTAATGTTAGCATATAAGAAAAACCCTTGGTATAAAGCATTGAGTTCATAGCATTACTACAATAGAAAAATCTGATAAAGCTAAAAACTAAACATTCAAGTTTATATATATCTATATATATTTGTATATTAGAAAACAGAGGTGTGTAAATACATTGTATACAAAAACATTATAAATAATTATCACAATATTAAAGGTGTTAGGAGAACGGTAATTCAATGTAGTAGAAGAATTCAAAAATAAGTAGAAAATTTCCCAATTATCTCTATTATTCCGTGTTCTCCTACTACACACGAGACAATAATGATAGGTCTTCTTGTCACATGTTGATAGAAATCACTATTACCACTTCATTCTCACTTAATAAATAAATTTGTTATTTTCAGTTACATTAATTTTAACAAAAATATATTCATTTATAAAATGAGTCAAAAATAAAATATAGTAAAAAATGAATGAAATAAATAAGTTATGACATTAAATGTATGGATAAGACAATAAAATCCAGTCTTTTATGTAGAATCCTCTCATGCTTTTCCACTGCCAATGTACAATTCAGGACTCTTTACTGTTCTGTAGGAATTAAAATACATTATAAGCAAATAATCTTTAATATAAAATACTACTATTGTATTTTTTCAAAGTAAAGGGAAGAAGTGTTTTAGGTTATTTTCGGAAGTTTATAAAGCATTTCTTCTACTATAATTTTTTTTTATAATCTAATCATTTTTTTTTACAGAAGCGATTCTCAAACTTTCTTAGTCGCAAGTAATCGGTATATTGCAATCGATAATATTTTTTCTGGTTCAGAATTATTGCGCATATTCAAGATTCAATGTAAATATATTAAATCTTTACAACTGAAGCCTTAAAGGACTTCAAAATTTTCTTCTTAAAATAGGGTAGTTCCAAACCGGTAGTCCACGGATCACGTGTGATCCCTGAGGTAGCTGAAAAATGGTCCTGGAAAAGTTGAAATTCTACAATTTAAAATAAACGTTAAAGTTCACTTGTATAATTACGTCCCGATGAGATATCCATGCATTGTGTGGTGTAAATAAAAGTAAAAAAAAAGTTATCAAGGTCAAAAAGAGGAAAGAACAAACAAATGCTCAAGAGTAGAGAAAGAGACTCTGAAGGCAAAGTAAGGTTGAAGAGTAAAGATAGTTAAAGGATGCTAAAGAGCAGCAAGAGGTTTTAGGGCATAGAAATGCTCATAGGAGGAAAGACATAAAAGAGCATAGGATCTTAAGAAGCAAAGTGATACTGAGGACCCTAAAGAGATGTTAAGGAGTAAAACAGATGCCCAAGAGCAGAGAGAAGTGGGTGCTTAAGAGATGAAAGATGTACACCAGTGCTACGAGAAGGAGAGGATAAATCCGCTCTGTTTACTATCTCAGATGTTCCCAAAGTGAATGCCGTGAAGAATATAGGATAGATGACAGAAAGATAGATATTTTTTGGCTGGAGTGCCATAAGAAAGTTATACTTCTCCAAGGGTACCCCGACTTCCAAGTTATTTAAGTTAAGGGATGAATGGATTAGGCTAAGTGGGAATCACTGTAAAATAAATCCCCAGTTACTTCATTGTTTTGTGAAGTATTTTTTATAAAATTTATTCCTTTCATAGTAATTTTTTTCTTAGGGTAATTATTTACTGAGCATAAAAAGACACTTACTCGACAGTTCCAATAGGACGAAAGTTGTTTCTCTTTACATCTTCAGTTTCTACGGTGACATTTTTAATTGAGGTATTTCTAAATGTGCTTTCACTGAGCTTTCTGATGTCTCCAATGGAGCTTTGTGGCTTTCGATGTCGTATTGCTGACCATTGGTTCAAGGCATTCTTGGTTGCATTTAATGAACTTCCTGAATCTTGCAATAAGGTTGAGAACTTTCTTACATTGGTGAAAGACTCTTTGTCTTGAGTGTAGTTGCTTAGGAGGAATTTGTACGGTGAGTAGTGAAAGGTATCTTTATGCAAATTGTACCTATTAGTGAGATTCTTCTTTTCGTTAGCTTTGAAATTGCTTTTCTCTAACACCTGAATTAAAAAAAGGAAATTTTTGTAATTCTTTCAAAGAAAAAACTGTTGAAAGGTATGGTAAAAGCTTATTTATTAGTAAATTTTTATTAAGTATCACAATAAATTAGATTATTAAGAAATAAGTTTAAATTTTGAAATTACTTAATTAGCGGTTGTTTTTAATAATACGCATTTTTTATTTTAAAAAGATCTATAAATTTTATTTTACGACGCTTTTTTGCACTTCAGTTTTTTGAAAATTTTTATTTTAATTTAATTTAATCTTTATAAATTATAATTTTGCCTTAAATGATAAAATTTGCAGCTCATTTAACGAATTTTCTCAGTTTTGCTTGGATGATTATTATTTCTTTTAATTTTTATTTTAAAATAATTTATTTTTAATACTATTTATTATTTTATATCGTGTTTCTCACACTATTTGCTTTTAATTTGCACTGATAGATATTTACGTCTAACTGGTTGAGCGTGAGTTGATTAATTAAATTGTATTATTGTGTTTAGGTATCTATAATATGCTTAGATACCCTAAAATTTCCATTTGGTGTTTCAGCTTTATTTATTTTTCTAATAACCCTTTCTCTTTAAAGTATAGTTGGTAAAACAAACACTTGATTTTGTGTAGTGACTAGAACACAATACTATCTTTATTAAATGAAATTATTTTGAAGGCTTCCAGACCTTTTAATTTTTTTTTTGTTGATGCTACTCTGACTACACAGACTCAATAGCAACGTAACTCATTGATAATTATATTTGATATACTATTTTTTGGACAAAGCTTTTAATTTGCTTTGTTTGGATTTATTAAAAAATCTACCTATGATGGGATTTTATGTTTCACTAACATGAAGATATTTTCTCAATCTACATTTAAAGCTTTTAAGATTGAAATTTCTTTGAAGTTTATAATCCTTTTGTTTCATTTGGTTTTTCAAGAACATGCAAAATACTCCCTATTAACTAATCTACACAAACGATACAGGGTAAGCTGGTAAAGTTAAAATCCCGTTATACTATAAAGGAAATATTGAAATGATTTGAACTCACTTCTTTCATTGTTAAAAGTAGCATTTATTTTGCCAAATCCTGTATTTTGTATTTATATTAAGGCTGCTTTAAAGCGAAGATTTCGGTAAACGTAAGTATGTTAAGCGTGAGTCTACTGTTATAGTTCAATTGATTTATTTTATTACATTAATTTGTCATTTTCGGGTTATTTTACACGCACTTTGGTTATGTGTTAGGTTTTAACATTTTATAATTTTCATGCAGGTTTTAGTTATTCATTATCTATTAGTCCAATAGCAAAAAGAACTTACAAACGGTCGATTTTCACGTTCAACGTCAACTTTAGCACTGATCACTTGAAGCGGTCTGTCTTCGTGCAACGCCAGAGGGGGCAAATGTGTGTGAACTCTCCGCTCAGAACTCCAAGGTAGTCCAAAATAGTGTTGCGATAGGTAGTGCTGGGGAACAGCCACTGGCTCAACAACAAATATCATGAGATAGATACCAGCAAGGAGGGCAAGTATATGTAGTCCATTCAAGAATCGTTGCATGGAAAATAGACCTAGCTGCCTGGCAGACCCTGTTATAAGTATTGGTGACAATTAATACCTAGTTTATAAAATTGTATTTTATTTCAAGCATATTGAATTCGGAAAGTATTAAAATGAAACAAATTAGTTAGAAAGAGGGAGAGATTCGATCTGTGGGGTACTAAAATTATTTTAATCATTTCGCTATGTAATATGAACTCTAAAAACTAACATACTCAATAATTAAACTTAAGTCATGAAGTCCTTTTTTAATTTTACAACTTGGTAAAGCGTAAATCTTAATAACCACTCTTTTTGTAAGCTCCCTAATGTTTTCATTACTTTGAAACAAATACAAGGCTGTATTTAGGTATGTGCTACGAGGACTGAAGCACTGGAAGCAATATTTTTTATTTTGATGGATAGAAAATATGTTTTAAAGTCGTTGTCTATTGTACTTAAAAATGGAATTGGGAGAAAGAAATAACTAGGTTTTGTGCTCAAAGTAATATAACTACAGTACATGGTGATAAATACCTATAATACACCCTTAAATAAATGTGGTAAGTAATTGACATCAATTGTGAAATAAAAAACAGAATTTTTACAAAATATAGTTTTATTTATCACGTCGACAAATATAAATGCCTTCACAGAAAATTTGCAATGAAGTTTTACTTATTCCTAAGAACTCTTACAAGCTGAAATAAATAAAAAACACAAATTCACATTTACACATAAAATAAAGAATTAAACTAGTCCTTAAAACAAAAGAACTATAGTTCACTAAAATAAATAGACATAAAGAAAACACAAAAATAAATACTGGAAAGTCACACACACATGGCTACTATTGTACCTAAAATATTGAGAGCAAATAAATATTAGCAAATTTCTACTGTCAAGTTTTCTATTTCAATAGATTTGATGGGAATCTATCTGATCTATTTAACTTTTACTTTCATTTGGAGAAAAAAGTATAAATAGTACTTTTTAACTAAAATAAATTCAACTTTAAAATTCAACTCTTATCTTAATATCATATCTTAATTATCATATCTTCATATCTTAAAATTCAATTAAAACAATCGGGATCTTTTCCTAAAAATCGTGTTACTTGGTAGATAATTAAAAAATTCCTGAAAAAGAAAGTTTTCATAAATTAAGTTCTTTGGCTGCTCAACCTCGGGAGATTCATAATAAATAGCAATATCCACTCTAGGTTCTTGTGAACTGTTATTGCTATGATAATTTTTCAGGATTCTTCATCATTTCTCTTATGCTCGCTTGTATACCATTATGAGATGCAAATTGACTGAAAAAAAAGGTTTTAAATAAGGAACACAGATTTACAGGATTGGAGATAATAAAAGAAAAACAGTTAAAATTAAACGAATTTATATGATACTTTTCATATGAGGGGCCGTTCAAATATTACGTAAGCATATTTTTGGTCATTGTTGGCCCCTTTCCATCCTTGTCAGTAAAGATAAGCAAAACGCAACCCCCCTTATAATTACGTAAGAAAACTACCCGACCCCCTTTTTTCTTTTTGTAAAAAATAAAAATTTTAAAATAAAATTTATTTTTGGCTAAATTTTTACATTGAAATTTCTTATTAAAACAAGAGATTTTTGAAAATACAGTGTTATGTGTAACATCTTACGTTAAGTATCACTCTTATCCCTTCCTTCCTTGTCAGGAAAAAAAAGTAAAGAGCAAGCCCCCTCCCCCTTTGGTGCTTAGGTAATATTTGAACGGCCCCTGATGGGATTATTTTTATTTATAATCAGGGGACCCTGATTATTTTCATTTTTAAATATAGTATAAATAATAACCTAAAGAAGGTGAAACAATGATTCGTAATCTTTATGTAAAAGAAATTAAATTGCATAAATTATTTGTGCTACATCATTTTTCCACAGGATATACTAGTTTCAGTTTTAAAAAAATCCTAAATAGATGATGAAAAGATGATAAGTTACGTATAAATTAATGACAACACAGTAGAAAGAATATTCGGTATGAAACAAAAAGGAACCTCGTGTGTAACCACAGTATTAAAGTAGTTTTATTAAAAAAAGCATAATGTATGCTTATTATTGCATCTTTCATTCCCCGAAAGAACAATTGATCAGAATTTGTATTTTATTTAACGGACATGGTATAAAAAATACAAGGTAGAAGATGTGCTACCAATGTAAAAACTTTACTCAATTATTTTGAAAGTTTAAATATTTAGAAACACCAGAAGAAAAATTAATCAGCAATTTCATACAAAAAAATTGGCAACTTTTTTAAAAAGTAAAGGTTTAAATTAAAGTTAACATTTGTTTTACACAAACTTTAACTTTAATGTAAACAAAGTGATGTTTGTGAGTGATGTTGTTTAGTGAGGGACATATTTTTTAAAACCCAAAGTTGTCATTCCATGCGGGTAATTGCAAAAATGGGAGATTCAATTATTTCAACATACCTCAAATGATCCGTAAGTAATTGCATGCATTTCTGCAATGCCGGCTGCCACATGGTCCTAATAGTTTCCAACATATCCTGCACTTGCAATTCACCAATCGGCTTAGCAATCTGTTTCTCGAAAAACTGCATCATTTCCTCCATTGTATCATTCATCCTTCGCATTTGCCTCGGTATCCTATAGGAAGCGTGAGACTGAGGTCCTGCGTATCCTCCTACGTCATAGTGGCTTCTGTGAGGAGGTATCCCGAAAGGATACATATTGGTCGGTGGATAGGGTCCAACTGGAGAATAAGGGAGTGGAGGGACTGGGAGTGGTGACAAGGGGGATTCTACGATGACGAACATAAGGAATATCCCAAGAATGGTTGATAATACTGTTAGGATGGGACTAAGGTCACTCCAAATACCGCGTAGGCTGGATAGCATTGCTGTGTCTCCTGTAACATGAGAAAATGTAGCGTAGGCGAGTATAATGTACTGTTCAAAAGGTGTAGCTTGTAGTAGTTTATGTAGAAATAAAAGTAAAGTTGAATCCTTATAGTGAACTGTTACGAAATTGTGGATTTACTGTATTCTTGATACATTTGGATTCGGTTTGCCAGTAAAAATATAATTAAAGTATCTATATAATTTTTAAAGTTTTATAGAAAAACAATTTGGTAGATTTACTTACATTTCATGTTATCCATCTTTAAAGAATATACTCGTTATACTACGTATTTTACAAGATCACTTAAAATTTAGAATTTGTGTGCGATATTTTGCTATTTGATTAATGAATAGAGCTTTAAGGCTATGTATATTCTGTATGCAAATACAAAAAGAGTGGTTATCAAAATACTCATCACTTGCAATCAGGAAACAAAATATATTACACATTCAAAATAATAAATTATGCTGCATTAAATGGCTTTAAACGAATATTTAAGTTTCTTTCTATTATTACAAATTGAGTTTACATCGTGTATGCTTAATTCAAGTGGTTTTTACTAAGCTATGGAACTTAACTAGGCTTAGTAACCAAATGATATATGTAGTTTATTAATTTTACTTAAATTACTGTTCCTTAAAAGGTCCAGAAATAAAAAAGTAAATAATACCTTAAAACAATCTTCAAACTGCCGGAAATGCGCTCAACCCCTTTGATTTCTTACCCATCACAAAAAGGATTAAAAGATCTTATAGCTAAAAGATATCAATTAAAACAATGCTTTTCATCCTTCGGGAGTAGAAAAGGTTTAAATATAGATTCACAAAGCATAAACAGGCGACGGAAAAAGCATTGAAGGAAGTCTAGTTCTCACGAAGTTCAATTACATGAACGTGGGTTTTAGGTGCTTTGTCAGCCTCCAAACTTGACCTGAATGCAGTGCTCCATTAGGTCATCGAGGCAAACGGTGGCTGAATGGTTGCTTCTACGTTAATTTGATCGCTTTCGGTTTGTGTTAGCTGCATTGGTTTACCCTTTGTTACGCTTATTTAAGTTTTCTTTTGTCTATGTTTTTAAAATATGACCATTATGTTTGTCACAGCATTTTTGTTAGCTCTCCGAATTTCTGTTCAGATGAAGGTTTTCTAAGAATTTCTGAGCTAATATTGCCAGAATTATATTTCAATCAATCCTTATCAGTAAAAAAACCCTACTTTTTCTGAAAGAATTACTAACACTATGGTACCTACTAAGAGGAAATTGCGTATTGCCTCCCATATGAAGTATATTAGTTTTTCTCAAAATTTTGCACATAAAATTTCCATCAGTACTTTTGACTATTCACTGATAGTATTGATTAAAGACTGAGTTCACAGGTTAGTTTTAAACACTTACTTTTCCATAGCAAATATCTGAGATCTGATATTACTTTACAAGAATGTTTTATTTATTATTCAAGGGAATTATTTACTTAAATTATTATTTTTAATTTAAGAAAATCAGTTAACAGCGATATAGTAACAGAGATATAACTCTTGAATAAAATATCGATCATCTATCAAATACAAACTCATAGATTTATATCTATTAAAAATAACATATACCTACACACTTAGAAAGTCTCATAATATTAAATTCCTAATAGTAAAATATTGTCTGGGTCATTAAAATACTACATATTACATATTTATTCAAATACTACATTATTTTGTTCCACAATTTAAACACTTTTGATGTGAACAATTATATGATGACACTTTGAACAATTTAAAATCGAGCAAGAAGTTTTTGAGGTTTTAGTGATTTACAGGTATAAAAATGTAGTTGCTAAATTTGATCATAAAAGTAAATAATGATGATTTTCTAACGATGTTAGGAAATTTTTATTTCAAAATTGAGTTATAAATACACGGACAGACAACTAAAGCTATGTTGTGATTATTTATGCAATTACACTTGTAACTGAAATGTTAATTACAAAATTACTATGTATCACTAAATTTTATTTAGAATCTAATGATTTGATAGTTCCTTTTTATGTATATTTTTAAGGAAAATTTCTTTTAAGTTGCATAAAAAATAAAGCCCTAAATGGCGGTATGATTTGAAATGTATTAACTACAACCCCCAACTTGAAAACTAAATTCTGGTTATTCTGGCATAGCTTTAGTATTTTTTGTAAAGTGGATAGTTTCCATTGATGCAGTTTTGAAGTTTCTTTTTGAATTTTAAGTCAAAAACACTTCAAAGTGGTTCATAGGTTCTCTCCTGAAAAATTTTGAAAACTCAACCCATAAAAACGGGTGTTTAACACATTTCTGAAAACAAAACCCACATTACCAGGGGATTATATTCTATGCAGCATTAGGGTGTCTCAAAAAACCTTTTGTTAAAAAAACTCGCTCCCCTGGGCTTTTCCCATTCCTTTTGGTTCCAAAAGATAGTGTGGGAAGTTTCAGCCGGTTTTGCTGTAGAGCGCTAAAGTTTGAAAAAATTGGAAAAAATGGCCAATTTTCAGAATTTTTAAAAACTATATTTCAAGATTTATATTGTGATAAAACTGGTTCAAATGTGTTACTTAAGACTTATTTAGATGTATTATATTTTTTTGTGTGTATTAACTGCACCCTTTAGGGTCTATAAGGAGTAAAAAGTACTACTTAGCGACATTGCACTCACCAAAGCTTATAATGCACTACGGTGGACGATATGGATTAAATTCCCAATTTCTTTGGAGGAACTCCCTCGAATGATTCCATTTGTTGTTAAATTGGTATTTTAAATTATAAAGGCCAGTAAAATAGCAATAATGAGGCCTTCCACTGAGCTTTTAGTGTAAAAAATGCTCATTTCTAGCTGATCAAACCCAAAAATTATCCTAAAAAAGAGGGTTAGTGTACTGTTTTAGAACCTAAACTTTGAAATACGATTGAAACCTTTATAGGTCTCAATTTTTACAAGTAGAACTTAATTTTAAACCGTACAGATCGGAAATGACACGATGGATTAGAAGTGAAAATCAATTTTCTTTATAAAGTTATGAAAATTCCCTCTTTTTAACGTACTAGGGGAAAGTTTAATTAAAAACTTAATTTCTTCAAAATATCAACAAAAATTAACAAGTATTAAACAATTTTCATTAATAATTACTTATTACTAAACTGCATTTTTATTTTAAATTTCGTTGTGTAATACGTAACAAGTTTGCTTTTATGAATGTATTAATAAAAAGCCAGTTGCAAGCAAAAAATTAAGGAGAATGTTAATTTATCCCTCCAAATAGTTATTTTATTAAATGTTTAAAACGTTACCAATCGGAATTATTTTTCTAATATGCAATAATTCTAGAAAGTTTATTTCCTTTGGATATAACTAAATTAAGCACAATTTTTCTTCAGGTCAGGTGCAGCTGGGTAGAAACCTTAGTTCTTAAAAGACGCAACATCTTGAAAAAGTTTGAGAATCACTGAATTAATGCAAAAATATTTTTTGATAGTCCACTATCAAATTTCGAAACTCTTATGGTAACAAAGGTTTATCGGAATCACTTTGGCTTCTTCTATCCCAAAAATAGCAACTCACATGTCGGTGGCCACTAGATTAATACAATAAAGCTTAACCGTCTTTCGCCATATATATTTTTAAGGGACTGTAGTTAAAAAAGTTAGGGGAACCTATTGTAACCCCCTCACATTGGACTTATACATATGATGAATATTTATCAGTGAGGAATATAAGTAAAAACTAGTCATTAGAATTTGGAAAGCGACCATAAATGTAAATTTAAGCTAACAGTTGATTTTTAAAAATTGAATTTTTTGAAAATCTAAGTAAAGATTTTCAAGGTTACTGTTTTGTATATTATTCTACAACATATCTCATACCATTGTTTCTTAAAGAGGGGTTTGTGAACCCCCAGATTACACGATGTGTGTAAAAGGTTACCGCTAAAATATTATTGAAATAACGAAGTTTAAAAATTTATGTCAACATACTCAAATTTTAAAAATGATACTCTTAAATTTATATTCATATATTAATTGCAATGTTAATGATTAGAAAATAAAATTACTTTTTTAATGACTATACACGAAGGGTGTGCTATTTCTTAGAAATTTTATATACTCTTTTAGATGGAGAAAAGGCATTGGAACCCCTTTTTACGAGTATTTACTTATCATTTTTATGCCATGCATTTTAGATTTAACTTCTCTAGAGAAACTGTGGTGTTGAAATGAAAATAGGCTTAAATCCGACCTTTTTCCTAGTACAAGAGTGGCACTGGGTGCGTATTCTCATATTGCTGAGCTGCTGCGGTGTGGACATGGCTTAATATTCTATTTATAGATTGAATTTACAGTTTGCAAGAATAGTTTATGGTATGGTAAAATAAATTGGGAGTTCGCTGCATAAAAAATAGAAACAACTTGAAAAATAAGCATCACCCTAGGAAAAGGAGTTCATACTCTTCCAGTCATGTCACCATGAGTATGCAATAAATTTGATGAGACTTGAATACTAAAAGTATGCGTTTCTAATATTTACACTGCATCTTGAATTTATGAGCTCTAGAAAATGGCAATTTGTTCAAGGTACTTTATGTTTCAAGTACATAGGTGTTGTATACTGCCCATTTTCACTTTCTCCCCTTTTGTTAAAAAGATGCAAAAGGATTAAAAAAATTCAATGGTTTCAATGATCTTGAAAAAAAGCATTTTTAGTGTTCAGATAATTCTTTTAAAGTTTTCCTTTACGGAACATTCTATTTTTAGTTATGAGCTAACTCATCAGCTCAACAGCCCTAGTGGGCCAAGGCCTACGATGCCCATCTTCGTTTTCATGACCAAGGGGCCTGGGGTGCATTTAAATTTTCCACACTCTTTTCCCTATCTCCCTTCTTTCTCACTATATAACTCTGTCTTACATACTCACAACTACACTCTCTCCATATCTCCGTCCCTATCTCATTAAACTGATGGATTCTTATCAACGTAGGTAGATTTATACCTGGATTAGAACCCAGCATGTTACTTGATTACCAACAATTTTTAGTTACGAGCTTGAAAAATATTTCAATATTCTCAAATTAAAACAAGCTCTCCTGAATGGGAATGAATAGCAGTCCCTTACCATATCTTCCCAACATAGTAGTACTTATCCACAATCCCTCACGATATCCTCCCATAGAGAGCAACTCACTTGTAGCCAGAGGCGCCTCCTGCCGATGATCCTCCACCTGCTCTTCCGCATCACTCTTCCTGATCGCAGCCTTGGCCCCGGAGTGGTTGCTGATGTTGAACCACTTGATGGGCGCCGGCGTGGTGCTGCCGTTGCCGTGTCGGAACACTTCGGTGCCGTTGAGGAACACGATCTTGGCGGCGGCGAGCGCCGGTAATACCAGCAACAGGCATGCGGCGAGGAACGGCGGCGGCATGGGACGCATGGTAACGGCGGGAACGAGGTGCGTGTCTGCACTGCCGGTGGGGAAGACGGTGTGAAACGGAATTCCGGTTCGCTTGGGGTAGAGCTTCTTGGATCGAAAGGCGTTGGGAGGTGACGTTGGGTTACGTCACTTGCCCACTCGCCGGTGGGCGCCAGTTCCGTGTTTGTGTATGCGGGGAGGCAATTAGGAATGAATGGAAATTCAAATTTTTAAGGGTTATTAGGTGGTAGTATTGAGAAAAACGAATGGTCGTGAAAAATGTGTGATGTGGAGCGATGTTTTTAGAGTTTGGCCTAGACCCTCTTTATAGATGGCCTTACAACTCGGACATGTGACGTCAAACGTGGGGGGAAATCAGTGAATTTGTAATGTTAAGTCTATGGAGCACAAAATCTTATTTTTTTTTTAACTTCTAGCGTTACATATCTCCTTAAGGCTCATAACTCTGTTCTTGAAACTCAAAATATTTCGATTAACATAAAGTTAATATTTTAGAAAGTGAAAATCATGGTGCGTGTCATGATATTAATGATATCAAAACTGTCACGGGAGATCATCTATCATGACCAACGGAGTTCAATTTGTTTTGATTTAGGTTTACACACATTAACAGATTCAATCCCTAGACATAAGAACATTTAGAAACATATCTGACTATCATAGCATTCTGTCGGTGACAAGGTTAATTCAAATTATATTGATTTGAAACGGCATAAATATTATTAATTAACTAATTAATGTAATTAAAGTGTACTGTTTTAACATTAAAGTTCTCAAGAATTTTACACCATAAAAAGATTTGAACGATGATTTTACTAAGTTTTGGCCTTTAAATTTTTTAATGAGTAGATAATGTATTGCACGGAGTCAGAACAATAATGACAATATACACTCGTCAGTACAAAAGTCTGTGCAGTAAATACTACCATTCATAAATTGCGATAAATAATCTAAGTAATAAAATTATATAATTTTCGTATAGAATTTAAGTATAATGGTAAAATTTATGCAGAGCAAAAAAGGGAATGAAACACTGTAGAAGAAACATTGATTTTCAACTTAAAATTCTTCTTTAAGAAATTTAAATGATAAAGAGAGAGAAAATTATAGACCCATAATATGATTATTGAATTTTATTTTAATTAGAGAGTAATTTTTTTTATTTACAGGGTGTCCCAAAACCAACTGAACGATTTCAAAAATTAATAAAAATTAAACTAAAAGAGATAAAAATACCCGGTCTGCTGCTACCTTCTTGGCTGGTCTAAGAATTTTTTCTCACAAAATTTCAAAAATTCGTAGTTCACAAATATATTAACAGATGGCAGCTCTGAAAATTCGAACATTAGGGAATCTCAATACTCCAATTCCCTATTTTAGGGATGTTAAATTTGTGGCAAATCGATTCTAGAATCGAATGGGAATAAAAAATACTTGAGATTGTACCTTGATTTTAATTTGCAGGGCTTGGTTTTATCAATAGATGCAATTAAATTTAAGTGTAGAACATAAAATAAAATGTTTTCCTCTGCATTTCTGTCGATAATTGGGGATTTGAGGACAGAATGCTACTTGATAAAATTCAAAATTGTTTCCCTAATATGAGTTGATTCCTGATATAGATTATTTAAAGAATAAAAACCGATGGTAGGGTCAGAATATGTTTGTCACATATCGTGTCGCTTACTTAAAACATAACATGATCGACATTCCACCCAGATAATGTTATCAATCGGATAATGTTATCGCAATTGACTGATCTAATCCCGATCACTCTATTTAAATCAACCTAAAATGTATCGTTTTATGTGATCAATCTATCGTTTAATGTTATCAAGATTTCTTGAGTCTGTGGTATTTCAACACAAAAAATATTATTTCTTCTAAAGTACACCTCATTTTCAGCTGTTTTGTAGACTTATAAACTTCTAATCGCATTGTTACGGACAGTTGTATTCTCCTTTGACTTGATCGGAAGTTAACCCCCAGAGTACGATTAATATGACCGATTAATAAAAAGACTCTGATTTCCATTTTAAATCACAAGAGTTCTCTTTGTTCTTTATTGATGAAATGTTTTTTAGGATTAACTTTATTATTTTGGTATTCGGTAAGAATGTCACAACCTCCCATATCCTTAAACAAATCATTGTGCCCGAAATGATAAAGAAACTCGACAACAACGTTTTCTGAGCGTTTGATCATTACGTGGAAGCAGAAACTGCGTCAACAGAAAGCCTGCTGGGTTGCTAGGAGGGGGTTCGGTACGCAAGTTGTTATAAAAAGACACTATATATTCAAGGGTTTAACAAAATAATAACATTTTTAAATTGATGTTCCTCATAGTTCTCAAAATTCAGACACCGCACTGGGAACTACTTTGTTTGTTAGTGATGTCATACGGTCAGAAAACGTTGCAGTCGAGTAAAGCTTCCTCTTACCGCGTACCGTAAAAGTACCGAAACTGAAAATCGTTTTTTATGCATTGTGATTAGATCCTCAAAGTTTAGGAGATTTCGGTGCCAGGGCCGTGTTAAGGGAGGGGCGAAGGGGGCGTTCGCCCCGGGCGCAGTATTCAGGTATTCAAGAGAGGCGCTGAATTTGTGCCCGAATTTTTTTCTTTGCAATTTATTATTTTAGTATTTTGCAATTTAAAATTATTTTAGCATTGGACTTCGTAGATTCTTCAATACTTTCCAACGGAACCACGATGAACGTGTTCAGGGGGAGCCAAATTTTTGCCCAAACATTTTTTTGCGAATCTATCTAAGAATAATGTAAAGAAATTATAATTGGGAGGGGGTGCAAAAAAGCCAGGGGGGTGCCAAAAAAGCCATCCGCCCCGGGCGGGATTTTTCCACAACACGGCCCTGTTCGCTGCAACGATCCCATATTATAGAAATATCAAGGTATTATAATCTAGCAGAAAACCAGCATTATTATGTGGCTAAATCTGTGTTTTGTAATCAAATTTTGAAATAGACGTTAAAATCTAAAATAAACAGTATGAGGCAATCTGGAAAAAAATATTAAATAAGTTGGTTTCACAGGATTATCAAAAAGTTTAAGTTATCATAGCGATCCTTCAATAGATGCGAAGTTCAATTTTAAATATTAAAATAAACGATCGTTTTAATTGCTAAAAAGAATGAAACAGTATTAAATTAAAATTATTCTAAAAGTTATTCAAAAATCCATTTTAAGTTTGATATGTCAAACTTTCTTAAAACCGGACCTTTTGACTGGAATAAAGGTTTGATTCCATGAAGAACGTATTAAAAGATTCTTTATTCGATTCTTAAATCGATTCATCACAAAATTTAATATCCCTAAGACTACTTAAAATAGGGATCTAGAGTATGGAAATTCCCTAATGTTCGAATTTTCAGAGCTGCCATCTGTTAAAATATTTGTGAACTACGAATTTTCGAAATTTTGTGAGAAAAAATTCTTAGACCAGCCAAGTAGGTAGCAGCAGACCGCATATTTTTATCGCTCTTAGTTTATTTTTTATTAATTTTTGAAATCGTTCAGTTAGTTTTGGGACACCCTGTATCTCCTCTTGTTTTGTTTGTGAAAAAAATTATTTCACACTATTTAGAATAAAACCGACATTCATATGGTAAGAGGTATCCTCTCTAAAGAATCAAAGATTTTTAACTGTGCAATGAAATTTTTTATGCTTTTAATTTGCATAGGAGTAGAAAAAACTTGTTTTCTAATGATCAAATCTCAAAATTTCTAATAACGCCATGTAGTCTTTGAACAAAAACTGTTACACCTTTCCATAGCCAATAAATTGTCTTTAAAACTCTTTATTTTCAATAGTAATAAACATTTAATATTTTAATACGTATTTCGTATTGATTCAGTTTAATTAATAAAAATTAATAAAATTGGAAATTTAAAGATCATATTAACTCAATCTGTAGGAAATTAAGATATATTCTGTTCAAATTCTACCACGTAAAAATTTTTTTTGATTCTGATTTACTTCTAAAATTGTATTTTGCTTGGGTTCAATCTCGAATACAATACGGTATAATAATCTGGGGTAGAGACTACACCTCCAATGTTTTACCATTAATTAACTTACAAAAGAAATTTTTACGTTATTTTCCTGAAAATAATCATCTTTTAAATGTGCATCAGTTATTTATGTTAAATAGTCTACTCTTTTTAAAAAAAATTCCCATCATGAGCAACTATAAACTCTAACACTTCATACACTCTCCGCAGTCAAAATTATTTCTTAGTGCCTACCCCTCGTAAAGAAATATACAAAAAACATTTTCAATATCTTTCGGTTATTTTATTTAACAAATTACCAAGCCAAATTCAAACAGAATCTAATATCAGATTATTTAAAAAAAAACTTTTTATTGCTTTTATTCTAGACTAAAATAATGTTGAAACCCTAATTTAATTTGTCAGATTTACATGCAATCTATGTTCTCTTATTCTTCCTATAATATAAATTTAATTGCCAGCCAAGCCATTCTCGTTTTATTTTATTTTTTTTCTCTTTCTAAGTAAAAAAATAAATTCTTCTCCAATTCTTCCACTGTTTTTTTTTTGTTGCTCCTTTGGGATAGCCATATATCAATGTTTATAATTATTTTTCTTGTGTGTATGTTTTTTATGTGACTTTTTGTAAATAAATTTGATTGATTGATTGATTGAATTAAGTCATTGCATCCCGCCTAATCTCACAAAAACAGGATCTCCCTTCATTCACGTACTAAGTGATACAATTACATTAAAATTACATTCATAAAAATAGTAATCCGATTTCTATTTTCCTCGAAGGAGAACAAAAGAAATCCTCTTTAAGTAATCCAATATCATTTATGATACACTTGTAGAATCTTTATAATCTAAAATCTATTTATAAAGCTGTATAAAAGTATAGCTTGACTTATAAACCATTCCTAATATTAAGTTAAATATCCCTTACTCTCAGAGTTGAATAAATTCCCTGTTTTATCTCATAAGCATCTTTGAGACTTAAGAAAATTCATTTTATGTTCCTTGAAAATATTACTTCTTACAATCTTGTAAACCTCTTATACTATATTTTTATAAAAAAAATAATAATAATAAATACCGTCTTATCATATGTTGACAGTAGAAAATCATTTTTAAAATTTGAGCAATGACACTTTTGTTTTTTATTAAAATAAACTGTCACACTCGTAAAAATACACCTATATTGATGAAATAATTATTTATTTAATAAATGTTATTATTATTAATTACTTTCCGTTTGTTTTAAATTTATTAAAAAATAATACGAATGTTCACATGACTTCTAACTGTATCAAAATATCAAAAACAAACATGCTCCTTCTTAGAAAAGAACCGTGAGATAATCTCTTAATTAAAAAGACGCCGCATCTTGAAAAAGTTAGGGAATTACTGGCTTACGGATTTCCGTCTATCTGTTCCGATATTACCGCGTATCCGTATTCATTCATACTATTTCGGAAACCGAATCAATTGGGTTTTTTTAATGGATACCTGCGGTTTTGTCTTGCCATAAAATGGGCAAAGGGAAATTCGTTCACTGGGTAAATAAATGACGAACCTGCAGAGGGGAAAACTTATCCGTATCGTTCGTTCCGTTTTACTGTGGGATGTGAGATGTTCCACTTCTGATCGGGTTAAGGGGGTGGATCCAAATAATCTCATTAATAGTCGGATGTGATTAAATGCTCCAGATAAGTCGGTGTGGGTTGTTTCTTTTTGTATTTGGAATGTTCAAAATTACACTTAATGAGTTCCAGTTGGAGGAAATGTTTACAAACATTTTGTTTAATGTTTACTACTTTTGAATAACATTTCGAAAAACCAAACCAGGTCCAAGGGTAAAGGGCTATACAAACAGGTCTCTATACATAGGATAGACTTCTTTAGGCGAAATAAAAAGAGTATTTCTTTGATAAAAGCTTTTTGCTGGTTGTTATTGTTTATAAAAATGCTTTAACCCTTTAAACGTTTTTGATATACAATGTCTGCATTGGATGGAAATGCATGCATTAATGTTCACTTCCAACTAACTAAAATATGAAACAGATATGTGATTTTTACAGCCGTAAATTGTTTTTATTGATTACATTATAAATTATATTGGGTAGCTACTTCCTAAATTTTTAGAATTGTAGTGAACTTATAATGAAACTTGGTGTTTTTGTTTTACAGTTTTTAATAAGTAATATAAATCAGGGTCTGTTTAGAATATTGCATATTTGTGAAATTCCATTTTTGTCAATTGAAACTAAATTAATTTATTATATTTTTGGTATAAAGTTGAAACATTCCTTAACACCAACAGGATTCCCCCAATCAGAATCAGCGAAAAGCTTGGCTGTGAATATGGCTGAAATGTTTCGACTAACTTGCTTTTTTGCGCTGTAAAATAGTAGTGTTATTTGGTTACTTACAAGTTTTAAGAGCTAAAACAGCATTTAAAAGCGTGTGCTTTTTTTGTAATGTAAGAATATTTTAGCCCTCCTGTACTTAAAAGTATTAATTTATTTAATTAGCTTTAACGAATTAAATTTCCCAAAGTTGAGTAATTTATTTATGTGTATCCTTTAATTTTCAGTTTAGTGGCTCAAAAAAAATATTTCACGAAAAAGATTACAGAACATCATAATGCAGTAGATAAAGGTTAAACAGATTAATTTTCACGGGTACAACCGCTGTAGCAGACTAAAATTCTGTAGTACTTCTTTCCATAAAGCTAAAGATATAGATCTTCTAAAAATCTTTTCAAAGAAGTTTTCTAGACCAAAGTTCATTACTATGGGTTGTGAAACTCCGTGCCATCCTAATCGGCCTCTTATAACTGAGGTTACCCCGTCCGCAAGCGACATTTGTGAATTTGACCTTGTCAGGTCATTGCTATGAGTTCGCCTCTTGCCTACACATCGAATGTAACCTTAACCTAAAGAAACCTCGACTTACATAATCCAGTTACTCCATTCCATTTATCTTTTGGTCTCAGTATACATTCCGTTTGTGTGTAGTAAGTTTTGACGCGTGTGTCCGTTTTACTCTCTACAACCGCTTCTTAAAGAAGCAGTAATTATTTATTATGGACTCGTTATTGACTCATTTTCATGGACTCATTTTGCACGGTAAAAAGTGTCTGAGTTATTTACTGAAAATTACAAACTGGCGGTTTGAGAAATTTATTGGCTGGCTACACTCGATCTTTTATGTAAATAGATAGTCAATTATAAGAAACAAAAATGAAAGTATAAAATCTATATTAAGATCTCAGCATCCTTTATTCTTGATGCTCTCTCTGCGTTTCAGCATCCCTTTTCTTTTGGGAATCTCTCTATTATTCAGTATTTCTTTTCTTTTTGGCATGCCCATAGGTCCCCTTCCTTTTCTTATTTAAACTTGTTTTTTATGTCGCATTTACTAGTGGGCAAAACAGGTCACATATATATACAGAACAAAAGTAAAAAAGTTTAAGTAGGTATATCGTTTACCTTTGTTTTATTTATTGCATTGGAAACTCACTCCCCAAGAATAAAAAGTCTTAAGCAGATCATCATCATCAGTAAAACCAATATAAATGTACAACTTTCTTTTAAAGAACGATTTTAATCTGCCATTTAGTTTGGTTTGGTTTTTTGGTTACATATATTTTCCGGTATGTGTGCTTGATCTCAAGGATCCATCTGCCATTTAATTGTCCCACTAAGTAACCGTGGTGATTTTTAAAATAGTTTTAGTAATATTTAAGTCGTAATATAGTATTTTTTAAACTCGGAATTTCACAAAACTCTTCACAAAATTAAAGTTTTAAGGACAAAATCAAAGTAATCGGTAAATCTACATACTAAAATTTTTTACTCCAACAAATCTTTATTTCTTATAATCCAAAATTAACAGAAACATTGACTAGGATCATTCACAATCTTGCAAAATCAATAATTTTTAATGAAATGGTTGTTTTATACAGGGTGATTCAGCATTCAGATAAGTGTTTCATAACTTCTAGGGGAGGTAGGGTACATCAAGACGAACAAGAATTGATATAGGTTAGGGGGTCGCAAGTGGGGTCTAAGGGGTTAAAATCACGGGTGAAAATTAGCAAAAAACCTCGCATATCTGGGCGGAAAGAGATACAATTGTTCGATTCCGGCATTTTTTACATTCAATCAATTCAAATTTTTCATGTAAAAACGAGATGAAAGTGTTTATTCTAATTAAAAATAGACCAATAATTGAATGAGGCATGCGTTGAAGATAGATTAAAGTTACAATTGTCCCTTGGTCAGACTTTAGTTCTTTGCGTTATATAACTCCAACCAACCAAACAACCAACAAAACTCTAGTATCAAGATGTTTTTGTCGTGACACTTTCTACTGCAGTCTATCAATTTAAAGCTTACTGGCATTGTCAACTAGCATGCCAACTAGCATCGTGTAAATCATAACTACAGTGGCTAGAAGGGTATAGTGTCTTTATCACCATAGAACCGCGAACAAATTTCTGTTTCCGAAAAGGAGGAAACCACCAGAGGGCAATGGGTTCCCGCCGTCGCGGGTTTACTATCGATTTTACATTAAAATCGCATTGTGAGTTCGAATACGAGTGAGTTCGGAAACATATTAATACTTTGATAGAGGTTTAAACATTTAATTGTTTTTTATCTAGACAAGTAAAGAATTTAAGGTTTTTTATTCTTTTAGAGCATTTGAAAGAGTTCATTTTTTGCAGAAAATAGATGGCGCTAGCATTCTTGCCGTCGCGATGGCATCAACTTTTTTCCTCCCTTTCTGGAGCATTATTTTGATAGCGGTAGCGACAATACTCCTTCTAGCCACTATAATCATAACCCTCACTATAGTGGCTAGAAGAATTAGTGTCATGACCCAAGGTTAGTAGAGAGAGAAGGTTGGCTCATCCGTGACGTCACTGCTTGCAAAGGGAGTGCTCTGCCAATTACAGCGGTGATTCACAGCTGTACGAGCATTGCCATTGGCAGAGCATCCCCTTCCCAAGCAGTGACGTCACGGATGAGCCAACCTTCTCTCTCTACTAACCTTGGTCATGACCGCTATCAAGTTTGGTTTGGTTTTTTGGTACATATATTTTCCGGTCTGTGTGCTTGATCTCTAGGATCCGCTTATAAACCTTCGTCAAGTAAGACAGACACAACAGAATATTTTTACTGACACAAGAGAGAGAAAATACACCCAGGGCAAAGGCCGGAATCGAACCGACGGCCAATACAGTGCACACACTGCTAGCGTGGTTGTCTGAACGTTAACACAACCAGGCCACTTGGCCCCCCGCTATCAAAAAAAATGCTGTAGAAAGGGAGAAAAAAAGTTGATGGCATCAGGACGACTGGAAAGCTAGCGCCATCTATTCTCTGCAAAAAAATAAACTATTTCAAATGCTAAAAGAATAAAAAAACCTTAAATTCTTTACTAGTCCAGAGAAAAAACAAATAAATGCTAAAACTTCTATCAAAGTATTAATATGTTTTCGAATTCACTCGTATTCGAACTAACAATGCGATTTCACAGTAAACACGATAGTAAACACGGGACGACGGGATCCCATCGCCCTCTGGTGGTTTTCTCCTTTTCAGAAACCGAAATTGGTACACGATTCTACGGCGATAAACTGCCCTCACTGTACCCTCACGCAGCCAAAACTCCCAAAAATATGATATTCTGGGTACATTCGTAAAATCGAACTCGTTTAACCAGTTAAACGAATTATGCGAATTGAGCGCACTGAGCTATAAACAAACTGGAGTGACAACCTCTGATGATATAACATGCGACCGAACGTGCCGGCGCGGATGGTCACAATTGCCCGGTTCGCTTGAGCGAACCGGGCAAAACAAACGAATTTCTCCATTGACTAACATTGTGTGAGTTGAACTATTTCTAGAAAACCCCCTTTTTTAAAAATATTTTGAGCAACATTTAGAATGGTCCGATCATGCTGTGCATACAATTGTGCCAACAGATGGGGAAAACTAAAAGAAGATGGAAATCTTTTCCGCGTAGACACAAACTTCGATAAGGTGTGATGCGGTTTCGGCACGCTCAGTTGTCACTCCAGTTTGTTTATAGCTCAGTGATTGAGCGTTTCTAAAGTCAACCGGTTATTTCCATGAGGATAACTCGCCGTTCCTAAATTCGCTGTAACCGAAAAAAGTTCGTAACTCAAATAACTCAAAAATTTCTCAGAGGGTTGCCAATTTGGCTTTTTTAAGGCCAAATTCGAGAAATTTGGCTTTTTTCAAACTCCTTTGGCTTCGAAATTTTCGTTTGGCTTTTTTTGTTAAATCCTGAAAATTTGACTTTTTTTTAGCAGTTTCCCCCATTTTTCTCTGTAGTTCATAGGCATTAGTAGTTCTATTAATTTTCTGAGAAACGTTTTGGTACTTTGGTTCCTAGAAGCCCTCTGTGAGGGCTTCAAGTGAATTTCAGATTCAGAACAAGCATGGAAATTTTTATTTTTTAATAAATATTTTCATTTTTTGAGCTCAGAGAACGTTTGATTACGGTCTTATAATACCACCGCATGTTTAATAGGCTCGTTTAGCATTTTTGTTTTGAAATTTCAGCTTGTATTTAATATAAATTAATAATGCGAAGCGAAAACTAAAAAACTTTTCTGGATTTAAAAGAGTGTTTAGGGCATCTGGATTCTCGAAAAAAACAGATTGCAACTTGGGCAAACATTTCACAATGTCTTGGTAATCCGTTTCTTTTTGAAAACAGAAACAGAATCACGCGATGTCACTTTTAAGCTGAAGGGAAAAGCCCGCCAAGCCAACGCCAAGCAAGCAACTTAACAGAAAAAAGTTATGGTCGTTCGTATAATCTCAGTTTAACTCATGAAACGGAGGTCACGTGACCATATTTTTTTTCGGTTTTCACCGTTTAACTGGTTAAACGAGTTCGCTTTTACGAATGTACCCTTTATCTGTAATCGCCAACACTAACGCCCTCTAGAATTTCACGCTATAAAAGCGTCACTCAGCGACGTGATCGAGGCATTTTTATCGTAGACCCCGAGTTAGCCGGCTAAAATAATATGGAATCTCAAGAACCTAATTTTGCAGCAACCGCTACAGGAGTTCCAAGTGCTGGAGTTGTGACTGTCGGAAAAGCAGAAGATTCTTCAAGGGAATCGATAGACCTCAAGAAAATCGCCGCCATAGTTAGGGATATTCGTCGGGATACCGATCTCGCAGCGATAGTTGGAGAATTAAGCTGCTTCTACCCTCCCCCTGAATCGGATAGTACCAAACCTTGGGATAGTACTGCTGCCGAAAGAGCCGGAAAGGTCATGAATTTCGAATCTTTAATGATCATATTTTTTTCAGAAGCTAAAAAGAAATTGCTCCAAAACCCAAAACTTCCAGCACGAAGGAATGTTCAAATTGGTTATATAATCAAAATGGAAAGTCCGTATTTCTCCTGTGTGATGTTTGGACTTGCTGAAGATTCTACAGAAGGATCCATCGAGAAGTTGGACGTGGAAAAGGCTTATGCCGCGCTAGCCGAGTGTGCTTCGGACGCCGAAGAAGAAATCGAAGATAGGATGATTGATTTGTTCTTATCGGTTAAAAAGACGATCGAAAGAGCTAAAGCTGTAGCTTTCGAAGAAACAGTAGCAGCTGCTGCTCCTGAAGGAAAAATTCCCAAGAAATTTCATGATCTCATAAAAACTATTGTTCCTAAATTGTGTTACAAAAATAGATTTGCTAGAGCCTATTACGCTTTTACTCTGTTTCTAACCATTATATGTAAGCAGACTATGCTAACTATTGATCATGGTGAGGAATCTAGTAAGCCACCCCAAAAGAGACTGAAGATTTAAACTGAGAACACCAAAATAGATTATTTACCACTAACTTTACATCATGAGTAATCAAATCTGGAATTTCTTGTGTAAATCTAAAATTTGGGGGGAGGTTTTTTAAAGATGCATACAGATGAAATGAAAAATGTGTTTAGCCTTTAGAGAACCGCAGTTTGCGTAATAGCAGAATGTCGGGAATTGGGAAGTCTTCTTTTGACTCGTTGATATAAAGGTGTCATTCGAGTTTTACATAGAAAGGTGTCTCCCGGGTTTCGTTGGCGTTAATTTCTAGTTAAATATGCAATAGTGACAAAACATCAGTTTTTATAAATGATTGATTTTACAAAGCGTTAAGATGTTGATAAGTGTTTTTTTTTATTTTGTTTTCATTCTTCCTTCATCATTGTGTTTGTCTAATGAATTTATTCTTCTCATTTTGAACTTCAGATTTTAAGATGTTTTTAACTTCTTTTTAGAACTAGAATAGGTTGTAATTGTTCCGTACCCAACGACTCCCTCTCGGAGGACCCCGGTTCCTCCTCTCACCCTCCGTCCCTTGACGGGGAGTTCTGTTTGTTTTTTGTTTATGATGTAATGTATAACAGAATCTTTCTCAGAGAGCGGACGCTGCAACTTTGCTCTGCCTTCGGGGCAATAAATTGTTTTATTTTTAATTATACAGTTCGCTTAATCTCTAAATTCTAACTTTCCATCTCTAACCCTGAACCAGCACTGTTCAGTAATGATAAAGAATAAACTTTGAGAAATAATGATTGTTCTTTTATTTAAATATTTAAGAGAATATTGCATTGTATTCTGAAGTAAATGTGGGTATAGTGGCCAATTTTAGGAAAATTTTCACTGAAGTTCTCGATAAATATCAATAAATTTGCTTGGAAACTGTTATTATCCTATTTTTAGGTAAATTCCCATGATCTGTGTTACCGGTAGTTATTTAACTGCTTACTAGAGAATAATCTACTAGGGTCTATGCATTTTACGTTATTTGATGCCTCTAACTCGTACTATTTAAAATTAATAGGCTAGGTGGCCACTGTACCCACATTTACCTTATAAAAGGATATAATTCACTAAATCCTTCATTTATCAAAATTTCACCGAGATGTAGAATAGTTGTTTATTTTTTAATTATTTTACTTTATGATGTGAAAAATAGTTAAACTTTACGTTTTAGATAGAAGTTTGTAAGAAACACCTTGGTACTTTTCCATTATTAGCCATATTAATTTTTCGTATAACATATACAGTGTACTACTGTTTTAAAATTTTAAAAGTAACGTTTCTATTACTTTCCAAGTTTCTCGTTATACAGCAATATTTATACTTGCAGCCAAAGTTCAAGTTGTAGTAGTAACAAGACATAAATTTTGCTCAAGAGTTTGTTCTTATCGATTTTTGCCTAACCAATATTTTCGTAACTTGAAACGCCTGCAGTTCATTTAAATTAACCAGTAATAAACTGTCTGTTTTGAAGCATCACGTAGGAAAGAACCCTCTTTAATAATTTTTCTCACTTATGAGCTAATATGTTCACATCATTAGTTTTCTTTTCATCATTTTTTCAAAAGAAGGGTTGCTTAATGGTATAGGATTTTTTAAGAAAAATATCTTAAAAAATTATAATTGTTGGAACTTTTTTAGTCAGGCTCCAAAACATTTCTTTCTCCATTTTATTTTCTCGATTATGGAATTACTCATCTAAAATTCTCTAAAACTAATGAAAAAATATCTTTACGATGAAATCGACAGATCTTGGCGCGACGGTCACAATGAAGTCACGTGAAATTGACCCTCTGGCCAAAGTTTAGAGATCCATTTTTTTGAAACATAAAATCTATAGCTGTGAATTAAAAAACTAATTTACCTACTTTTATAAAGGAAAGTGAGGATCACATTTTAGGGGGTTCCCACCGAAGAAATTCGGAAGTTGATGTTTTTGTAACCACCCTATTGAGCATTCATTTACTTTTCAACATGACAATCCTTTTCCTCTTAAGCCCCTCTCTCTCTGACAGTCTTGTTGGCGCTGTATGCCCCAATGGGGGTTTTGTGCCATTAAACACTTACCATACCCATACCTTACCTCTCTCTCTGAGCATATTTTTGCTCTTGAGCCTATCTCTGCTCTTCAGCATGTGTTGACTCTTTTGAAATTCCGAGCTTGTTTCCTTTTTATTTTTATCGCCCATGCATGAAAGTCATGCACGTATATCTTAATTATCCCAGGTGTGACTAAATATTTTTAGAAATGTAACACTTCATCTATGTCTTCGTTGTACTATTTTCAACTATCTTGTCCCTGGACCATCGGTTAGTATCCAAACCACTATATTAGACAATAGAAATAAAAATCAAAGAAAAACTTAATGAAAATTACCTGTCCCAAAATTTTTGTTCGTAATGTAATACTAATTTCCTAAGAAATGAAACCTTTTCCCTTTAGTGTTCGAAGATCATAAAATCTTGATCTTCGAAGATAAAGCTTGAATTTTTTTTTTATTTCATAACATTAAAAACATAAAATTAAAATAGGATTCCAATATCCATTTTTATTTATCGATTTTACTGTTATTCTTTTGTTTTAATAAATTCATTTGCAGTATATAAACGTTAATTAACTATCTCTATTTGATAAAACTTTGAAATTTTCCTCTTTAATTCTCATTCTTTTTTCCCTAATATTCATCTGTTAAAAATGAAACATCAAAAAATTCTGTAAACTCAAAACAGTTCAACTCTTAATAATCCAAAAAGTATACTCATCGATAGAATACAAGCCGGAGATACTGAGATTGAAAACTTTTGTTTTTTCGTTCAAGTGTAACTTACTTCGCAGAGTAAACACAAACTTAATTCGAGTGTTTGTCCAAGTTATTCAACCACAGTGAGTTGCAGATCGACGTCCTTGCAATTAGTAGCAAATGAGCTAAGAAGAAACACTATCAATACATACTTTAAGACTTCACAAATGCTGTACATTGAACTGTCTGCTATTTGTTCTTATTTTCAGGGTCAATGCTCAAAGGTTAAGCCCAGCATGATGTTAAAGAAGGGAGTGTTGTCTATCATTTTATAAAGTGCTGGATGGAAGTTTCACTCGAGTTGTGTCTGAAACATGAGTGAAAGGAACCTAAACTAAGGTTAAAACAATATTACATGCAGATAAAAGAGGATAAGTTTGGTCGTAAGAACACATTCGTTAAAAGTGGATCAATATTTATTAAATAAAGCCTCAAACAGAATCGCTTGAATATTATAAAATACTATTTTGAAAGTGTATTTGCTAGGGTGTAGCATAGAGTAGAAAAATATACAAAAGATATGTACCTTGACCTTGCTATAATTACTTTGGTATCTCAAAGAAATTCCTTTAAAACTTAGGTCACATATCTATAAGTCATTAGAGTAGCAATTCCTTTTGCAAATGAGTTTCAAACTTTTAAAATTAATTTCTTTTTATTGAAAAAATCGGAGAAAGTTTATTAAGAGCAAAATCTGTAGAACTGCGTATTACGCATTTATTTTTGCTTACTTACCTGAATTGAAAAATCCGTTAACCATAAAATTCCAGTATTATACTTTCTTAGTAATTTTTCAGTAATTTCAGATTTCTAGTAATTCAGTTTTATTTGTATATGTAAAGTTTAGGTAATAGTTTTTTTTTTCATTATATTTTTTAAATTTTATATTCATTAACCCTTTCAGTCCTAGCCTCCCCAAATTTCTATTGGATTAAATGGTAATCTTGGGTGGTCTAGGACTGACATGGTTAAGACAAAAGAAGAAATAAAGAGAGAAAAATACATGCATTCAAGTATATAAAGCACTTTTTATTACATAAAACTTAAATTTTATGTAATATAGAAATTAATATTCAAAAGTTTTGATTTTATTTACCTCTGATGGGGAGGGAATATTACTGTATTATGCTAGTACAATTAGCCTGTTTTGTTTTCATTTGTACTTAATTTGTTAAAATTGTCTAAATTGTTTGATAAAATTCTCATTTTAGTTTCACAGGCTTAATTTATTTTGTTTTTATTCTGAAACATTAATTAATTTAAACCCATAAGATACTTTATATCACAAATATTTACTGAGTACGCTGAAAAGAATTTTTAAAAATTAAAATTAAAAAAAAGCTAAGTAATATCTCTAAAAATATAAAAGTCTATGTATACCTGTGAACTTTTCTTGATCGATCTACCTATTTACTCTAGAATTTGTTTACAAGGCAACCATAAAAAATGCAGTATTCTTGGTTTTAAAAAAATGTTCAAAGTAATCGCGAAATGGCGGTATAAATAATGCTAGATTCTAACATACAGAATTTTCCAAAAAGGCGTTTCCAACACTTATATTTTTTTTCAATTACGTTATTTCAAGGTTTGTCATATTGGATATAGCCTGAGTGACGTAACACTGGGTGGTGGATGAGCAGACCTTGATTGATAATAACATTGTTAGAATTTGTTACCATACTTGGGTTACACAGAAATTGTTTTCTTTTTACATGAAAAAATAAAATCACCTTATGACCCCTCTCAGCTTGTGAAATGAATTATTTGTTCTTTTCTGTCTAATACGAGAAAAAAATTTAAGGGAGAACAAGGCGATTTGATACACATTGATACACTTTCAATATCTCAAAAACTATTACGGTTATTAAGGTAAGTCAAATTTTTACTAAAAGTTGGCTTTACATGCATAAACATTACGGACGAAACAGTTAAACTCTGCAGTAGGTTAATGAATTTTAATGAAAGAAAAAAAAATTTAATCAAAAATTCCGAAAGTAAATTACTAAGTAAAATTTAAAATCCTCCTGACACTATTTTACTTTGAATACAGAGATCTGTAAATTCCAAAAGCAAGTTCATTCTTGTTACCTATAGGGGATACATTTTTAAGTTTTAAGTAACCTTTGCCTTTTTTTAAATAAAGGTATTTGCTTAAAAATAACAATTGGGGCAAATTGATACACTTTGATGTTGCGTTACTTTGATACACTCGTGGGGCACATTGATACGAAAAATTCCCATATATTGCGTTGGGAGAAGAATATCTCACAACTTTTTAAAAAATCAGTTAAGTGTAAGTTAGGTATACAGTGAAGGATATTTATGTCAATTTTCAAATCTTTGAGTTTTTAAAGTGTTTGAGATGGGAAATTGCTTGCATTGTAGCTATGTGTGTTTATAAATTTTCGAAAAGAAAAAGCAGTTGATAAATACATGACTAAACGATGGAATCAAGGACTCTGAAACATCTGAGAAGTTTTTAGCAATTTTACAGGTAACAAAAAACTGTATTAAAAAAAACAGTGACAAAATAGTGCTATAAATAGCCAAAAACTAACCAGTTAATTAATGTAGTATTTTTATTTTCTGGATGATTTTCAACAAAGACACCTTTGAATTTTATTCAACTAATTCAGGAGTAATTATATCTTTGAAAATTTGCATCTTAATTCCGTAAAATAACGTTTATCATTTTCCCAAATTTTTGTTATTTTAATTACTATTTTTGAGGAAATTAATCACTGTACCAATGTGCCTCAAGCAATGTATACAATTGCCCCACCGGTGGGGCACCTTGATACAAAATTGATTTTTTACGAAAGTCATATTTTAATTTTCATATTAAACTTATACCTTTATCTAATTGATTTCATAAAATTGAGTCATTCTTAGATATTTTTAGAAAAAAAAGTATCTTATTAAGTCACTTTTTCTACTCAAAAAATGGATTTGAATTTTGATATATCAAATAGCCCGCTTTACCTTATTTAGTTAATTAAATATCTCAATAGCAATGCATGAATTTAATTTACATTTAGATAGATATTTATGTTTTTAATAATAGTTCTATATTTATTATAATATTAGATAAATCGAAGAATAATTAGTCCGAAATAACTGTAAAGCAATACCAATTTAAACAATTAAAATTTGCCTGCTTAAAAATAATTTAATGATGTGATGTAATAAATATGAATAATTTTTATTGCTAAGGTTATTCATAACATCCTGGAACCATAAAAGTATGGAAATTTTTTTTATTATTTTTAATGAACACAACTGGTATTGTGCGTTATTCTATAAAAGAATGAGTTTAATTTTTAAGAAATACATATTAATTTAATAAATTTAATGTTTGTGAGCCGAAAGTAAAAACAGAAAAACTAAAATTTTTCTTTCTTTCTTTAAAAAAGTATTTTGAACATCAATTTTGCACTGTTTTGTAAACATACTAGTTAGGCACTTTTTAGGTCTTTGACATGTGGTTTCTTCCCGATCTGATCTCCTCTAACAACTTTCTTTTCCATTACCATTGAATAATATTAATTATTCTTTAGGCCAAAATATTTGTCAAATAATAATTCAAATCTCTCCTGTGGAGGGTTTTCAATGCATATTATTTTTTTATTACATAATGATGTATATTAAGTTAACCAAAGACCGCGCGAGCACCTCCGCTGTATATTCCATTACTCTCGGAATCTACCCCACTCTTCCCTTTAACTCAGATAACTTTCCAATATTTGCTGGAAATTTAAAATTACGTGATGAATTTTTGAAAAAAAAACCCTACTCTACCAATATTTCTGTGGGAAAAAAACACTGTTCGATTGAATATCAAAGAATACTAATGGTATTTCAAACAATTTTTCTGTAATTGGATATTACTTTAAAACCGTATTAAAAGTATTAGGTATGTACTGGAATGTTTCTTTACTTTTGGAAACATATAATATGCATTGCGTTTTAACACTCTTTCCCTCGGTGATTATTGATGAGTTTTGTTCTTAAGGATAAGTTCTTAGGATGGCTTCCCATCTTTCCCCATATAAGTTACCACTAATCTACGATCTTTTGTGGTTTCCTTTTTTTTCCAGCAACATCTGAAGTATTTTCTTAAATTTCATTTAATTCAACCGATTAGTTATTTTTTAAATCTAATTTAAAGGGTTTCTGCTACTAATTAACAAGTTTGTTGTTTAATATTATCGGATAAAAAGTGTTTTAAACTTAAATCCCATAGTATCAGAAAGAGAGTCCATGGCCATACGCGATAATGGAAATTGAAAAAACATTGAATCCTTCAATACCCCTCCGAAAGTGACATATTGAATGAACACGTCACAACCAATCATAGCTGTGACCACCAAATTGTACTGCGCCCACCCCTCTGTCAATCACAAACATTTGCAGTGCTGCCCTCTACCATAAGATGGCATTTGAAAATAACGTTTTAGACCCTCTGTTTGGCTTTTTCTCTGTGACTTGAATTTAGAAATGTTTTTACGTACAATGAGGCATCCTTTTGGTGTAATCACGGCTTCTATTCATATCAAAAATACCGGAATACAACATTTGACCCTCCGTTTGAAACAGCCAAGAATGGGTATTTAGCATACAAAATTCGTGTGGTCTCTGATCATTCTGAGGACTTGCCTTATTACATTTTTAGTTTTAATTTTATGAATTAAGTTATGGGTATGGAATTTAAAATTAATAAAACTACCATAATTCATATCGGTTTTCAAAACGTAATTATGAATCATTAAGCGATTTGATTTAACGTTGAATCATAATAAAAATCATAGAGAGGTCACTTAAAAATCTCCGTTTTGAATGAACAAAAAAGTAACAATAAAAAAAACTTTATTCCATCCTTCAGTATGTACAACACATAAGACAACTATTAGTAGAAAAATAAAATGTTAGAATAACAGTAGGCCAGCTACGGTCATAAAGAAAAGTTTGGCAACAGAGTGCTTGGCATCACCTCATCTAGAATGTGGGGGTGTTGAGGTTAGCTAAACAAGTGGCGTTGGAACCGCAAAGGAGCCTTTGGAAGGGTCTTTGGCGAAACAAACGGGTCATCAGTTTGATGAAGAGGGCAGTGATTCGGTCCCTTCGTTTTGTGTTTTCAGCTCCTGCAGCCTGCTGCTGCTGTTTGTCTCCTGTGGAAAAATGAACAGGTGAGTACAAGGTGCAATCAGTAAATGTTGAATACAAATAATCAATTTGGTGTTTTAAGGTAATCAAGTCGTTGAATTTTTGTGTGTTTTTAAAGAAGAAATCGAATTTGTACTTTACGATGAGTTATTTAATTGGTTGTTTGTCGATGCTTTTGGTTATTGTACCATTTAAAGTTTGGATTGATTATAAATTTGATCAAATGAATCTAGTTATACAAAATTATTATATTAATGTCAATCAAAATGTAAGTTTTAATTTTTAGTATCCATGTCAACTTTTTATGATCAATTAAAGCATTATTTTCAATAATCTATCTCTTTTAAATAAGATCAATATAAACCCTAATAGTTTCATGATTTCGACTGTGATCTAATTGGAGATAAATTATTTAAACGTCACGGCTGCCTATATTAATTTAACTAATTGTTCCAACAAAATACGGATAACCCTTACTGTTGTAATTTTGTGCAATTAATTCTTAATAATATTAATCTTAAAAAGGAACGAATAGATACTTTATTTCATGCTGACAAAATATACTTGCAGTTCTTATTTGAATGCTTATTTGACTTGGAAATGTAACGTAAAACTGAAAACTACCAGATAGATTCTAAAGATAGATTACCTAAAGATACCAGATTCTTATTAAATTATTAAAAGTATAAACTCATCGAATAAGAAATCTATTTGAATGAGTACTTTTCTCATCTGAATGATTTTTCTAGCACGTTTTCCCTCCTGTATAAGAATAAGTTAATTATAATTTGTTACGAATCTTGTGTAGAAATGAGAAACTGGAATCAAAAATAGAGGTCAGTAAAATGTAAAATAGATCACACACCTGTTTCACGGTTTTACATTAGCATAAAAATAAAGCTATGAGGAGAAATTTTATTTTTAAGCATGCTTCAATGCACAATTTGGTCGATCATCTCATCAACTGTCTGACAGCTGAGTCGAAGAATCGTCTCATGTGAATCCTTGCGTTTTATACGTAATCATTCATTTGATGACATTAATACGCTTATAAGTTATTTGTTTACGACTGTAGTCTTAATTCCTTACATTCATTAAAAAGTCATTTAAGAGCATATTGCTTTTCTTCAAATGTTTTAAAATCTTTGTAGCCTTTATACATATTTGTAAAAAATTTTGATATTTTTACATTGCTTAATCTAAAAAAATAGTTTGTCGTAAAGAAGTATATATAAAAGTAAAAAAAAAGTATAAAGTAAAGTATATTTAATTTCATTTTCCTACTAAAAGTTGTGTTATTCACAAAAATGATCTTCATTCTATTTTTCTAGCTTTACATTAATTAAACCTTTGAAGTAATAAACCC
The DNA here is from genome assembly GCA_963680715.1 of Tetragnatha montana. Taxonomy (NCBI): domain Eukaryota; kingdom Metazoa; phylum Arthropoda; class Arachnida; order Araneae; family Tetragnathidae; genus Tetragnatha; species Tetragnatha montana. The sequence goes on from OY796679.1 coordinate 31,712,673, forward strand.
CATGCATGTAATGGTAGATAAATTATGGACAAATAAAAGAAATTTTGGTTATTTAAAAATAACAAGTTTTTTTTATACATTTTATTCTGGTGATTAATTATGTAATGTGTGCGAATTTAAGTAAATAATAAACAGTTAAAAATTTTACGAAGGGGAATGGCAAGAAAATATTATAAGGGCAGGATCGAAATTTCTTTAAAGATAAATTAAAGTAATTTTAAACTACTTCTCTCATCAAAGGCATAAGTGCCATAAATAGTTATTAAAAAACTTTAAATTGTCCACGTTTTCTTCGAAAATAAAAATATTGGCACAAGTTCCTGTTGGATGTAATCTTAAGTGCCATTTTTAAGAAATTATAGGTCTTAAGAAGTCTTCTTGCAATTTTATTGTATTTAAATTTGGATTCCTCCACAGAAAAGTTATCAAAAGTCCATTTCATGGCTTTTATTTGGAATTAACGTCCCCTAGGGTCATGAAAGTAAGGTGTAACCCTGGGTAAGTGACCATGCTTAATTCATTGAGATGGTTTACAGAGCCCGTAGTGGTGAAATAAGAAAGTTAAAAAAATAATTGTAATAAAACTAAAGAAGATAAAACAAAAACTTTACCCAGAAAATTGTTGGCAATATCATGCACATTTAGCACTTATTTTAGGCCTGAAAAATTTCGCAAATTTGCAAGTTTTTCAGTATTGTAAGTGAGGTTTTTTAGTGAAATAAAGACACATTTAAATAAAAAAAAATCAAAGAAATTTGCAAACTTTTTCTTTTTGAGGCCTGAAAAATTTCTATTTTCACATGCTAATATCTCCGAGAATATTTAAGATATTTTCACAAAACTTTTTTCTGTGTATCATTAAATTACCAACAACAAGTTTTTTTCTTTCTCCTTTAATTTTTTAACTTTCTGATTTCGTCGCTAGGGTCGCTGTAAGCCATCTCAATTTGATTCTCAATGGTCAATTACCTAAGGGTACACCTTTCTTCCATGATACTGTTTGTTGTTATTGTATGTAGATGTTTCAAATAAAAACACCCTGTATATTTGCAGAGTTTACTACAAACAGATACTGAATACTTTAAACGTGAATGAATGTGCCATTCTTACAAAAAGATCCCAAGTTTCCTCAAGTAGAAAAGATGTCTTTGGATTTACGTAGAGCCATAAATATGGCAAACGTCTGGCCCGTTTAAATTTAACTTAATTATTTTTCCTAAAACTGATTTAAATTATCAAAACAAAAAATAATTTTTCTTGTAACAGTTTCTGACAACGAATAATAATTTTAAGGGGTTTTCTCATTAGTTTTGAGTTAGTATTAGTAGTTTAGGTTATTTATGTAAATTTAATTTTATAATAGTTTTCTTTAATTTCATACATTAGAAAATTTTGTATAAATAATTAATTAGCCAATTAATTACTAAAAATTTAGACCAATATGCCTTTCAGCATCTTTTTTTAATTGTCGACGAATGGAATTCTTTTATAAACTTAATTTTTATACTAATCGGAATGATTAATTCCTGTTCTAAATTCTCTTAAATTTTTTGGTAGTTCTGCTTTAAAACGTTCTGCTGCTCTTATGATTTTTCCATCATGATCGAAGAATAATAATTAAAATGTGAACTATTAAAGCATAATTTTAGATATGCATGAAATGAAATCTATTTGCATATGGAAAATAGTTTAATTTTATCCTTATATTTTTCTAAAAAATTCAAACATAAATTTCTTAAATATCATGATTTTCTTCTTTATTACTTCATACTTATTTTTATACTTTTTAGATCACAGTAGCATTTACCCAATTGGTATTATTACTAGTAGCTACCTTTTAAGGAAAAGAAAATAACTCACTAATTAAATAAATTTCTATGATAAATTCAGCTTTAAAATTATCTCCTACTTATAAAAATTATCTAGTTACAGCTAAATGTAAATTGTCAAATTTCCTTACTTATCATGAAAATCATTAGATGACAAAGCTGTGCATTTCAAATAATTTATAAATACTTTAACGATGATAATGCTACAATCTACGTTACAAGCTACAATCTTGAAAAGGATGTAGTGTAACATGTAAATAAAAAAACTGTTACATCCTAGATTATCATTCGGGGAAACTTTATGGTTAATCAACTAGTATATTTAATTTTAAATCGTGTAGTAAAATGAATTTTGTAAGGAGTTTGGATACTATTTAAATACCAAATACCTGTTAGTGTACTGAAGAACTGGGTCTTCAAATCCCTAGCTAATCTGACGTAGTTGATGTCTTGCCCCAGCGGCCAATCTGTAAAAATATTAGTTTACTAAATTATAAGAGTGTAAGTTTTTTTTAAAGAAATATATCTTTATATACAACGTTTTTTATGTTGCAATCGAAACAGCATAGAAGGCTATGATTTTATTAAAGCTATTAAATGAATTTCTTAAAGTTATTCGTAGAAGAAAAGAATGAATTGCACAAGAGACTAACCCTAAAATCATCACTTTGTATTAAATTATTAATTACTAAATTTAAGGTCATTACACTCAAATTAACACTACCACCATTTGCTTGTTTCGATACGATTAATCCTTTAAAAAAGAACTTATCTTAATGAAAAAAATTTTAAACAATTTGTGTCATTATTTAGGGTTATTGGGATGATATTTTGACTTTGAGTTTAGCATCTTATTTTTGTTTTCTTATATAAATTTAAAACATCAATACAGCTTTAAACTAATTAAATTAAAAGTAGTAATGCTATAACTTTTTATTAGATACTCTAGAGACCGCTGTATTAGTTTGGTTTGATGGAGGTAAAGAAATATACTAAAAAACTTGTAATGGTGAATTCTTTTGCAACTATATATTTTGTACATTTAGTGCTAATTAAATCTGTTTTTTACAACTTTTAAAATTTTAAATTATAAATCAACGTATTTATACAAGAGTTCACGGCAGTTAAAATTAAAAATTGCAAAGAAATAAATTTTTACAAGAAACGAATACATTTCTGATACCACGTCAAATCTTAATTGTTTTCTTTTAGAAAGCTATACTTTTGATCATTGATGTAAACGTGCAAAACAGTCTTTTAAACTTCCAAATTTTTAATAAACGATGACTGAAATTTTTAATCACTTTTTTACATACGTGTAATGTTAGTAAAGGTACGTTTACACTATGTTACCTATTACTAAAACATTAGTTTTAGAATCTCTTTGTATTTTGTTGGAAAGGGGCACGCAAATTTGGTTTTTTTTTAGCTTTGGAAATAATTTTTAACGTAGTATTCCACTTTCCAGCAATTTTTAAACTCGTTATAAATATTGCATTTAAGTAACAAGTTACTAGTGAAAGAACGTCATTTTACATCAAATACAGTAAAAACGAACTGAATAAAAACTAATGTTTTATATTCGTATGAGTATTACATCTCGCCGGTGTAAGAAACCCTACCTTATGCGCATGCGTCCCAAGAAAGATGTTAAAATAAGTTTTAAAGTTACTGAATTCCCGTTAGAGAGCAGTGGTAGGATGCTTGCGTAGCATGTGGCTATTCCTGGGTTCTATCCCCAGTTATTATTTTATTGTACTTTCCAAAAACAGCAAAAGTTGAGTCCATGCGCATTTAGCAGGGTTTCTTACATCGGTGAGACGATCGTCTTATGAAATCCTAAGCCCCCATTTAAAACATGAAATGTTAACACTTGGAAAAACTAGTGATAGTTTTTCTTGCTAAATTTATTCAAAGGATGATGCCACAATTACATTAGATTATTTTATTTTTCATTTTACAGTAACTCTATTTTAATCTAAAAATTTAACACAAATTATTGTAAATTTTAAAGGACTTAGAATTTCCCCCCCAAAATTTAAGAGGACATTTTGAAATACGGTATTACATTACCGAGAGAGAGAGATTGGAAGCGGTATTTGGATTAAATTTTGAATTATTCTCAAATGCTATACGAACAGATCTTGAAAATGGAGTAACTTAAAAAAAGTTAGATATTAAAGTAGTCTTCCCTGAAAACTTTTTTCACAAACTATTGAGAAGCACTTTTCGTGTAGGTGATCAGACTTAAACATGAACATTTTTTAGAAAATAACTATGGGTTTTACGGTTATTATATATGAATAAAAGATTTTTCTCATAACAATTTGAAACAAATAATAAATTTACGAGAGCTAATAAACATCACTGAAGATTATCATATCATATTATCTTTTTGAAACATTTTTCAATAATACTTGGTATTTTTAATAGAAAGTTAGATCGAGCAGATGATTTCATAATATTCTTGAGTGAAACTATCTCTTTATAATAGAACGATTGCACTCAAATTAAGATGAGTGTTGCATAGATCATACTTTTTTCTGAAATGTTTGTTTTGAATGATCATAACTGCGATCTTTGTTTCACGTTCAAAATACGCCATATTTTCAATATGTTTTCCAAATAAACACAATATGTATCAGTAAAATTAATGCATGCATTTTTTATATAATGAATATTCTGTAAATAAAAATGATTTCAGTTTCTATGATTAAAGTTTTTGCATCGATCTAATTCAATTCTTATATAGCTACTTATAATTCTTATATATTCTCTATACTTTATTTTTAAGCCCCGTACTTAAAGTTTCAAGTTTACTATAACTTATTGCAATATACTTTATAGAATCTCGTATTGAAAATTGAGATTTAAATATTCAATTTGGAGCACGAATGACAAATAAAAGAATCCCTCTCTTTTTACTAATTTTAAAACCTGAACTTGTATCATTATAAGCTTCTAGAAACAATAGTCGTCATGTATAAAAAATTTTCAAACAAAAAAGTTAACTATAAATAAAACATTTCCCTAAACTTTCCCTAAATATTGGTCATTTTGTCACTATATCAAATTATCCAGAAATGTATTGCACCGAGTAGAATTGATATCCATCATGAAACAAATATTTTCGATGTCATTAAATACAATACCAAGACGTTTTAAAATATTAGACACATAAACAACTATTAGGAAACATTAGTATTGGCATTTATAGTATTTTTTCAGAGCGCGCATATCAAAGGTCAAGGAAGGACATTAGCCCGGCCTTGAAGAGTTCACATTAGGTAACTTGACCCCCTCAGGGTGAAATATTCCATACTCTCGTTGTAAGCTAAAGGTAGATAAAGCAAAATTTGGAATTTCCTAAACATAATTTCTTACAAATACAAAAATTTTCATTTTAGAGGTATTTTTCCCAACTCTGGATATTTTTCTTTATAAGAGTCATTACTGGACAAAAATCTTAGCGTTCATGGAAATATGAATACAAGGGATTAAATACACATTCTTTGGCACAGTTCATGTGAAAATAGTAGTTAGAGACTTAGTCCAAGATGTTAAATCTGGTGCTACTACTGAAAGTACAGATTTTAGCACTAACTCAGTAGGATTCGAAAGGTTATAAAAGCAGTGTCCCCTTTTGAATCCTCATTACTACATTTAACACAGTTTCAATTAGAAGACGTTAGAAACGTTCACTTTACCTCCATCAAGGTTTAGTCCATGTTCGTCTTGTGCTAAGTCCATCAATTGCACTTGCGACCATGACCTCTGCAGACAAACCAAGAAAAGCACAACAAAGAGCATCCAACAGGCTTTCGTCATTTTCGGGTGGGTCCTGGTAACGGAATGCAAGTTTCACTTTTATCCTTCACTTATCCCTTATCCTTAGAGCTTGCACCCGAGAATGGGTATGGCTGAGAGTTCTCGGGTTTGGGAGAGAGGTGCAGTGGATGAAGAAGAGCAGGAAGTGGAGCTTTGTGCCCTGATTCTTCTTGTTATATACGAGATGGTGATTCCTCGAGGCGGTCAGGCCCAATAACACACTAACCTTGCGGAGCCGGGGAACGAAATAACCGGCCTTGTCTCTAATGCTGCATCTCGTGTGCTTCTCTCTCTCTCCCCTTGCCGTTTCTCTTGGCTGCTTCGGCAAATTGCGGATTCTAATTTCTAGACCGCGTTGGACGGGCGGCGGGTTCAGTCGCCGGGTGGAGTGGGATCCGCTACCGTTCGGGAATCGGACACCGCGAAAAGGGAAAGGTTAGGGTCGGGGCAGTTGAGTTGTGCGTTATGCTGCCAGGAGTGCTCAGGGGGGGGGGGGGGTTAAGAAGTCTCCGAAGGGTGCCCCTCTAAAAGATTCTTCAAGGCTGAAGACTTCTCTTTGGTTTTTTTTATTATAAATTGTAAAGAAAGCGTAAATTTCATACGTAGTTGTCAATAGTATTTGTTTACATACATTTTCACGTATGTTTTTGTGCATTAAATTTTTGTTATTATCCTGTAAAACGATTATTTCTATATCCAAATAGCACGTTTTCGTTCTAATTTTTTACTTAAATTTTAACATTTATAATTTTTATTGTTTTGAAAAACAATTTTCACACTTTTCTTTCAAAAATGGTTTCGTTTTAATTTTTTAGTTTCTTTTTAAATTGATTTTCTTAATATACATAAATAGGTTTTCGTATTACTAAAAAATTTATTTTTGTTCTCTTTATATTTCCTCTCACATAGTTTTCAAATTCTTCTAGGGGAATATTTAATAGGTTTGAGTTAATTCAACTCTACATAAAAGTAAATCCCTAAAAAAGCACTCTCGTATTCATCCGATATAAGATACAACATTGCAATTCGAAACTGAAGAAACTTGAAAATAGTTGAAGCTTCAGGTGTGTATTTTTACTCTTCAACAGCTCATTGGCTAATTTTCACGCATTGTGGGTATTCGGCTCTCCTAAAAAAGCTTAAGAACTTCTGTTTTTCCTTTTTTCCCTTCTCCCTCAAAATTATCATTATTTTTCTAAAATTAATTACGTGTTAAACACCCCATTATGCTACTACACAAGAAGAAATACTATTTAATTAAAAGTATTTACAACTATTATACACACAAAGGTATAACTCGGTTGTAGATTTTAGACGTAATTTTATATATACCTCTAATAATTGCACAGGATGAATGCCAAATTTTTTAAAAATTTTAAGCCCATCTCTTAAAAAAATTTTAGATGACAGTAAAAAAAACTCAATTTTTTTCTGTCATTAAAGAAAAGGATTTAATCACATGGCATTACGTGCCTTGACATAACTCTTATTTTATTTTTTTAACATAGAGTTGGTAATTAAATTTTTTGAAGATCTGAAAACAAAATGTTAATTTTATTCAATCTACGTATTTTACTACAATACTGAGCATTCTAATAGGACAAATTTTCTCTACTAAATTGTCATCTTTTCAAAGCAAACATAAACATGAGGTAACTTCCTTCTGCTTCTGAGTTCATGATCTCAGAGTTCAAAGCGTATCAAAATGAACATCATCGAACGCAATCTGCATAAAACAATTATGCAAATGTTTCATTTTGTATTTAATCCTTTAAACCCTTTTAAGTCGTAGTTTCTGGCTGCCAACCTATGAGGTGCCTTTTAAGGTTAAAGAGCTTTCTCGTTCGGTTTTCTTCTGAGCACAGCCCCTCTTGTTCCACTTTTCTCAATTTGAAGAATCCTCCGTCCAGCGAAAGCCGGAGTGCGTTCACCTCACTCAGCGAAAAGAGAAACGTAACTGCAGCTAATTCAAAGCAGAATTCCTTCCATGCAGCATTATGGGACACTTCGCGAGTTCAATTACTTTTTGATCATTATTGAGTCCCATTTGCATTCATGACAGATATCGAGCCTATTCTCGATTCGTTCTGACCTCCAAATACAAAAGCGATGATATCGCTTTTTTTCGATAAGGTTGATCACGGAAATGTTACCATTGTAGACACTAAGTGTGAAAATTCGCGCGTCCTTGTGGGTAGAAGAATATTTTTAGTTTTTATGTAGGAGAAGGTGTTTATAGTAGGTAGAAGATATTATTTTTAGTTTTCACCAGAGTAATAGGGATGGTTCCTTAGGAAGGGGTTGTCTGAAACTCATTAGTTACATAATAGGATGATGAGAGGAAAAAGCAACGCAACTTCTTTTTCCTATAAGTTGGTATCTTTCCCCCTTATTAATTAACATCTATTTTTTTTTAGTTTACTTCACCTCCGTGGCTTAAGTGCATCTGCGTTTTATGGAAACAAGTATACCCTATTGGGAAAGTTTTAAGTAATTCGACCTATTGTGTTACTGTTTTCAGGTCTGGGAATAGTCATATTTATGTTCTTTATAAGAAAAATTAAAAACTTAAATTAAAAAGATTACAATTATAAATTCAGTACAAAAGTTAAAATTCAGGTAAAAAAGTAGCAAAATTGGAGAAAAGTAATGTAATTTGGCTGATTCCTATAAATTCCCTCCTAAATAAGCCCCTGGTAAAGAGTATTCATTATAACATAAATACTTTCAGATCGACCCAAGTAAACTTTCGAGACATTACGAGAATTTAAAACTGTCATGTGGTTTCAGCCCCCCACCCTCAACAATAATTTATTATTCTCTGGGGTTCTCTAAAGTAAAGTAATTGTAATACTAATATTTAACTTAGAATCGTCCTTCACAATTGAATGATTAGTAGTAATATGCGTTAACTATAATATCCCACCGCGTTTAAATTTCGTTCTTTTTTGGAAAAATATTAAATATGTGAATTTTTTATTAGTTAAAAGGATTTTTGGAACAACATTTGGTTGCTCAAGCTTTGTACAAAGTTATTCTAAATTAATGGAACAAATATCTAGGAATGGTAAACACCCTAAAGGCAACTTATAATTACATAGGAAAGTGGGGTCATAAACGCATTCTTGAGGCGTTAGAGTGCAGAAAATTGCCCCCTGGAGCAATAAAAGAGATCGTATTGTGATCAACAATCTGAGGGAGGTAGAAACAAAATGCAGCTGTTCGGTCATGATTTAACGTTCTAAAAGCAATTAAAATATATTCCTTAATGGACCATATTTTTTATTAAATTCAAACTATGTTTCTGTTTTACAAATCAAAATACATTGTATTTAAAGTGGCGACTACTACTTTAGAACAAAAGCTTAAAGTAGTTTTTAAATACGTTACATCATAAAAATTGACACCTAGGTATCTTTATCACCCCTTTTTTTGGCCACAAAAGTATTTGTCGTTGCTCTTTTTCGTGGTTATCTGCTCAAAATCGGCTTTAGAAGTGCGTTTCTTACCCCATTTCTTATGCAAATCCGAGTTGTCTTTGGACTGTGTACCACTTCTCGTATTTTGTTCAGCGAATTTGAAACACTTGACTAGAGAAAGTAAATGCCCTAAATTTAGAGGTGATTGATTATCCTATCCAACTGTAGAAATTTACTCTTACAGGATCTTTCAACTAAAAACATACATAACTATCTCATGGTTTTAAGAGTGATGTTCAAATCACCAGAAGTTTAATTTTGGAATGAATGAAACTAAAAATGAAGTTACCAAACGTATTCATTCTTATAAATTTAAAGCTTATTTGTATAAATTTTAAACACACCCCGATACATTTGAAATGTTTGTTCCGTTTGAAAAAATCTAAAGTATTTTTAAACTTTTACTGATTACTTTACACATACATCATTAAAATAATCTATAAAAAAAAGAAAATCTGTAAAAAAACCCTGAATGTTCAATCTTTTCGAGTTAACTGCGCTAGTTAGCTTTATACCCAAACAAACTTTGTTGAAATTTGGAACCAGTTTTATTTTCAGTTCTAAAAGGTGGCACAAACTGGAGTAGTGTTTATAAATAGGGTTAAAAAAATTGTTATTTGAGAAGTTGGGGAAGTTGGTGTGCCTCGAACCTATTTTTATTTTTACCCTTTATTTTTTTATTTACTGAAAAAAAACTAATGAAATAATTTTACCTCAACACTTTAGTCTTTTATAAACAACAAATATTTTTTCGGAATTTTAATTGAAGTATTTTATACATAATTACTGAAGGTAAGAAAAATGTAAATGGGTCCAAGGTACCCGAATGCAAGTGCACCTTGAACCTATGTCAAAAAATCTTTGTTTATTTCTTATTTAATGTATATGTTACGGGCAATGTGATAAATCCGGGCATTATTAATAATTCCCGGGCAATGTGATAAATTCAGTGAAATTTATGAATGAAATTTATCACTTTGCCCGCCTCCCCTTCGGGCATTATTAATAATGCCCGGGCAATGTGATAAATTCAGTGAAATTTATGAATGAAATTTATCACTTTGCCCGCCTCCACTTCGGGCATTATTAATAATACCCGATTAATCACTTTGCCCATAACATATATAAACCTGAAACTTAAAATCCGGTAATGAGATTTAATTGTGTGATAGCTAATTAGAATGTGTTCCCAACTAGTTCAGGCACATCATATATAGTTGCTGGTTTGCTTTCCAACCTTTTAGAATGTATACTTAATCGTTCATGGCACTATATTGCAGAAGCATGTTTATAATGGTTTGAAAACCTCTTTATTGAGGGATTGCATTTATTGGCTAGTGTGGTGATGAAATGTTCCCTGTGTCACACCTTTTTTTTTTAGAACATTGAGTTCTTTTAAAACAAATAGGACTTTTATGATTATCCAATCCATGAAAGGTAATGCTTTAGCATGTTTAGTCACTTCTCTAAAATTAATAAAATTCTTGTGAAAAACTTATGTGAAAAGAGTTCATTGGACCACCCAGATATATTATTTATGATTATCCATGTGAAGTATTGCTGGAGTAACTTTAGTTTCACCTCTAGACTTAAGAAATATTTGTGAAAATCTCATGGAACAGTGTCCATTGTAACTCCCAGATGTATTTAGGTTATTGATTTAGTAAGATCACCATTTAGCATAAGTTTTAAATCACTGTTTTAATTTTTTAAAAATTGAAGATATCACTTAAAATTAGTTATAGTCTAATATTATATAAACTAAATCCTACCCTTCTCTGAAAATCGCAATACGAATGTAATTTAAGTCGGCATAGTGATTTGTGTAGTAATTCTATAGATACCCAAGTGTACCTTGGACAGATATCGCATCTAAAATATTCGAGTGCAGTGACCTCAAACCCTAGGGGGGAAAATCACCCTATAACTATTGTTCTTATAGTAATATTAAAATTATCCCTCCTAAAATAATACTATTATTGTAAGGCTTATTTATTTGTTAGCTTACTAGTTTGCATTTTTTTTACCACCTTAAGTTTAAAACACATTTCTTCATTAAAATATTTAGTAAAGGTATTTCTTTTAAACTCTAATGAATGACATTATTTATTCCGTTGCCCTATATAAGTTATTTAAAAAATGACAAAGCCTTAAATCCTTTTGTAGCGTTTTTGTAATTATATTTTTAATTAAAATTACTATAATTTGAAATAAAATATGTATGAAATTTTTTTTAGATAAACTCTAAATATTGTTGCGCAATCAACTTCAAAATTTAACTTTATATAAAAGAAATGAAATATTTCTAGATCTTACGAAAAAAATAATTTTTATCTTAAAACCATATAGTTATTGAAAAAAAAAAAGAATGAACTACTCAGTGACCTGGGACGGCAAATTACTCTAACAGGTAGTCCCTTTAGTTTTTTTAAAGATATATATTTTATTAATATAACTATATTATCTAAAATTAGGGTTTGCATTTTTTAGTATTGTGGTGTATTGTTCTCTAATATTTTGCAATGTACATAATTTTAGGAATACCAATATTATTAAGTTTCAACTCGTCCCTCTTCCGTATTCTTGAATGTATTCTTTATAATCCGTCAAAACTATTTTTTAGCTTGTCTCCATATTTCTTTTTACAATTTGTTTCATGTAATGTCATTTCACCTTATAAAATTTATCTTCTCAAGCATGGAATGAATCTCTGCCAGTTATCTTTCAACTCTTTTTTTTATTGTAAAAGAAAGTTCTTCGTCTCTTGTATCAACCCTAACCTTCCAAGAAGTGACGGATTACTATCGAGTATTTTGTTTATATGCAATCCTCAACAAGTCCATTATGCTGTTTATAATCTGCATCGGAATCGGGGTCTTCGCTGTCGTAAACGATGTATTTGGCTTGGGGGTGTTGACTTTGTTACTTTTATTTGTATTTGCCTAACGGAATACGCATTTTGTTGTACGTAATTATTTTTTGAGGACTATTGAAAAATATTTAAATTCAATTTTTGGATACTTTCCCAAAATTAATTAGAAAACCTCTTGAGTTTTTTTTAATATTTAAAATCAAAGTTTATTTGAAACAATGGTTCTTAAAATCTTTCACTCGCGCTTTTCTTGAATGTTGAAAAATTTCAGCACATCTTTTTATTTTATGTGTACTTTTTTATACTTGTATTTTTATATGTTTTATATATATATAAATTAAATTAAACTATTTTTTTAAAATTAGCTATTGCAAAAGATAAAAAGCAAAACAAATGTTTGCTTTGATTTTAAAGTATATTTGTATTCCTGTGAAGATTTGTAACAACTTATTCATATTGAAAAAAAGAAAAAATATAAAAGGTTACATTATTTTCCATTTAACTAATATTCAAATCTGACATATAATTACTGAAAAAAAAAACTTAAATTTTTAAAGAAAAATTTTTAGTTTTTCCTTTGTAAATGAGATTTCTCCAAAAGTAATTAGACGTAAAAACCTTTTTGATACGGCTTTAATGAGTTGTGACAATGTGCTATTTCGATTAACTTTTAAATATAAAAAACTGGTTGTTTTAAAAGGTGTTTCAAAGCAAAATGGAACAATTTATTTTAAAAAAACATGGTTTTATATACCTATCGCCTACTAGGTCATTTTTAAACTAGTTTGTAGTATAGGGTTATAATATTTTTTTTTCAAGAACTGATTGTGTTTAAAACGCTGTTCTATAGAAGTCATTGTTTCTAGTTCTAACTACAGGGTGTTATCACGAATAACTAAAATAATAGAACTTAGTGATTAAGGGTGTCTACTTACAAACGACTAACGATACTCTGGTCGTATACAGTACAGAATCATATTAATCATTAATCATTAAGAATATAATTCCATTAAAAAAGTCAATGTTTAAGGTAAACTGAACAATATCATAAATTTATTCAAAACTCACTAACCTTCTTCAAAGACACGAGGGATAGAAATTAATATGATTTTTAAAATAAAACTATAACAAAAAAAAAAAAACTATTAACATAAATGTTTGTAAAATGGAATATTTTGGAGTTTAATTGGAACTCGAAACTCGTCTTATGCGGCCCAAAACGATTAAGATTTAGAATTTTACCTAATGGGATCCTTGAATTCTAAAAGGTGCTCTATAATGGTAATTGCTTCTCCAAATTCCTTCCTTGAAAAAGTTTCAGGATGAATTTCTCTGCAGAACTCTAATTTTGAGAACTACTTTGGATGAAAGCGACATTTGTGCTGTGCTAAGATTTATTTAGTTATTTATTTTAAATAAGTGCTTTCTTTCATTGTGTTTTTAAATTAAAACTACAAAACTATTTTCTATATTAAAATGTAATCTTTCTGAGATATAGTTCCCATTGATTCAATTTTGTTTAACATTTTTTTACAATGTAATTTTTCTTTTTTACATTTCACCAATAAATTAAGAAGTACTATAAAAACTATACTACTATTATATTGAACTTTGAGTTACTATAAAAGATTTTTTTTATTAGTTTTATTCCTAAAATTGTTTTATTTTGACCAACTATAGGTAATCAAAAATTACTAATTACTAAGCGAAATAGGGATTTGCATGTTCCTTTCTCTGAAAAAATTGATCATTAACCATATCAATAGTTTAATGACTTTAGTATTAAATTAGAAATCCATTACTTCAAAAAAATCAGAAATTAATTTATTAATAGTTGTAAAAAGAATAATGGTTAATAAGTAGTAAAGGAAATTGTTAAAATTTTTGAAAGTGTTAGCATTTTTTAAAAGTAATAATTCATTAGATAACGTAATATTACATCATAATATTTTTACGAGGTGCTTTTAAAAAGCGTATATTTTCAAAATACAATATAAAATTAATGTCATTTATTGATTTGAAATACTTTTAATCTCATGCTTATCTATTTAAAATTATGGTTAATTTGGTAATTGTGTATCTACTACAAATAAAAAATTACCTTAACAGTTCTAAATAGTATTACCAATTTCAACAAAATGTTTTAAGGTGAAGAGAAATTTATACTATAACCGGGTTTTACTGTATTTTGATGTTTCTTAACCGTAGCCACAGTTATTGTTCTGAAATCGGACATTTCTTTTATAATGAAATTCGATCGATGCATTTCAAGACGAGCAAAATTTTATGGTTCTCCAGCATTTCAATTGATTCGCTTCACTGCGAACAGTCATTACAACTGTCTAGACAAAGTACTTGAGTACTTGGAAATATTGCCTTATTTTAGAGCTCTATTTCTTTATCCATGGGGATTTTGAGGTATGGATATTTATGAGGTGGACCTACTTGGTTGAATTCAAAGCAAACGTCTGATGCTATTGTATTTTATATCCCAAATTTTCCAGTACATTTGAGCTTTCAATGTTCTTCAGTAACCGATAAGAATAAGTTTGTTCCTTCACATAAAAAATGTACGATCTAGTTTTTGAACCTATCTGTTATTTCAAAGAATCTCCTTGTTCCAATGACTTTGTTTTTTCAACATTGTATGTGCTAGCAAAAGCTCATATGTACTCGGAAGATCGCAAAAATTATGTCTAACGTTTCATGATTTGTAAGTTAAGAATTATTTTTAATATCTAATCATTAATTTAAATCTAGTTGTGTTTGACCTTTAAACTCACAAATTATGTATTAAAGAAAAAATTCCAAATTTTTTTATTTGTAATTAAATGTTTCGGCTTTTAACTTGCTACAAATAGTGTTTCTAAAATTTTTATCTGATTACAAATAGCTTCTTTTCCTTATTTAAAAAAATGTGTTTAGTGTAATTTTTTTGTTACTCCTTTAAATATTTACTTTTTTAATGTTAATTTATGATGCATGTTGATTTTGCTGAGCGTATATTTTGCTGGGATGTGAATATTTCAGTTTGAAATCTTAGGAGTCAATTTAAGGCTCTTCCTATGAGAATAAAAATATAATTTTGTGTAATGCTGTAATAATAACGTTTAATTTTTAATTGTTTTTATTCAATGAGTAGTTTTGATAATTGAAGAATTTTTCGTTAGTAGTTAAAATTTTGACTTGGGTAAGTGTAGTTCTGAAATTCTATACAGTAATGACAGTTTATTTTACAATATTCTGTCAAAGTCAATTTTACATTAATTGACAAATATTTTCATTTATTTGTTTGGAATTTTGATACTAGCTTAAGAATTTACGTCGACGATCTAGTCTCCGAAATTTTGTTCATTCATAAATTTTAAGCTGAATTTAATTACCGTTTTACTTTAAAACATTAAGATAAAAACTAAATTGAAATAACTTTGAGAAAAGTTACTATTGAAATTTTTCTCGTTATAGATATATTTGTGTTGTTATTTTTAGAAAATAAAGTTTTTCGGAAGAATCGAAACAGAAACCTTCCTAAAGTAATTTTCCAAGAGTAATTTTGTATACGAAAAAAATGTCTGTCGAGGAGATACTTGAAATTGTCTTTTTTTAGTTTATGCCATTCATCTGAAACTTTATATTAGAAATCCGCCTCAATTACATATAATTTCGAGGGTGTCACTTGTTTGTATAAGGGAATTCAGAATTCACTGAAGGGGTAAGTAAATAAATCATGTGTCATTTTCGGAGGACCGGCTTTTTTTTTCGTCATGTTGATGGAAAAGGCGTAAATGAGGTCGAAACACGTTCATTCTGCACACTTAAAAGAAACAGTAATAGATGTGAAGCTTGAAATAAAATTTCTGACCTATTAATGGAATGGATAAAGCTGCAACTTTTGAGGTCAAAAGAAAAAACGCGTTTTCTTGTTTATATAAGTCATGAAACCTTTCGATGATTCTCGCTTTCTTTAGCGATTTTTTCTTTAAAAATAGCATTGTGCGTGAAAAGGTTTTTGTGAGGATATAGTTAAGAGAATGTTATCTTTGGGATTTTACCAGCGGGTTATCAATGCCGTATATTTATATTCAGGCATTCTCGTTGGTAATTCAATCCTTTGTGACGAGTCTTGTTTATAAGGTAAAAGTCTGTAAAAACTGATAAATGTAACGTAAGGGGACACCAAAAAATTAAGTTTTCTTAATTTCATGATATTTAATACACATATTGTACTCTCATAACAAGGTATTACCGTCAACTTGTGGTGGCGTTTTTTAGATTCCAAATTAAGTGAAATTTTAAAATGTTGATACTTATTTTTGATGCGATGATTTGCGATGATTTATTTTTATGTGTTATGAATCAAACATAAATAAGGAAAAGAATAAGGTAACTGGTAACTTGAGGCTTTATACTTACTCCAGTTTTTTAAAAAATTTAGCATCCACTCTTCATGTCTTTCAAATCATAATTTCAAATATTTCTTGAAACTTTTCCTAAAAATTATTCAAATTTGTATGCTGCTAACAAAATTTAACTTAAAATCATTTTATGAGACACACCTAGCCAATCTGCACAAAAATTAACATGAAAAAAGAATGGTCTTATGGGAAAAGTTAGGGATTGATCTGTCTTTTTTTAAAAACAACATAAAACCAAATTCGTGAATAAATATAAATATAAAACATCTTAAAAGAGTTGCTTTTAGACACCCAAAATTATTACCCTTAATAAATTATATTTAACCGAAAAAATAGTTGTTTTATAAGTTTCTAAAAATAATGGGGGGGGGGGAGTTTTTTTTTTTGTCTAGACATCTTTAAGTAATCTTTTTACCTGTTATGCCCGCGAACATAATAAGAAAGTTTTTGCCATTATTACGGACAATAGTTATGAGGGTGTAGATTACCCTAAGATAATTTAGAATTACCCTGGTTTGGGTGGGTGACGGAGCAATCTTGAAGAGCTAGAGCGCAGACAAAAGTTGTCAAAAGCAATGAAAAATCTGCTTTAATGGGCAAACGGTTCGGGTTAGAAATAAAATTTTCTTTCCCTTTTCTCTTTTTTTCTTTCTTTTCTCTCTTCTTTCTTTCTCTATAAAACATAAAAGGGAACAATGTCTTTTACTCCACTCTCCTGTCCTCTTTCTACTTAGTGTTGATCCACTCAACTTATCGTAATTTATAAACGAATCCCTAAAAGCTAAGTTTAAACTTTCAATCTATATTTTTGTAAGTGAAAGATATTTTTTGTGGCTTGAAGGCATAGTCAAGTGCAATTCTTGCGGAATTGAAGAGTGGGTTAAAAGGTCGGAGAAATGAGACCGGGGCACACGAACCCCAAAAGGGGCCCCGTAATATCCTGATCACTTTCAAAAATTGAGGTTTGGTGTGACTTGATTAATGCTTTATTCCTCAACATATGCTCGTAAATATAACTCAGATGTTCGAGTTTCGAAACTTAGCAGATAAAGTGGAGCAAGTTTTTCGAAATGCACAAAAACAGTTAAAACAAAAGGGTTTTGAAAGTTCCAATCATCTCAATTATTAAAGCCTGTTAACGAAGTACCGTAACTATACCGTCGTCAGGGTACTTTGTATTCCAATGCAATAGAATCCCTCTTAACTGATCCAAATGAGAGCGAAATCCTGGTAAAAAAGAGAATTGAAAGTAAATACAGGGGTCCAACAATTAACATGGACTGATAGCCAATTTCTAAACCCAATTCATTTTAGTTTCTTACGTTCAATTTCAAAAATGTTTAAGAGATGAAGTAAAAAATGATTTCAACAGTTTTATTAGCTAAGCATTATAGGTCAAACTCTGTTCGAAAAGTTTAACGTCTGAGTTTTTTTAGTCTTAATTTATATTAGACAAATAATATAAACGTATGCTACTAGGATGTAAGCGTACTTAAGTGCAATAACACGCCATTAGTAAAGTAAGTCATGTGGCAAAACTAGTAATTTAGAAGTAAGAAAGACAGGTAATCAGTTTTTAGCGTTCTGTATTTTTACTAATTTAAGAGCAGTAATTAAAAGTTTAGTAACTCTGGTTAATAGGCTTACCATTACATTTTTCTGATTTCTTACCAAACCTGACTTTTAAGACTTACTCATTTTCTTCAATAGTTGCAATTAATATAAAATATTTTTCTAATTTTTTTTTTAACTTTCCGTCAATAAAAAAACCTTTTAACAGTTAAAAACGAAAATTTAAAAGTTACCAATCAGTATCTCTTTTTACTTTTACTTGTTAACTTATAATCAAAAATAAAATATTTATTTTAAAAATACTACCCATACAAAAATGAATTAAAAGAACAGTCTTAAACTTTATAACAATTTTAGAAACCCCTTTTAATTGTTTTTTTAAGGTTCATATTGAACCTTAAAATTATGTCGGTGCTATTAAACAGCTCTATTATCTATTATTAATTAATAAAGGAGAGTTCAAAAGAGATGGAATCATTCTTTTCTCTCAAGCTCTAACTCCTACTAATTTCTAAAAATTTCACCAAAATAGAATTATTTAAGATTAAAATGAGCAAGTGTATTAGGATTGCAAGAAAAAATTAATATTAAAGAGAAGAATTCCTGGAGTTTATCTATCCCCTTTGAAAAACTTAAAATAATCAAAACTATAGCCTAACTCGACGCATCAAGTCGAAAAAACCTCCCCCTATTCGAATCGAGGTCCTCTTAAGAGAATCTTGTTGAGATATAAAAAATAGTCTTGGGGAAAAGTTAATTGTATTATTGATTTGTCCATTTTACATGGTTGAATCTGTTCGTAAGCTATTTTGTATGGGCTTCTTTCAGAAATGAATATTTGTGGGGTTTTTTTAAATAAATTTACAGTAATATTCTTTTTAGTTTCGCAGTATTTTAATAGTACAGTAAATATTGCGTTTTGTTAACATGCCTACCTTTATATTAGTAAAAAACACAGCACGGGTAATAGGGGCGAGAGTGGGGTAATAAGAATCTGGGGTAATAAGGATTTTCTTATTTTACTGCTTTGTGTGTAAGCCTAAAAATCTGAAAAAAATCACACAATATCTTTCAATCCTCCCCTACATCACATAAAAATTTTATCGTTTTACGATAATTTTTCAGGGAAATATAGTCGTTGTAAGTTGGTTCTGTCAACAAAACCGAAAATACAAAGTCACGTCTTTTCGACTATTTCAAGTTATCTTGTTTTTATAAATAAATTATCTTCCGATTATTTTAGTCAACTCTTTTAGGGGTTCAAAGAGCTATATAATGCACTTTTTGTTTTTCAATTTAGGATTGAGGATCATTCTTAAACATGCCCGTTTCTTATTACCCCATTTAAACAAAACTAAGGGGTAATAAGAAACATCGGTATTTTATACAGAAAAATATCATTGGACTATTTTCGACTTTATTTTGTTATTTTATTATATTTAATTTACTTTTCAAGTTAAAAAATTGAATTGAATTAAGTTTCTTATTACCCCATTTACCTGAAAACCGAGGGGTAAAAAGAAACACTTTTGCTCACCATTTTATTATTTATTGAAAAATTTATAAGTAATTTATTGAAATTTTATATCAAATTTACGTTTTAAGTTAAATAAAGGTGAGTAAAGTACATTATTAAGTTGGTTTTTAATATTCACGTTGCCGAGAAATTAATTAAAAAAAACTATAGAAACATATTGGGGCGGGGGGAATAGTTTCGAGGGTTTCTTCATAAACCTCTTGAACCATTCGACCCTGAAGGAAGAGGGTAGCGCTGAGTTTATAAAGAGGAAGAGAAACCGACCTTTAAAAATCTGAGTTTGTAGAAAAAATGGAGTTTTTTTGGTGGGGAGGGGTAATAACTTTTTAGTCTCACAAGATTAAATAAGAGGAACACCATTTTATTTGTTTTGTCATGATTTTCAAGTGTTATATCAAAAAATATAGCGTTGTTAAAAACTTTCATTTGTAACTTTGTTAGCCTAATTTTTAACTGAACATATATCTCTTAAGATTTTCAATGAAAATTTTTGAAAATTACTATGGTTATAAAATACACTTTAGAGATTATATTACTACTTTCATTTGATTTTTAATTGTTTTTTATTAGTAAAATAACTGGCTTGTTTCTTATTACCCCCTCGTGGGGTAATAAGGTTACAGTCGCTTGGGGTAATAAGACACACGTAAAAAATCCCTTTCGCCTTTACTTAGCAGATTCATGATTTTTTTCAAGGAAAGCTGATAATGATATAAACATTCTGTAAAAAAATCAGCTTCATAACCCTAAGGGAAAATCCTGTGGAATTTTGCATTTTTCTTAGTACCCCATTTTATCCTTATTACCCCACTCTCCCCTACATTGAAATGCATAATATTGAAATATGCTAAGAAATTATTTTATACCAAAGACTAACAAAGAGATTTCATAATTCTCATGCTTTTCAGAGACCTTTCCTGTTTATTTAATTAAATGAAATACTTAAAATGACTACTAAATTTGGATTCACAACAAGATGTAATTATATTAAATCATTATTTAATTTAGAATCATCACAGCTTCGTTGCCTTAATAGAGTCAAACATTACCGGGTACCATGAATGAGCTCTTTATTCTTAGGGTGCGAAATAATTTCTTTATTTCTATGTGTAAACCTTACTCATTTCTTACGTTTTGTGTTTTTCCTGTGTGTTTGTGAAGTTTTGATATCCCATAAATGTTCTTTAACGTAACTCGGGAACACTCAGCCTCAGTGGCACGTATGTTTGTTACATTTAAAGGCCACTGAAGTGGAACATAAACAACCACTGGACGTTTGAATTTTCAGTTAAAATTTTCCAGAAATTACGTTGAGAGTCCAATTCCAATAGTTACTAATACCAGACCCAAGTTTGAAAATTCTTTTTTGGCCTTATCCCTTCAGTGCTACGTTAACGAACACATAATCACAAAACATTTTCAACGTGCTTTCAATAGTAAATGAACGCAACCGATCGCTGCAACAATTGCATCACGGTCGCTCGTGGAATGTTATCCCTCCTCATGAATGGGACTAGACACCGTAATAATGATTTGTTTTTCACCCTCCTGAATGGACTTGACAGAATGTTCTTCGATTTTCACAAGGAGACTCTGTTCACGGACGTTGCCTCAAGGTATCCGCAAAGGGTCATCCGTTTGACTCGATGACCGATTTCCTAGCCAAGAGATGCCTCTATCTGCCGTGAGACTTACAAATGGGTTAGCACTCATCCACTGTTGGCTTCAGACGAAGGCTAGCACTCCCTGTTTAGGAGCTTCGTGTGGAAAGATTCGTGTAATTAACCTAGTAGAAAAGCGTTTAGTTGTTGGAGTAGGCTCTAACTTCGTGAGGAATTATCAAAGGAATGTCGCTTTTGTTTACGAATGGTATAGGGGTAAAGAGAATCGTGCGTGTCTTTATTGTCCGTTCATGGATTTGGCTGATAGTGTGTGGAATGGTGTTGATTAGGTTTGTTATAGGATTTAGCAGTTGAGGATGTTAATTTCACACGTGAATTTTTTAGGAATATGCTTACTTGCTCTGTTTGAGGGCGTTAACGGAAATGAAATCAAAGTCGGAAATCCGCGTTATATCCAATTATTCGTAATTAGCAACATTTGTTTACAAGTACTTTAACCATTAGAAATGTTATGATTTAAGAAAATGCAATTATACAGGATGATCGTAAATTTAAAGCATCTCGAATTTAATTTTTGAAATATTATTAAAATGGAGTTAACTGGTATTTTAACATTCGTGTTTACGCGTTTTTATAAGCATAAAGTTTTAATGAGCTTTTTGTTAAATATAAAATATCCTGTGCATATTCAATCTCCCCTCCCAGAGATTCCCAACACAAAGAAAACAGCAGACCACATAGCCTCAAGAATCTTTATTGACGGAATACCCTTATCCTGTTTATCTTTGCTTCTTAGCATCTCTTTGATCTTGAGCCTCTCTCTGCTCTTCAACATCCCTATGCTTTCCAGCATACCTTAATGGATTTTGATTCGCTTTTATTTTCACACATGTTGGCTGTTTCGAATTGATATCTTGGTTTCTTTAGGTGACCCCTAATTTTTTAGAAAGCACATCACAACTCTTCGCAGACCCCTTTAAGACCACCACTCATGAACCAGCGGACCACTGGTTGGGAACAACTGTTCTAAGCGAACATGTATATTTTTCAACAAATTTGTTAAACAATTTATTAAATTTATAACTTCTCTCTAATTTGAAGTCAATCGACAATCGTAGCATTATATTTTTAAGTATACGAACGAGATTTTATTAGATTCTTTATCACTAATTTTATGAAAAAAAAATGGATTGATTTGATAAAAATGTGTGAATTTCAGAAAACCCAATAAATTTAAACTGCCATTTTCGCAAATGCCATTATGCGTCATAAATTCTGATAAAGTTATTTGAATAGATGTTCTTTTCTTGAACCAGCAACACCGGCTTCAGCTGGTCTTCCGGATGTGAACTTCGGATGGTCAACCCTCCAGCACTTGAATTTCCTAGTAATGAACAAGTGGGCCTTCCTTTGGTTAAAATTAGTTCATCACGTGAAATACCTAAAAACGTTACGTTCACCAATTTCAGAATAGATTGAAAACGTCTCCTCTCAATACAAAAGGGAGAAAAGTAATTGACCCGATGTTTTCCCTTTTCTCGTTCAATAACACGAGCTACTGGATTCCGGATGTGAACTACGGATGAAGGTCAACCCACAAGTCTAATGTGCACCTGACTATCTTGATTTTTGACCTATAAACGAACCCTTGGAGGCTCAAACCAAAATATTGACAGAGTATAGGCAAGAGTCAGGTGGGGATTTCCCTTTAAACACGTAACTTCACTTACTCCAGCTAAAACTGCCATTCAGATCCTCTACATTGCTCATCTGTAGCTAAAAGCGAAATTTTTCTATTGGTCACTTCCCCTCAACAGCCAGGTATGCGGTGTTCCAATTAGTGTCATTTAACCTAGATTTCACTCCCAAGTTTGAGCTTCAGATGCAGTTTTTTTATGACAGGAAGATTCCTCTCAACCTACGACACCCAGACTGAAGAAAAATCCTACGGTTATAGACCTTTAACCTGTTTAAGGGGTAAAAGTGTTCTTGCTATTTTTCTCTACATTCGCTTTTAGTGGTTTGTGAATACCGATATAAATACCCATAATATGCGTGACGATTTTAGGACGATTTTCCTTGACAAAGCTCCACTTAGAGAAAGAGTAATGATGTGAATACGTTGCATTACAATGCAGCTTTGGTTTGGGTTTTAAGGCTGCAGGCTCTAAAGTGATAACTAATGTTAATATGTTACTCGCGATATTACCTAAGCTTAAACGTTTCTCGTAGGCACATATACTTCAAATTTCAAAGCCTCGTGAAAATTAAGTAATAAATTATACATTACGTTGCAATCCCATGAGAATTTACTTGAGAAAATCCAATAAAAATATTGTACTGTCTCAGTAAGTTATAATTCCCCGTTTTAAAAAAGTTTACCTTATTCACTTTTGTTTCATTAAGGGGAAAAATATATCGCGGGTAAAGAGTGATAAATCATATAATGTAAGTTTTGAGAAAAATTATAATTTTTACTAGTATGATATCAAACTAGAAAATCATCTTGCTGAACATTTACTGTTCATGGCTTTTGTTGAATATAATTATTTATAGCAGAAAAAATATTTTTTTTTACCCTTGTGGTCTTCAATTCATAACTGCAAGTTACAATTATTAATCTTTGATATTGAACGTTATGTGTAATAAAGGGCCCTCATAGAAATTATTGCTAGGTGGCAAGTTTCAGATCAATGAAGTCGGAATACATAAGTTAATTTTTATTCAAAAACTCCTCATCAGTTGAGCAGAATATTTAGGTTAATAAGGTCCTTTGTTAAGAAAATGCCAGTCTGTTCCGCGAAAAACACTCTCAATAGGAATGATGTTATTTGTTTTTCTGACGACTTTCTAAATAGCGTTATTTTATTCCGCCCAAGAGATAAAAAAAATAACTGGCGTATCCCACTCATCGCAAAAACGGGTTAAGCTTTGTAGCTTTATATATAGACTGATTTCACTTGGACTGCTTCTGTTTACTGTTTTAGTCTAATGTAATGTTAATGATACAACATCAAGGCAAAAATTTGGCTGACTAGGTTATGAGCTTTTCTGTAGATCCTGTTTTTAATATATAGGGGTTTCTTCGGAGTCATTAAGAGCAGCATGACAACCGTGCGTGCCTTTATGTGATGCTATTAGTACCCGATATAATCTTTTTCATCTTAAACAATGTTTAGTTCTCCTCACTTCATTATTTCAGAACAAAGAAGAGGATGACATTTGTATTGTTGTTTCAAAGGATCATATGTCTTTGGCTTAGTTATTTAGCATTTTTCTTTTTCTAATCATGATGATCTGGCAGAGGAACTTTAGTTTCCTTTTTAAGGGTTGTAAAATATAGAAATATAGATTTCTATTGTTGAAAATTGTTGGATGTGTAATTTTAAGTTAGCAAAAAGAGAACCAGTTTTCATACTTAAGAAAGGATAAGTTTAGCATCTTGATGGTTATCTTTTTAATGTATTGGAGGACTGATCCAGTCTTACTTCTTACTGAATTAAATAGGAAAATGAAGCATAATAAATTGAAAAACCGTTGATCATAGAATTGAAAATACAAATTATAAGAATCAAATTTATTAGAAAGTGTCTGTAATTCAGGGTGTCTGGCATGGGCGCTCTTTCTCTTGACGTTTAGATATACTTGTAAGCAAAATAATTTGGGACGATAATGTTAAGCATTAATTTTAAAATATTTTCTCCTTGTAAGAAATAGACTCGTAAATAACGGTTTGTTTGGTAAATTTCTAAACAGTAACTAAATCTGAATATTTCCTGAGCAGGATAGGGAGCAGCTAATAAAATATTTTTTACTCAAGAGATAAGGCAGCTCAAAACTTCGATATGTATCATATGGATTGCTCAGAATGTTTGCGGCTTTAATCCAAAATTAGGATTAGACAAAGGCACTTTTTCCTTCTTTTTCTCAGTCGTTTCTGTTTTGTTTCGTTTGACGCAGTATATCCTATACAATAGAGGCCTTGTGCCATAAAACCCTATACAACCAACTAAAATTAGGTTATTTGAGTATAGCATGGATATGGGTTTCTTTTAGGATATTGCCGGGTTAGGCAAGGCAGACTCAGCCTTTCATCCCCCGGGGGTCGATAAAATGAGGACCAAGTTCACTTGGGGAACAAGGAGTAACACGTTCTGTAATAGCTCTCTCTGCTCATGGCCTCACCCAGTGAGGCTGGTTATACTGGAGTTTGTGAATTATTTCAGAATATTCAATAATTATTCTGTGAGACCAGCCCCAAAAATATTTTCACTTATAAGAACAACACGTGACTGTAACAGGATAGCGATCAATTACTTAAAAACTGTGTTCGGTAACTGTCATTTTAATCATTTCATATACCATCCTTAAACTTTTTTTTATAAATGCATGGGTATTTTTAATAATTATCACCCAAGCGACTTAATTGCTAACATATTATTGCAATTCTGTGGGAAACATCTTAGTTTTCAAAGCTTTTTTTTACTTTTTTCAGCGTTGCGAGGAGGCTGATGCTGTTACTTGCACCGTCTCTTTTAATTCTATGTGCCTGCCAATCAGAAGACCAAGTTGATCCTGAATTAAACAAGGCCAATGCAGAAGAAGCTTTGGAAGAATACAGAACGGCTTGCCAGCGTCTACAGAACATGGCTAACTGGATGTCTGTGTTTCTTAAACTTAAAAGTGCTTGGACAAATTCTACAGCCAATAGCATGATGGCGGGTACAGACTCTAGAGGTTTCATAGGTAATGTATATTAAAAGCTTAGCTAGTTTTATTTTTATACTCAAAGAGAGAGCTAGATTAAGGCGTCAATATAACGAATATTATTACAGCAGCAGCTTACAGATTTTGTAGCATGGATAGGTGTACAAATATTTTATTTTTATAAAGAAACTATTAGAATGCTACTGGCAAAGCGAAAGATTCGGGGGAAAAATGTGCATCTACGAAATACTAGTAGGGAATAGCAATCAGTGGGTCATTCATTTTCACAACCTTTGTTTTATTTAGCACTTCTGATTATTTATCTGAATTGTAGAAATAGACAAAGGGTATTTAATAATATGGCAACTGAATTCTTTCATGTTTCTCGATGTGTACAAGATATTACGGGTGGGTGCTTTTTTCAACTCTTTTAATGGGCCTTAAGCCTTAATTTGTTTATAAACAATGTAAAAATGTTAAAATTATGCAAAAAGATGTTTAGTTTGAGTCTGCAAAGTTTTGAAATAAATTGACACATTTATTTAATTTCGTAGCAAATATATTAAATCTTTTAACTGGAGTAAAAATGTAAATGTTCCGAGATTTTTTACAACTTTAACAGCTGACACCCTCCTGACTTTCTCTTACTTTGCATAGTCTTCTATACCTCTGCAAATTTTCGAACCAGAACTTCGACAGGTATTTTTTTAAACAAAAAGCCTGGATTGTTCCCCAGTGAGCTTCCTGACGGTCAGGATTTGACTCCTATCCTGGTAAAATATTTCAAATCGAATTTTCAACTTCATCCACGAAAAATTGAACAGAGTTTGGAGTTTGGAGATGAAAAATTTCGCAACTTAAAAAAAAACATCTTAACAGGGATTAGAAATGTGTATCGTGAATAGTATTCTTTAAATTTGAAACTAGTTTTTACAGAAGAACTGTTTTTGATGACCCATTTAGGTAGATGTAAGTTAAAATGAATATTGAAAATACAGGTAAAATTCTTCATTTAAGTGAAACATAAAATATTTTTTAAATATTTTCTGTTTCACTTGATTGAAGAATTTTACCTGTGTTTTCAATGTTCATTTAATTTATTAAATATTGATATCATCAATTGTAGTTTTTTGTTATATAGCTATACTATAACTACAATATACATGAAAAAATGATTTTGGCAAATGCCTCAAACGTTAAACTTTTTATTGTCCGATTTTTATACAATTTTAGTACGTCATTATTTAGGTAATTTCTAAGCGAAAACTTTTTGAATTACTTCTTTTGCAGCTTTGAGCGATGCTTTAATTTTTTCGATTATCAAAGCCAATTTTTTTTATATTTAAAAAAATTAAACTTCCCGCAAACCGATTACTTCCGATTTTTAGTATGTTTTTATTGAAGTCGTTTCCATGTGAAAACTGTTGAAAAACTAAACGATGAAATTTTTTACTGGTTTGAGTACAAATTTTTTGTAAAAATATAACCATAATATTTTGAATATCCAGCATTTTTAGAGCAATGTCGGAACAAAAATGTAATAAATACGGGGAAATGCAATAAAAGATTTTAAATCTGGATACATCAGCATAATATATTGATACAAACTTAATTTTTCCACATTTGTAACTGAAAAATCTTTTTTTCCAAATCAAGAAGAAAGTCAAATACGACGTTTGATTAAGAGAACCTTTTCAAATGTATTGGAAATTTTACGCTGTTATTTTAAATTTTCTGCTTGAAAAAACAAAGCAAAAAAAAATTAGTTATCTTTAAACAACTTGAACTTTTCAATTTTTTAATCTAATCAAATACTTCATGTTAAAATTCTAAATTTTGATGCATCTTTTTTATGTACAGGTTTTATTAATCTTCCTATTCCACCCGAAAGACCAGCAATGGACAAAAACAGTTCTCAATGCCGCTCCATGAAGAATATCCACGTCACTCTACAGACTTTTATTCATTACCAAGTGCAGCTTTTACAACTTAAAGCAGTACTCGCCAATATTCTTTTGAAATTCGGAATATCAAGAGTGGGAGATACTAATGAGTCATTTAAGGTATGTGCTATCTTTTTAAATATTTTAGTTAAAAGAATTCAGGAATGATTAACTCCTGCTTAGTTGGTACAGTCAATGCTCGTTTTTACCAACTCGTAAAACGATACTAAAATAGTTCATAAAATTGGAAAAACATTTAGAAATGGTATAAATGCGTAAAATATTGAGTCTACTTTAATTATGTTAACATATTACGAAATAAAGTTACACATTTATCTCTAAATTTATAGGTATGGACATGATTTTATAAAAAACCAATTAAAAGTACACTAATTATACTTTTAATACTACTTAAAATTTAATCACTTACTACTCTAGTCAGAAATTGTAATATTTGTGTAAAGAAAAAGCTTTTTAACGTTGTCTGAATAATTAAACCAGGTGAAATGTAAAAATAAGTTCGTAAAAAATGAACAATTTTTAAGTCCTTAAACATTGTTTTTAAGTTTCGATACATGTTCAAGTTCTAAAGTTATTAGGTTTCGATCATTTCCCTAATTGTTCCCTGGTTAATACGATTGTGAAACTTGATTATTTCAATAATTTTTGTGGGGAAAATAATAAATTCTGACTTTATGTAAGGCATTCCGAAGAGCGATCTTCTTTCGAACTTAGGCTTCCCTGGCGTAGGCTCTCTACCCTGGCGAACACAAGAGGATCCTTGTCTTCCACGCGTTTGTATTGCAATGCCGGAAAAACAATTATGATCGGTAACAAGTGTTTTTTTTAAAAACTTCTTTTTGAAAATCGATGTGATTTGCCAAGGATAAGTCTTTTGAAAGTATTAAAAATAAGAATTTTGAGTGGTGAAAGCCTTTAGTTGGTAAACAAGGAATACATATTAGTTTTCAGTTTTTTTGCTTCAATCTAGTCCTAATTTCGGGGAAGGGGTGCTCCTCCCATTATATCACTATGATAGGTTTTCAAAGGTGTTTTACTCTATTCAGTTTTAAATTAAAATTTATGAGTAATAAAGATTAAGAACGTTATCCTAGGCTTTGAATGCCTAACAATACTGTAACAATTTTATTTAAAAAAATCTTTACATATCTAGAATACATTTAGCTTCAAATTTGGTTGTTTTTCTAAAACTTGAAAAAATGTGACTAATACTACATTTGTGACTAATCCCTCTTGTATTTGAAATACAGTTATGCTAAGAAAAATGTCTGTTTTTTAAAAATAATCACTAATTATATTTTATTATAAAAACAAAGATAGAAACCTAAGTTTTTGCAATTATTTAAATGTAAGTCACAACCAGGTTAAATTCTGCTGTAACAAATATTATGATTTTATAACATAGTAATACTAGTTGTATGCATTACAGCCAAAGCCTGGCCAGATCATAAAGTGTAGTTTTGGTTTCCTAGTATAGGTTCATCACATACCTCAAATTTCTGAACTTTTTAAACAAATAATGCATACCATGTAAATGACTTCAATTCCACCTTACCCAGAAACATTCCATACTGAAAATTTCCTGATTATGATCCTGATAATGTTGAGGCATACCCCTGGATAGGCGTTTCCAGTTATGACCCTCAGTACATGTAAGTTGGAACTATTATGTAGGTATCTTGAGTTTAGATTTTGTTTCAATGGACCTTTGGTTAATGTACATGTCTATGTGCCCCATTTTACATCCATTTGTATAAATCTAGTTCCCTCAACCACTTAACTATCTGGTCAGACTTTAGACTTTGGTCATAATATATGTGCAATCACTTGAATGTTGTAGGTTAGCTAAGTGAATTTTAAAGAAAATTCAGCATTACTTGTAATTGATGACTTGATACTCATTTTTAAAAAATAAGTTTCAGTTTAACTTAGTATCTTATTAGTTTTTTTAATTGTTTTTTAGAAAAAGCTGAGAAACTTGGAAAATCTTAACAATACTCTGGTCGATGTGTTTGATAAACTGAAACATAGTCAAATTATCATGTCAACTCAAGATACATTGAGAGAGCCTAGCATCTTGTCATTCAAGGATTCTGTTTACGTCAAAGGACAAAACTTGACATCCTTTTTGCTCCAATCACAAAGCAGCATTCTACGACAAATACAGGGTGCAATAAATGTAACTCAAGAACAAAAATGGACTCGCACACTATTCCAAACAGGTGACTTTTTTCAAAATATAGGTCAAACCTTGGACAAATATTTCACTTTAAAAATTACAGAAACATCAGAATCAAGAAATAAAGAGAAAAATGCAAATACTTATGAATAGTGAAAAAAATTCTTTACATTGAATTGAGTGTTTATAAATTGTATATTTTCCATTTTTAATATTTTAGTTGTTTTAATGAAGATAACTTCAGTAAAATCCAAACTTTTAAAATATTTGAATGTGAATTTGTTTATTGCTTTTCTTTTGTCTTATCTGAAAGATAAATCTTAACAGAATATTTTTAACCATTGAACCATTTAAAAATTAGAATTAATTAATAACGTTTGTTATGATATTTCTTTTTTAAAAGAAATGTGGTACATAAATAAAAGTATAAAAAGTAAGCTTTTATTCTGAAATGTGTACTTATTTTAAAAGAAATGAAGTACATAAATAAAAGTATAAAAAGTACATTTTTATTGTGAAACATGCATTTAAGTAAAAAAAAATGTTAACAAAATATATTGAAGTTAAGTTTGTTTTATTTATCATGTAATTTTTTCCAAGATAAAACAGTAAATAAATAATGCAATAAATATTTAAAAATACAAAATTAAATAGTTACACTCATGTTACACTTAAAAACACAGGGTAATTCAAAACTTAAGGGCAAAAATGATAAGGGTGTAGACTATCCAATGACAATTCAAAATCACCCTGGAAAGAGTGGTTCCTGAAGAGATAGAATGCAGATTAAAGTTGCAAAAAACAAAGAAAAATGGGTAATAGTGGGAAAATAGTTGGGGGTAGAAATAAAATTCATCAATTAACTTTAAACATTCATCCAATCATCATGTTTTAACTTATTTATTAAACCTGAAAGCCAATATATTTATCTATAAAACTTATATATATTAGCCTGTTTATAAAATGCTAAATATGTGTAAAGCTTCAAAATGTGACTAACTTTTTCCATTTTCTCATTTTTTGTTTAATTTTGAAGATGGCCTCTTAAAATAAATTAATGCATGACAATATTGGCACTGATACTATTTCATTTGTACCCCAACTATTTGCCCATAATAACCCATTTTCATTGCTTTTGCCAACTTTCGTCTGGTTTCTAGCTCCTCAGGATCGCTTTAGGATCACTCTTTCCAAGAAGATTCAGAATTTTCCTCAGGTAGCTTAAGTTTACTACCCAATCATTTTTACTCACGAGTTTTGAATCACCCTGTATGTAAGAAAATTTGTTTTAATTATTTTTGAGAGGAAAAGGACCCTTTAAACATAGTGGAAAAGCATAAGTTGAAAACATGGGGAAGTGTGCTAAAAATAAACATAGTGTATTTTTCATTATTCAAAAAAATTGGAAAGGTTCTGAAATTGAGACCAATAGAAAAAATAATTAAAGACTGTAAAATAAGGAATAAAACTGATATTTTGACCAAAGTCACGTCTGGCTAGATTGCAAGGAATTAGAATCCCTACCAGGTTTTAAATGGATGCTACACCCTGCCTTGTCAAAACTATTACATTAAGGTGAAGTAGGGAATTGCTGTTTAAAAGAAACCAAATTTTAGCTTGTATAAGCCATTAATGTTAAAAAAATTTCAAAATTAAAAGTGTTTGGGGAAAAGTAACACGTTTAGGTAAAAAAAAATTATAACATATGTATTGAAACTCCCTGTAAGGGAGAGGGCAATTCTGATATAGGTGGTGGGCAATGCTATACATGTTATTTTGGTACACTTAGAACTATTGTTCAATGATTTACATGCAGGCCTGGAACACGATATCAAGCAAGAATCATAGGAATATATGATGGAAACACACATATATGATCACCCCCACAAATCCAGAAACCAAAACATGCAACTTAATTCCCAAAATAAGTGGTAAAGGGATGTATTACTTTACCAAAATTACTCAAAGTATTTTTATCAATACTCTTATTTCCTTCTGCAATGAATAAAGAATCTTAATGAATTAATAAAGTTTTTAAAGCAAATATATAAAACCAAAATAAAAAAAGCAATTAAATTTTTTGAGAATAGGTTATACAATAACAAGTGTTATATATACTGGTATACTGAATAACCCCATATAATAAATAACCCCACATAACATAATAAATACCCCCACAAACATTTAACAAAACAAAAGAAAACATATCATTTAATGAACTTAATTACAATTTTCATGCTCTCATGTTAAATATCAAACAGCACAGGACAAATTACAAAAATATTCATTTCATGAATTTTTTCTTTGATATATGGGAGGAATGCAACTTCAGAAAAATGTATAAACCAAGTACCAAAATTTACCAACCAAGTAATTGTGCAGTAAAAACACCCAAGTGTTCCAAATGCAACATTATGCACAGAAGTAAACCGTGAATGGTTTGTTAATATTTTGTACACAGTTTTCTATTTAGAGATAATTTAACTTTTATTAAAATATAAAACCATAGCTTATTTGCCATGTTTATTTATGTATTTTTCTGAAGCGTTATTCAAACCAACTCCTTAAGAATGTACCTTGGAAATAAAATTTTAACCCATTAAAAAAATTAGAAATGAGCAAGTATTTATTTATAGGCCAGGGTAAACTTCCATGGGTAATCAGGGTTTCCTTTCAGCATTTCAGTTATATTGAGCATTCCAATGTCTAGCATACTATGACCTCTTATCTTTGACTTTTTAAGACTCTGTAAACAAATAACATAAATAAGGATTTAGAGCCAACATGTTGAAAAAATTATGAAATTATTTATAATTAGACATAAATATAAATCTTGTCATGACCCACAGAAATTTGACCTGCAAAGTTCACAGTTTCGAATTTCTACCATAAGAGTAAATAAAGCTATAAGCTATTGGGGAACATAATAGATTCGTGATGTGTAGTAGGGTGGGTCATTTTCCTATGGCGAACAAATATTTTACAAATTATATTGAGCACAGCAAGAAAAAGGTGCCAAATGGTGTATTTGTGCTCACGTGTAAAATTTTATTAAAATAGGATATCTTCTGCCTCCAGATTGGCCTCAAATAGAAGAAAATTATGTACTTTTTCAATTTTAAGTTTTAGAAATTTAAATTTTTGTGTTGATAATTTTTTAAAGCTTACAAATATGGGTCTTTAAAAGCTATTTTAATCATATTAGTAACATTAATGCATTATTAGTACAAAAACAATTTCTAAAACAAGGCAATATGATATATTAACCAAACAGACATAGAATAGGAGGGGTTTTTTTTTGCCAACATTGGATTTCACTGGTATAGATTTTAAATATTGGTAGATCAAGTCTGGTCAATGTAAAATGATGCATTTAAATTTAAAAGCAGAAAGTGGAAATAGTTGTATTTTTCTTAAATACTCAGCTTTTAAAATTCAGTGGATTGTGTTATTTCACTGGTTGATCAATTTTCTTTGTATGTGAAGTGACTGTATTTTTCTGGATCAAGTTTGGCTTCCATCTCTGGGTGACAAATATCAAGTTGCAGTAATGGATTTTTACATAAAGAGTGAATTTTGATTGCAGTCTAGGTTGGACCATGAACTGTACACTTATGCAATTCAAGAATAATTGATTTTTCAGAAGCTGATTATATTGAACCATAATACAATTCTACTAGGTTCTATTGACACTATTCTGTTCAAATATAATTTTTGTTTTGAGCTAGTCTTTGAAAAAACTGGGGTAATTGACTGACATACACTTTTAATTAGAAAAGGAAAAAGGAATTTTTATGTTTCTAATCTTTACCCCTAACTCCCTAAAAGTGTCTTGCAATCCAAATGTGATAACATAAATATGTTGAAACAAGGTTCGGATGGATGGTTTGTTCATAGGCAATTAGCAAATATTAGAAATGATTTACCTAATTTTTTCCTATAGCAATGGCCTGAATACCAGGCTCATGATCAGACTCCTTTGGAGAGAGGATTGCCTCAAAATAGTTTCTTACACATAGAAAGTTAAACTATAGCAAATTTAGCTGTTTAAAACAATTATTACAAGTATGTTTTGAAAATTACTGAAGCTAATTTTGAAATTTTGAGGATTATACTGAACTCTAAGCTGAAAGTGGGGATCTACCACTCTCCTTATGAAAGTATTTTAAAATTTCTCTTAAAAATAGGGTTTAAATTATTTTTGGACATTAGGGACTCATTTGGGGACACTGGTGGTAGACTGCCCCTTATATGCCCCTGAAATTTCAAGGAAACTCCCTTTCTTTAAACTATTATAGAACGCCTGTGCCATAATAGATACCACCCTTCTGACACGTACATTTTCATTAAATTCAATGTTTTTACCATCCTATTCAACCCCCAATAAAGGCTTCACACAATTTTCTTATTCTAGCAAGAAATCTTTGATTGCTTTTTCTATTCATTGAGATATTTCAAAATGTGATACAACTCAAGTATTTCATCTCTGGTTTCATTTTTTATTATTTTGTACTCTTCAATGGTAATTTTTATACATAAAGCACTTTAACATTCATGATGGATTCGTGTAATCGAAGTAAAAGCGCGATTTTCGTTCGTCCATTTTTACATGGAATTACTACATCGCTCAAAACTTTGAAGTCAATCAAGAGGCAATTAGAGTTATTATAATGGACCAATATTCCACACATGTTAGTTTAAGACCATTTGGCACCTTTTTGTTGCTGTGCCCCTGGGAAAATGTGAAAATAATATTTTTGGCCTACTCTAATGTAGTACAGTTAACCAAAAAAGATTTTACATTTATTCCATTATTTATCTTGATTTCAAATTAAAATTTCGCATAGCCAGGTATGAATCAGTTGAAATAAGAACTTGAATAAACGTTTTATTTAAATTTAAAATAAGTAGTACTTACACACTACCTCAAAGTATTTTAAATGTGTATAAATTATCACTATAACCAAATAATAAAACTAATAGATAGTGATGATGATCAAAAGCTGGGATTATACACTAAGAGCTAATATATATATATATATATATATATATATATGTTACGGGCAATGTGATAAATCCGGGCATTATTAATAATGCTGGGGCAATGTGATAAATTCAGTGGAATTTATGAATGAAATTTCTCACTTTGCCCGCCTCCACTTCGGGCATTATTAATAATGCCTGATTAATCACTTTGCCCATAACATATATATAATATGTGGGGGGGATAGAGCAAGAGAAAGAAACCAATTTCCTGTATATTAAAAAATGAGTTTCAAACCCAAAAAACAAAAATACATGGTCTAATTGTTAGCTTCTCAAGGGGAAGATACAGGTGTATCTATCAAGATAGGTTTCTAAGTGTTATTATAGGTGCGAGATCATGTTGGAGAAACCAAGATTACCTCCTACTTGTTACTCTAATTTTGAATTACAATGGGAAAAAGGGGCAGCTAAAAATAAATTTTTTTTTGTTAAGAACAGTGTAAGAAATAAAAAATCGAAACCTACTACATAGACTTATTGCCAGACAAAATATTAGCGTACTAGGGTATAAATATACAACATCACAATAAAACAAGAGGACTTAATCTTTAATTCCAGTCTAAATGAAAAGAAATTGAAGTTTACGATGAGACGAAAAAGATGACCAAGCTTTAAAGAAAATCAAAAGGCACTATCATTTCTGGGGGAAAATTAGGTAGAACATTAAGGTTTGCAGCTTAGGATAAAAATTCTCTCATAAAATGAAAGATAAATAAAATAAAATTTTTATAACAATAAGATATTTAAAACAATTATAAAACTAGATATAAAAACATACTTCATTAATGGTACAGATATGGAAGAAAGGGAAATCAGGCTTATATTTATAAAGATTATATAAACTTTCTGATGCATCTTTAACTGAGAGATTAATTTTCTTTTGGCCTTTAATATCTGTAACAGAAAAACAACTAATTAGAATAATTTTATATGTATTAACCCTTTTAATTTAATTTTATGTTATTAAATTCTATTATCTAGTTCTGTATGGTCCAACCCACGGCTCTCGAAGATATTTTCATGGCCCCCTGCCCCAAAAAAGGTTACTTAAAATTGAATCCAACTGTCAGGTTTTTTCAGAAATGTGTTAAAAACCTGCCACTGTGGTCAAGAATTCAATGTTTAAAATTGGGTGGGGGCAATCGCTTGTTTATTTTAAATTATATTCCCTAGTTTTGTGTTTAAGCTAATTTAAAGAGTTTTGTTTAAAGAAATATACATACAGTAGACCCCGGATTATCTGTGAGGGGATTATCCGCGAGTGCCACGAAATTTTTTTTTAATTACGAATTTAATTTTTAATTAAGAAAAGGTGTTTCCAAAGCAAAAGCAAGTGACTGATTTTTTAAAAAGGCTTAACTGAACACTTTTTGTTAACAGTACACTGTTTACAGTTCTTTATTTTAGTGATTTAGATGTAGAGCAAAGGTTTTTGCTGTACTGTACATATTTTAAGTTTTACATATCATGTTTTTTGTACAATAAAACACATAGTTTTTATGCTGAAATATTTTTTTTCGTGTTTTCACCTCATTTTTAGTCTTTTTTCGGGTTATCCGCGATTTTCGCTATCCGCGGTACCCTTGCCACCCAATTCCGCGGATAATCAGGGCTCTACTGTAATTAAAATGGTAAATATCGTATCTGGAAATGGTATCAGAAATTACCACCATTTGAAATTACTGCTAGTGGTAATTTTAAAAATGTTCACAGCAAGTCTTCAATTATTTAAATTAATTCTATGAATTAAAACTTCAATTTTTACAAACATAAATTTCCTAAACTACTTGAAAAACTCACACCTCTTTTGTTGTGAACCAATTTAGTAATAACACTTATAACTGGAAAACACTAAAACCTGAATCACTTTTTGATTAATGTTATGGTGTGAAAAAATTTGTCCCCTCTTTTATTTTCAACATGCTGTCAAGTGTCTGAATACACATTTTAAGAAAATTTGTAAGTGTTAATTTGTCTCACTTGAATTTTCATAGTAGAATTCAATGATCTTTCTTATACTAAAGTTAGTTTGGCACTCTGGTTACTAAAGGTTGGGCCACACTGATCTAGTTTACTAGTTTTAATAGAATATGAAAAGTATTCAATTTATATGGTAGTAGTTAAAAATATTATAAAGGAAGGCCAAGTTAAATATTTACCGTTCAATTTGTTCCCTGTATTTTCACAAATGTTTTCCGTTAATTTGAAGATATTGATTAGTATGTCAGAATCACAACCTACAGATTTACTATAACTTAAAGATTCAATCAATGGCAAAATCATTAAAGATTTTATTGAAAAGTAAATGTCTCTGTATTTGTAAGCAGATCCAACTTCATCTGAAAATAAAACAAAATTTTAATATGTTAAAACATCTAGTAATCAGATAAGATGTACAATCAAGGAAAAATTCAATTAATAAACTTGGTTACTAAATCACATAACTCTCATTTTTTACACCTTTTCTACTAAATTATTCTTATTTTCAGTTTACTTATTCAATGTAATTTATTGAAATTACAGATAATTAAATTAGAGCTCATTCAATTATGCTATACAAGAATTTATAATTTGAACCAAAACACTTCTGGATATATAATTAGATGGGAAACTGGTATTCTTTCAATCAAAATACTAACTGCAAACAAATCTACTTTCGATTTGGTTGAAATTAGCAAGTATGAATGAAAAAATGCTATATTTTGAATAATGGCTTTTTATGATAAGAAAAGAAAAATTCTAAAAAAAATTTTTTTTTTTGAACATGGAAACATACATGTTTTAAAAAGCAAAAACTTGAAAATGCAGCTTAAATAAACAAGAATTTTTAGGGGTTCTATTTATAGCTTTTTTCTGCACGAGGGGTGTCTTTTAATATAACTCTATACTGTTTTACAACTTAATAACGCGTTAAGAATGATAACTTCAAACTTCCCACTAAGATTTGTTAGAAGCGATCTCATCAGATAGACCATATTTATTTTACTAGGCTTAGACCTTACTTATACTTCTAGACATTCAGCAATTAAGTCCGTGCTACATGTGATCACTAAACACCCTGTATTTTTATTTTCAACTATGTTTGCAAACATGCTTATTAAAAATTAAGTTGATTAATCTTGTAAAATTATAAAGACAATTATAATAATGCTAAATGAAGATAAAAAGTGAGGTATTACCAGAAACAAAAAATGCCTGAGCACCAGTACAACACAAACAATCTGATAGGTCTTGAAACACCCTTTTATCTCCAGAACAACACAATAAAAGACAGTTCTCTCCATTGCAACTTGTTCCAAGTATGGGAGACTCTAAGTATCTGTTTCCCGATTTTTTAATAACCTAAAACATGGAAAAATGAACTTGAAAACAAACGTTTTTTAACAGAGTAAATATTGGAATACCCAAGGCAGAAAATTGAAAATAAGTTTTACACTTTCAATAAAATGGACAATTCCCACATTTGTTTTATTATTTTTTTATTTGATAGAGATGGTTGAAAAAGAAATTTTGTCGCAAAAATTTTTTGAATCTGATGCTTAATTACTTTTTTTATTTAATTACAAAATTAGTCTTTTAAAAAGGGCGCGAAAACAGCTGCTAGATCACAAATAGTTTTGTGATGTCCGTTGGTACAAGAAACACTAGTAACAGCCAATCAAAAACATTCTTGATTGGCTGTTACTAGTTTATGTTATGTTTGTTTGTATCAAGTTACTTCATGAGCGTTTTGAGGTCAACTCAAATTTAGCTATTTTTATTTTCAAATATCAAATTTAATTTTTTTTTTTGAAAATGTTAGTGCTGATTTTTGAAATTAACCGTTTGTTTTACTGAAAAAATAGCTTTATTTCTATATTTTAAAAAAATACGGAAATTGTCCATTGTCAGAAGGAAGCAACTAAGAAATAGGAACTATTTATAGTTTATGTACTAAAATTCTTAAAAGCAAACCATAGCATCATTTACATGAGTTACTTTACCTGGATAAAAGTAGAGCAAATCCAGTTTTTTTACCCTGCTTCCCCTATGGCAGGGAAAAATTTTTTCACCCTGATACTTCTCACCCCAATACTTTTTCATTTGGGGGTCTAGGAGACCCTTCAGTAGAGGATACTGTATTACTGACAATGCGGGTGAAAACAAAACCTATCGAGTTTTAAAATAATGATGAAAAATTACATTTTTTTTTGTGCATGTTTTTAATTAAATCAAAATAATAGTTGATTAATGCGTAATATTAAGAACTAATTCCCATACAAAAACATTTTGAGTTCATATTTTTTATAGATGGCACCCTAATACCTATGAGTTTCATCATAACTACCTTAAGGGGATACAGTACCCTGAGAATATTTTTTTTTATTTTTAATATTATTGTTTTGACTTTAATTGCATATTATGTGGGCTTATAAAGTAGAACCTTTCCCCTGAAAAAAAGTTGGATTTTGAAACCCAGAATTTAAAAAAATCAATTTTTTTTTAAATTTTTGACCATTTTTTAAATCCCTAAGGCTTTTTTAAATGTGCATATTTTTATAATTTTTTTTCATTTTTAGATTTGTTATATCATACTACGTAAAACTGTGCATGGATTTATTTTTAGTATGATTACTTTATTTTGTAGAAATTTTTATGTACTAAAAACCAAAAAAAACCTAAAAAATTCAACATTTTTGAATTTAATGTTATTTTTAAAAAAATCTAACCTTGTTAGAGCTAAACCCATGCACAGTTCTATAATACATATATTTCAGAACATATATACAAATTTTCAGACTTATATTTCATTTACACAAAAAGCCTTACGGATTCAAAGTATTGTAAATGCACAAAAATGCAACATGGAGAAAATTCAACTTAAAGTTTGCGTTCCTTCTGTTTAGACCCCGGACTCGCATCAGAAAAAAGGATATAACTCTATAAATTATTAAGATAGAGCTTTGAAATTTTGAAGACACATTTAGAAGGATCCATGGTATGGATTAAGCCAATAAAAATATTTTTGATATTTTGATGATTTTTAGGGTACTGTATCCCCTTAAAACATCACTACACAGAAGCAGAAACTATGTAAACAGAAAGCCCGTTTGGTTGTTAAGGAGTAGTTTCGGTATGCAAATCATGATAAAAAGACTATATAAAAATGGATTTAACAAACTAATCATATTTCTAAAACTCTTCTATTCCTGTGATTTTCACCTGCTCACCCATTGTTTAATGTTAAATGCTGGGCGAACGGAGCGGTTGCGCGAAGAAGAAAGCGAAATTATCTATGGGTTGGTGGGAAATAAATTTGAGGAGCGCGCTTGTAAATTCGGTAACTAACAGAAAAAAAGGCTGATTTTTTCCAGATAAGATACAAATTGATCCTGAAGGATGTACCTAACTTCCAGTACCAAAATTATTTCGAAATTCCTACTACTTTTTTTTCAGGAGCAAAACGGGGGTTGAAAAAAAACCCCTCGTATATCAGGAAGTTTTAGGATGTTTACGCTTACCTCAGCATGCTTTTGAGAACAAGATGCACTTATTGGTGATAATTGAACAATACTCTTTACAATAGCACGTTTTTTCAATCCATGCAATAGCCCGTTTTCGCCATCCATAACCTAAAATTCAATCAACAAATTGCAGAAATCCGCGCAAATAATTGTTAAGCACAAATATTTAAAAAGCTGTAAAATTTATTTATAAATCTAAATAATATTTTCCCTAACTTTAACTTCTTGAATTATATTACTTATCTTTTTATAATGACTTTGTTAGGGAACATGAACATGAAATTAGAGAACTAAAGCTTTAAAAGAATCCATAATTTTTTTTTCCAAAACCTTTAATTTTTATTAGATTGATACAGGGTGTCTCACAAAGAGCTCCCTGGTTTTAAAATTAAATATCTTTTTAACAAAAATAGATAAAAATATAATACCAACGGTATCCTTCTAGTTATGGCTTGGAATTTTTTGTGTCACAATTTGAAAAATCGAAAAAAATCTAGTTACTTTAACTGTTAACAGATGGCAGCACGTTGAAAATGTCTCAAAGCAATTCAAAAATTGAGTGTTGTAAATCGATTCTTCGATCATTCTTAAGATCGATTCTTTGAATTAAGATTAAATTTGTTCAAGTGAAATATTCCTCGTTCCACGATCGGTTTAAGTCAAATTGTTAAGGAAAGGAATTAACTATTTAAATTTTAAAGGGAATAAGATCTTCAAAATCCTAAATGTTTATTTAGCTTTCTTGAGTTTTACTTTACTTAAGATAAAGGATACAAATTGAAATAATATTCTGATGATCTCTGATTTTTATAGAATCAGGGATAATTATCTGCTTACCAGATTGAAATGAAAATTTTCGAAATTGAAAATTCTAATAGGTTAAAAACCAAAATAATAATGTATTGATCACTAGTTACAGTGTTTATAGGGGATGATTATTCCTTTCCTTGAGACAGCGGCCTAAGAAATTACTTTAGATGATAATAGAGGTTTTACAACTACAACATGTAGATTTTCAATTTTGCAAAATCTTGAATTTTTTATGAATCCATTCAAATGAATGGATTCATCATGTCATAATGCTACAGTTAAAGTAACTAGATTTTTTTAGATTTTTCAAATTGCGACAAAAAATTCCAAGCCATAACTAGAAGGATACCGCTGGTTTTATATTTTTATCTATTTTTGTTAAAAAGATATTTAATTTTAAAACCAGGGAGCTCTTTGTGAGACATCCTGTATAAATCTTATTTTAGTGGTTTGGAGCACAAAGGGCACAAGTAAAATTCTGTTAAAATTTTACCAAGTGTGTTGGGTACGGGTATCCAAGTTGAAAAATCAATGCAAGTAGGCAATTTGCAGGCAATCCTTTGTTGCCATGTCTTTAAAGTCTAATTGTTTCCGTAATTCATTATTTCAAGCTTAGGAGTACAGTTAACTCTGTTTAATGGTTTGGGTTCCCCTCTAACCTTTCTCTTTGAATGTATACTGAGTATCAAAAGTTTTCTTTTTCGTACAATTAAAGCAAAGAACCATAAAGGCACAATGGTTCAACTGACTCATATTGACATTCAGAAAAAAAAGCCATGAATGCAAGGTATATGTTTGCTGGTAAAAAATTGACATTTGAAAAGAAATTCGAAAACGAACGTTTTTAAAAGAATATAAACAAATTTGGATAACAAGTGAAGTGTTGATCATATAAAACATAACATTTTACATTAAATTAAACAGGGGTGATTGGGACCGGGTAATTCTGATAACATTATGCGATAAATAATAATCATTATCACATGAAGCCGAGTCAATTGTATTTTTATAATCTTATAATTGTTGGAATTATTTGATTCAGTTTTTATCATGCGTCTTGTTTATTAACTAGCTAGAAATAATTGAAATAACACAAGGAATCAAAAATAGCATGAGAACTATAAAAAATCTAACAATTTCCTATAGTCCAACGTCGTACCTGTTTTATAAGCAATAAGTTTTGGACCATGTTGCAACCCAATGCCATAAAGCTGATTTGAGATGTTTTTTATGATTTTTAATTTTTTCTAGTCCTTATTTGTCTCAATATTTTCTTTAAATGCTTGGCAAACAATATAATATTTTATCACTGCATTGGATGTTCAGGGATCATTTTTTTAGTAATTTAACTTTACTGTACTTATTACTCACTCAAAATCAGGATTCAAATAAGCAATGTCATATATGCCCTCTGTGTGCCAAACCATCTTTAATAAATTGTTTTTTTAGTATAATCTGAATTTAAATTCCTTCAGCTTAATATACCACATGCTTAATATCATCAGCAACACAGATGAAGGCGACGTTACATTTGGACACAACAGCGGCCAGAGAAGTAGCCCAAATGGCTCCATATTTTACAGCTTCATCACACTAAACAAATTAAAACAGTAAAAAACACAAAATAAATATTTCTATGCTAAAAATAAGAATTTGATTTTTCCCCTTTAATTATAATTTTTATACATTGAAGGAAAGGTTATATATATGTATTATTTGCTTGTTTAATCTTAGAGAATTTATACAAGATAGTAAAAGGATACTATGTGTAAAATAAAAGTTAAAACATTGGTTCAAGGAAAGGTTATCGAAACAAAAAAGTACAATAATATTACAGTCATCCATACTTACATTATACGTAGTTTCAAGTCTAGCTCATTAAAAAGTTGGCACCAAATTTATTTCACAATTACACCCAAACAGACACACAAGAAGGAAAGTAAGCTAACAAAAACATAGTAAAATGCTAACAATGTTGATGGTTTCTCATTATATCACTGCTTAAGATACAACATGTGCTAAACTATTTTTCTAACAGACAAGATCCCACTTTAAAAGTCATGGTGCTTGTTTGGTGACATATGTATCATTGCCAATTCCAAAACAGTTTTTTTATAAG
This sequence comes from Tetragnatha montana, assembly GCA_963680715.1. NCBI lineage: Eukaryota > Metazoa > Arthropoda > Arachnida > Araneae > Tetragnathidae > Tetragnatha > Tetragnatha montana. Next base: position 31,756,156 of record OY796679.1, read on the forward strand.
TTAAACTTTCTTAATTTATACAGTGGAAGCTCTTATAGCAACCTGCTCTTATAAAAATACTCTCTTATAAAGACCCAAAAATTAGTCTCTATAAGAGCACTTTTGTGCTCTTATAAAGACTAATCTTCGAATCGATTCAGCTTATCGAATACTTTTCTGGATCGGTTTGTGTGCGTCACACAAGAATTAGCCAATAAAAAAATATCATAGTATGACAAACAGCACCAAGTAGCGATCGCATCTTCTTCTCGCTTGCTTTCGCCCGGGGTAACTGGCTACAATCCCAAACGAAACCTTTCCGCTACCTAATGTCCTTGCTGATTTTAGACTTCAAATTTATTAGCGTATTCATTTATCTTTCTTTCCAATTTTTTTACTTATATTTAAGACATGAATTTTTCAAATTTCATGCAGATGCAGGTGAAATTGATGTAATAAATTTTGTTAAGCATCAGACCTTTCTAAGGAAGCTAAGCTATGCAATAAATTAATATCAAAATCAAAATTTAAAAAGCAAACGCAAATATTTATATAAAATATTGATCTTAAACTTTATATAAATTAAAATAAAAGCAAAAAATAAGGTAATATAACATGAAATTGGAAGTATCAAGACTTCATAAAATAAGAAATAATTGTTTAAAGTGAGGAAAGATCAATTGGACGATTCGAACTGTGTTCTAAATCCCAATGATATCGTTTTCAGGTTGAGATTTTCTCCAGACTTTATAAATTAGTCTACTAAAAATACATCATTGAGGAAATAGAGTCCACCTTCCCGAAAAGCATCAAAATTGATAGTTTAGCTTAACGAGTTTATTGCTTTTAAACGAGTGATATTCTGCACTCGAGTGTATCACTCGAAGTTTGCTCTTATAGCGACAAAAAACTCGGTATGGATTAATTACGCTATTAGAGCTTCATTGGGCTATATTCATTGCGCTATAAGAGAACAGCATTGGGCTAGCTAATTTAAAAGTCAAAATCAATTGGTTTCAGGATTTTCTCCCATACTAGAGTATTATAATATGTGAAGAAAGTACTTCAAAGAAAATTACTCACCTTTCTTGATATAAATAAAATATCTTAATTCAGTTATGACGGCACTGGGTTATATTATGTTCAATTGAGTTTTGCTCAATATATTTTTCTCACCCTGCACACAGGTGTGAATAGTGTGTGTGTGTGAAATCCCTTGATTAAACCCTTTATGACTGGAAAAGTTTAAAAAGTTTAAATCATCTTTGTATTTCTAATAGATCTATTTAAAATATTATTGAAACTTGAAGGTTTTTAAGGCCTTTTTAAGTTAATTGAATCAATCAGTTTATTTTTAAGACGTTTTAAAACTAAACCAATCGTTACCTCCTTATTAAAAGTTAATCAGAAAAATTTAATAACAATTAAGTTATTTGGATTGGAAATCTCAAATCAGCTACAACGCAAGGTGTACAGTATTCTTTTTCCTAGACAGTTTTGTGATCGTTACGGTTGGCCATTTCTTGCTGTTTTTTGGCGACTCTCATTCTTTTATAGAAATTTGCAGTTTTAACTAGTAGTTTAGCACATGTTGCTTCTAAGTGGCAATATACCTTACCTTACATTAATTTTTTAAAATTTCATTGTTAACATACCCTAGGTGAATCTGCAGGTGAATCCCAAAATACTACATGATGACCAAATTGAGCTAGAGCCTTTACAATGCCAATTCCCATGGCATCTAGGCCAATGAAACCAACCTTTAATTCAAAAGGTTTCTTTAAATTTTTCCACAGCTCACTTCCATTATAAATTTGACCAGGCTGAAAAATATAAATTGATTATATAAGTAATTTTTAGCAAAAACAAGAGAAATTATAAATGAGTTTCTAACAAATATTTTTTTTTTAAGTATACTAAATACCAATTTACTAGTAGTATCAAAGCAAAGTGCACTTCAAACAGTGACGGCTTGTGAGTTAATTAATAGGGTGTTCACACCTATTATATAAAAATTAAAATTTACAAAATATCTAAAAAGGGAAAGGATCAATATTAGGGTGGTCCTTATTTTTAAAGTTTGGAAATCTTTATGCGACGCCCCCCCCCCCCCAAATTGTGCCATCATACAAATAAATGATTTTTACAAAATTTTAGCTCAATCAAAAAATTTTAACCCGTGCCACAAAAGCCTTAAAGTTTGAAAATAATACTGATTTTTTTACAAAACATCAAAAAAACCAAAGATTAAACCCTCCCATATTCTTCTTGATTTTTTTATGAAAATCTAATATAGTTTTGTTATAATGTTCCAGGTTCCATTCTTCTATCACCCTTCTTTCAGTAGTAAATATTTTTTAAAGTAAATTTAACTCCGGTAAAGTTGTTTTTCCTGCATTATAAAACAGCTAATAACTCTAGAACTATACAACTTAAAAACCTAAAATTAGTGCCATTTTGTTTGTAATTTTATTATCTTTGATTTGATGTGCAATACAACTGCCTTTCTTAAAAAAAATTTTCAAAATTTAAAAAAAAATGGGAAAAAATTTAAATAAAAAAAATTTTTGTTAAGTAAATTTAAAGTTTTTCAACTCCCAAAATAAACATTTCTGCCAAATTTCAAGTTGAAAATAAAATTTGATCATGTAGAAAAAAATAAAAATTCTCGAAATTTTGTCAAGTCCCTTAACATTCCATGTAATTTAACAAAAAAAGCGATTCACTCATTGGGAATTCAAAAACTCCCTTGAGGGTGTTCATACAATTTGTACCATCCAAAAAAATTCACTTAAATTTCAGAAAATACAACTATTAGCCGTATCGGTACAAAATCTTACTAGATAATTCATTTGTTACGTAAGTTTAAGTTTGAATATTGAGTCAACCTATTATTATTTAGAATTATGATTTTATTTCATATTTTTATCCTTCAAACACTTAACATTAATTAATTTCCTTTGATTTGACACGTTGGAAGTGAAAAAATTAAGTAAAAACTTAATTCTAAGGAAAATTCAGGTGAAATAAGGCATGTTAAATTAAGTTGGAAACTAGCTTTGTAAGATTTTGTACCAAATCGGTTAATAGTTGTATTTTCTGAAATTTAAGTGAATTTTTTTGCATGGTACAAATCATATGAACACCCTCAAGGGAGTTTTTGAATTCCCCATGAGTGAATCGCTATTTTTGTTAAATTACATGGAATGTTAAGGGACTTGACAAAATTTCGAGAATTTTTATTTTTTTCTACATGATCAAATTTTATTTTCAACTTGAAATTTGGCAGAAATGTTTATTTTGGGAGTTGAAAAACTTTAAATTTACTTAATAAAATTTTTTTTATAATTTTTTTAATTAATTTTTTTCCCATTTTTTTTTAAATTTTGAAAAAAAAAATTAAGAAAGGCAGTTATGTTGCACATCAAATCAAAGATAATAAAATTACAAACAAAATGGCACTAATTTCAGGTTTTTAAGTTGTATAGTTCTAGAGTTATTAGCTGTTTTAAAATGCAGGATAAACAACTTTACAAGAGTTAAATTTACTTTATGTTTTGTAAAAAAATCAGTATTTTTTTAAAACTTCAAGGCTTTTGCGGCACGTGTTATTATTATCCGAATGAGCTTAAATTTTGCATACATTATTATTTTCTATTGTGACACAAAACTAGGGGGCGTCACCAACGGAATTCCCAAAAAAAAATTTTACCATACAAATAAGGACCACCCTAATCAATATACATAAATCTAACTTCTTTTAGTAGAAACATCTCTTTCTTCGTTAATTCACACCCACACATCCATTTATATTTGTCATAAATGTCATCTTTAAATTCTCTTTTTAAATCCCTATCTTTTCCTATTGTAAATTGGACAATGGTTAGATGAGGTGTTGGTCTTAAGTTTTTTAATTCAACTTTTTTTCGAGCGGCAATTGGGAAAAATAAAGATGCTTTATCTTAAATACGGAAATTTTACTTAACTTAAAAAGCACTTACTTAAAAAGCATCCTAATTAATAACAAAAGTATTAAAATATTTTAAGGAAAAGATTAAAATTATATTTAAAAAGTGCTCTTACTCGTACTTTTCAATTAGAAGAAAAAATCAATTCATTCAGACATCAAAAAAGAAAGCTGTGCCTCAAAAGTGAAGGCCTTGGCACACTAAATCTGTGCAGACGGGAATCTAAAAAGCAAGGACGTAAGCTCAATATTCTAACGGCAAACAGTTGGGGTTTGTCCGGAATTTCATATTTTTTACGCTCACACGTGCGAAAAAGGAAAGAAAAATAAGAGTTCATTCTTTTTTCGTTTTCTTTCGTGTTTCCGGTAGTAAATTTTTCTTATTTAGTAGAGAAGGGAGGGGGGAACATAATTCTGAGTATAAAAAAGAAATTGAGAATATATTTCCATTGATATTTATTTATCTTTATATTCGATTTTTGTTCTACTTTTTCTGTGGGTGTTCACGTGCTCCTGTGCTCTTATGGACGAGGCGCCACTGACTTCAAATGACCAATTAGTCCTTTTTATGTAATTTCTCTTGCATACAGAGATCAGTTAGCTAAGGTATTATCTACTACTTTGAAATTATCTCAACTACATGGTATCAGAGATCTAGATTCCAAAATATGATCTTCCAGATTTTTCAAAATGGAGGATTGACATCAAGCAATTTTATATGCATGGTTGCGACTAATATTCCCCAGGGGGGAATTTAAATCTCAAGTCAGCTTTTGCTACTTAGTACAATTAAAGAAACATAATAAAAGAAACTTTTAAATTTGATTTATTTTAAAAAACCAGCTACTTGGTTGTAATTTAAGAAAGAAAAGAAGTAACAAATAATGATATATTTAAGGAAAGCCCAAAGGGGAATCCATTTCTAAAACAAGCCAAGACGCCAAGTTGAGTGTAGATAGAAATGGTAATTTATTTTGATCTTGCATAATGGAAGTAAAAAATATATTACAAACAGTAGCTCCCAAATACGACAGAACTTTCCAGTTTATCTAATACTAATGGATAGTTCAAATCCTAAAAACATTAGCACTAAAAGATACTATAATATTACTAATGCTGCTAATGAACCAGGAGAATATCACCTGAATAAAACAGATCTACCTTAGGGAAAGACTTTTCCATACAGAAAAACAATAATTTTAAAAATTAAACCCTATAAAATTGTTTACCAATAATTGGAATCTATTAGCTTCAATTTCTCTCTCTCTCTCTAATAACAGTTTAATGTAAAAAAAACCCTATTTTGTTAAAAATATCTTAGCTCAAGCAGCAATGCCTCTTGGTATATTAACTGTATTTGTTTTGGGTGTAACTGGCCAACTTCCATCCTCATTAGAGGGTCTTTAAGTGCTAATTTTCAGAATTTAAAACTTATTATTACTATTGATAGGTAGTCAAATACAATGTAAATAGTGAAAATGTTCGTTTGATAGATTCAAACATGTATATAAACCTTAACAGAAACGTCCCTTTTTAATATAAACAGACAAAACCACTTGTGGCTGCTCTAAGAGTTAGACTTAATAACCACCTAGAATATCAAGAATGAGGTCCACTTTTTTCTGAGATAAGTGGTTTTACTTCTGAATTTGGATTTAAAAGACTTGTTGCATGAAATCGTTAGGGCACTTTTTGAACTTCACAGACACGTTGATTTGGTTTTGCCATATAAATATCTACAGTATTACACACACCTCATAGTAAAAATTACCTTAAAGATTTTAATTTAATGTTTCTGACGGTTTTTAGGAATTCTCAAAAAATGCTGACTCATACTTGCACTATTTACATCCAAGTCTAATATTTATTATTTTTTTAAATTATTTTTCTAAAAATTGTTATAAAGCATCTTCAAATGACCAATTTACAATTTATTAATGTGTTTTCACAAAACCATTTACTATGCTTTTAAGGGGGAAACTGTATCTGGCCTGAGATGCCCGACAAATGTTCCCATGTAACAAGAAGGTGCACGCATCCTCCCACGTCAATGGTTTAGGGTTCAATTTTTTACTGAGCCATATGCTTTCATCCAGAATGTTTTGTCTGGTCTCGTATTTGGATGTACACTGATTTCAAATAGTAAATTTGTCTCTTTTATTGCATACCATAACACTGAAGAAAATTAGTTGAAACAGAGAAGTCCTAACTTTTTTGTTCAAGTGTTATATTTACTAATAATCCATAAAATCCTGCAGGCCTAACTAAACTACCCTTTTTCTGTACTAAGAGCAAATTTCCATTTTAAAATTATGATGTGTTATTCATTATTTTGTTTTAATTTTGATTATTATACATTTTGAAAAGCAGTTTGAATTTTAAAACAATTTTTCCATTGCTTTTAAATATATCATTTAATTAAAATAAATAAAGATGAACCAGAAAATGGGCAACTCCTGTCAGCTATAATGGGCCCCATTTTAGGAGTTGATGGGCCTTACTTTGGAGACTCCAGGATTAAACTAAAAAACAACTTATATTTACTTTTTTTTTAAGAATCCGTTGTAGAATAATGGGAAAATCATAGATGTCCATCACTTTTAGATAATTTTCATCTGTTGTAACAGGTAACAAACTCTGGTTTCTTTCTCTTTGGATAGATACTTCATTAGCTTTTTTTATCTGAAAATATTTTTAAAAGCTTTCAACATCTTTAAAATATTTAGATCTAATTAATTTTTTACTAAATCAAACAAAATGTGCACAATAACATACAGAATGTTTCAACAAGTCCACCCAATCTCTGTACAGAGAAATGCCTAGCATTAGTACATAAAATATGCCTAAGAACTATACCTCTACAATGACTTATGATTTTCTTTTTTCTGTAGTGATTTTCTCAATAACTATGGCTCATAGAGGTACAGTTCTTAAAGGAATTTTTATGAAATCAATGTATAGAATCTGGTTGTGCAGAGATTGGATAGATTTGTTGAAACTTTCTATATAATGTTACAGTCACCTAAGAGCTCTAGGTCCATATAGCTGAAAGGTAAGCGATTTTAATACTAGAAAACATTTTATAAATACAACAATAAAAAAAATTAATTTAAGTCCACTTGTTTAGTTAGAAAAACAAAACACATAATATGTATTTTATTTATCGAGATGAACAAGTCTATATACAAGTCCCTTATAGTTAAGCAAAATCAATATTTATAGTTTTTGTGCCTTAAAAGTTTATCTGATAGCATCCTTGTAATCTTTCTAACTTTCACCCATGATCTAAAGGAGGAGGATTTAAACCATCATGGAGGATTAAAATTAAGATAAATTCTTATCAATGAAAATAGTATTTTTTACTTTCTAACTACCTAACTGATTTTTTCCACCCTATTCCATTCTAAGGAAATAGGAAAAGGACAGATTTCTGTCTCTAGATTGAAAACTTTCACCTATGAGGCATAACAGTTTTGTTTTTGTCAACTATAAATGACCTATCTAATTTTTTTTTATCTTGATTAAGTAGTGATGAACCAAATATTTTAAAATAGAGTTAATTTTATAGCTCTTACTGTATCTTCTGTAATTTCAGGAATGATTGTGACTTCATCTCTAGAGCAAGTACTTTCATCATTACGCAGCTGATTTGAGTCAGGCAAATAAACTAAATAAGGGATATTCTGAAACAAAATTAGTGATGTTATAGTGATGTTATACATAAGTTATGTTATTATACATTAAATACAGATACAGGGTGCCCAATGCTATTGCTTATCATCACCTAAACTGCTGATTGTATGCAGCTATTAACATAAAAGTAGTGGAATCTAAGGAGATGTCTAGTAAAACTGCTATGCTCTACATGAGACCATTTTCAACGCCACCAAGCATCAAATTTAGTTATAATTTTTATTTTAAAACCTATTAGAAGCTCGTGCAGCATCAATTTAGCAAAAGAAGACAGCCCTTGTAGAAAAATGCTTATAATAGAACCCTTAAAACACATTCATTTAATCAGAATTTCCAAGATTTTACCTGCTTAAAGGCTCAAGCAGAGATTGAGAAATTTTCTGTTTTTAAACTTAAGTAAACAACTTAAAGAGTACTCTTAAAACATAAATTGGGTTATGCAGATTGTTTTAAGAGGTAGAAACGTAAAAATTCTGCTTAATTAAACGTAACATGCATTTTAAAAGTTCTATTTAAAGGATTTTTCTGAACAAGGTTTCTTTTTGCTTTTTGTACAAAATCAATGCTGATCTAGAACTTGGCAATTAAACTTTGTGCCATATCTCTAATGGTTTTTAAAATAAAAATGATAACTCTCTTAAACTTATCTCAAAACTACCAAAAGTTGTCTCATAGTATAAAGCATACCCAATTTACTAAGCTTTACATTGAATTAGCTGCACATGATGAGCAGTTAAGGCTGTGATAAGTGCCAGCACTGGACACCTGGTATAGGCAACGGTTATAAATCAAAGCTTAAGACTTAATAATGAAATAATATGCACAATATGAAATAATCTTTACGAGTTACAAATTTTAGGAGTAAATTTTGTCAATAATAAAAATTTATTCCCACATGCCATTATTGAAATAAGTATTTTTTTTGTGTGAACCATAACATGTGAACATGCACCTTTTGAGAGTCCGAATTTCGGATATAGATGTTATGGCAGAATATTTGCATTTTGACAAACTTAATGTAGAGTAGAATTGTAATAATAGAGTTACAAGTACCAAGGGGGTCTGGGGGTCCTCCCCCAGAAAATTTTTGAAAATTCGACCTTGAAATAACATGGTTTTAACTCATTTTGGTGCATAAAATTCCATATTACATAGTGTAAAATTTTTTCATTTTGGGGGGGGGGGCTCAAGCCTCCTAGCCCCCCCCCCTGGATCCGCCAGTGTTCTCATATATGGTGTAAACTTAACAAATGAATATTTTAGTACATTAATAGTTGACCTACCTTTTCAGAGGAAACTGATTCTTTTCCTTTTGATGTATTTGGACCAAACATTATTGTTGTCTGGGCTCGAGTTTGGTTTTCTTCCTAAAATAACAAATGAATGTGGAATATAACCTATTCTCATATCTGGTTTAACTTAATAAATATGAATATTTTAGTACATTATTAATAGTTGACCTACCTTTTCATTGGAAACTGATTCATTTCCTTTTGATGTATTGGGGCCATAAATTACTGTTGTGTGGGTTTGAGTTAGGTTTTCTTCCTATAACAAATGAGCATACATATGAATAAAAGAGATACTACAATTTTAATGTGTTGACATAATATTTGATAACACAATATACTCTTGATAAAGGCAAAAACCTCCAGTTGGAATGTAAAGTGTATCACAAGAATTAAGGATATACTATATATATTATGTCTAAAACTATGGTTCTAAAATGTCTAAAAATGTTTTTAACTGTGTAGAAAAGGGACTAAAAAAGTTGGTGTTACTCCACAACCACCGCGAGTCCAAACGTTCACTCTGAAGGCGCGAGTGCCATCGGGTTAAACTAGGTTAAACCATTAACTTTCCTTTATGAATTTGATGTTCGTTAGTTTGTTCAATTCTTTTTTACAGAACACGGGGGTACTACTCCCTGGTCGTTGTCACTAGGCAACCTAAATCATTAATTATGATAATTTTTACCTAAAACAAACATAGTAGGTAACATATTAACAATCATCGACGAAAATCAAAAGCATCGCTTCGAAACTGGACACCTGGTATAGGCAACGGTTATAAATCAAAGCTTAAGACTTAATAATGAAATAATATGCACAATATGAAATAATCTTTACGAGTTACAAATTTTAGGAGTAAATTTTGTCAATAATAAAAATTTATTCCCACATGCCATTATTGAAATAAGTATTTTTTTTGTGTGAACCATAACATGTGAACATGCACCTTTTGAGAGTCCGAATTTCGGATATAGATGTTATGGCAGAATATTTGCATTTTGACAAACTTAATGTAGAGTAGAATTGTAATAATAGAGTTACAAGTACCAAGGGGGTCTGGGGGTCCTCCCCCAGAAAATTTTTGAAAATTCGACCTTGAAATAACATGGTTTTAACTCATTTTGGTGCATAAAATTCCATATTACATAGTGTAAAATTTTTTCATTTTGGGGGGGGGGGGCTCAAGCCCCCTAGCCCCCCCCCCTGGATCCGCCAGTGTTCTCATATATGGTGTAAACTTAACAAATGAATATTTTAGTACATTAATAGTTGACCTACCTTTTCAGAGGAAACTGATTCTTTTCCTTTTGATGTATTTGGACCAAACATTATTGTTGTCTGGGCTCGAGTTTGGTTTTCTTCCTAAAATAACAAATGAATGTGGAATATAACCTATTCTCATATCTGGTTTAACTTAATAAATATGAATATTTTAGTACATTATTAATAGTTGACCTACCTTTTCATTGGAAACTGATTCATTTCCTTTTGATGTATTGGGGCCATAAATTACTGTTGTGTGGGTTTGAGTTAGGTTTTCTTCCTATAACAAATGAGCATACATATGAATAAAAGAGATACTACAATTTTAATGTGTTGACATAATATTTGATAACACAATATACTCTTGATAAAGGCAAAAACCTCCAGTTGGAATGTAAAGTGTATCACAAGAATTAAGGATATACTATATATATTATGTCTAAAACTATGGTTCTAAAATGTCTAAAAATGTTTTTAACTGTGTAGAAAAGGGACTAAAAAAGTTGGTGTTACTCCACAACCACCGCGAGTCCAAACGTTCACTCTGAAGGCGCGAGTGCCATCGGGTTAAACTAGGTTAAACCATTAACTTTCCTTTATGAATTTGATGTTCGTTAGTTTGTTCAATTCTTTTTTACAGAACACGGGGGTACTACTCCCTGGTCGTTGTCACTAGGCAACCTAAATCATTAATTATGATAATTTTTACCTAAAACAAACATAGTAGGTAACATATTAACAATCATCGACGAAAATCAAAAGCATCGCTTCGAAACGAAACATCGACCGACATTCCACATGTTTGTTATTGTTTGTAGTTTGTAAACAAACTTATTGTTGCCAACAGCGCAAAATATTCAGATAGAAGTCACAGAGTGAGAAAAACGCCGTTCCAAAAAAAAATTCGCGATTCTAGCCCGAAGCTTGCTATCTGGTAGCAGGTTTTGATGTTTTCATGATATACTTCGGCAATGATACAGAAGAGTAAAAGAAAAGTTCGAGCTCCTTTTCAGACAAAAAGCCTAATGGTGGATTTACACCACCGCGTCAAAAGAGGTTAAAGTGGCAAAAGCGATGAACAGCGATTCAAAAGAACCTATAGGAAACGATCGCTATTCACCGTTTTTGACGCCGTGGTGTAAATCCATCATATCATAGGGTCCAAAACGCTGTTTTCAAATCTCACATTCATCCTATGATAAAGGGCAGCACTGCAAATGTCAATCATAGTTGTGATTGATATAATATGGGTATTCAGTACTATTTTGGTTTGGTGGTCACAAGCTGTAATTGGAAATGACGTGACGAAAGAGGCGTGAGTTGCATGAGTAGTGAATACGATCTCAACGATCTTGCCACACACAAACGAAGCGATCACAATGCATATCCCGTTCCGTGGGGTTTTTTTTTCGATTTCCACTATCGCCTATGGCCAATGGACCCTCAGTTCTATACTAGACAACAACTTAAGTTGACCCTACGACGTCACCACCAAACAAAGTAGTTCCCACCGCGGTGTCTAAATTTTGAGTGTAATGAAGAACGTCAATTTAAAAATACGATTATTTTGTTAAACTTATGTATATATAGTGCTTTTCAATAACGATTTGCGTTCCAAAACTCCTCCTATCAACCCAACAGGCTTCGTGTTTACCAACTTCTCCTTCCGCATTTGTGACGTACTGGGTTCAAGAAACGTTGCAGTCGAGTATAGTTAGTACTCTGTGGCTAAAACACTCCTGGTGTACATTAAAGAAGATGCCCAGAGAAGATCAAGAAAAGCCACTCAGTCGAACGCTTCTTATGATTTTTTTAGAAAAGATGCAGAAGAGGAAGAGCAACAGAAGCTCAAGGATGGAGCAGTGTTGAAGAGGCAAGGACGGATTAAAGGGGGAGGCGAAGGGGGCGACCCCCCCCCCGAGAAAAATACCCTAAAAGTAGTTTCAGAAAAACTTTTTGGTATGATAAAATTCAAAAATATACCGGGGGAGGACCCCCTTTCTTTTTTTACATTAGAGTAGTTTTAGTCGTTTTCTATGATGATAAGATAGAAGTTCCTATTCAGGAGCGTAGCTACGGGGAGGGGCCCGGTGCCGGAACCCCCCCCCCATCGGGCATGACCTAAAACTTTTTAGACCCTATTTTAGGTGTTATAATTATGATTAGTCACTCAATAGAGAACGTCCCTTCAAGTGTTTGAAAAACACTTTTGGCCTTGTTATAGTGTGTGTAAATAAAATCGGCGGTTTCACGTCATCCTTTACCATGGCAACGCAGAAGAAATACATGGAGAATTGGAATACATGGAGAATTTCCTGTATTTGCCCTTTCCCATTGATCTCTCTAAAAAACTATACATTTTACCAGTTCGTCAGCTATTTTTTAAAGCAGTAATTCATTTCACTAAACAAGAAAACAGCTCTCACCTGCGAAATTTGAGTTTTAATTTAAATTCGAAAAATTTATATTTAGTAGGTACCTAAAGCGAAAAAAAAATCATAAAAATTACGTTTATTTATCACCTAAATTTTACAATATTTTACCCAAAAATCTGAAATCCATAAAATCCCTTTTAAGTTCAAAAGATTATTAAAGATTTTTATTTTTACGATAGAAAATATTGGGGAACTTTTTAAAAAAGAAACTACTAAGTATTAAAGTTTGAAACTCAATAAAAATTAAAAATACACACAATAAATACACATTTTGCTTTTTTCATAGAAAGTTATAACTTGATTAAGTTAACTGTAAGGTTAGTAATTATTTAAAAATTGATTAATGCCATTCTTTCTCTTGGGCTATTAACGACGTTGAAACTAAGAAGAATTTCCAGAATTTTAATGTAAAGCCAAACATTACAAGCAAAGGGGGTAAAGCATTCCCGCGCCAACGTCCACGAAATGATAATAATCTTTTTGTTTTTTAATTCTAAATACTGTACCTATAGGAGTAAGACCAAAAAAGTTTGTGAGCTTACATTTTTTTCTTTTCGCAAGATTTTGTTCTTTTCTACGTCTAATTTGCACATTTTAGAGTACAAATCGAGCATTTTTTTTCTTGTTCGAAAAGTAATTCTTCTCTTCTTATTGCTTTTTTCTTCCAGCTATAAAAAATAAAATTACAATATAATGTTACTATGTAAAAATAGAAACAGAATACAATAAGAGCACAACACACGCACACAATGGTGTAAAAAATATTTATTCGTCGAAAAATGTAGATTTTTTTCAGTACCCTTTAATTAGAGGTCTTTTAACACTTAGTCCGGGGGTCTCATCCGGCCATTCAAGGGACTTTGATTAGCACTACCTGATTTACTACTTTGAATGCTATTTTTCTTATTTAAGGGGGTAGGCTCACGTTTCAGAATCTCTATCTCCGTAATGTTAAAAATGGGTATTTTAAGGAACAGTTATAAAAAAATCTATTGAGTGAAACATTCCAATTTTTTTACTGAATATTCCTTAAACTATATTACATACTTTGACCAGAGTTTGTTTAATTCTGATGCCTAGTTATTTTTTTTTTAAATTTTATCTGCATGTCTGTGATTTTTTTTAAAAACACTAAAATTTCACTATATTTATAGCCATAAGTTAAGTTCAAATGTTTTGTTTGAAAAAATCCTTGGTCAAAGTATGTATTAGAGAATTAATAATAAGTGTACAAAATTTCAAGTAATTCTATACAGTAGTTTAAGAGAAAATGTTCCTTATAGAGCAAAAAATACAGTTTGGAGAAAAATGGACTTTTGTAAAAAAAAAAACGCGCTTTGACAGAGGAGGGAAGCTATTTTCAAGAAATAATTAAAAATACTTCTACAACTCGTAGAAACATAATTTTTACATCATTAGAAGCGTAAGAATTCATATTTTAAGAAAATGTAAAAACTGAAAAATGGATTTTTTGGTCGAAAAACGTGAGCCTACCCCCTTAAATTAATTTCTATAAATTCAAACAAACTAAAACTGCCTCAATATGCATAAAAAATAGCTTCCATCCAGGTCTAGAGTTTTTTAATTTTAAAATTTAAATTATTTTGCTTTTCTTTTCTCATTCTTTGTGTTGTAAACTAAGTCAAAATATATTAGTTTCTTAATTTAAAAGTATTTTTACCTTTTTTATCCAGTGAATGTTTTACACTATTGCTATTAATTAAACTACCTTAATGACTCAGTTCCATAATACTTTTTAATTTTATTTTTCGTCTTTTTATTTTTTACTTTTGTTCTGTGAACTAAGCAGGAATAAAATTTAATTGTCAATTTAAGTTTTTTTTCGAACGTTTTTCAACTGAAATTTCATTAGTTTGATAAAGGGAATAAGTCCATCAACTTTTTTAACTGTTCAATATTTTTGAATATACCTAATACTTGTATTTTTTATGATTGTTATGTATTCTAAATAGAGTATGGAATTTCTAGTAAAAATTTGGCTACCATTGTGACTACACAATCAAAATTCCATTACTTTATACAGATTTTCCTCCAATTTTCTCAAAATTTGATATTCTCTGTAAAAAAATACTTATTAAAAAATTATTAAATTCAACTAGCAGAGTGTGGAAGCTTTTAAATAGATGACTATAGAGACGAATTTAAAATTTAAACTAACGTTTAATAAAGCAGAAATAATATGCAGACAAATATAAGACATTAATACTTAAATAGATTGGGCAGCATTGAAAGTGGTTGAACAGCAGAGCTGAGCAGAACAGATCGAAAGTTCGAGGTAGGCCGTATTTATGCTTTACACTGTAATTAGCATAAACACAGCCAAAGAACAACTAAAAACCCAAACACCGAACGCAAGGGTCCGATTCCCTCAAGAAGTGGGAGAACAGAAATTTTCCTAACAGTAGTAGTAAAGGTCTAAAAAAATCTAAACATTCAATAATTTTAGTAATAGGTCTTATAAAAATAAGTGAACATTACCTGCTTGAAGGAATTTATGTACATAATAGCGGCTTTCAATGCAGCTTTAAAAATTCTTGATTTCGTGTTGCAATGGTCTGGATCCTTTTCACAGAAGTTTTTTAAATTTTTACGAACGACCCACTCCCTAAAAGATATAAAATGATCAAATATAATTGTTATTTTCGTATTACAGTAATAAAATAGATGCTCTTTTATTAAACATACCAACACTTACGATTTTATATACCTGCTTACTAGTCTTAAACATGATGGACCATTACCAAACTAAAATTTGGAAGTTTCTTTTTTTTACTTTTTTCTACAAATAAATAGTAATTCGGTTGTAGATATCCAATCATCAAATATTATAATAAAAATATTATCAGATATCGAACGAGCATAAAATAAAATTAAACACCTAACCCCCGACTTTTAAACAAGCGGCAGCACTTTTCAACTTTTAAAGTAAAAATAAGTAATAAAAACATTTTTTGGTGAAATTTTTTAATTGGAATATTCGGTTTTGTTATGTTATTTCAACTTTGAGCAAAAACAAAATGTTAAAGAAAAATTTAATCCCTGTTTTATTAGTTTTAATGGTGTTCCGATTCACCCCGCAGTTGGGATGAATCGGAACACCGCTTAAAATCTTTGTTTTTCTGGATCGAATTTAATAAAAGGCATCAATATTGATGAAGGGTGAATACGAACACGTAATACAAGCTCATTTTATGTCTTTTTCTTCTATTTTGTCGTGTTGGGGGCTGAAATCCTAAAAAAAATTATCACCTTTAACTTTTTAAAAACGGAGTTATTTTCATCAATTAACTTCAGAAATGCATTATTTATCACCCTTTCTCATAAAAAAGATAAAAATCAAGGTAGGGAAACAATTCTTCATAAATTCTAAAAATTTAATTAATCTATTTGTGGTTTATAACTTGTAATACTAATTAAGAAACGTTTCTTGCATTTTGTTTGGCTAATTTCAATAGCTTATATTCTAAAAATATTAATTTGCGAATTCACCCCGACATTAATTTGCAAGGGATTTAAAAGAAGAAACTAAGTGTTTCGATCCACCCTGTTTTACGAAGGCTATTTATAAAGATGTTATTTTGTAACCGAAAAACTCTCGTAATATTGAAATAACTTCATTTAAGGAGTACAAAAAGTCAAAAGTACTACATAAGATTTAAAATTTTTAATGAAAGTTACAAAAACAGTATAATCACATAATGATCCCTATAGTTTATGAGTTATAATAATAATTAATCAATTTTGCTCACAAGAAAAATCTTTAAGATTAAAAGTTAAACTTTGCTTACCTATTTTGCTTTTTAAATATGCTAAAGCAACATTGAAAAAATAAAGTACTATTACTAAAGTACTATTATTACTATAAAGACTCACTTTTCACACGAACCGAAAAGTTGAACACGAAATCTTTCAGGACAGAGAGATTTCCGTTTGGGTGATTCTATAACCTGAAAATAAAGAAAACATTTAAAAAAAATAAAGATAACAAAAGATATACTTAATCACACAGAAGTCATAAAAATAATCGAATTGCAAATTTTACGCAACAAATAGAGAAAAGTAGGTGTGTTTTTTTTATTAGTTAAAGGATAAATTTGTATTTAGGAAAAAATTACATGAAAAAGGATGATTAAAAAAGTATTTTCAAATAGATGTTTTTACAGTTTCTGTTTGTAATTCATGATAAAATCTTTTTCTTATGTTCAGTATCATTAATATTCCCTCATCAGTCTTTCTCTGAATTTCCTATTTACTGCCCCGATATTGAATTACGTTATATAAAATAAAATAACCGCTTTAAATACTATTTAATAGTACTAGAATTTTCCTAAAAGGAAAAACTTTGATTGTTCATATATGAATTTAATTTTTATTTTTAATTTCCACTGATCACGGTGAGCTTAAAACTCGGCATAAATTAATGTTATCATATTATCTTCTCATATTTTGAAATATTTTTATTGAAATACCACTTTTTGTTTGTCAATTACTGTAACCTTTTATTTGATCAAATGAAATTATATTTTAAAAACATTTCTCCTTTAAATAATTAAATGAGGCGTTTGTACATACAACCCCTGTATAAGCTTCATAATTAAAATTCAATAAAACCATCTTTTTCCGACACTTTATTCTAAAATAATAATCATAAAAAATAGGATTTTTTCTACACTGCAAAAGGGCCCAAAACCTTAAATTATGGTTTTTAATCCTATTGTTCTTCATGGGCAATGTACGAAAAATAATTACTTGTAAAGTTTATTTTTAAAATTACTTAATCATTAAAATACATCAAAATCTTTAGAGAAAGGAGAATTACCTAGTTAAGTTTTTCAAAGCTGTAAATGTAAACTTAAGTTGATAATAAAAGCTTTTAAAATTACTTTAACAGAAATAATTTTTTTTAAATACATAAAGCGTGTTTCTTTTCCATAATTCTTTATCTTTATGTTTTATTCGATTGCTTTACTTTCTATTTGGGTTTGTGTTGTGCTGAGATTCTGTGCTATTTTCTGGTGTTGGAAATCAACATATGATCAATGGTGTATAAATAATATGATATATAGGTGTCAAAAATAAAAGCAAATGTAATAAAAGCAATGAAGATGAGAATACTAAAAAATGCGAGGAACGACGGAAAGGTAAACGTTTCTAGTTCGTTTAAACAACAAAGTTTCTCATCAATTCATTTCTAGAAAGTTTAATAGTACAATACCTACTGTAAAAGGCTTAATTCTAACTCTAAATTAATTTGATGTGGTGATACAATTTGTGATAGAATATTCAATATTGAAAGAATATGGATTGGATAAATGTCGACATAAAAATGTTTGAATAATTGTCAACTTTCAAGTCTTAATAATTGTGCATTGCGTAAAATTTAAGAGTTCATTTCAATCACATATTCCTTTATAGTATTATATTTTATTACATTTGAAATCTATGAAATTTTTTTTCTAGTTTAACTACATTGATATTGTAACTGAAGAGTAAAACTTTGAAAAATTGTTGGAAAGTTGGAAAGTATCGTAATTTATGTTGGAATGATTTATTATCTCACTAAGTTCCCCTGAATTTATTTTCCTAAAACATTTGAAAAGCAGATAATACATAAACCATGAATAATAGACTATAGATAGTTTAGATAGTTTGAAGTATAGACAGTTTAGGTCTACAAAAATACTATACCTGATATTACAACAAGACACCAGATCTAACCAAAAACAAAGCATGCAGGTAGGAAGTCATTCCTTATCAAATGAAACTAAATAAATAGGGAAAATACTTTTAAACTGTTTAGAAATGAATTTACATTTCAGCTTACTGTTAATTAGTGTGCATTGAATTCAAGGCAAGGGAAACTATAGCATACCATCCTATTGATTGATTTCTCAGAACTTTCTGGAAATATACAAGTTGAGTAAAAAAGTTAATTAATCACTAATGAAAACTCTTTAAGTTATTCGACTAGTTAGATTTCTCTGAGGTTCACGAATGGTTTATAATGAGCAACTTATGATCCCCAGGGTTCATCATTTTATTAAACGATCAAGCGTATCAAGAAAGATCAATCGAAACGTTGAAATAAATAAAAAAGGTATAATGAATCAATAAAGTAAAACATTAAACATAAGATGGTGCTATTTGAATTGAGTCTAAGCACAACTCTTTTCTTTTTTTAAAATAAACATTATAATACAATAGCCATTTGAATGTCTTAAAATTATCCAATAATTATTTGAAATTGCGTTGGGAAGTCACACCGACCATAAACACACAAAAAGGTTTTACCCATGATTCTACCTTATAGAGCTGATAGCTATTGAAGGTCAAACATCTTGTCAGACCAACTTATCTTGAGCCCCCAAATGTCCCTCTTGCTGAATAGTATGCAGCGCGACTTGTTTTGTGACCTGAGGACTTCGCAATGCAACAGAACTCGCTCTTTTGAAATAGATTGAAGTCGGATGAGAATAGCTTTCAAGAGTAATTGGCTTTATACGTGTTGAATCTTTAATTTCTCTAATTGCTAATTTATATGTTGTCCGTTTTATATGTATACTTCTAACAACAGGACAACTAAATATAGGGACTGGAAATAAACGTTATAGGGACTAAAAATCAAGGTTTTTATACAAAAAGTTATCGATATCATGACACTGATTCTTTAACTCGTTATAAACAATATTGAATGAGAACTAAGCATCTTCATAATGAACTGCTCAAAAATAGGCATCAGTGAAATTTAAGACTAAACGATTTCTAAAAAACTCCATTTTTTGACCAGAGGGCTTTGGAAAATTTCATCTCTCCCCAAAACACAAAAATCTTGGTGTGTGTCTTTCGATATAAATTACTAAATTTCTTCAAAGGATATTGGGGACCTCTCTAAAAAACTTTATATGCCACTGGTGTGAGGTATCGAAAAAACTACAATATTCAAATTAGGCCCAAGTGAGGATCCAGGGTTACCAAGAATCCCCAAGAGATAGCTTAAAATTGCATTTATCGCATTTAAAATTTGAAAAATTTTCCGGGCGTTGACTACAGACCCCCCCCTTCCCCTTGGACAGTGACCCCTTGGGCATCAGATCAAAAGTGGTCATTGAGAACTTCGAATGTGATTCGAGAATTTCTGTTGTGGAAACAAGGTGCACGAATTTGTTGGAACAACATTCAGCTCTAAACTTTGATTAACTTTCGTATCAACGGACGAAGATTAAATATCAAAAGATTAGCATCAAAATATTCTGTAGAATTATATTCTATACTACATATACCCCTGGAGATTAAGGGGCCATGCCCCCTCGAGAAGCCTTTAAATTTTTCAAAAAACCTTTTGGTGGATCCTAATATTTAATTAAAACTTTATGGGGAGAAGGCCAACCTCAGACTATCTCTCTTCGGCGTAAAACTTTATATTTAACAAAATATTTGCTATGAAAAAGTTAAAAATATGCATTTAAATGTTTCAGAATGGAATATCTAATACAATATGCACCCAAGAAATTAAAGTCAAAAAATATTTTTGTACACCCCCAAAGGACTAAAGTCGTATTGTAGCTTTAGTGTCAAAATAATATTATTGTACTTACTGCATACGTTGGGGGGGAGATGAAAATTATGGCTGAAAACTGGGTTGCCAGTATCGAAAGTTTGAGAAGCACTGACTAACAATATTTATAGAATTGGTTAGTTACTATAGGTGAAAGTGTAGGAAGGATGCTTTAAAAATAGCAAAAAGTGGGGGGAAATAGGGTAGCTAAAAGAACATTATGTTATAAAGCAGTTAAAAAAGTTTACTTACCCGAGCACTTTAAAAACGGTTTAATTCTCAATTCTTTGAGGTTTGGCCTTTAAAATTAATTTGAAATCAATAACTTACCTTTCCTGGGGGATCTCAGGTATTTTCGTATTATATTTGATAATATGATTTATCCCAATTTTTATTAATTTTTAACATTCGAAAAAAGCACTTATTTAAATGACTAACTCAAAATAATGTTTAGCTATTCGAGTGCTATTTTTAAATGAATTGTTTGAATAATGTGAATTTCGATAAACTTATACTCAGATATTTTGTTCAAAATAAAAAAAAGAGAACCACTTAAAAATAATATTATGAATTATTCATTTCAATAGTTTCTATAATAAATAAAATAGAAAATGAACGAGAGAAAAGAAATTACTAGATATGGTAAGAAACTGCAGCTTTCATTTTCCACTTTAAAATCGGGATTTTGAAAATTATTAACTCAATAACAACTTTAATAAAATCCCTAAATTAATCGCGTAAGATTTCTATAGTGCGTATGAAATCATGTGCTAGCAATCTTAATATTCAAAAACAATTAATGAAAATAAGTAACTAAAAATTGGAAAATTGATTATGGAAAATCGAGATTCAATTGCAAAACCACGTATTTTCGTAATTTAAATCCGTCCTAGAGATTCTTGTAAAAGTTAATACCTACTACTAAAACAAATTGGAAACATGGGTATTTTGCTATAAATAATAAATTATTATTTTGATATTTTTAATTCATTATCGGCACTAATGCACTCTAAAGAATTGTTTGTGTGCTAAAGAGCTAAAGTATAGCATATTATGTTTTTCATAGTTTTGAGAAAAAAAAATCGGTATTCTCAGTTCTTCTTATGATATCCTGTTTTATTACAAGTTCCTGTATAAAAATTTATTTTTCATTAAACGAGAAAAAAGTTATTTAATTATCTTAATTACTTATTTGCTGGTAAAAAATAGAATTAGAAAAAAAAACTTTAGAAAGATAAATTCATTTAATTTTTTTATACCTAAGAAAAATGAAATGGCTATAATAATGAAAGTTTCTATTGAATAGTACGAAATTAGAAACTCACCAAAGCTGGCCAGAACGGATGTGCGAAGACCCTTGCCCTGAAGAATTTTAATAATCATTGTAAAATACATATAAATACATAATCAGAACAATAATAATAAAATAATTATTGTAAAATACATTTCAAGATAAATATTTTATGGTCATTTTCAAAACTTGCTAACATTTGCTGTCCCAGAGGTAAAACAGGAAAATAATCCATTAAAAATAAGTAAAATTTCTGTTTAAGCATTGATTTAGGTTAAGAAGATTTAATGAAGTACTTCTATGGCCTTTAATAAACATTAAGAAGTTGCAAAAACATTTGTACAGTAGAGCCCCGATTATCCGCGGAATTGGGTGGCAAGGGTACCGCGGATAGCGAAAATCGCGGATAACCCGAAAAAAGTCTAAAAATGAGGTGAAACCACAAAAAAAAAATATTTCAGCATAAAATCTATGTTCTATTGTTCAAAAAACATGTTATGTAAAACTTTTAAGATGTGTACAGTACAACAGAAACCATTGCTCTACATCTAAATCACTAAAATTTTCAAAATTTAAATAAAAAAATCAATTAAAATCAAAAAAATTTCTTTCGTGGCACTCGCGGATAATCGCGGCTCTACTGTGATTTAAACATTTTTATCAATCCGAAACAATCCAAAAACACTTGTCCCTAACTAGTTTAATAATTAAAAGGAAGTGTCTATTTGGACGGCAAAAACGACAGTTGGATCATGCGGCGTAGGTCTGGCGGTTACGTAGCAGTCCCGGCTCTTAGTGTGATCTCCAATCAGAACCATTGCCGTGTAAATAAGAGTAGAGGTTAGTTGTATATTTGCCGGCCAAATAGACAGTGCCTTAATAAAATTAAACGTGTTTTTTTTTAAATATTACATTCTGAAAGAAAAAAACTAATTACACATACTAAAAATATTAACTGTTAATACGCGAGTTCAACTGTGTGACGTCACAAAAACCTCAAAGACTTTCGGCTGTATTGTATAGTTAGAACTGGAAATACCATTTATCTTCAACTTCAATGTTATGAATATAGTATACCGGATGTACTTGGGGTATTTAGTCTACTTCCGGCTGAACTCGTCTATTTGTAGTGAGTATTGTAAAAATTAATTTCTTAAATTTATATTTTTACATTAAATAAATAAAATATTTTGCCCCTCATTTAATGTCAAGTCCTGTTATTATCGCCACATTATTAAAATATATATTATAGCAATTCTGCTTTAAAAATGGCAACAAGCATTTAAAAAGATTGTTTATTTATTTTAGAATACATAATTTTTCCCATCTTTTATTCTTCTTAATATAGAGTTAACAGAATCATCTCTCGTCAAGGTAAGGTATTTTTATTCAAATAAAATACCATTACGGTAAATTTTAATGTTAAATAAGCATTTTTAAAAATTATAATTATTGAAATATTAACTATTGATATTATTAAGATATCTTGATGAGTCTGAAGATGCCTGTTTATTTTGGGTTTTTGAATGGTATATTGGGTATTTATGGCTGGTATATTGGTCGGTGATTATGTTTGTGATTATTATTAAAAGAAAAAGAAAAATTGGAAAATTTTGATAAAACTTTTGATTCGATATTTGTTTAATTTTAGTAGGTATGTCATAATTTAGGTAATTTAAAGGAAAAATTATTCGAATTACTTCTTTTACAGTTATTTTGGGGTTTTGAATGATGTTTTAATTTTTTCGATTATCAAATATTTGAAATTCTTTTTTAAGTTAATATTTTTTTTTCAATTTAAATGGAGGAGTATTCGTATTTAACACTGAAAAATAGCAAGTAAACATGTATCATAAGTCTCAATTACTATTATTTGATTTTTAGAAAAAATTTTTGGTCATTTCATTGAAGTAAATACCGTTGAAAAACAAAGTGTTGCAATTTTTTCCCGGTTTGACCTTTTTTTTCAATAGATTTACTGGGCTAAAGGGTAAACCTTTAATGCTAATTATCATGTTTTAACTTATTTATAAAATTTTTAAAGTTTTTCTTAAGGGATATAAGTAACAAAGTTATTATTGCAATTTAATGATTCATTAGGTTAGTTAGCATTGAAATTTTATTTTTTACTGTTTGCCCACAATAACCAATTTTTCATTGTTTTTGAAACTTTTGTCCACGCTTTAGCTCCTCAGGATTATTCCAACGTCCGCCCAAACCGGGCGATTCTCAATTTTTTTTCTTAGGACTATCTACGACCTTTACCATCTTCGCCCATGAGTTTTGATTCACTCAGTATGGTAAAAAATCTGTAGCACTGCTATCACATTACTGTATGATGATGATGATGATGATACAATATTTAAAATTTGTACCGTAAACATTTCGTGAAAGATACTACTAACAAATGCTGGTTAAATTTAGAGTCCAGCGAATATTTTATGGTTTTATTTAAATTTTGCAAGATATTAATTTGGTTTAGCTTAGATTAGTTTTGGTAAGAAATCAAGGCATGTGTTAATCAGTTTCTTTTAAATTAAATGATCATCTATTCTCTATTTTACTTTTAAAAATCCCTTGCCAACTGAATCGTCAGTTTGCTGAAGGGAATGTCCAAAAAATGGCAAATTGACTTTTTGTGCGCATGTGCGCAAAAAATCTCTAAGTTTCACTGCAAACATGAATGTAAAGAGGAAAAAATCTACCTCCTATCGGCAGATATAGCCCATTGAATATGGCGAAATCAATGCCCATTCATATTTTCATCATTATTGTAATTTCTTATTAAATTTGAAATTTAAGTTAATTTGTCTTTCTTTTCTTATTCTTTGTACTGTAAACTTAGCCAAAATAAAATTTATTTTAATTTATAAGTGTTTTTTCTTCTTTGCTTTTATCCAATGAATGTTTGACTCCATTTTGATATTCCCTCACTCCATTGATAGTGCCTTAATGACTCATAATAAATTTAATTATATTTGTCTTAGTCTTTTCACTTGTAAAATATTTTTGAATATAATTATATATTTTTTAGATTATTATTCTGTACTCTGAATAGGGTCATGAATTTCCAGTACAAATTATGTGGTTATGCAAGGAAAATTTCATTACTATAATACCAATACAGTTTTTTTTTTTTTATTTCCAATGGCAGAGCACAACACACACACACACTATGACCGGGGTCATCGCTCCAGACATGCCGAAATCAGTACTTACTTCTCGTTACCCAGTGGGCACCTGTGGACCGAAGCCACGGAGGTGAAGTACTGTTGCCCACGCCACACACACATTCGCAGGCACAACCCCTTTTTACAGGGGGGCCACATTCATTCATCACACATACACAAGGACAGAAACTAACATCCATGCCAAACGGGGATTCGAACCCCAGACGTACGGCTTCGCAGTCAGATGCTCTAACCACTAGGCCAGTACGTCGGCAATACCAATACAGTTGTTTTTTCGATTTTCTCTAAAAGGATTATAGTAAAAATTGACGATTCAACTAATTACTTGAGAGCAATCTTTCACCGTATTATTCAGCGTATTTAACAATCGTCGAAAAAATATATTTTCAAAAATAGTGTAAAGGACTTATTGCATTTTTCAAACTTATGAAATTTCAGCTGAAAAAAATCTTATAAACCACTTAAATTGACAATTAAATTATATTTTTGCTTAGTTCACAGCATAAAAGTAAGACACATAAAAACCTAGACAAATAAAATTCAAAAGTATTATGAAACTGAGTAAGGCAGTTTAATGAATATCAATGGAGTCCAGCGTTCACTAAATAAATAGGTAAAAACACTTTTAAATTTAAAACAATATTTGTCTTGGCTTAGCTTACAGCACAAAAAAAAAGTAAGAAAACTTAAGTTTAATTTTAAATTAAATAAAAAAAAATACAATGAGAATGGGCAATGGGCATCGATTTTGCCAAAGAAAATACAGGTATTTTGGAGGGCTGACGGGGATCCTGAACGATATATACCCGAATTTAGGAGAAAAGTAAAAACTTTTTTCTAGGTATGTGTAAAATTTTAAACAACATTGGAAATAAATATTTATTAAAATAATTTCAAATTTTTAAAAACCATTGGTATTTATAAACTTTGTATTATTAAACTTATAAATAATAATTATAAAATAAAAAAATTTGGAGAACGTACCAAACTAGGTCTCCTTTTTCATAGTGGCCGTCCCGCATCTTAATTCTGGCGCCCCTTAGAGTAAAGAGACAAACAAGAAACAAAACTGCCGGCAAGTGAGGCACACGCGGAGAGCAGAGTAATTAATATAAGGGACTTTCCGCCACTGTCTGGCGAGTTATCGCGTATTTGGTGTTTTGTTTTCAGGTTTTAGGGCAAGAGTGCTGTAAAATCCAAGTGGGCAAGGCAATATAAGGTGTAGTTCCTTCATTTCGTGCTTTAGTAGGTACAAGCGCTCAGAAAATTCTCCAAGTATAAATTTTCACACGAGAACATTGCACAAAGTTACTTTGCGAGGCCTCTTTGTATGTGTCGTCTTCACAGCAAAAGGTGTCAAAAGTTTTGGGATGGAAAATCTTAGCATGTAGAAAAAAAATATTTCGTTTATTTGCATTTTAAAAAAATTATCTGTGAATTTCCATTTGATTGAATGAGGATGAGGAGATTGAATGAGCCAGGGGTGAGGCCTAATTCATAATTCATTCATATTCCTAATTCATTATGAAATTTATATTAAAATGATAGAAAAAATTTAGAATATTTTTTTAAGACACTTGTTTTTTACTGAAAATGGATATTGTAATACTTATATGCCAAGCCAGATTTTGAGAGAAATTTTTAAAATTCAAGATCTGCAATTCCAGGCGTAAATTCTTGTTAATGTTATTTTTTCATAAACTATTAAATAAAAACATAGACAGCAATACTTTAACTCAAAATATATTTATAATAGTTCCAAGGCATTCTGCAAGAAATAAATCTTTAAAATTTTTTGGAACTAATATTAGGACTGTCACAGATAAAAACTTCTATATAAATAAATTTTGCTCACTCTATAATTTGTATACGGATCGTTTGGATATTTTTTCTATGTCTTTTTCAGTTTTCAAGCAAACCTGCATGTCCTTAATCTTCTAATTTTTCTAATGTTTTTTTTTCTTGAGGTTCTATATGCATTTGTTTATTGTGTTCTTTTGTTGTCTGGCTTTTGATGGTTGTTGGGTGTTCTTGTGATTTTTTTTTTCTGTACTGGCAAATGTAATTGGACCGAAAGGTCTGTTTTTGTCTAAATAAATAAATAAGTTAACATTCATATTGCAGCCGGAGGCGGTACCTATAATTTTTAACCACTCGCTCAGAACAGTATTTTCAGATGATAAAAAAGCATGGCTGTATAAAAAAATGCATGTTTTTTTTTCATATGCTTTTATTATTTGTAAGGTTCTTTTTTTATGAAGAATTTGAATTAGGATCTTTAATGCTCTAAAATGAATAGCCATTTAAACAAGAGTATAAAGTAAGGTTTTTAATAAAGGTTTTAAACATTATCACTCACGTTAATTCATTTTATAAAAATAATTTATCTGATTTATTTTTCTGTTAACGAAATAGTATTAGAAACCTGATAGCGAATTCTTAGGCTAAGACATCTCATACGAAGCATTTTACTTTTTTTTTTAAATGTTTGAATAATTTGACTCTTCTTCAGTATTTTAAAGTATTGTAATTATAAATGAAAATAAACCTAATTTTAGAATACTTTTAACATTATTTCATTATTTACTTTCTTTTAGAATTCCTTTACATTTTTTTTGTACACCTAGAATCAGATATAGAGGAAATCAGGCTAATACGACATTCTCGGGTAAAATGACTTTTTTGATTTTCTTGAAATTTAGCAAAATGACAGAGGCGATTTTTTTCTTCTTTTATTGCTTCCAAAATGATACAAACAGACGCCATTGTTTAAAAGGCATTTCTTACCTTGTGGTGAACAAAAATAAAAATCGTGAGTGTCAAAATATTTTTTTTGCAGGGATGCAGAGAGTGTTTATACTTCCAAGATTTCCCCCAATCCATACAAAAATTTCCCCAAAATTTTAAAAAGTGATAAAGACCTACAAAAATTCAAAATTATCGTCGGTATCAAAAATCTGATAAATAAAAGTTATATCTTTAAAACAAATACACTTATTTTGTTAAACCCAAGATACTTAATAGTTTAATAAAACTAATACAAGTATAAGTTTTAAAGGTCCTTTTCCTGTGCTTTCCTGATGCTTTTGTTCGTTTAGCACGTCCATTCGCCACGCGCACCACACCGATACGGGCAA
Organism: Tetragnatha montana; assembly: GCA_963680715.1. Classification (NCBI taxonomy): domain Eukaryota; kingdom Metazoa; phylum Arthropoda; class Arachnida; order Araneae; family Tetragnathidae; genus Tetragnatha; species Tetragnatha montana. Next base: position 31,783,980 of record OY796679.1, read on the forward strand.
AAAAAAATCGGGCAAATTCTGGAAATAGAGCCTTGTGAAATCGCCCAATAAGATAAAGCATTTGTTTGAAAATAAGTTTTAAACGTTTTTTGATCTTTTCACTTTTGTGAAGGTCAGGATGGTTTTGTTGAGGGTCGGAATTTTGTGAAAGGAACGCTGACTCGATTTATTCCTAGATGAACACCTGTATGTGATGGTGAAGGTGAAAATCGCCACGTAAATTTTGATTACTGTACTCAAATTGAATTCAATAGTATATACTTTTCCACAAAATTTCCCCAGATGGCTAAAATTTCCCCCGATCCTAGATCGCCGGATCGGACATATTCTGCATCCCTGTTTTTTTGTGTTTTTATAATGAGCTTTCTCTTATACAAATCCTTTCATTTACTTAAACTAAGATTCTTGTATGAATGTGTATTCAATTAAGAGTATATTTCATGCGGTAGGTAGTTGCTTTTACTTTTTATTTTACGAGAAATTGAAAATAAATAAAAATACACCTTTAAGGGCAAAATGACATAAAACTCATTGGTATAAAATGACATAGTATGTCATTCTGAATCCTCAGTTGCTGAAATAGGTCCTATCCCTCATGTTCCACAGAACTTAATCTTAAGCTACGTTAACTCAGAAAAAATGCATACTCTGTTAACTTTAACGCCTCCTATGAAAGAAAAAACTAAAATTTTGTTTTATAAGCACATTACAGTTGTATTTTTAAATTAGCCAGTTATCTTTCCCCAAAAAATTAATTACAGATTATGCCAAAGTGCTTAACTACTATATATAGTTATTACTTGGGATAAAATAAAATTGCTTTTGCCAAAGAAACTACTTTTTTTCCTACTAAATATTTACTATGTCATTTTATCCCTATATCGGGTAAAATGACATATTTTCTACTTTTTTAGAAAAGTAAGTTTTTGAAAAAGAAAAAAGAAAGATTATGATATACCCAATTAGGGGGTGTTAGAGCATTAAATAAACATTTCATTGGATTTGAAAACTACAAGAAATCTATTTAATTAGTCTTTTACAGTTGCTTTGAAAAAGTTGTATGTCGTATTAGCCTGATCTCCCCTATTTTTAACGTCTCTGAGAGCGTATTTAACGCATTGAAAATCGGAAATACGCTACGCTTTAAGAAACTACTCAGGCGTATTTTTCATGCTTTGAATTTTTTTGAACAAAGGTTTAGTTTTAAAATGCATGGCACCCCACCGAAATCAACAAATAATATTTTTTCTACTCAAAAACACCAACTGATCTCAGCGGAGACATATTCGCTATAATTGTTTAAAACCAAAATAGCATCCTTATTTTTTTTTCTATTTCATTTTGTCCATAAAAAATGTTTTTATAAAAAATGTGTCTGTATATGTAGTTTAAGCTATTTCCATATTTCACTCCTCATAAATGAATTTCACTCCTCCTAAAAAAGCCAAGGAGTATATTTTTACTCCTCTAAAATATCCTAGGAATAAAACACTACCCAGAACAGAAAAACACAAAAAAAAAACCCCACCACTTCACTCTTTTATAAAAAAATGTGCAAGACACACAGACAGTCATGACGTCAAGATGTCTGGTTTTGTTACTATAGAACCAGATAATTCTAGTTGGTTTATTGGCAGTTTTAGTGCAATAATTTTCAAATTAAATTTTATAGAAACTCAATAAGAATCTGAGAGGTTTTCCTTTTAACATAACACTTTTCTCTTTATCAAAAAAGTAAAATAAGCATTAAATATATTTCGAAACAAAAGTTCACACCTCTCTGAACTGAACAATTATTGCCCGCGCGATTAGTTGAAATTTGGGATACCGCCCCTGGTCGCGATTTGAATGTTATACTTTTTTGAATTATGCAGCCGGGGGGAAAATATATACAGGGAGGCCAAACCTCACATACGGAGCAGTTTATCATACAAACTCACTCAAGTGTTACAAGAAGGGCTAATGTACTATAACCCCTCAATGGCGCGGTGCACTCCATTGTAGTTTTTCATTGGGATGTAGAAGATGATCCCCACGATGCTCTTTACGGTCTTTAGAGTGAGCGCATAAAAGCAAGAAAGCCTCGAATGGAGCACTTCTTAAAATCCTTAAAAACGATGAAGAAGAGCAAAAGAATCCTAGGATGGAGGGCTTCTTAAAATTTTTAGAAAAGATGCAAAAGAGCTAGAGAAGCCCAGGATGGAGTGCTTCTTATAATCCTTAGAAAAGATGTGGAACTAAAGGAAGCCCAGGATGTGACCCCTCCGCGCGTTTCTTAGAACGGATGGGGAAGAGCAGGAGATAACTTCGAATGGGATCTCTGTACCCTATTGTCTTTGAGAGAAGATGCGGAAGAGCAAGAAAAGAGCCCCCGAATGAAATAATCCGGTTCTATGAATATGGTTCTTAGAAGGGATGCAGAAGAGCAAAAGATGACCCGGAATGAAACACTCCCTACGGTTCATTTCATATGGAGAGAATGTATATATTAGAAAAGCAAAACATTTCTTAGGATGTAGCACTCCCTGCAGTCATTTGAATTGATTTTGAAAAGAAAGATTAGCCCTCGGACGCATACATGGTAATCAATGATATTTTTAAGAGATGCAAAAAAGCGAAAGAAGCAAGCACTCTTTAATTTCAACTATGCAAGTGTAATGCCTAAGCTTTAAGTCAGTTTTTTTATGACGTTCATCCAGGGGCCGTTCATTTTTAATACCTTCTTCAATAGGGGGGGGGGGTTCGAGGGGATCTGCTCCCCTCCCCCATTAGTTGGACTAGGTGTACAAGAAAAAGAATTAAAACCGTTTTTTTTTTAGGGTCAAATTTCCAAACATTTCTGGAGGAGAACTCCTAAACCCTTCTTTTGTATTCTTGTTTGTTTGTTTTGTCTTGTATTGTTTTGAACTCTATTATTCAGAAACTTTTCAATATTAAGTTCGTCAAGATGCAATTCCTACCTAATATATATTGAAAATCTATATTGAACCTATTAAATATACATGAGAGGGGGTGAGAAATAATTTTGGGTCCTCTTCCTCTGATGCTAAAATTTAGCTTTTGCCCTGATAATGATTTAATTTTTTGAGGATTTAGGCTCCTCTCGAATTAAATTTCTAAATACACCATTGCGTTCGTCAATTACTATGTGTCTGAACTATTTCAAGAGGATGGTGATAAGCACACAAGGAACCCAACTGTCGCCCCTTTCGCCAAATTTGGCTGTACGATAGCAACAGCAACCCTAAAATTAGGTCTGGGCAAAACAAAGCAATACCGATCTCTGTTTTGATTATTAAAAAAGTTAGTAAAACCTTCTATAATTTGAGAAAAAGTTTACGGCAATTATGCAGAAAAAGTATTTCTCCCTGCAAAAAATTACCTCTAGCCAAAAAAAATATGTTAAAAACACATTTTAGATGGTTTTGAACTTGAAAACGAATATACCTGTGGAAGTAACAGGTGAATGTTTATAGTCGCGAAATTTATAGTTTGTAAGCATAACCTCAAGACATAAAAAATGCAATTTTTAGAAATGATTTTCCTTGATTGAGATATTTTCAGAGTTCAGAGAAAGTTTTGGAATTTCTCTGAGGTATATTATTTCTCTCTTCTACTAAGGATCACTTTCACTACAAGTGGCGAGAAGGAAGTTGCAATATTTTAACATTTTAGCTTTATCTCTATTCTTTTCAGCTAAGAAAAAAATTATCTTTTAAATAAGAGACTTGCATTTCTAGTCCTAAATTTTGTTTTAAACTTTTAAGTTTAAATAGAATTAATTGTAATTTGAAATGGGGATATAGCTACTAATAAAAAAACGGCAACGTGCTGCCATCTATAACAACGAAAATAATTGAATCTTGTAAAGGAAAGAGAACATCTATATCTACAAATCTACATCAAAGCTTTTTCTACAAAGTAAATATCAATTTGTTTTATTAATTTTTTCTTTTCTTCAAAAAGTATTTAATCTACCTCTAATAATAGTCTAAATAATTTGAGTGTAATTTGGAATTTATTACAAACGATTATCTTTAATTAACAAATGCTAAAATTTGAAACAAAACTTTCAAATAGGTACCTATGTATTTTTATCCTTTGTTCTCGTAGCAAATTCAAAAGTGTTCGACTATTCGTTCATGCATCCTCTAAGATTTGCATAACTTTTAAGCAAGTTGTCTTCGTGATTATTTTACAGGTTTTCAGAAAACCCATTTGTTGTAAACATTTTTACTATTCTTAAAAAAATAACTTTTAATGATTTTAAAGATTTCTTAAAGCATGCTTTGGAAACATTTTTTTTCCATCCCGAAATTAATTATATTTTTTCTGTTTGTATTTAAATATCAGGTATTTAAGTTAAGATAAATAGTTTTTATTTTTTTGTAAACATATAATTACTTAAAAAAATACATTTTTTTATAAAGGAGCATATCAACCTCCTTGGAAAAAGAATCTGTTTTGTATTCAAATATTCAAACTTAACATTTACTGCTAGATGGCGCAACCGTTATCTGAATATTCAGTTTTTCTCATCAGGTAGTTTTTACCTTTTTGCCAAGGAGCCTAGGATAGAAAACCCGATAATGGTTTTTGCTGTTAATACGACGCATTCAAAATTTACTTCAAAAGCAACTTCATAAAAATAAAGATGAAGTTCTAGGGGGGTGGGAAGGGGGGCTTGTACCCCTAAAACGGGTGAGAGATGCTTTATTCACTGTCAGTGTATTAATGTCCAGGACAATTTGTTGCGACTTTTCTATATTTTGCGGTCCCTCTCTCCTAATCAAGACTTGTCACTCTTAACTGTTTTAAACTAACTAACTGTTTTAACTGTTATTTACTAATGTAAGATTGGATATTCTTTTCCTGTTCTAGTTTGAAAACTTGTTTGAAATCAAACATCTCTTCGCTTCCCAAATATATTACTCGACGCTCGCATTACTTGTCAGTTTGGAAAACAAGGTGTAACAAGTTTCCAAAATCCAAAGTCTAAACTTTTGCCACATAATGGGGAAAATAGTTCAGTGGGAAAGAAGAGTATGAAGGAATAATTGTGTATTAAATAAGTAATTTTACATTGTGGTTGGTCCCTTTACATAAAATTAGCCATAACTATTAAAAAGTTTCTGAAATTAAAGCAAACAATCTTTATAAAAAATGTTTTAACCCCAAAAAACGTGTTTTTAATGGAAGAAGCAATATTTTTTTCGAGGGTTTTAACACACACACTTATAAAAAGAGATGTTTTTTATAATTTATAACCCTATGCTTTTAAAATTAATTTAATTATATTTTAAAGACATTCTTGTACTATGAGTAGATCATAATTATTACAAACATAATTGTTCATATTCATTATGATCATGATTAACTTAGTGAAACTCTCTCTATAATTTAATTATAAAAACTATCTACTTTAGTTATTTATTATAAACCATAAGTTGTCTAGAACCTTTTAAAAGTAAAAAACTAGTTATGTATAAAAAACCCCTCATAAATACCTATTTTTTAACATTTACTCACGAAAATAAACACTCTGTTTTTTTACATTAATTACTAATGTGAACTTGTTCGTAACCAGAAACCAGCTCTTTAATTACATAATTATAACAATAATTTCATTTCTAAGACCAATACAAAAAATAAATGCCTCTATTTTAAATGTTCATCTTTCCTACTATTGCTTTTATGACTTCTTGGCTTATGACATGTTCTTAAATTATTTTAAAGATTTTAATATTCTGAAATGATTTTGAAAGTAATCAAATTTTAAAACTGTTTTTTTTTAATTATTTTGCCATTGTGCATTCGGGCATTATAACACATTTAAATTTTGGACACAACCTTTTTATGTGTCCCCAGGTAAATCGTGTCTTTTGAATTATATGTATTTTATTTTGTGACTTGGGTACTTTTTATCTTCAGCCCTATATTTGCTTTTATATTACTAGATTTTTACTAGATCTTTTACCTTGACTTTCTATCTGTTAGCAGAAATTCAGACGATTAGTTTAAGGTAAGAAAAAGTTTCAAAGATTATTAGACTACAAATTCATTTCTTCATATTTGTCTTTCATCATAGGTAGATTTGTAGTTCTTAAATTTTTCTTTAAAATGAGGAGTATTCAAATTTGGGTAAGCATATTCAGTGAGAGTATTTTATTTGAATATTCAATTAAAAGTAAAAATGAACCAATTTTGATGCGTTTTATTCGAGTTCCTCCACTCTTTCTTTTTTAAAGCACTATAATTTAAAAAATATGCATACATTAAAGCATAACTTTTTTTTTCATAAACCTGAAATTTTACTTCAAAGGTTTTTAAAATTTTCAATAATTGTTGCATTTTACATGTAGACTAGATAGTATTCGACTAACTTGAAGTATGTGAAGTTACCAGCAAAAATTCCTGCCCCTCATTGTCCCTGCACCCCACTTTTGTTTAAAAATTAAGAAACAAATGATTTTAACTCAACAGGATCTAACAAAAATTATTCTTATCGGGAAAAAAATCGTAGAATAAGAGCTATAATGATGGTAAATATAGGAAATGTGATAGGTACAGAGACATTCCACTTATAAAACAGCTTTTTCACGTCCACACTCCATTCACAAGAGAGAAACGTCTATAAAAACATTTAATGAAAAAAAAAATTCATGTAATTAGTGGTGATACGGGAGCTTAATTCATATTCAGGGTTTATGCATTTTACCACTTTGTTCTCAGAAATCTAGACGATGTTATGAGAATCAGTTTTGTACCTATTTCCTATTTCTATATCCAGTAACATTTCAAAAGAACCCATAAACTTTTATGTTTCTATGGCGGATTCCACCTTTTGTCTGCCTTTTTAACGAATACCTTTATAAGCCGTTTTATCAGCTGATATGACTTGAGTGTCGTACAGTAGATTTCCTGTACAGTACCTTAAACATATTATAATATTTTTGTATTGATAGTTCAAAATTAGCCTAGAACAATCACATGCTATTATTACCTTAAAAGCTCCATAAAATAATATTAACTTTAAAAGCATTTATTTGATAGCTGTTTAGTGCTTTCAATACTACTTTCGCGGTTAAGAATGAGAGGAGTTTTTGAGCTACTTTTATTGGGGGGGGGAATAGAATACCCTTCTAAAAATTACCAAGTTTGATAACGTTGCTGTACAGTAGTTTTTATTTTATGGCTACTTTTTTTTAAGAGGAACTTAATTACAACCCCCTGTTTCAAAAAATCCCCGTTAAATTGGATAAAAGATAAAGGCTATTTTACAGAGTTTCACTTTCAATGCTCATCATAAATGATTCTGACCTAGAAATCACTATTTACTGAAGGAAATCGGAGGAGTGAAAAGTGAACAATCAATTTACACTAGTCATTTTGTATGATTCCTTCAAAATGTACATTAAAAGGGAAAAAGTCTAATTTAGCCTAGAAAACACCCTTTTTATCACCACAAAGTATTTGTATGAAAATTTTTTACTTAAAAATGCATAAACTTATTTGCAAATTACTATCTTATTAGCCGAGAAATCTCAGAAATTATCTTTTATTATTATGTCGCCATCAATACAACACAACTATGTAAAACTTAATAGATCTAGCTTGTCAAGAGCAGTGTTGAAAATCAATTTCAAGATTTGCCTAGACAAACACACGATCTAAGGTAAATAAAACTCTGTAATAACGGGGAACAGAAATTCAGCTTAGGCATAGAGTAACTTGAAGGGCGCCTTTTATTGAAAATTAAAATGAACATTAGCTTTTGATATTAAGGGTCCATTAGTGTTCCTCGTACTTTGAAAGACTCCACTTCCCTCGTTGTCTTGAATTTAAATGGATCTAATCAAATTTTAAGCATCCGCCTTAATGTTCATTTCAGCTAACGATTTTGATTTATGCCAACAACTTTCTTCTGCACTGGTTTAGTAAACTAATGCCGTTTTCACAATACTGGTCTTTTACTTGCGGTTTTAATCGTCTTGAGAAGAAATTCAAGACCCCACCCATCAAAACTGGTGTGGAACCTTTATAGCCTCAGGCTTTAGGGCGGATGCATTTATGTAGTTAAGATAGGAGAATAGTCGAGTTACGTAGAATAGAAACTAGAATGAAAAACCTTTACTTCTCTTTTATCAGGAACGAGCGATGTGCAAAAATTCATTTAATGGAAATTTATCTACTTATTAATGCTATTATTTGGGATGAGAAAATTGTGTGTCCCTTGCCTTACAACAAGTTCTCTAAATGAGCCTAATACTGAGTCCTCAGGAAGTTGACAGCTGTCGCAGACTGCAGCATTGGAGAAATGAAACATTGTGAAACAATTCTACTCGAGAAACCTGTTTAATTAATACTTAATTACTTACCTTTCTCTGCGACATTAAGCGTTTATGAACATTTTGTTCCGTTAGACACATCAATTGATTTTAAAAAGTGAGTTGAGAAAGAAGTTTGTTTTTATCTCTTGAGATTTAGGTTATATGTAAGAGAGAAATACAGAATGTTCTAACATTTCCAGTTACGCCCGTAGATGTAGAAATAAAATAGAGGGGATAGCAGACATCTGAAACCAACAACAATGCGAGGTAAAAATAATTTCTAACATTGGAAATCCCGTAGACCAGGGGTGGCCAAAACGGGGCGCATGCGCCAAACATGGTGTATTGAACGAAAATAGTGGCTCATCAGTCAGTTTACTAATTTAATATATAGTATCAATTCATTTAAAATAAAATTAAAACTTTTATCACTCACATAGAAAAAGATTATTTGAGTAAATTGCAATGCTTAAAGATCAGAAGGAATGCGCTGAGAAACGTAGAAGATTGATTAAATGTATTAAAAATTTAAAAAATATTCCAAGACACTTATAAGAGCTGTTTCAGGATTTTGGTAAAAAGAAAATTTCTTTTGCACCTTTAATAACCCTTATTTGCTTTGAACTTTGTAGAAGTGACATTGGTAAAGGGGATATATCCTTCGATGACTTTTAAGACAAAAAAAAAGGATTTAAAATGTAGAAATAAGCTTTTATCTCGTATACCGACAAAGTGATAAACCGGACATTATCAATAGTGCCCGAAGTGAGGCGGACAATGTGATAAATTCAATGACAGTTATCAATGAGTATTTATCATTTGCCTGAAATAAGCTCATTACCCGTAAAATTTAAACGCAAATGGTACTAAATTTTCATATTTAAAATTCTCCTTTTAGAATTTTAAATTATTCTAATTTTGCTGATAGTTTAATTTTCTTGAATGCAATATTAAAAATTCTAGATACTCTTCCTTTAAAAAACAATTTTTAGAATTTAGAATTATAGAATTTACTATCACAAAGAATTAGAAAATGCAACACAAGGAATACACACATAAAGAACAAAAGACAAAAATGGGGACAAACAAAAACATACATACAAAAATATATAAACAGTTATGAGTACCAAAAGAGCTCATAGCTCGTCCAAAAAATATTTTTAGAAAAATATTTATATATTTTTTAATATTACTTATAAAAATACACTCATTTAATGTAATTTAAATGTTGTATCCTAATGAAGCACCCGGATGCTTCTTTAATAGAGAAGCGCTTTTATACAAATATATTATAATGATAATAAGAATCGCTATGTATAATATTATTGGAAAGATGGCATTAACAAAAATAGCGGAACAGTTACAAAATAATGCTCTCTTTCCTTGAAAATATGGTTGATGACACAGGTATAAAACAGATTGGAACCGTTTTGCTGTCGTTTGTTCAATAATAAATAACCATATGAAAGTAGCAAAACACTGTGAAGTGTTTTAAAAATTGTAACACCAAAAATTTAATTAAAGTAAAAGACTGAAACGAGGCAGTTTTTTTATAAATTTCTGATCAGATTGAGATTTTTCAGTGGTATAATTTTTTTGTACATAATCTAAGATCTTTTAGTGCAGTACGTTGCACGTAAATATGATATAATACATACGTTTCTACTTTTAAAAATTTGACATACTTACTAAAAAAGAATCGTGCTAACACATAGAAGAACAAGGCACTTATTCGTATTATTTCCTACTACTTAAAACCATATCAAAAGTTAATTACGTTTTAAAAATTTAGAATTCGTGAGAAAAACATAAAACATTATTTCCCATCCAATTGATCTTTGTTTTGATTATTTTTTAAATTCTTGTACAATATTAGAAGTATACAATCATTCCGTTCCGGATGGTTACAAAACTTTAAAAGAATCAGAATTTTAACAGAAGTTTCAGAATCAGATTGAAATTAACTGCATTCTTACAAAGCATAGATTTTGGTGTTTAATTAGAAGAATAGTCTTGCTTGGAAATCCTATTCGTAAGAAATCGATATAAACCGCACAAAGCTTCGAAATTGCACAATTAAGAAAGTTATCTACAGTACTTAAATTCTTATAAGAAGAATTTCAAAATATTTCTTTGTGCAATTCCATTTCATTTGATGGGCCCCACAAATCTATTACAAAACCGGGTTCTCTTATCTGAAATTTGTTCCTTGGAGGGAGAAAGTTAGGTTATTTCGACAAAAAAATCTAGGATGATGGAGAGAATGCTGTAAAGGGGGTCAACTGCTCCTCTTACATTGGGGCTCCATTGCCCCATGTGCAGAAACCTCTCGACGCCATTCGGTACCTTGTGAAATCCGACGTTTTTTTCACGGATTCAGGAAACCAAGAATTCAGCTTTGGAACCTTCAGGGCTAATTTGTATCACCTAGGAAGTGTTGAAATGTTATCAAGATGAGAAATAAAGACAATAAAAGGGAGAATTGAGCAAAAGAGGTTGATAAAGAAGTGAAACTATCTTCGGACCTCAATAGCTGGGCTAGTAAAAATGTTGAAAACACTTTTTCCACAATTTATTGGTGTGTCTAAATGTTCTTGACGTTGAGTGCTTTTGTCTTTTCGGGTCACGTAGGAAATTTTGCAAGATGGGGATGTTTTCCTGCAAAATTTTAGCGCAATTGATTATATCTTTAAAATTATTGATCTTAAACGTTTATTTACTGCGGAACTTTCACTTCATCGCAAGACTTTATGTAACATGATGGAGATTAAAGACAAATACTTGTACCAACGGATGAGTATGTTGAAAACAATTTTTTTCCACAATTTATTGGTTGGTCTAAATGTTTCTGACATTAAGCGCTATTGTCTTTTCGGGTCACGTAAGGAATTTTGCAAGATGGGGATATTTTCCAACAAAATTTCAGCGCACAATTTGTTGTATCTTAAAAATTGTTATTTATTGATCTTAAAGTTTATTTTACTACAGAACTCTTACTTCATAGAAAGACTCTAAGAAGCATGTGATGTTGATGGGTATTCGAGACAAATAGGTACTTGTAACAGTGAATGTAAATGTTACTTAAATGAGATGTAAATAAATTAAACCTTTCTCAACTAGATTTATTAAAAATCTTTTAGATGTGTAGTATGGAAAAATTGCATTTAAGAATTTGTTTTAAAACATTCGTAAACCAAAGTTTTGTTAATAGTTTAAAATTGTATTTTATTTTTTAACAGAAATACACAATACATAAGAATTATTTATAATTTAAGGCCTAAATTTTTGTGATACCATGAAAATTCCATTGTCATTATTTAAATTTTAATGAATGGCATTTTTTAAAACTTGGGAATATTTTACATTAAACAAAATTTTATCATTGAGCGATTAAATAAATTGCTTACATGATGTGAGCATAATTTTCTCTGGGAATTTAAAAATCTATTTGTGTATTAAATCTTTCTTTCACATCAAGCTACTTTGAACTTCTGAAAATCAGAAATATATTTTTAGAAGTTATTCAACTAAGCTGTTTAAAATGTGTAATTTATATAAACAAAGAGGCTCTTATTACTTAAAAATTTGAGTTTTCTTTCATGAACGTTTTTCAATGAACGTTTAAAAGTATTGAAATGAAGAGTCTGCTTAGTTAGTTTAGTAATACTCAGCTCCTTAATTTCTCTATTGTTGTTCTAGTTTCAGTTACATGAAAGAGAACAAAAATTAATCTTAGAACTTAATAATACCATTTACCCCTTTGCATCAAACGAATGCATTAGTTTTCAAAATGACTTCTAATACCTATCTCTTAAAAACACCTTTAGGATTTTCTATTTTATATTTCCATGAAAGGCAGGTGTTTTTCTGGCTTCAGAGGAATGACTTCTCTCAGTCAGGTATTCCAAGAAAATACCACCTGAATTGATTGATGCTTTGAATTTAAAAGTGAAGTAGTTGAGCTTATCACGTCTGAAACAGCCAAAACCTGTTCATTTTTCTCATCATCCAAAGCCAACTAGTTAATTGCATTGAATCCAGTGTCGCAACTTCTAATCACTATCCAGCAGCTAGACTTGAACATACGCTATGAAACCGAAAGTTAATGTTTCTTTTGGCTTTTTTTATAGACAGCCTATTCTTCAATTATTTGGGAGGACTCTCTCTTGAGTTGCAGAACGTGGGTGTGTTGAGAAATGGGTAGATCAGGTTTATTTGTGTTGACCACTCCCACTGAGACAATTACGAACTCTTAACTTACTGGAATGAAAAGGAGCTGATTTATCTTTCATCGAAGGTGAATCCAGGGGCGTAATGGGGATGCAGCATCCCCCAGAAAGCTGAACATAAATTCATTCATCTTCTTTAAAAATAGTATATATACTTATTTGTACGTGTTTGCTTTCTTTCCATACAAAAGCATGCAAGTGTTAGACATATCGAAAAGAACTCCAATGGAATTTAAAGAAATCAAGACGACCCTAGTCCCTTTCTCTAGCCCTAGACCAAAATTTTGTTTCGCTATCTGTCCTGTATCTCCAGTAAAACATACGGTAAATACGGTGTTAATATCTTTTTATACGTTGGTAATAAAAATACAATGATTGAACAAAGTAGTTTTTTAAGGGGATTGTGGATGGGTTTGGTTTTATGAAATGTTCAATTTTCTTTTTATGATTTTAGCATAATCATTATTGTGCAATGCAAAATAAGTTTTCTGAATTTTGAAAAACATCCCTTCTATTCTGAGAGTTGTAATTGCAATTAAAAAATACCCCCAAAAGGATAAAAATGATTCGTAGATTCTCCCTATATTTAAAGTTAGAGAAAGTAACCTTTAAATGTATAATTGAATCGTCAGTTTGAAAAAGGGAATATGTCCAAACAGCAAGTTTTGAGGAAATCGAAAAAAAAAAGGCTGTACAAGTAATGGAATTTTCATTGTATAACCACCAAATTTTCAATGGAAATTCAAGACCCTATTTAGAAATCAGAACAATCATCGAAACAAGTATAAGTAGGGGAGATTAGTGTATCTAGGGCTGCCTTTTTCAATCCCCAATAACTAAGCTAAAAACATATTTTTTACTGTGAAACTGATTATGCACACATCAAAATACTAATTACTTGCTTTTTTGATTATTAAAAATACATTAATAAGGATATTAATCGAAATAGAATGTTTTTAAAATTTGAAAATAGCCCTGGGTACAATTTGTAATTTTACCAAGGATGCATAAAAGTTTAAACTTACTATAAAATTAAAGCAAAAAGCGATCCACTTCAATTTTTATATGTAATAATTTATTAAAGTACTTTTAATGAAAAACATTACAAAATTTTAATAAATTCCTAATGTTATTGTGAAAATCCTAATTTTGGGCTCGAAAACATTTAGGTTTTGGTTTTTCTAAAATTATATTTTCTTTCTTTCTAACTGAAAAGTCCCATGCTAATTACATAGGAAGGGGTTAGTATTAAAAATTTATGTTTACTTGTATTTAGGGCCAGCCCTAGGTACAAAGTAAGCAATTTTATACAAAATATCTTAATTAAATAAAACCGCATGGAGTGGGAACTTCTTTAATGTATCATTTAGTTCTTAACCTAAAAAGAATTATGACTACAATATAAAGAAAAGTGTTCGACTGATTTTTGTAAAATAATAAAAAAGCTAACATCAAAATTAATTTAACTTTACTTTTAAGATAAACTATTTTATTATTAACCAATAACTAGTCACTTCATTCTCCTGACTGGTTTGAAAATAGTAGCTAATATAGATATTGATGCTGCCTATCATCCAAACAAGAAACAAAATTTAGAATTAAATATTATTCAAATAATAAAAGGGTGATTCTAGGTACACAAATCTCCCCTATATTCAAAAATATTGTACAGTTGAAAAACAGTTAATAGACGTATTCCTCTTTCAAAATTTTGACATTCCAGCTGAAAAAAATCTTAAGAAACCACTTAAATTAAAAATTTAGTTATATTTCTGCTTAGTTCAAAGTAAATAAAATTAAATATTGTTATGAAACTAAGTTCTTTAGGCAGTTTAATAAATATAGAATTAAACATTCTCTGAATAAAAAGATAAAAACTACTTTATTTTGGCTTAGTTTGCAGCAAAAAAATTAGAAAAGAAAGACAAATTAACTTAAATTTCAAATTAAATATTCACCTTACGCTAAATTTCGACAAATTCAAGGGGCTATATCTGCCTGTAGGGGTAGTTATTTTTCATAGTAGTACTTCATAGTTTTCATAGTAGTAGTTCATAGTTTTCATAGTGGGTACAGTTCATATGTAAAGCGAAGCTTGGAGATTTGTTCTAGCACAAACAGTAGTTTTGCCCTTTTTTGTCTTTATTTGGTGGCTCATTTGGTGAACTAAATAATTTTATTAATGCATTTTTAGTTCCAAATTGGTAACTTCTATACGAGAGAGGATAAGTCACATAATTTGCTAATTTAATAGTTTAATACACTTTTACTCAAAAAAGCGTACAAAACAAAATGTATACTTCATTAACATTAAAATTTAAAACATTTTTATAATCAAAGCTTGGGGCAAATCTTAAAAATTTTACTTGTCAGGTCGGCCACTTTATTTACTAAAAAGCCTAGGAAATACATACCTAAATTTATAACTTTTTAAATCAATTTTATATGTCAGTAAATGAATGCAAAAACTCTAAAAACTGGTGCTTTAAAATTGAAATCAAGTATTTTTTATATTATATTTAAATGGTACTCCAATGGTGCGCCATTGCATCCAGTATAAAAATATTTAATTACTTATTTTAAATTTCAAATCACTACACTGCAAATGCTCCTCCACTCCTCCCAAAAAATCACATTAACATTTAAGAACACTTTTTTGTCCTCATATTAATAACACTTTGGCTGTGTTGTTAGGTAAAACACTTTATCACCTTATTCGGTTCTGAATATGTTTTAAAAGTATTATAAATGTGATCTATCCAGAAATGTGTTCTATAAATAGTGTTGTAAAATATGTTTAGAATCTGAAATTGTTCTTAAATTTGGATCGAAATACTATAAGAACACATTTTCTGTCTGTGTAATTTTAGCAACACTTTCATAACACTATCTTTTTCTCAAACAACACAATCACAACATACTAATTGCAATGCAATCGCAACACAATCAAAACGCTTTTGATTAGAAGTGTTTATTATTTTGTTTAATTTGTGTTTCTTACCACTCCAAAAGTGTTTCAAGCATTTGCTGTGTAGTTTTTAGGGTTATTACATTCACTTACTAACATGTCAAATGTTCGATTAAAAAATTTAAAATTCTCCTGAAATCCAGAAAAACTTAGCAATCCAGAAAATACTTATGAGTACTACAGTGTGCCCTTGCCTTATTTGTATGTTCACATATGCTCCGCGCATGCCGGGCAGGAGCCCTGTATTCAAATGAATTAAAAAGCAAATGAGAATTAGGGATTCGGGCGCAGGTGTTTAGCCAGCGTCAGTTCTTAATGATTAATGATAGTGTATGAAAAATAAAAATAAACCTGCACCCGAATAAAAAAAAAATCTAACATAATTATTTTTACTTTTAGTCATAGACAGCCACTTTGCGCCTGCTAAAAACTCATTCTCATTAATTTTATTTTTCCTTTCTATTTCTTTTAGAAAGAAATTTTCACTTATAGGTTCTTATAAGAATAAGAATAAGAATAATTTATTATATTGGTTATATACAATTACACAACATACCAAAGAGAAAGAAAAGAGAAAAAAGATTTCCTATTGACCACTAAGGGGCCTTGGCCCTTCCAAGTGATAACAAAAAATATATTTATAGTACTTATATAAAGATAAAAAAGAAAAAAAAACAAAATAACAATACATTTTGGCAGAGACAGAGCACAAATATTTAGCTAAAGTATAGGGCTCATCAATTTAAACTAAAATGTAAAAAAAAAAAAAAAATATTTATTAACAAAATTTCTGTTACTCAAATTCTATGCGGTACACTTTGATATTGCAAATAATATCACTGCATAACAATTTCAAAACATTCTTATGAATAAAATTTTTCCGCTTGTTTGAAAAATTAAATTGAAACAGATTACATCTTGATAGGAAAAACTATATTTGAGCAGAACACGGAAAGAGAGATAAAACATCTTTCAAAATACCTCAAACAGTATAATTTCCTAATTTTACAGTTTAATTAGTTACGCAAAATCAAAACTTAAACATGATCATCTACTGATTAATTGAAAAAAATATCAAGTTTCGGGAAAAAATTGACGTGTTATTTATGCAGGTGATTCAAAACTCATACTTATTCTTGAGATTATTGACATTTTGTAACATGAACCTATCATATTTTAAATATTATATACACATCCTCACAAGGATATTGAAAATAGTGTAAATAATTTCAACATAAAGTATGATGAAATATTTTTTGATTAATAAAATGGAAAACAGCACAAAAAATTAATATATTAAAGGAATTTTTTGTTATTGTTTGGTGGTGTGTCTGTTTTAAAGTAATACTCACATAAGTTACGAAAGGAAAACAATTGTGAAATTTATTATTCTTCTCGATAAAAAATGATAGACTTTGTAATCTCGATTAAATTATGTATTCTCAATCTATAAGCAAATTTTTAGGAACAAAGAAATTTCGCGTTAAACAAGATATTCTCTTTTTTTTCCTTTTTAAAACCACAATAGGAACGAATTTTTCTTTATAGATTGTTAAAAAGGACTTAGATTTTAACTTTTCAAACACAAATATCTCTGACAGGAATGATGATTACTTTGAAATACTTCGAATTTAAGGTTTTGAAAAAAATAGTTTGGAGCGTAACTCAAAATGATTTTCACCTATATCAACTTTCTTTAAGTATGTGTGTGACATAGTAATATGTTAAAGTTCTAGTCTGTCGCTATTTTATAACACACCATGATTGGTGAATCTTTCCAATGTGAAATGTAGTGTGAAGCAAATAGTGTTCATGTTAATTGTGATTTAATCTCGCTTGAAACTTATTGGGAACCCCTGATTGACTTTCTTTGATAAGTTAAACTGTCGATACATATAATTTTTCTGATACATAACTCTTTTACATAATCCGTTATATTACCCCTATTTTACTTACTCAAAAGCAAGATTTTCGGAAGGACAAAGCATGCATTTCTCATAATGGGTCAATCACTTTCAGTAAATTTTCTGGTATGAAGTTTGATATTTTTTATTAGTTTAAACAGGTTTTCTGAATTGATTTGAGGAGTATTTACTTTTTAAACAAAACCATAGAGTCATATGTGATTCTGAGATAAAATGAGATTTAGCAACTTGGTTTAAATTTATCCCCAGAAGTCATTCCCATTTCCCAACGTAATAAGTAACGATGTCATTGGATCTAAAGATAACATATCCATAAAGGGAAAATACAGCTTCAGTCAAATAATAAACAAATCTACTATTTACAATTTTAATTCACAAGGCTTTGATACTTCCAGTCATCAAAATACCTACCTAATTAGATTGCGGCTTTCCTTAATTTCTATTGGAAAAATATGATTATTTTCCCTAATATAGTTAATTTCATTTCCAGAGAAGAATTCGAATGTAATTTATGAGAAAATATTTAAATAAAATTTTTATAAGCTAGAGAAAGTATGTCGGGTTTTAGAAGGGCATTATTAATGCGAATGAATGAGCAAGAGATCTTGATGAGATTTTCATGTGCAACAAGCAAGCTCAGATCACGAAGCGAAATATAAAAATCAGCATAACTATTAAGAGGGTCATGAGTAATAGCGAGCAAGAAAGTGTGATGATAAAAACAAAATTTTGCTCAATCAGAAAAAACTTTTTATTTCATACGAAATATGTAAATTTCTCGTGAAAACGTGTATTTTTAGGTGCATTAAACTACCAATATATTTTAAAACTTACTAACTTTTTTGTTTCAATATCTTTCCTTGAAATTCTTCAACTAATATACTAGGTACATTATCTGCTTTTTACAGAAGTTATTTTATTTTATTCGATTTACTCGAAAAACAATAAAAATAGCGTATTTTTTCAAATTTTAGGGCTGATGCGCTTGGCAATTTTTAACCGATTTTAAAAATTTTTGTTGCATTTTATCTACCCCAAAGGCAAGTTTCTTATTGTAATAGCGTTTTGAAATTCGAAAAAATAGTCAGGCCACCCTAATACATAATCCACATTTATTCATTCTTTTTTGAAAAATCCATGAAAAATCACACCATGTATTTTCCTGGATTTTACATTTCACAGTTGTCAACCTCAGATGGGTATTGAACATTCAAAAGGGGAAATAAACATTTATTCAACAATTGTAGCACATTATTGCCTTGATGTGTGAAGAATAAAATGAGTTTTATAACTCTCTCGACAAAACTTTTTAACTATCTTTTCTATGCGTACTCTCAGCTGCCGATGTACTTATTCTCACAAGAGTCCATAATTTTGTCTAAAATTCACTACAATCTAATTCTAACGATGTCATGTTGTTCAGAAGGAAACAAACTTCACATCGGTATTTACTTTGGTGGTAATCATTAGTTCGTTTCTTATAAAAAAAAATAAATAAATAAGATTTCTTCACTGAAACTTTAAAGGCTAACACAATAAAACCAAATTGCGCCTAATACGTAAAATACTACTGAAACTTTCTTTTCATGCCATGGCGATTTTTTTTCCTCTCTTTGATCATTTTCAACAAAGCATGATGGTTTTGTATTTTTGGTTTGATTATGATCAAAACCGATCCAAAATCAATTGAGGCATTTAGTGTTTCGGCAATATAAGGTTCCTAAAACCATGCTACAAACTAATAATAAATATAAGTGAATAAATATATTTTCCAAAGTGACTAGCAATTACGACATTAGCAAACATGTTTAACTTTGCAAAAAATGCATTGATTTTCAAAAGTTATGTAACTAAAAATTTTATATCTTAGCTGTTAAGTAGATGCACTAAAAATGAACAGATTTCAATACCATATAATAAAAGAAAATGTTTTTTATTGAATTCATAGCTTTCTTACCAAGAAAAACCATTAAACTTCAATAATAATAAACTTCAATATAATGTAATTTTCCCAATAACTTTACCTAAATCAGTATTTCCGTTAAAACATGAGAGCAGAATACATTTGCTTTTAGACTGGAGGTCTCTCTAAGATGAACGCACAAAAAGTACTCAATTAGTACTTTTTGTTTTGTACTCAATTAGTACTTTTTGTTTTGTACTCAATTAGTACTTTTGTATTTCGTACAATTAGTACTTATTTGATACAATTTTTAAAAATAAAGTGACTTAGAGAATGTGGTTTTAAAACAAGGACTACAAAACTTTGTGCGTAGAATAAATTATGCGTTTTTTATTTAAAACTTCTCATTATTTCCATATTTTTATTTTTTAGTTTAAGATATCGCAAAGAAAAAAGTGATACTATCTCAAAGGGGAAACAGGTTGTTTCTAACATAATTAAAAAGGCCGATGTGAAAGAACCATACCAAGAATTTTAAATTGGTATTAGAGAAACCCTAAGTAAGGAAATAACTTCAAACAAATACACAAGATTAAGAAGTCTGAATATATGCGCATGCGGTGAATGAACAAAATTTAGGATTTCTAACCCCATCATATTTTATAGAAAAGTGAATTTAAACTGATATTTTATAACAAATGAGAATATTTTAATAGCTACAATTATTAGTTTTAAAATGCTTAACGTTTATTTTACCCTATTGAATTTTTAAATAAAATATTAACTTAACACCTATTTCATATAAAATGATCTATGATTTAATAAAACAAAATAATTCTTATATAATTTACAATATTTGTAGGTTATTATATTATTAAAAACGTTTAATAGTATTTAAAATAAAAAAAGTCATTAAAGATAGGATAGAACCCGAGGGGCTCAAATAGCAGGCAAGAACACTACTGACTCAGCTACACATATCGAGGAAGATTTATAGTACAAATAAGCGCTTAATAACACGCAGAGGGGGGATTTCCCCCCCTTGAGGATCTATTTGCTAGTGCCTCCTACTACGTCCGGAAGCGAGTACCCTGGATTATGACCTGAATTAATTTCCTAACATGTTTTTTTCCTAATAGTTAATAGCAATTTTTGATTTCGTAAAACATATACGCCTTTAACTAAAAAATAATCCTTTCTGATCTGACCCTTTTCTCTTAGATTAAAATCCTTAAAAGTTTCTTTGACTTTATGAACTAATATTTTTTTTTTACTTTGAAAATATGTTTAAAACACGTTTTTATTAAATAGTTTTTTTTTATAAATAATATATTTTATTGGGCGTTTATTTTTCTTTCTTACTCGGTTGTTGGTATCTACCTTTCTCACTAGAAGCATTTGTGGAAAAGTTTTGGAACTAAAATAAATAAATTTACAAAAACATATACTCTGATAGTTTGTAAAATGATGGTTATTGTCTCAACGCATTAAAGTTGATAAAGTACGAAACCAAACAAAACAAATGACTGAGAAAATGCTTTCAGTAGAGTAGCACTTTCCCCACTTTAAAAAACAAAACTAAGCTTGGTGCGGAAGTAAAACAGAACCAAGCGCAATTTGACAAAGAGGGAGCGGCTATGAGAAAACTGATGGGGGGGGGTTTAGGACTGCGAGAAACATTTTCGATTTCTAATCAGGCTTTGGCTGCAACTTGGCCAAATCTCTCTGAATGCCGGAACCGCGTTTGGCGCCGAACCGCTTGGCATTGCGTGAGGAGGCAGAAATGGCAACCCTGACGGCCAATGGAAAACAAGACTCAAGTCATACGAATCGCTGCGCTGTAGCAAAGGCTGTAGCTCATTGTGATAATTTCCTGGTCGCAAGAAGGCCGTGGTAGCTCAGCCAAACCGTAAACTGAGAGGATTTAGATTCGGACTACAGCTGTACTGGCTAAATATCTGTAAAATGAGGTAGTTATTGGATTCGATAGTGTTTCTTTTCACCTTTTTCGAGGTTGTCAACGTTTTGTCCACCGCTTTCCTCTCCTGAAGGCGTGAAGTGTGTGAAATAGGCTGAAACTTGCGACAGTCTCAGCAACTTTTGAGTGAATTGAAAATGAATTGATTTTAATCAATTTACTCGACAAGCCTTTATGGCTTTCGGATAAACAAATAAAGGATGTCCAATCTTACTGGAAAGTAAGTACTGTTTTAGTTTTCCATTTCGAGTGTTTTCATAATTTGTGTCGGTTCATTTAAATATTTTAAAAGCAAGTTTGTTGTATTAGATGTTTTAAATTTTATTAGACTGTAAATAATAAATATATAAAGTATTATAACAGGTTATAGTGGTGCGTTTTTATTTTCTTGAGAATCCAAGCGTTTTTATTCAAAATTTAGTATATTCAGTCCAATTAAACAACAATAACAATATATTAGTATGCATCATTAATGTATTCAAAATTATCATTTAATTTTACCATGCAACTATATTATCGCGGGTATGTTTCATTTAGATGCAATTAAACTATTATGGGAAAAAAAATTCTTGGATATATTTGAGAAAATCAATTGCAAAATGTTTAAACTGGGAAAAAAGTTTTTCCATCAGTGTGAATAATCTTTACTACCTTAAAACAGTTAAGTTATGAGTGTTGTAACAGTGATTTCATGTGTGAAAATAGCTGTTAATTTAAAAATTATCTTCTCTTTAAATTGTCTATGAATAACATCTGACTGACTGTTTGAAATTTGTGTTGTTTTCTTGTTTGTTTTGATTTTGACGTGTTCAGTTTAGAAGTTTTTCTTGCATTAAATTAACTTAAATGACATTATTCTTTTGAAATTTATAGTATAATCTTTTAAATTATTGTGCAATTCAATATGATAGAAATTTTTAATAAATTCCGATCCTAGTTTTCATTTTTCAGTTTGGTTTCATTTTCCTTGTCAAGATTGATCCTTCGGTTATCCTAAAATTATTTATCAAGGATTTCTTAAATTTATAAAAATTAAATCAATCCAAAGCAAGATTTAAAAAGCTAATATACTAAAGACTCTTTTCCATAACTTAGATTCCCATCGAACTGGAATGATCTGGAACAGGTTGAAGGACTAATCCTTTTACAATCGTGATAGTGACTTTTCCCACTAATGTTTTGATGAGAAATCAAATTGACCTCAATTCTTTCTGTTCAATTTGCACTTTTATTTAAACTTAATTTGTAAAAAACGTACGGAAAATTTAACTGATCTTTTAAGTAGCTTTTGAAGATGGTCTTAAATAGTTTTTCTGTGATTAGCAGTTGATTTAACTCCTACTAATAAAATTGCAATTTTATAAGTTAGAGTGGAAAACTAAATAATAATGAATCTTTTATAAACATAGTGGGGATACTTTGTTTAGATCAGCATATTTTAGATACTATAATAAATGAATCTATTTAAATCGTTATAAATTGAATTCTATCACTTAATAACATCATGAGATTAATCTTGTTGGTTGAAAGTTATTCTAAAACTTGAGTATCAAAATTAATGAGCGTAACGAGAACAAGCGTAAAAAAGTAAAAAACTTGCTTTACTTAAACTTAAAATACTCAAAAAAGCTACTGTAAAACATATGATCTGATAACTCAAAACCGCAATTAAAAGCAAAGGATTTACTTCGTAACGATACCATATGGTAACCCTTCTCTCAGCTGCTTTTAATCCATATAAAATGCTCACAGTTGTTTGAATAACTCCTTAATAACTTAAATTGATATAAAATTACAGCTTTAGAAATCTAAACACATAATGTATATTTAATTGATCTCCAACAATTTCAATCTTGACCGAAGTTTAACAGCCTTAAATTATGTACCGTGTTAAGTACCGAAAATACGCTAAAAAAGGAATGTCTAATTACGATTAAATCAAGGCTAGGGAAAACATTTTTGGACGCATACGAAAACTTCCTACCGAGCTTCTTCCTACATAAACAACAACCCTTCGGGCGACTTTTTACCTTTATATTCACAACGCGAAGGGTACAGGTTTGATTTTTGGGATTCCCCAACAAGTCTTCTGTCAATGTGTACATGATTTCAATTCATTGTACTCAATGTAGTACGTTACCGTGATTTTATCCATCCGATTCCGATTATATCTCAATAAGGTTAGGTATAGTTAATTAATGTTAGTGAAATTTTTTACCAAATGCATTGATGGTTTATTTGAAATTATATTTAAAAAAGTAATTCGTGGAATTACTGACTAATTTTAAGATAAAGTGCGCAAACGAAGAACTGATAAATGTTATTTGCATTGACAGCAGAGTGCAGACACTCGCCTTTTAGTACGTCAACGCATTTTTAAGTAATCGAATGTACTTTATAAAGTACAAAAATAGGCCTTCCTAATTAGACCTAAATAAACGCCTTTTAAAAGTTTTTGCCCCTAAATCTTGTAAATTGAAAGTTTGTACAAAAATCTAAATTTATTTAACAAAGTGATCTTCAATCTTAAATGGGCCACGCGCTCCAAATACATGGTTCAACTGACAGACATGTCACTTCAGCTTAGTTAGTCCATGAAGAGAAACTTTACTTTCTGTTTGCCCTAGTTTGCACATATGTTTAGGTTCAAAACTTACTGGCAAATTCAATTTTTTTTTCATAACAGAATAAAAGAAAACAACTCCAGGGTGCTTAAAGCCGCTTTGAATCAGTTTCTTTCTTGGGGTCTGTAGTGTAGGCCCTCAAGGGCCTTTTAAAGGGGTCGGGAGTGGTTTTTATTTTAAGATGACTCGATTATTTAGAGCCAACCCAGGGATTCTGGGGTACGCATTAGTTAATTGATAATACCCGTTTTTGAATTATATATGTATTGGTTAAATGCCCCTGGAGAAAAATTAAAAATAGTCTTATTTTTAAAAATCTAAGTTATGTTAAGTCTAAAAGTCAATATAAACCGCATAATTTTGAAATAGAATATAAACTTTACCGAATTTTATCAGAAATAAATCTTGTGAATCTTTTTCAATCTCCTTTACATACGGAGAGGAGGAGATTACTTGTCATAACACATTACAGCTAAGTATTATTCTACAGAATTTTCTATAGGGAAAGCTGACAATCTAGGGTGCTCCTAACGAAAACGCACATTTTCATTGTGCTGTCAACCCCATCTCGTCGCCAGGAACAACTCATTGCAGGTGGAATGGGGGGAGACGCTTCCAGTCCTACTCGTGGCAAGCGATGCATTGCGGACTATACATCTGGACCTCGGTCTCTGATAGGGATGGAACGGTGCAATGAAATGCATGCGAATTAGTTATGCTTAGTGAATCCTCACTTGGGTTCGACTGATAACAAATGAAAAGTTGGGGTTTGAGGCCTTAAGTGAGAGGTATTATTTTCTACTTGCCCTAAAAATTACCAAGTCTTAATACAATCCAGTCAATGTTCCTGGGACCTTAAAAGCCTAAGGAACCAACCAAGCCAAAATAACAAAAATGACAAGAGGTTAGTAACTAGAAGGAACTTTTAACAGAGCCTGCTCTGATTGTTCCTGCTAGGTACTATCTCTTTTACAAAAATGTTTTTACTCAATTATTCTTGAAAAGGAATTGACTTTTCCATTTCAATAAGTAACTTCATGGTCGTGACCATGAGAGGGAATTTCGCAAAAAGGGCGAGTCATCATGACGGTCATCAAATTTACCCCAAAATAATATGTTGGTTCAAAATTGAGAGAATTTTGAGATTTGGGCAAATATTGCCACAACTATGTACTATATTGAGTTAAGCGAAATTCGTATGGACATAGGACGACATAATGCAGTGATTTCATACAGGAAACAAGGCAGTTTGAGTTCCTGTGTCATTTAGTCACACTTATTAGCTACGCGTTTTCAGGCCCTGGGAAGGGTTTTAGGAGGGGGTAGCTAGTTATTGTCTTCCCCTCTCCTGTGTGTTTCATACATGGTTTGTGGCCTAGAAATCTGTTCGGCAAAAATCTTCACTTTTCAGAATACTGTCGATCGATTTAGTTCCTTTCTAAACAATCAGGGGGATTATTTTCTAACTCTCTAACCCCCTCCTGACAACCTTCTGGGCCTAAAAACAATGTTGCTATAAGAGTGGGACATATTTCCACCGGAATGTACTATACCCAACATAAACCCATTATCTTTGCTTGATTCTGTAACTAGTACTATTTCATAACTCTCAATTTCGACTAGGGTTATACACAATCATGTGTGGGGATTATAACTGTTGAGAAATTTTATCCGAGTTCTGGATAGAATCAACCATATCTGAAAATTCTCTTAGTTTTTAACACTATTGTAATTTAAAAGGATATAGCGACATCCCATTGAAAATGGAGTTCAATAATATGCGACTCTTTCACTTTTGTTTCCATTATTTTGCCAAACACATGTAATGTATCCCTTCGGCGATTTAAATAAAACAAAAGCATTAGTGCCCAAAACTTTTTTCTTTGAAAAGTTCTGCAATTTGAGCTTTACGCATTCTGTCATACAAGCTAAGCGAAACAATTTTTAAATTTTGCCTATTATACTAATTAAAAAATCAATGTAAAATAAGCTCTATGACAGGAAGAGTTGAATGTTAATCAATTTGTCTTGTTAATTACTTAATATCAATAACTTCATTTAATAAATAATCGGTCCAGGCTGATTAACTTTCTGTTCAAAATGCCACTCACTCCTTGCAGAATTCTATGACTGAATCACCATCTTTAAGGAATACATCACCAAATGATTTTTTTTAGAAAGTATTGTTTTTCAGATCCAAAATTTTTCTTTCTACGAAAGTGTTCGGTAGTATGTCATAATTATATTCTATTTCACAGAAAATAGCGTTAAATCTCAAGCAATTAGAATACAAAACTTTTTCAACGGTTTTAACTTCAAATATTTAAATTAATTACACAATAAAAAACGGACGGTTCGTCAGTATTTTTAAATTTAAAAATAGTGCTAATTTTTAAATATAATAATAATAATAATAATAATAATAATAATTTAATAAAATGATACTTGTTAATAGGCTACTTTAGTGCTTATT
Source organism: Tetragnatha montana (assembly GCA_963680715.1). NCBI lineage: Eukaryota > Metazoa > Arthropoda > Arachnida > Araneae > Tetragnathidae > Tetragnatha > Tetragnatha montana. The sequence continues at coordinate 31,810,410 of OY796679.1, forward strand.
ATGTACATTTTATTCAGTAAGAAAACAATGTTGAAATGATTTCTGTAATTAAGTACATCGAAAAAATATGAACTTAAAAAATAGCAAAAGAAGTAACTGCAACAATTTCAATTGAAAAATTACATAAATAAATTTTACATATAAAATAATTTTAAATATTTTTATGAAAAGTTTTTATTTTTTAAGATTTTCCCAATTTTTTTGACAGATAAATTTATTTTTTCATATCAATGTCAGATATATTATGCTTTTTTATGGCATTTTCCTTGGACTTCGTAGATTTATGATTTTTCATTGAAAGCATCTTAATTTACTCTTAAACAAATAGTTAAATGTTAATTGATTTATGATAAATTGAAAACATGGGGTTAATTTTCGAACAAGTTCAGATGTATTAGTTTTGTCAACAATGTAGTACGTTATAAAGTATTTTTAGTCTCCTTAATGTGAGTTTTAAAATTAAACAAGTCAAATTCTGATTCCATATAAAAAGTAAGGAATTAAATTTTTTAAGTACTCTTAAAATTTTGTTCATCAAATTTCATGACAGCGTCTTTGATTCATGCTTATCATTAACTTTTAGTGCTAATACTAAATATTTGGCCAATTTTATAGAGAACATAGTAATAGAAAAACCCAACCCAGAACTTCACACAAATTACTGGAATTGTTTTTTTTTTTTTTTTTAATTTGCATGTCTCAAGAAACTTTAAAGTACCTTCAGATTTCAAGCAAGTACTTTTAACGATTTTTATCAAAAATATTTTCAACTCTCTAATCTTCAAAAATAAATGTTTCTCTTTTCTGCTTTTGCTGACGCGTTACGCTTTTACCAAAGGCTTCTCTTCGCTTTCTGATTGCAATGCGGGAAAAACAACTTGGCCATTAAGATCTCTTCAATGAGTCTTTTTTGTACTTTAAGTCGTATTTTTTGAGGGATTGGTGTTATTGCTTTAAGTTTTTCTGTTCTAATTATAGTGGAAGCTATTAGAAACATGACGTGCTACTGTTTTTTATGTACAATTATTGTTTTTTCAAATGATTCTAGCTTAATTATACCTGGAATTAAGTATTCTACTTTAAAAAGTACATAAATATATTTAGTGTAGCAATCGTCATACTTGGTGGGCTTGTTATTGGTTATAAGTTGAGTTGATATGTGGTCTATTTAAAAATAATTAAATTGACATTGACCCAATGTCTACTATCCCCTTTAACTGGTGCCAAAGCAAGTAAGGTGAAAATGTACTTAAATATTTTAGTATAATCATTAATGTGAATTGCTGTCTCTTTTCATAATGTTTCTTTACGTATGTGAAAATTTCTTTACTATATTATTATGTTGTGTAGTTTCTTATAAAGTTTTTTTTTCTTTCAGCTACAAGATCAGTTTAGGGGAGGTGCAAGGGTAAGTGTTTATTTTGTTTTGATTGGAATAAAACCTCAATTCCATTGCTGGGCTGCCCAACTTTTATTTTTAGAATATGGTATAGGGATTTAAATAATACAATAGCATGACTTCTAAATAGACTCCATGGGGGTCTGGAAGGTATATTGGGGTAGTTAAAAGTTAGAGTTGTGTTGCCCTAGCTAAGGCATTGAAGGTTAAATCACCATGCATGTTTAGAATAGAAATTTCAAATCTTTTACTTTAATTTTCAAGCAATTTGATAATTGAGTGACACCATTCTTTAAAATGTTACTTTTAATTAAAAAAGTATAAATTTTACTCTACCGTTCAAAACATTCATGGGTATGTATACAATGCCTACCTAAGAAAAACTTATTTTACACTAAATTACGACTGTAAAATATATGCGATAATAAACTTAAGTTAATGCAAAAAAGGAAAATTTAAGTTACGGTCAATTTAAAGTATCAACCGAGCGAAGTTTCTGTTTTGATTTGTTACATTTTCGAAATTATTTTGTTATACAGGTAGAGTCGTATTGAATTTTTTATATCTTATTTGAAATTTGTACCAAATAGATTTTTCGTTTTATATACATAACTGGTCATTGATCAGTCTGAATCTGAAATTTGACTTTCTAGCCCCATTTTCAGATGTAAAAAATTTAAAATAAAATAAATATTAAACTTTGTAGACATTGGTTGTATTAAAGGGTTGGTTTTCTGTTCCTTTGCCACCGCCTCAATTAAATTTTTGAAAGTGCATGTTCTCTATTCCGGAGAATCTTTTCCCGAAATGTAAAATGAACTTCACTAGAAATGTGACTGAGCAATGAGCATCTCCAAATTCTTAGAGCCGTCGCCTGCGTGACTTCAATGGTGACCGAAAGGAGAGGTCACATCAACAAAACATGCAGTTTCTCTGGCGTTGCGCCAACGAGACATCAAAGCACAAAATCACAGGGCTGTGGTCACATCTCAATAAGTTTGCTTCTCATTTCCTAACCCATGAGTTCCCTAACTGATCTTGCCCTCCATAGGCATCATCTGTTCCGCTGATTTCAGTTCTGAATTATATTTCTAAAAATTAGACTTTCCGAATAATACGTCATTACTCATAGATATTTAAATCTTTTAGTTCTCAGTTTCTGTTTAAGAACATTTTTTGGCCATGATCGTACTTTATTAATGCCGGTTAAGAATTTTTATGTTTAATTTTTAGTGTCGGGATGTTTGAAATCTATGAGATAATTTTATTTTTATCACTGCCGAGAAATAGCCTCTCATTTACCATCAGAAAGTTTTATCGTTACATAAAAATTGGAATATAAAATCTTTATTTTCAACAATTTTACATCAGTTAAAACAGTTGGAATTTTTTGTCATTTGTTAAACTTGCTAGCACGATTTATAAGTACTCCGTTGTAAATGAAGTAGAGCTTTCTCATTTGTAAGGAACTTCTCAACACTTGAAAGTCTAATAAATGGTATCTCATATTACCTTAGTAATGAAATAATTTTATGATGAAATTATTAAATTAAGCATTTTTTCTTGCTAAGAAAGGATTTTCTTAATAACCTTTGTCGTTTTGGATATTTAATAAAACCATGTTGAAAATATATTTAGGGAAAGTTAGTCTTTTGTCTTTTTCGTGAAAAGCTATGAAATGAGATCCACATTATAATGAGAATTAGTTCTCTGTTCTCCCCCATTAAAGAAACTACAAGGAGGAATTGCATTGCTATAAGGATAAGGGATAAGTTTTACAAATTAAACTAGAAAACTTAATTGAACAAAAGTAAATGTATTGTTAGCAGTTTTCATTACTAGGAATTTATTTCCGTTTTTAATAATCGAATACCTTTTTGTTAAATTTACGTCACGTAAGTTATTTCTGGGGGTTAACTTGTTAAACTTCATGAATTTTTTTTTGTCTTTAGATGTGACTTCTATTTAAGACATTTGGTGATCAGGTTCAAGTATTTGATGTATTGTTTCTACTCTGAAAACATCCTGCCACCCTTATAATATATCTTGTATCTTAAGAATAAATTGAAAATTCTTGCGTTTTTTAAAATAGCTTGGTTACATCAATTTTTTTTTAAAGAAAAAGCTATTTTTTGTTTAAATACAATTGAATTCCTGTCAATTTTTTTTATTAAGATAGTGTAAAAATAATAAACAATATTTTGAGTTAAAATCACTTTTAATAAATTGAACTTCAATCGTCTTCTAAAAATGTCTAGATATATTGTCATTTGAGTATTTAAATGAATTTTTTGGAACTGTTAAAGTTTCAGGTTCCTTGGTTTTAAAAACTATTCTAATAACTGATTCTCTAAATTTCTTGGTTCAAAAACCCATATCGGTATCAATAACGCAACTAAAACCGAAACATAGTAAAACAACAAACTAGCTGACCATCCGTGTCAAATCTTAAGCTAAATGGGTATGAATAACATTTGAATGAGAGCTCGACTACTCTGTTGAAGGCGATAGTAGTGCTCATTAAAAAGCGTTGCATTTCCGCTTTTTTGGTCTCTTGACATTTAAAACAATATGGAAGCTATGCCTATGAAAACTTGATAAGCAAATAAGTTTCCTTCGCTTATTATGAGCCATATCTTTGAAATATCCCTTTTTCATTTCTCCATAATTAAGTTTTCTATTAATTAATATTAAACCCCCTGCCAAATTGATTTATTCCATTGGATGTTTTTAGATACAAAGGATTTTTAATTACTAACTTTAAAAAAATATTCTTAATAGTTTTTAAGGGGAATAGAGGAGAAAAATAGGGTTGCTTGCAAGCTAACAGTTAAGTTTAACAGAGTAAGTTTACCTCGTTGTTGCTACAAGTCCTTCGGTTATTTCCTTAACAGAAACACAATTTTTAAAAGTCTCAAGACTTAAATTTGACAGAACATCAAATTTTATCAAAATTTTGAGAGAATGCAGAATATGGAAGTCCGCAGGCTACTTTGGGACCGTTGGACGATTCCTGGAAATTTCTATGAGATTCTACAATCTTCTATATAGCTGTTTAATAGCAGTATAGTGTTTTATCGGAAACTAAAGATCTAAGAACTTCCCGATAAAATTTCCCGGGTGTTTGTTTGAGAAAGAAGCATCTGTGCACTACTTATCTATTTTTTCTCTTTGGCACTAGACCAGACGGAGTAGAAGTTTCAGTATTGTAAACGGAATTCCAATGTCGCCTTCATTCGAGTGCGTAAATGTTAAACATACTTGTATGGTAGTAAATAATCGCGTTTTTGGAATAGAGTGGGTTTTTCTAGTTGAATTTTGAGAGAATAAGAGTTTAACGTTTCAGATAGTGCAAAAATAAATTTAATAAAATAAAACCGGGACCAATTAGTATTTGAACCCCCCTTTGTGACATGTGTGCATGTGTCACGCTTTCATATCAACAATTTATTTAGACAAGGTTAGCAAAAACTGTGACCCTATAGTTTAATTTAAAGATGATGTGCACCCTACCGCTTCATTAGTGACTTTGAAACCATTAAAACTAACATTACAAATCTGTTTCAATGGTATTTTTAGAAGAGGCTTTTTTCACCACCTTGCATCCGTTTGATTTCCAGATATTGATAAAGAACAGAAATTTGCTGTATTTTTTTTTGTTTTCGATAGGCCAGGATATTTTAGATGAGTGTATTAATGTCTTATTAGAATTGCTTACTTTTGTTTCGTATAATTGAATAAGAGCTCTTATGGTCGTTTTACTGAGAAACTTCAAATCCAAAAATAGTTCGTCGTAAATCAATGTGTGCTCCTTTTAAAAGGGTTGTTTGAATTTTGAAAGGGTAAACTGCTACTCTTTTCAAACAGAGCAGTAGGTCTATTATTGCGTCGACTTTGGAATGTTGACTCCGCATTATCAGATTACGCAAAAGTATGTTTCGGTTCACTACATCTGTATAGTTCCTTGCAGGGAAATGGGTGTTGAATGGGTAAACATTACCACTACCTTTTAACAGGCTTTTAATTCTTAAAAAACGACGTCACAACATATATCAGTAGATGCCTGTTTTTATCTATTTTAGAAGTTCAATTGTTTTATACAATATATTGTTTTTGTATTGATTTTTTTATGTGTATTGGAAAGCAATATTTTTTGCTTTGATTACAGTTTTTGGCGTCCTAAATTTTTTTGCGTACATATTTTAGATTCGTTTTTGGATGTTGTCTTAAATATAATGAAAAAAATTAAAATTATTACTATAAAAATTCAAACGCTATCATATCGCCTTGGGCATGCATCCCCCTAAAACTCGGAAAGTTTCCTTTTTTGGCTATAAAAAACAACGAAGTATCTCGTAACCTACCTTAAATCTTATTATTCCCTCCTAATTTTTTTGTCAACACCACTGACCACCATCGTTGAGCGTGGCTTAATTTAAACAATCAAGAGGGTGGTAGTATAATGGTAGTACCGTTTCTTCTTTACCCTTCACCTAAATTTACTTTTAATTGAATACGTTTCACTCCTTATTTTTAGCTTTCAATTTTTTCCTGCCTAAGCGAAAATTCTAAACTCAAAATCATCTAATTTAATACTAAATTTATTTTTGTTATAGAAATACAGAATTCAAAATTAAAATGAATAGAGCATTTTGTAGGATTAATGATCAATTAAATCGTCAGTTTAAAAAAGGAATAAGTCCAAAAAATGGTAAATTGTACTATTATGCTGAAAAAATATCTCAAAGTTTTGCTCTACACATAATGGAAAGAGGGAAAAAAATAATTACCCCCTTATAGGATAGCCTCTTGGATATTTTATTTTTTGATTAAATATGAAATATAAGTTTGTCTTTTTCTTATTCTTTGTGCTGTAAACCAAGCCAAAGTAAAATTTCTTTTTAATTTAAAAGTTTTTACCCCCTTTTTTTATTCAGTGAATGTTAATTCCATTGATATTCACTTATTTCATTGATACCAGTTTCATATTAATTTTTAATTTTATTTTTCTTCGTCTTTCTATTTTTCACTTTTGTGCTGTGAACTAAGCAGAAATATAATTTGTCATTTAAAGTGGTTTTTAAGATTTTTTCAGCTGAAATTTTATAAGTTTGAAAAAGGAAATGGTAAGTCCATCAACTTTAACAAATGGAAAATATTTTTGAATATACTCATATTTTTTCGATGATATTGTTCTGTATTCTAAATAGGGTCCTGAATTTTCAATAAAAATTTGGTGGTTATACAACGAAAATTCTATTACTTATACAGTTTTTATTCCCTATTCTTGGCTTTTGGACTAATTCCCTTTTTCAAATTGACGATTCAATTTATGGGACAGTTTCAAGTGTTAAAACTAATGCTTACTCTGTTTGTGATGAACAAAATTGTATCTCATTTGATATTATGGTGCTTGGCCGGTAAAGTTGCGAGAAATTTTTTTCCCTGATAACTATTTCTCGACTACGTGTACAGTATTTTCACTCCATGAAAATGGTATTTGGGGGTGCGTTTTTAGACAGCCGTTTCAATACCTTTAGTTCGCCAGTTTATACCTCCTTATAAAATATGTCCAACATCCCAGCTCATATTTGTAAAGTTAAGCACGAAAATTTCTTCTAGAAAACTCATAAAGGAAGATAATCTTTTTAATACATATTTATGATTTTGTCACCGGTTTAAATTATTTCCTCCAGTCCCCCCGATCTAAAAGAGTTAGCTCGATAGGAATGAACTACTGAATTTTTATAAGGTGATTACTAAGGTGAGTCATTTGAGTCGGAGCGAAGCCCACTTCTGTTACCGCCTCAAATCCAGAATTTTCATCGACCTCATTTCTCCAGTCATTTCATTCAAGGTCGCCAAGTTTTATGTCATGGTTGTTCTTCACATTGCCTCTTAGTTCGGGAACGAAGCTTAGGAACCCACTGTTTCAGATTGTGGCTTTTCTGCGAAAATTTTCTCTTAACACACTAGTTGTTTGGGATTGGCTTTCTTTAATTCGGTATTTCATCTCCGAACGAAATACTTCTCTAATTTGCTTTCTTGAATGAATCCCGAAAGGAAGTAGGTGGTCACAGTCGGACCACATTTATGAGAATTTTAGAAGTTATGAACTAAACCACAGTAAGGCGGATGGACTTGGCACTTGATAAGCAGCTTGATTCCTGTGTCAAACACGTCTATAGGAAAATCCGGCCCTGCCATTGGTACTTGGCACTAATACGTAAAAGTTTAAACGCCATAAACCAATGTGCCCCTGGACTTGTTTGCAACGTGAGTCGCCCTGTTTTTGCAGTGTGAAATCCATCCGCACTATATACTCGTATATAAACAAACTAATATAATTTTCTAATATATAAACTAACTAATATACTAATATAATATATTTTTAAAACAACTTATAAAAAGGACATTTTTTTCTCGAAAGGCTTTATTTTGGTCTATTTTTCAGAACACTTCTTAATTCCGAGCATTTATAAACATAACTGTTAGATGTCCCTGAAAGTATTTGTAACTTAAGAATCTGTTACCTAAAAATAACCTATGTTGATGTCCTAAGGTTTTTCAATACTGTACCTAAAAGTACTCGATGTAAATATTCCTTGCATGTCTAAAACTTAGTTATCAAGGAACGAAAATATTTATTGTAAATACTATTTTAGATTGTGTACATGACTTCAAATACTGTTACATTCATCTGAGCACCTATTTTGTCCATAACTTTAAGAGTCTCAAAATCAATCGTTAGAAGGCATATTAGAAGGCAATACCAAGTCTACTGCTTGTAATTTTAATGCTTGAATAAAGTTCTAATTATGCTCAGTTCGCGTGAAATTCGATACTCTGTTTATGCTCTTCCCGTCCGAAGTGAAGGAAGTTCAGAGAATAAGTTAATTTTCGTTTCGAACTGGTGGCAATTTCCAGAATTCCCCATTCCACTTTCATATGACCCCTATTCCGTCACAGAGGAAATCTTTCCGTACATGCTGATCTGATCACCCCTGAAAAAATTCTGGCAGATGCTTCCGCTGCCCGTTCGTTTGGAAAAGTTTCGTGTCGAACAACCTGTTCGTAAAGCCATTGTTGTGTTCGATTGTTTTTAAACGGCAGAACCTCGTAAAGACGATTGATGGTAGGTTGGTAGACTTATTAAGGAATGGGTATATCTTGTTTTCGGCGTATTTTAAGACAAAGGGGCTAATTTTTTTTTTTTTGATCTGATAGGTTGTCAATGCGATATTTAACGGATATTAACTTTGTTACATTGTTATTTTAATGAAGTCATTTCTGAAGAATTGTATAAAATTCATATGCGAGTCGTATAAATTAACTAATTAACATTATTCCATAAAAAAAAGAAATGAATAGGCATATATTAGAAAAGTTAGATTACATGCTTCCTGAAATTAGAATGTTAGTTATTTTATTTTACAATTGTTAAATTTATATAAAATTGAATAAAACCACAAAAAAGATATTTTGCTTTAAAAGAAAATACTAAACCCAAAATTCGGGTTCATCAGTTGTGTTTTTATTAAGGGAAGTTTGCTAATTTTTCGTAGCTCTGAATTATTTAGTTTTAGTTTTTTTTTAAAGTACTTTAAAAAGTTCATTCCTAATTGTACAATACCTGTACCTACCGGTAGTACCTGTAATATTGAGACATTTGATTTTACCTTAAAATGAATAAGTTTATGGTTATTCAATATTCATTCACAAGTAAACTATCATAGGAAAAAGCTGTTTTAAAATTTAACATAGCCAGTAAAAAACTAATGGCTGGTTGGTGTCGTGTCATGTATGTATTCTTTCCGCGATCTGGACACAATTATCAATAAAAAACTAATGCTAATAAGAATAGAAATTAGTAAGAATTTTTTAAAACTAAATAATTTTCTCGTGTTATAATAGTCAGAATATCTTTGATTTCCCATTTCACTTGAAAATTGTTGCTAAACTGTTCTTACGATTGAATTAAATTATAAACAACTTTCAGAAAAGGTTTGTTAAATGCATGTACAAAAATGTTAATAATTCTTACTACCCATATTTACCCGCTGATTACAACATTTCACCATGTTTCCCATTGTTCAACTACTCAAGCCTTGCTCTCATTACTCTTATCCATCTTTAAGATCTATTGTTAATGGTGAATGACCTTTGGCCTTGTTTCAACAGTACTAATTGTATTACTCTGTAAGAACTTTCAGATATCAAATACTTGAGACACCGAGTACTTTTAGGCATAAAATACTTGAGGCATCGTGTATTTCAGTCATCAAATATTGAATTGTAAAGTTTTTTTATCATACATAAAGTATCATATATCGATGCATTAGTACCTGTAACCTTTAGTATAAAAACCTAAACTGTATTGGAGGGATTTTTCGAGTACCCGCCCCTTTAAACTACTCGATACCATAATGTATTTCATTTACCCATCAGCTCACGGTACCTAATTAATGATGTCTAACTGTTGCTCCTATCTAGTTCGTATATCTTGATAGAGTAAAGGTGAGGTTTTCGAATAATTGTCGAACAATAATGTCTGTTCTTAAAGTAATAGGCAGTTTGATAGATGGACCCTTCGCTCTCATGAATATTCTAGCTTTGGGTGATGAGACGCAGCTTTGAGTTTCCCCTGTAAAGCTCTCACCTGGGAAAAGCATGTTTACCTTACTAACTCCCCTGTAATCTGAGTTCGTATCTGAAGACCTCCCGAGCTTCCCAATTAGCCGGTGCATTCTTAATTATGGCCGGCATTAGCGAGTGGGGGGATCGGTTCCCGAGACGCAGGAAGTAAGAATGAAGTGCGGAAGTAAATCCACTGCAGCCGATTTCGCTGGATTCTGTCCATTTTTTTTTTCGTTCGGGTGAGGGAACTTCGCTTTTAAAATGTGCGCGGATTTTTGTGAGGGCCAGATTGGTGTTATGAGTGCATGAATTAGAAATGGAGCTGCCGAAATGCCTGCCTTCGCCGCCGGTGCGTGGAAAGAGCTAATTATAGCCCCCTTTTGTGCCCGATTTACTAAAACGACGGTAATAGCTCTGAACCGTCGGAGTTTGTTGCTTTTTACTGGATTCTGTGCATGTTTGTTTTATTATGCAAGACGGTTTGATGTAGTAGTGAGAATTATTATGCTCGTGTGGTCATTCGTACCGGGTACCTTTGTGGTTGCGATATTTGTTGCTGAGCCAAAAGAGAATGATGCGTTTAGTTTAATTTGTTGTTTTAAGCAGCACGTGACTCTTGGGTTGATGAACAGAAAAAATAACGCGTATTAAATATGGAAGTTGGAATTGAAGATAGGTTTGTTTGTGTTTGGTTGCATCAGAATAAAGCTGTGTTTTGAAAACGTATGAAAATTTCTGAAAATTTTAGGCAATAGCCAATTCTGTAGAGGTTTCATAAACTGGTACTGTTTAGAGTCATTCATGAGAAGAAAAAAGAATAAATAGTAGAAAAAAAATCTTTGAGTAATATTTTGTTTAATTTAAATTAGCGTTAAGAGACATAATTTTAGTAATCCCGTCATTGACTTTCCAATGCTTTATCTTTATCATAAGATTATCATCATAAACTACCAAATAGTTAATACCTAAAACTTTTTAAATAAATCTATCTAAAAGTTGTTGAAGCTACAACCCTTACTTTAGTAATTAGTTTTTATAGCACTAAATTAATGCACAATATACGGTCTATTTGAAAACCCTGGTAATTTGAAAAAAAAAAAGAGTTTTAAAATATTGTGTTAGTTTTGCCTTTTAGTTAATTTTTTATTTTTCCTCATTTAACATAAAAATTAAACCACCTAATTTTCGGTGTGATAGTGTCTCCTCAGGATCATAGGAGCTACCGCGTTCTGTACCTGAGCTTCATACAAATTTGATCTTAGACGGAAATGCCTCGAATTAGGAAGTGTGGAAATCGTAATGCTTTTCCCAGTTTTCTTTCCTTATCTGAAATTCTCGCTCTTTAGCCGCCCCTCTTGCTTTTCCGGCACCGTCATCTTGTCAGACTTTTTAGGCTTCTGAATCACCTTCCTAATAGTATTTTTAGCTAGTGAAAAAAGGTAAGGGGCTGCTTGACATGCCAAGGATGTTTGGATTGCTTACCCTCATGCTGTCTGTCTGGCTCCTCTCCTCTAGTTTGGCTCCGATTTTCAGTGTTTTACCTCGAGGATTACCATGTAAGCGAGGCGAATGAGAGCTTTGTAGCGTTAACTCTGAATCTGTTGAGATTTAAGCACACTCGGTACGATACTCCTGATTTTCTTTGGATTCCTAATTACGATCCTAATAACCATATTGTTTGTTTACCGTATCTTATTCGGGTGCTGTGTTGATGTCACCTGCGGCGTGGCAGGTTTTTTTTTTAAAAAGGGGAGAAAACAAGTGTTTTTTTTTGTGATAGAAAAATCCAGTTGTAAATTTTTTAATGTTCAGGTGTTAAGCTTAAGTAATCCCAAGCAGATTCATGTAGGAATTTATGCTTAAAAGTTTATGAAAATTCAACCTGTAAGCTAATTTTAACTTGTAAGGAACAAAACTTGTTTAGGAGAGATGGAATTGGATTATTTCCCCCCTCACCTCTCACTCAACTGAGGGGCGTAACCCTCCCCCTTGATCCCGATCGGTAGTGCTCTAATTGTCACACTATTGTTGAATCCATTGCGAAATGATTGTATGTAGGCTCTATTTTTATATTTTTGTAATTTTTTTAGCTCTCGCATAGTGAAAAAGTAGGTTAAAAAGTTTCAGCTAACTGAGTTATAAATTTTTTGGCTATATCCAATTTTATGGCTTATGTCTATTTATAACGATGTAAAGTCAATTAACTCCATAAACCTGTTTGTAAAAGAGTAACCCCATTTGTTAAATGACGCGTAGTTGACTTTATTCGTCTTTAAGGAGTTTCAGAGTAACAACCATTTTGATTAACTTCATCATTTTATACCTCAATCATAGGTGATTCTAGCAGGTAAAACTGAGAACAGTTTCTATTTCTATGGCATTCTTAACATTGGTTCTCTCTGGGTCAAGTCTTCCTGAAAGCTCTTTCAACTTTAGCCAGCTGAATCCATTTCGTTTTGTTGATGAGTGCGCATCTTCGCTCAGATCGCTGCGGTGATTTAAATATTGAGGGCATCTTTCTAAACAAAAGTCTGATATGTAAATAATGGCTCTTTTTATTCTTGGCGTTTGACTCGCATGGGTAAACGGAATCGGTGGACGAGATTGGAATTAGTAAGTCCGTTTAGTAAAATGTACTTGGAAGGCGGTTTTCAAAACAACTGAGGATTTGTGAAAGATGTTTTGCACATTTGATTGTGTGTATTATTACCTTTGTAAGTCACTTTATTGCTTTCAAAAGCGTAGTTATTAATTATTTTACAATTTAATTATTTTATATCAGAAAGAACTGCGTGGGAATATAAAATACATAATCCTAAATGGGTTGGGATAGTTATATTATAAATTATATAAAAAAAAAACTTAAGTCTCCATAAGGGAGTTAATGGCAAATGGGCAAGATTCTACACTACATCTTTAAAGCGAAAAGGGGCCAATATCTTTCCTCGACCTCCGAAAGTTCACCTTAGTGACAAGATGGATAAGGTGTGTTACAATTAGCTCTTCCCCTATGAGGTGAATTCTGGGGCTTTTTGCAGCTAAGCGAGATGAGGTGTAATAAGGACAAAACTGACTGTTACTTTCGCACTTTTTATTCTCGAATTTTGAAGACGTCCTGTTATGGAGAAAGGTTTTACTCTGTTTTTATAAATAAGTTAAAACATGACAACTCGCACTTTGATTTTATTTCTACCACAAAACGCCTGCTCTCAACCAATAATCTTTGCTCCCGGCAACTTTTTCCACCCTCTAGCGTCAAAAAGGAACGACTCCAGCCCCTCTTTCCTATGAATTTCTAAATTGTCTTTGGGTCTTCTACCTTTGCCCTCCAAATACAAGCACGAAGCTCTGGAACATCTTATGCTTGACATTCAAATAAAAAAATCTGATTTGATTGAAGTATGGGGAAATTGGTCAACTCTCGACATAAATGGTATAAGGGGGGTGGTCGATGGTAACGAAACAATTTTGGAAACCCTGTAGGATTTTTGGCAAGACTACATAAGATATTGATAGTCGAAGGTATCTCTTTCCACACGATACCGATCATCGGAACTTACCGGCCAGCATGCTAACGGCTTCATTGGCGATAGAGCAAGGTCGCCAAATCGAATGCGTGTCATGGACAGGATTAAATGCATAAGGCAGGCAGCATACCTTAGCACCACTAGGCGAAGACATTTTCTTTTATTCATACGACGACATAAAAACAATAGTTCCTGCTCATTTCCTTGGCGCTTACCTTGACGGGAACGGCCCTCCTCCCTTGCTTCGAGTAACAGCCGTGTAGCATTACCTGTCTCGCTTTTCAGTGCTCTCATTCGGGAAAGTGAACCCCCTTTGAAAGAGACGTCTCACCTTTACCGCCGACCTTCCTCGTCCGCGCGGCAGGCTCAATGGTTGCGGCTTGCGTAACCCGCTCTGGGGAACGGACAATGGATTTCGAGCGGTAGATTTCGTTATGCAAAACTGGGTAGTTGTGAGCTTTTTATGAGTTTAGGATGGGTTGAAATTGTTGGGAATGTGTTGAACCACTACAAAACTATAAGGGGAAATATTTTTAACTATTCCGCTTGTTAAAGCAAGAATCCAGTTAAACCAAGGCCGGGAGGAGTGTACTGTACTGCTTGAAAGGGGGAACGGTATGCACTGCTTATCTGGTTAAGTTCATTAATGCACTTAAAATCATATTGGATTTTACCGTCTTATGAAAGTTCAAAATGTTTTGCTATTTTTAATCAAAAATATTTAAAGACTCGTCTCTCTTATCTTTATAGTTTTTCTTTCTCTTTATTTTTCTCTCGTCTCTTTATTTTTCTCTATTTTCTTCCTTTCCAAGGCATTCCTACATATGAAAATTGCCTTTTCTTTCGACATTTTAAAAGATCTCTAACGTTTTACCCCTAACAACTTGTTTGTGAATGGATAATAACTCAATATTCGTGTCTATGCATACAAAAACTATTATGAACTTTAATTACGCAACCTCTTTGTTCTGCGATTAGTTATAACCCTCGTAAATTCGCCAGCGCTGTGCAAAAATCAGTGTTCTTCTAGGAGAAAGGAGACTGATGCATTTTTTATGTAAACACCTGTGTGTCACGCAAACATTGATGGCTCTTGGCATCTTGCCGATAGCGGATCATAATTGAAAGACCTGGCGACGAACTGATAATTTGAGTTGCCTCACTTTTATGCGGAGCTCCAATCTGACAACACTGGCCAAATGTCGAGTGTATTGTTTGGGAAAGACGTTTGAGAGGAACCGAATAAAGGGGCGGGCCGAGCGGTGTTGTAGTGAATATGGACTTTCCGCCAGGAGAAAACTTTTGACGTCTTAACAATATTGTTGCGATTGTTATGAAAACTGTTTTTTCTACACAATTTCAGGGGCTATGGTAATTCATAAGCGATGAACAAACGTTTTGTGCAAAATCTGCTAGGCTATCATTTGGCTTTGTACTTCCTTTCAGATATTTGATTTTTCCCCCAAGTTTTTCTGGCGGTATGACTGCAATACGTGATGTGTTTTTGACGTGTTTTCCTATTTGCAACTATATCTACTTTCAAAAAGGCAAGATGAATGGGCTGTATCTTGGTAGTAATGAGGGTTGTGAGGTTTTGTTATGAATTAGTTTTTTTTTGTAGTTGGAATAGCGTTTTTCTCTTTCATTTAACACATATGGAAGATTCTCACCTTTTGCAGCAGTATTCACAGCAATCAGCGTCGTGGTTAACCAGCAGCTGAAAGAAAAATTATATTCCGACCGCCACGAGAAATTTTTTGACGTCGTGCAATATTGTTGTGGTTGGTTGTTATGGACACGGGTTAATCCACTCAATTTTTGGGGATGATTATAATTCATTAACACTGAAAATTTATCTGTGCCAAATCTGTGGGGCTATCATTTAGTTTTGAATCCTCTTTAAAGCTTTGTTTTTCTATCAAAGTTTTTCTCGTTCACATTTTAAAGACCTATTTCATTTATCGTTTTAACGATTAATTTTGGTTGAACGTAAAATCAGTATTATAGTAAAAAAAGTATAGTTAAAATTAGTAGAGCGTATTTGTTATTTAATCTTTAATTTGGGAAGGCATGTCATTTAATACTTTCCAAAAGTAAATTCGAAGGTATTGTGGGTACCACCCAGATAAAAAATATTTAAAAAAAATTAGCTGCTTCAGGCAATACCAAATTGTTAAATCTTTTTTTTTTCTTTAAAAAAATATTGTTATAGTTTGATAAATTAAGAAAGCATATTTATTTACTTTAAGAAAATGTTAGATACATTAAGATCTTTGGTTTAACAAGTTTCTGTTTTAGGAAACGTGGGTTAAAGGAGATGAAATTTGTTAAATGAATGGTTGACGATACGATACATTAAATTTTTTGTTTTTATGGTCAACCCAGGGAAAAAGTTGTAAATTTCCTACAGATATTTATATCTATAAAATTATCGCTCTTGGTGCATTTTGTGAACATCTTAACCTTTTGTGCCATGCAAACTTGTGATTATTCGATGTGTCATTTATTTTTGATCAAACTAAGATAAGAAATGCGTTAGTTTTGCACAGGTTTTCCTATAGATAAAGAACTGATATAATCAACTAAACAAAATATATATTAACCTTGAGACGACTTCATGTCTCCATAACCGTCTGAAATCTCAAATTCATATCAACTGCTCTCTAAAAATCCAAGCTACTAAAAATTTTGTTTTAGCATACTACCTAATCAGTAACATCGCACTCTATCGAAAGTTTAAAACTGGACACTATCGCGCGCATTTATCTTAATACCCGACTCTTTTTAACCGCTCACTAAATCGTGATGGAGTAATCAGGGACGTCCAAAAAACGAAGTTTCGAGGATGAGACAGCAAGAAAAGCGAGTGTTCCAATTTCCCTGAGTTTCCTCGTGGACCCGCGACTCAGGATCCCGTCAGGACTCATCAGAAACGTGCATCTTCGCATTGTTTTGTTAAGCGAAGCCGACAGAAAGACTTTCGAAGAAACTTAACCTCCGTAGCCTGGCGGAAGTATGGCAGTACCTGTTCTTTTCTGGGCCATGCGCTCTCTCCAGCAGCCGATTGTCACGACTCCATCTTGAATTCCTTTGAGGATTCGGTCCGTTTCATGCTCCCCAGAACCATCCTTTTAATGGTCAACAATGGCTTTTTGATGTGTTCTTTCTCCCGGTGGCTTTCACCCGACAATGGAAGGGGAGTGCTTTTTTCGGTGGGGGAGATTTTGACCCAAAGGGCTGGCTAATACAATAGGCGGCCTGCCTAGTGGGGTTCAGATTTACCCAGGTGTTGAATGAGGGAATTGTATATTGGTTTCGATATTTGTTTCCCTCCTAGCTGGGAAACTGCTACAACCTGTCTTTATGGTTTTTTTAATTTAATCATCGTTATTTTAATCACCAAACCTATTTTAGAGAATTGAAAAGAACTTTTTATTTCCGATTGGTGAAAAGGTATGTTTCTCAACTCCTTTTCGTAAGATGAGAGGGAGAGCTCTGATTACTTTCTCAGATAATTGTCATTCAAAAATGGGATTACAAGATATTCTAATTGGCCCTTGGGAGGTGGAAATTTTACGAAGTGCGATTGGGAAAATTAATTAGATGAAAAGTGCTCGCCATGAACATTCTTAATTTAGCAGGCTGTATGTAAGCCTACTTATTAAGGATGACTGATCTCAATAGCTTAATCTAAGCGTTAGAAAGACGTTTAATAAACGCTTTTTAAAGTCGTATCCATTTTTAACAACAAACTGACTGCAGTTGCTGAAACGTTATCGATTAAGTTATTTTTAGCATGACATTTATTTTTAAACTAGGCATGTTACTTTTAGAGAGATACTCTATTTCAGTATTTAGTCTATACACAACTTTTTGAATTTTTACACGCATTTTCTAAAATATTGCTGTAATTTTAAACAAATGCCTAATAAATATGCCTAAATAACTTAATCCCCTCTCAATAACTTTCCCAAGTTACACTTCCTGTTTATGGTAGCAAATTCCGGCTTTGTCTTTCCTAGAGCGTTATCTCTATATAAATATGGCATTAAGCAACTACTTTATCAGGCATATTGAATAACTTATCGTATAAGCTATTATGCACCAAATTAATAACTTATCGACCCTTAATAGTTCATATTTTATCAGCCTGCGATTGTCACATTCAGTACCAAATAGAAGCAGAGGGGAGTAGCAAGAAATTCCTTTTTTCTAAGCTTTGATATTTTAAACCTTTTATAATTTTATATTCCATTTTTATTGAATTTAAATTAATTCAACTACGCAATGATTAAACCAAATAAGTTTTTTTGCAATTAAATCTATCCGACCAAACAAATCTAAAAGTTAAACATTAAATCACATTAAAGAGCTGAACTAAAAGATCCTATCAAGAATTAAGTTCAATCTGGAAAAAATCTAAAAACGTTTTACACATTAATGTTATTTTCATTATTCGTATGATTTTTTTGTCCTAACCTAACGTAATAATTTATAATAGTTACAGTACAAAAGTCTAACTTTAAATATATCTTTAATGAAATTAGGTTGTAATGATAGGTGACTCAAGCAAATAAGTGTTCGGAGTTTGATTCGAAGTAAACACTTTTTATTCAAAAATTTAATTCATTAAGAAGACCGTCAAGTTTGTTTCTGCTATGTCACAAACAAGCCTTCTATGACGCTTTCCCCTTTCTTTCCCAATGTTTTCCAGACTCTCCTTTCGCCCTGTACGCACGTGTACGGGTTTCAAAGCGATGAGCTACAACTGTTAATATCAGCGAGTCAAAAAGACCAGATATCAGAATGGATAATGCGTTGAAGTAGATAAACAGCGATTTTTAGCATATTTTTTCGACCTTATCGTAAATGGCAGCTTTGTGATGCTCGCCTTTTAGGGTATGACTCCACTCCAAACTAAAAGGCATTGCGATAGTATCGATGTTATTCATACTGCTACACATGTCAGTTTATGTACTGAAGTTAAATTTTGGATGACGAAAATCTAACTTGGACCACCTTGTCTGCATTTTTCTAATTTTAACTTTATAAAACTGTAGACGTAGAGTTCTTGTTCAAATATATTACGGATATTTCCTGCTCTCTTTATTTAAAGACCTCGAACTAATGTAATTCAAAATTGAGTTAGTTTACTTATGGAATAAGACAAGAGTTTTCCTTATTGTTATCTTTAAGCATTCGCCTATTTGACACATCACATTTTCGAAAAAGTATGGTAGTATATCCTATTTATTAAAGAGTTGCTAAACATAGAGAAAAGCCTTTATTGTGTGAATTCATGTTTTTACTATATGACCTTCATTAGATTTACTTATGACACACCTGTTTTTATAAAATTATAAATCTGATTAAAAAAATGTGTAAACTAATTCATTTTAAGATCTGAATAAATTGATATGAATGGTCAAGAAATATTTCGTTTCTAAATTTAGCTTATTTATGTATGAATCGGCAAATTAAATTTTTGACTCGACTATATTTTTACTTGATGTGATTAAAATAATTAAAACTAGGGTTGTTATTTAAAGACAATTATATATCATACAAATTTGAGAGTATTGATGGTAATCAGGCTCAAAGGTAAAAACACAACAAATTACATCACCTAAAATTATACGTTAGTAAATGAAGTAAGCATGGAAGAGTGAAATAAAAGGGAAAGCATGTGTAATTTCCCCTATGTATCAAGTTAGTTCCCATCACTAATAACTAAGCCCTTACCAAAGCTATGTGGGTCATTAAAACTACCGCAATCGGATGTTTCCGGAAGCAAAATAGTTCATTTAAAGCGAGCGGAAATTTTCTCATGCCGCGAAATATTGGAAAAAGCGTGGGTTTCAAACAAACAATTGATATGAAATTGATTTGTACACAGTCAGCCTCGGGTGAGAACAGCGGCTGATCCGGTTCTGGCTTGGCGATCCCGTTTTTGAGGTCAGCTTTTCCCCTTCGTCCTTGAAGTAATCGCCTTTCTTCGCTCTCTTTTATGTGTATACCTTTTCCCGAAGAGCAGCCATTCAACCGTCGTTAGTTTCCCATTCGTCACACTTGTGCTAAAATGAAAGTCCGAATGGCGTTTTTTTATAGGGCGGAAGGGTTGATTCTAGTAGGGATCGGTAAATGAGTAATGAGTCGACTCAATCAAGACCCTCTATATGCAGGGTGTTTCAAGAGTACCTTTCACTCCTCCTTACTCTCCTCTCCTAGAAGTAAGGTCTACCCCTAGGTTAGTGGGGGACCATGGAGAATCCATTGAGATGCCTTATAGCGCTCCTAGCTGCGAAATAAAAGAAAGTTTTAAAAATTTATTAAAAAAACTAAAGGAGATAGAGCGAAAACTTCAGTACGAATATTGTTGCCAATATTACAAAAAACTCAATTGGAAAAAATTTCATGAAAATATCGTGAATGTTCGCTCACGGAGATTCCCATGTGAAGATAGCAGTTTTTCCAGGCTTCAAAAAAGAAAAAGTTCGTAAATTTACAAGTTTTTCAGTGTAATTACTATGTAGTTTTGCGTTTTTTAGTTCGATAGACACAAATTTTAATATGAAAACTTGAAAATTTTCAAACCTTTTCTTTTTTGAGGCCTGAAAAAGAGCTATTTTCACATGCTAATAACTCCGCGAATATTCATGAAACTTTTTCCCAGGAGTTTTTTATAATATTGGCAACAATATTTGTATTCAAGTTTTCGCTCCATCTCCATTTTTTCGATGCTTTTGAAAACCCTTATATATGGCCTCAGAAATCGAACGTGTGACGTTGGATAAACTTAAGGCGAAACGGGTAAATTCGCAATGTTAAGCCTATCTAACTTCAGACATCCGAGTTGTGAATTAAATGAAGAAAAGAGCGAGCAGCGAATGCAGAGTTTCACAAGAGATGGGCTTCCCTGTGAGTTTCGGGCTTTCGCGACCGAATTGCTTTGCAAAAAAGGCAACTTTAACTGGGGCGATAATGTCAAGAAATCAATTGATAAAAAAAGAGTAAAACTGTGGAAGTCGATGGATAATTAAAAAAAATGTTAGTGAACTGAAATTTTAATTTTGTTGGCGAATGCCTTCTTCCTTTTTTCTCGTATTTGAGGATTAGATTTTATTCGAACTAGTGGGGCGGGTCCGCAGATCTCTTTGGCGGTCTTTCTTTAGGTCTCGTTTGCTTTGCGGAAAAACAACAAATCAAAGGTTTCTGGGAATCTCACTTTCTCTGGATCGCGTAAGAGTTTTGTAATTTAAAGATGTAAATTTTATGAAATGAACACATTTTTTGAAACATTTTGTTTGTAAATAGAAAAGTACTAACGTTTTTAAAGGGTGTGTTTGAAGTTAAATTAATCTAAATAGTATGAATTATTTTAATCACACGAAAATGTATTGCTTTTATCCAGTTTATAGCTTATAAGTATTAATCGCATATCAATCAGTTAAGGAAATACAATGGATGTCGGATAGAAAATGCATTATTTAGTCTAACACTGCTTAATCTGATTATGATATTAATTATTTTTGATAACTCAGGTTTATACTATAAGGAAAGTTTCTGATACCTATTTAGTGGGATAAACCAATCGCCCTGTCTCCCTGTTCTAATCCCATAACTGATTTTTGAGATCCATTGATATACAATTATGTTGTTGTGTTGGATCAATGCATATAAATAGAACTTGTGACCTGCAACCAAGTGCTCCGAGTTCGTCTTAACTGTGAGAGAAATGAGACACAATTGTGGTGAAGAATGTCGCTGGTTACCGTCTAGCAGGAAGGAAATCAGCTGAAGCCCGATGAAATTCGCCCGAAGCCACCATAATGTCAGACCGAGTTTCACCCTATCCACTCACTCATCTGAATTCAATACGTGTCTATAAATCTACAGTGTCCACTCATAACGTTGACCTGCCGCTGAGTAGTCGAATGCGGCTCATAAACCAATCCATAGAACGTTTAACGATCGTTAATTTCTTAAGTGTTATTGATGCATACTTCCATTTGGGTATGTGTAAAAAAGTGTGCAGAGTGTTCGGTCAAAACAGTTCTTTGATAAAAATACAGAATTTAAATATTTAGCGTACTTGTACACTTGTTTCATATAACTATGTGTATGCCCCCCCCAAAAAAAATATTAAGTCGTTATTGCTCTTCCAGCATACCGTAGGAGTATGTTTTTTTTTTATCTAATTATGACTGGCGGTTTATAAATAAGGTATCCGTCGACTTTAGAGTGTAAACCATGTATTAGTATAAAGCTTCCCGATGTTTTAAATGTCCATTATCCGTCTCCCGTCATATACACTAGTTGTTTCAGAACTTCTAGGAGGGGTAGGGTACACTTAGACGACTCAGAATCACACTGTAATGGGGGGTCAGAAATGCACCCCTAACGACCTAGGGTTTTTTTATAAGTGGGACTAAGTTTAAATTGATACGTAACCTTTTAAAATTGGATTAAAACCTGCAAAATCGTTTGATTCCGGCATTTATAACATAAAAACCCATTTAAGAACTGAAATTTCAGTAAATCTTTAACCATACCACTTGTAATTTCTCAATGTTCAAAGCTTGTAGTAAGTCATAAGTTATTTTAAGCCTAAGAACTGGAGAAATTACGATTACAATTTCAGCTCTCAAATTAAATTTTTGTAATAAATGTCGGAATCGAACGATTTTGCGGGTATTAAACCAATCCGAAAAGGTTACGTTACTAAATATCCAGTACCTTCACCAATATCTATGTTTGGCTTGAAAGCGTAGCTTTTCAAATAACTGTTTGATAGTGATAGGTTTAAGTTTAGTATGCGGCTTTGTATCCAGCGCTTGTGTTTTTAACAGCTAAATTTGTCTTCCTTGTTCTTGACGTCTTGGTAACTGGTTTAATTTCTTGAAGCCTTGGCCTTGACACGTCTGCAGAATTTATCCTGGTCCTGTGAAGGTCATCTTGTCATTTGAATATGGCTATAGCAATTCCCCATTTCATTTCTAACATAAACTGTGTTAATTTGAAAAAAAAATCGAGTGAATTGAATTTTTTGTTATTTTCCCTTATATTTTGTTGGTCAAAAGTACTTATTAAAGTTCTTACACTAGTCTTGCATAAATCTTGCTTAAAATATTTAATTTTTACTATAAAGTTGATTTGTTAAATTAATTGCCCTTTTCTTAATTTTACTTGTCACTATGTTTAATTAAGCAATCTCCTTTGGTACATAATGATGAATATAATTTCTACAAGAATATGATGATTAGAGTTGAGTATTTAGGAAACATAATATAAAATTGATGTCGCAAGTTTCAGTTGATTTTCTTTATTCAGAATCATCGGTCGAAATTCGTTTTAAAGTTTAACACAAATTTTTGCACTTGGCAATAATTAATCTATAAACTGTTGTGTTGCCAGTTGCCACTCCAGAAAAAAAGAAACTCCTGGGGTTTTTTTAAAAATAAAAGCATAAATTTAACTTTCTATCTTTCAATAAATATCGAAAAATGACTCTAAACAAGTTTCTAATTTGACTATCAGATTACCTGTTTTCATGGAAAGGCCCTATGCCGATTTTGTTTACGATAAATTCAGCTTGACTTAAGAAAATTAAAAGATTTTAATTTTTTAAAGCTTTTTGTGTTGAAAGACAATACATTAATGTAAAAATGAACTACTGGAAAAGTAATATGGTATATGTTTTTTAAATAACGCAAAATACATTATTTACTAAGAAAAATTAAGGTAAAATTATTCGTTTCAATTGTTGTCCTGACTAATATCTCTCAATAAATCAATGTCATAAAGTTGCTGAAATTGAAAAGGGAGACGAATAATATACCTAATGTACAGTTAATTTATCATTGAAAAATTGAAACTAAATATGAATTTAAATTCAAGAATGATCTGGCTTTTGTGAATTGCAAAATCTTAAAACATGTGGAAAACTTCTCGACATTCCTCTAATTTTTTTTTTATGATTTATCCATCTAAATTAATGCTCTTATGAGTAAGAATGTAGAAAAACATTTCGAACTCTCTAACTAGAACTGGTTATTGTGATCAATTCTAACTGTAATAGTTAAGGCTTTAGATAGAACAAACTTAGTATTGTTGCGTAGAATGAGTTTCACTTTATTTAACCCTCTAACTTTTAAGTTTTTCACTTAATTCACAATAATTTATTTGTTACATGTCGTGTAAATATTACTTTCAGGCAAAAAAGGTAGTTATGTTAAATAAAATGTTAAATAAATTAAATAAAAATGTTAAATAAAAATATATTAACTTTCAAAGTCGAAAGATGGTTAACAAATTTTTTGAGGAAATTTTTTTTGTTACAATCAAGTATAATATCACCTGAATTTAGGTACTGAATAAATATGAGAAGATAGTTGAGCTATTATTTCAAAAGAATAGGTAAGTAATCGGGTTTGCCAAATAATAGGTTTTCGTTTGAAGTTCAAAATATATTATAAAAGTTTTTCCAAGGTTTAAGTTAAATTGTTAGTATATTTTCTAATGTTTCCATTCGTGAAAGATGGAGAAGATTTCTTTATTTTGTTGGATTTCCTCTTCTACTTCATTACTATTCAAACTCGTTTAATGCGTGAAAAACGATTTTATAGCCCTTCATAGAACAAGTGGTGAAAAATAAATATTAATTTTGCTTTTTCGTGGCACAACCACGAGTAGTTTTTTCCCAAAAATTTTATTGCGACGTACTCGTGTATTTTTTCATGCGTACAAGTTCCGCAGTTTTTCTTCGCACATGCTTTTGAAAATATTTTTTTTATTCTCCAGCCATTCGTCTGTCTTGGGAATCAGTTTTCCGACATTTTGTCTGGAAACTTTTTGGCTTCAAGCCAGCCATGCCGCGCGGTTCATTTTTCTTCCTTTACTTTTCATCTTTGTCATTCCCTTTTCTCCCTTTACAATCTTATATGATCAGTCCACTTCTATTCTTTAAAATATTACCTACCTGTACACAGTTGTAACCTGCGACCTTTCTTCTCTGCGTTTGATGCAAATTCATACGCTCTAGCAGTTGCGTCTTCAGCGGACATACCAACCTTCATTTCCACTTCACCTCCAAAATCTATTTATCCCAATATATTACCACATATGAATGACATTTTTTCAAATGTGAATATGAGGGGACAAAACTCTTGGTGATACTACTTAGACCGATTTAGCCCTGTCCGGGGGGGTTATTTTGTGTTCTGTATGAATTCGACCATTGGCGTTCCATTCTGCTCTAATATATATACGAATACGAGGGTAGTCCCAAAAGTACCCGGCCTGACCTATACATGGCGCTACTAAAACAGAAAAAATGACTGGGGTCGAAAGTTCAGTTCTTATGAAGCCCAAATTCTGAGTCAGCGGGGTGAAAGTTGGTTAGTTTCGTTTTAGTGGCTTTTTTAGAAAACAATGTCAGTGAAATTTTGAAGATGGATAGAATTGGGTCATCATTGTTGTGCATGTGGTTCAGTGGTGTTTTCACAATCAATCAAAAAACGGCTTAAAATAATCTTTGTTTATTTAAAACTTTAAATCATATTAATTAAACTAAAGAAATCAAATTTTACTAGATATAACAAGCCAATTTCACAAGGCATCAAGCATTAATAATCTAATCATATCATATCATTATATTCAATCAAATTAAAATCATACTGAGACAATCATAAACAGGCACTTATATACTGTGGCGGAGTGTCGAACAGAGCGGAAGCGACGCGCCCCCTGGTGCTAAATAACGTACCGGAAGCGCAGCGCCCCCACAATATTCAACACTCCCCACCTGAACTCGACTAGAGTTCACAACAGGATCATAGAAAACAGTAACCCATTAAATTCTAACAAAATTCTCAAAATTACAATCCAAAGAAAATAACATAATAGAAACACAATAATCTCAGTTATTAATTTCTAAATTATACAACAATTGTATTGGCCGTCTGAGGCTTCCAGACTTTGTTTTCAGTAAACACGACCTTACTTTCCCATCTCTTCCTGGTATAGTTTGAACTATTTTACCAATCATCCACAAGTTTCTTGGGTAATTATCATCATGTATAAGAACAACATCATTAACATTAAAGTCCTTGGTCACACCTTTAGGTTCAGACAAATTAGCCGATCTTAAGGACCACAAATACTGTTTCTTCCACCTTCTCCAAAACTGATTAAGTAAAGTTTGCTGATGCTTAAATTTTTTAACCAAAGTACCTCTGGAACCCACTAGTTCCACCTTAGGTGTTTTAAACACCGGCAAAGCAATTAGCCTTTTGCCAACCAAAAAATGAGCAGGGGTCAGTGGTGAAGGTTCTGATGGGTCATCATACAAGTAAGTTATGGGTCTAGAGTTCATCATAGCTTCGATTTCAATAAACACAGTTTCAAGCTCAAAAAAAGGAAAGAACAGACCTACCAACAATCTTTCTCAAACAAGATTTTATAGTTCGAAAATGTCTCTCCCAAAACCCTCCCCACCATGCTCCTTTCTCAACAATATACTTCCAAGAAATACCCTTGGAGCTAAATAAACTTTTAACAGCAGGATGATTAATACAATCCCAGATTCTTCTTAAATGAGTATCAGCACACTTAAAACCTTTAGCATTATCAGAATAAATTGTATTACACACACCTCTTCTAGATATGAACTTACGAAAAGCCAAAAGAAAGAATTCAGTAGACATGGAAGGAACCAATTCCAAATGTAAAGCTCTTGTAGTTGCACAAGTAAATAATAATAAATAATGCTTTACACTACTGTCCTTGACGAAGAATGGACCAGCAAAATCTAGCCCAGTCACTGAAAAGGGGGGTGTTTGCAGAACTCTATCAGCTGGCAGAGGAGCAACCTCTTGTACACCAGCACGTATCCTGTACTTTCTGCAAACAAGGCACTTGTTCAAAGCACTTTTAACACTCTGACGACCTCTGACAATCCAGAATTTTTCTCTAGATTGCGCCAGAGTCGCTTCTATTCCTGAGTGAAGCACGTTGTCATGAGAGTCCATAATCACCAGCTCAGTAAATTTGTCTTTAGCCGGTAAAATTATAGGATGCATTTCGTCATAGTTAAAGCTCTAAGGTTTCGGATAGTTATCTCAATTTCATCATACAACCTGCGTAGACCTTTAACATGATAGGAACACTTAACAGGTTCTAAATTCAAAAGCTTTGTCATGTAAGTATTAATAATGACGTCTGCTTTACCAAATCTACCCTTAAGCAATTCTAAACAAGAATCATAGTTCTTCTCATTAATTTCAAACCCCTCTACAATAGAATAAGCTGGACCTATCAATAATGATTTCAAATATTGAAATTTCTCAAGTTTTGTGAGCCCGTCATTATCCCCAATGGCATTATTAAAACAATTAAAGAATTCAGTAAATTTACTAGAATCCCCGTTAAACTTTCCCAATTCCAGCTTAGGCAATTTCAAAGCAGAAGCAGTGGGTGCTACAACAGATTCTGCATTAGACAAGGTAGAGCTATCCAACAGTTTAGACTTTATTTCAGCCAACTCAGCTTCCTCATTAATCTTTCTTATTCTTTGTTTAAGCTTAAATTTAAAAGAAACTATTTTCTCCTTATATTCGTCACAAGCAGTTAATTCTGCTCTAAACTTTTCAGCCTCACCAATTAACTCTTGGATTTCAGAATCCAAAGCATATAAATCGGATTCTTTGATTTCAAAACTATATAACAGTTCCTCAAGAACTTCAGTATCAGTGATTAGTAAAGTTTCCGGTAACTTACCAACCCTCTTCGACACAGAGGTACGTACACGACCCCTCCTCTCCGTCAACTTCTGAATAAGCTCCATGCTCAATTACTTCAATCTTCAGATTTCTGGATTCACAATCTTGAGTTTTCTCAATCAGTTAGCTTGTTAACAAACGTCAAACTTCCACCGCAAATCTTCCAAAGCCAGGTTTCTTCAATATCCAGATGAGCAACAATTCTTCAGTCAAGCAGCACTTCAAATCTTCGCTATAGCAGCATCAAAGAATCTTCAAGTGTAGACTCCAAAAACTTCTCAGCATCAACTTCAGAAACGTCAATCAGCAACGTTGTCAGTTCAATCATCAATTTTCAGGGATAAATTCCAAGTCGTCACGTTAGTCAAAATCAGCTTCAAAGCTTCCACAGGTCATTCTTCAAGATTCAATTCAGCAGCTAATCAAAACTAGCGTTTCCTCAGGCCAGTTCCCGGCCGATGCACCATGTTGTGCATGTGGTTCAGTGGTGTTTTCACAATCAATCAAAAAACGGCTTAAAATAATCTTTGTTTATTTAAAACTTTAAATCATATTAATTAAACTAAAGAAATCAAATTTTACAAGCCAATTTCACAAGGCATCAAGCATTAATAATCTAATCATATCATATCATTATATTCAATCAAATTAAAATCATACTGAGACAATCATAAACAGGCACTTATATACTGTGGCGGAGTGTCGAACAGAGCGGAAGCGACGCGCCCCCTGGTGCTAAATAACGTACCGGAAGCGCAGCGCCCCCACAATATTCAACAATCATTGCTTGATTCTGTTCTTTCATTTGAGGGTCTAAACTTCTACCAATATTAAAGCAAAACTGGATTTGAGTCTGGGGGACTCTGGTCTTTTGTTTACCACCGTGAAATACTGGGCGGCAGATTTGAAGAGGGGAGAATGAGTTGAAAAGAAGAACATCACAGAGGGCAACCAAATGAAGGAGAAACCTTGCAAAATGATGAAAAAATCCACTAAAGGGTAATAGGAGATTTTTGATTGAAATGGCAAAACCAAGCAGACATGGTAGGCATTTGAAAATGCAGTGTGCAAAATTTTAAACAGAAAATTTGGACCTGAAAAAGTTTTGGGCAAGATGGCTGCCGCAATCGATGACAATTGACCAAAAGCAGCGTCCATTGTCGTGATGGCTAAAATCAATTAAATCAAAGTTTAAATTGCTCAAACGTGCTGTATTCCCCGGATTTCGTCACCACAGGTTATTTTATTGCTTCTAAACCTAAAAAATGGTTCAATGGGAAAATATTTGCAAAAATAATCGAGTAAAATATGCTGCTAACGGTCATTTTGAGGGCTTTTACGAATCCTTCTAAAAATAGGTCATGGAACCAATGGAACTTCGCTAAAAGAGGTGTATGGGGCTAAAAGGAGACTATGTAGAAAAATAAAAAAAAAATTTAAAAATTTTAATTTTTTCATTGTTAGGCCAGGTACTTCTGGGACCACCCTCGTATATGATAATCAATCTATATTGATGAAACCTTTTATTGTTTTATGTTCGCAGTACTTTGGGCACATCTCATAGATGGATTTAAGAGAAATTTAGCCTCGAACTTAATCAGGATATTTTTTCTTGATTGTGAATAACAGAGCCTCAAAAAACATCGTGCATCCAGTTCCATCTTCCAAAATAAGCCATCGAAATAAATTAAATTTTGCAGTTTTGCTTTTTAAAATATTTGTACCTATTTAAATTAAGTATGGGTGGTGTTGAAACGGAGAGAAACTGTTGAACATAAGCTGGATTAAAAGTCTTTTTACTGGATCAATAATTTTTATTTCTTTACTGCATTTGAATGAGAAGGGTTAAAAAATATCAATTCATGTTGCCATTATTTCTATGTAAATACAAGCTGAATTACCCAATAGTCTGTAATTTCCATTTCATGTTTGTTTTCCTCATAAGATGGACGCGATTGCGGTAGTTAAGTAACCTTCATTATTACATTAGCATTAGATAATTTCTTGCTGGGCTGCTAGAAATTTGCAAATACATACAAATGGTCAGATTTGTGCCTTGTTTAAATTCTGCCTGTTCGCACTTTAATCTGATATCTTGGATTTCTTCTGATCAAGGGTGATTTCGAGATCCTCTGTTGACTAACATTGTTTCTTGCCTGCTTTATTTTACATCAAATTATCTACTCTACATTTTGAAACGAGGATAAAATTGCATGGTAAGAAGTCAAACTAAAATATAAGGAGAATGTTACTGGTTCTGAAGGGTCAACTTTCTTCTCTCTGTGTTGAGAAATATTCGGAATATTGAGTGCTGTTATTGCTTCACCTAAGCTATGGTTTCCTTTATTTATAGGGAATATGTGGCTCGTATTTTGTGAAACTTAAGCATGAATTATTTATGTTTGTCATTTTAAAACATGGGATGCGCGTTTTGTGTGGAATACGAAATCTTGCGTTTCGTGTTGTTGAAACGATTGATTTCGTATTTTCCTTACCAATTCTGTTTTTCCATTTGTTTTGATTGATTTGTTGTATATCAAGGGAGATGTAATGCAATTTTTCAATGGAATTTATGATAGGAATCGTGACTGCCATGTAAAATTTCTTTCTGAAAGAATGACCTACTTTATAAGACCTTGATTGGTGCTAGGTAGTGAGAAAGTTGCCGCCGGCGTTTGGTTTTCAAGGAAAATTAAATTTTGAAAAGGATTATAAAAATTAAAATATTATACCTAGTTTTTTTAAGTTTTCAAGATATGCTAGGTTTTTAATTTTCGCGTGATGCGTTGCATAAAAATTCCCTATAAAAGTATAAAACAATCATTAATATTCTAAATATTGCTTTAAAAATTCTCTGGTTGCCTAAGAAAAAAATATTACGATAGTTTTAGTTTTGTAAAGGTGTTTATAGTTGCATATAAAATTAAACTGTTTTACCTAAATTAAAATGACCTTAAATTTAAATATGCGTTAAAATTTCTTTAGATGGCTTTAAGTTTTAGCTGTCCTTAAAAATATTCAGTTTCATTATTCGGTTATTTAGTAACTTTGAAAACTACTTTGATGCCTTAAAAGCCATTCTGTTGAATTAAGATTAAGTTAAAGCTAATAATTTATTAACTATCTGTAGATTAGATGCCTGAAGAATTTGGGGTCGTTTCGTTTACAAATTAAGTCGTTTATTTAGGAAGGAGAGGATCCTGTATGGGTGATACAATGTGACAAAGGGATTTAAAACATTATTACATCACACTTTATAAAAAATGTTCTTTCACTGCATTTACAATGCTAAGAAAGGTATTTTCTTACACTGCTAGTTTAAATTTAACAGTAAATAAATTGTTAATATCATCAAGTCAGATAGGTAAAATAAAATTCATCTGTCAAACTTGTGAGCAAAATTTTATAAATTTGTAAATTTGAAATCATAATAGAGAAGGTCACATTGAAATGTGACTATTTATGGCATTAAAAATTCCAAACAATTCTAAGTTACCCCTCTGATGCTTTACAAATAATTAGATACCTTAAATCTTGTTGCTTTTAAAGACATCTAATCTTTTTTAACTATAAACTTAAAAATAGCAACCAATTTGTAATGCATTGCGATCAAGATAACCCTCTAGAACAGGGGTTCTCAAACTTTCCAACATCACGACCCACTTTTTATAAATAAACTCTAACGCGACCCTACTCATCTTCCCATCATCTAATCTTCCCATATCCCCTACATGTCTTAAGCTTGTGCATGTGGGTTTTAGCCATCTATACTATTTTCTTACAATAATAAATTACATTCGAGATTATTTTAACTTTTTAGGTATTTAAAAAGAAATGAACCTATGCGTATCCAATTTTTTAATTGTGGGAGCAGCGATGAGCTCCAGAGTCAGAAGGGGGGTCTGGGGGTCCTCTCCCAGAGAAATTTTTAGAAATTTGACTCTTAAAAACAGGGTTTTAACTCGTTTTTTGGTAATCTTGGATAAATTTCAATTACTACATCATTTCCTAAGGAAATTCTTGAATTCAAAAACTTGTCGCGACCCACCAAAAACTGACTGGCGACCCACAGTTTGAGAACTTCTGCTCTAGAATCAAATGTTCACCTAAACTTTAAACCCTCCAGTATTTTCTTCGTGTCACTATTATTTCCATTTATAAACCCAGGTACATTTTCACTAGCCCCCTTTACAAAAAATTGTGTCATCTGCCAGCTAATAAGTGTGATATTCGGTCCTGTAATCCTGTCTACGCAAGGTGTATTCTCTTTCCTGAATATCTGTTTATCGTTCCGTGATAACTTATCATAATGAAGTCTTCGGTGCGGTGTCACGTTTCCCGAGGAAGTGACTCCATCCTCTTGCATTTCAGTTATTGATTTTGTTTTCCTCGGAAACCCAAAGAGGGTTGAGACAGGGCGACAGCTCTTGTTTATCATTGTGTAACCGGATTGAACCATTTGTTTGCCTTTAGTGCATTCTTAGAGGTTATGCTTTAATCATTTTAGTCGTTAAGGTAAGTGGATTGGGCCGGTTCTTGTCAGAAAGGGGGGATTTTAATCTCTGTTTGGAAGCATCCTTCGCGAAAGGGAGTAGCGACACAACATAATTTTTTTTTCAATGGCGCCTCACCTCTATAGCTCGCAAAAATCTTTACGGGGACTTTGTTTACAGGTGAGGTTTTTACCGAGCGCTTGCGATTATCGATATGCGACAGCGATCGTCGCCAAACATTTGTTTAGGGTGGCCACCCTGGAAACGAGCGAATAGGTACTCTGGGAAATCCATGAAATATCTGGAAACTCTTGATTTTTCCACCGTTTTTTTTTCCTTCTGAAATTGTACAGTTTTTGTGCATTGGTCTTCAAATTCAATTTCGTATTCTAATATGCTTCTGCCAAAAATCTTGTTTTTAAGAAGCCAATCATAAGTATCAGTATAATGGTTTTACTATTGTATCTTAGTATTAATTTTAAATTGGATATTTCATGGTATGAGCCAGCTAAAAAATGCTTGTCTTTATAGTAAATAAAATTATCTTGGCACTGGATAATAACTGTAAAATCTGGAAGTTTTGAATAGCTAATATGATAACTACCTTGTTCTGCGCAAACTCAATGAAAACAAAGGAGTGTTTCCTACCCATTGACTCCGTTCTGTAAGCACAATCGTAACATATGCATTAGAGAGATCGTAGTGATGATCTTTTGGAAAGCATCCTGCCTTTTAGAGTGTACTATAGAAATTATTAGTCGAATACTTGGTTTCCCATTAAAATATTAATCGTAAGAATAAGCTTTTGCCAATAAGGATCATCAAAGGTGCATTCTCTTTCCTATCCAATTCATTTTTTTTTATTTTCCATTTAATTTTAAAATTATATTCAGAGCTTCTGTACTTTTGAATGTATTATCATTCCGATTATTTTCCATACTTTTTCCGCCCGCCCCTGCAGTCATGAGGTTTAGGGACCCTGGTTGAAGTTATTTTTATGGGAAAGTTTAAAAACACCTTTTTTACCCATCAGCATTTTTTTTTATTGAGATAAACAGGAAAGGGAACTATCCTAACAAACAAATGATGCTTTTATTTACTAAGCAATTTGCTTAATAAAATTGAAGTTGTCTCCCCCAGCTGCTTTATCAAGTGAACTCTTATCAATTCAGCTTTTTTCTACTGAACTCCCAATTAGCATCTTTACAATTTGAAATCCGCTTTACTTCTAAATCTTAGAGATAAGATTTTATCTAAGAAGGTATCTTATCTTAGTATCGCACTGTAAGTATGAATCAGGGTTGTTTGCAAGACTTTTTTTCTGTAAGGAATGAGGTATATCTCAATGTGCTCCTAAAAAAAGCAGAAATATAAAGGTATATGTATCCTTTATACGAATTTGGGTAAGTAAAATGGAGGAGACAAATAAAGTGCATTTAAAATTGATGCGATAAACTATTTAAATCCAAATTGCAATGCGAATTCAGGCAATATTGTTCTATCTAACTAATAAGGTTCAGAAAATTAGATTTTGTGATTTTCAAGGAAACTCCTTGTAATTAAAGGGATAGGGAAATAAAATGAACCTTTCTTTCCCTACAAAAAAAAATCCGCAATTTTAAATATCACTCAGCAAATAATAATAAACAGTATTGGTAATTGGTCACAGTAATTATAATCCAAAACTTTCATACTGAATTTCTTCGTTTTTTTTTGGGGGGGGGGGAATGCCTCGTTTCCAGAGAATTAAATAAGAACTCTTTTATCTTAATATATTTTTCGTAATTTCCTTACAAATGAATGTTAATGTAAGGTATAAATTGTATTTTAATGTAGAATAAAAATTGGTGGTCAGATGTCATTAACTACAACAAAAAATTAAAGTTATTTATTTAAAATGTTTTCATTTTCAGTTAATCTATTTAATCCATTGCGAGCAAGCAACATTTTTTCTTTTAAGGGCAATTTAGGTTTTAACTATATTAACGGTTTCGGATACATATTTTTGGGAGATGGAACCCCTTTTCCAATCGATTATTCTACCGAATTGCATCTAGCCACCTGTTTTTATTGCTGAGTGTGACATCTTAGCGAAAAACCCCCTCAACCCATTGACCCTACCCAATTGACAACTTTTAACAATGGCTTGACGGTTGGCTCAGTGACTTACCTCCTTTTGTGGGCAGTGAATCTACCCGATTCGCAAGTTCAACAATAGGTTGCCGACTGTTTACTTAGAAATACCGACTGGGGTTTCACCTAGGGAGCGAACAAGACAGAATAGGACAACGGTATCGCGTTTGCAACTGCCCAATACGTTTCGGTTTCGGTCAGAGGCCTGAACCAGATAACCAATGAAAAGCTATCAGTACAAGTTTGAAATTCTGAGATTCGAACTCTCTTCCAATGCCGAGGTTCGTATCGTGGAATAATCACCTGGTTATCTGCTGAAATCGATTTGAAGTTTCAGTTTTTGGAAAAGGCAACAGCTATGAGCTTTAGTTAGATTGCGTTAGCCTAGTGTTTCCTGGTGCTTGTTTTTCTGTTGTGTGAACACGTAACAAACAAAATGCGGAGTGCAAAGAGGTATGTTTGTTTTTTTCGTTTCTATCGGTGGAATTTAGGATGTTTGAGTGTGGATTAAGTATTTCGAAACCACGTGTTTTAGTTGTGTATATTTTGTTAGATGGGTTTTCTTGTTTTAATGGATTTTACCGGCTTATTTTGTTGGAATATTACTTTTGCGCAGATAGTTTTAACTGTTCGGTAAAGAATTGCATGTTAGAAAGAGCCATTTTATTGTTTTGAAACTTTATTTATATTCGAGGAATCTTTTTCAACCGGAAATCGTATTTCTAAGCAAATTATGTGTGTTTGTTTATATTAAAGCTTTACATCAGGAATTTAAATCCGGAAAATTGATATGCAGCATCAAATTAGATGCTATTGTTAAATGCTGTTTATTTAAGTATAGAATTGTTTCGTGCTAAGCAAAAAATGTCTGTACACTTGATACCATAGTAGTTATTTAGTCTGAAAACTTTTAATCAGCGTTAGAAATTGGGAAAAAAATCCACTAGTCCCCCGGACCAGTGCTTTGCCAATCTTACTGGTCCGCAACAAAAATCACTGGTCCTCCAAATTAAAAAGGACCGGCTTAAATATTATTAAAAAGTAAATATTGGACTGAATGTGAGTACCAAATAGTACCTAATGCATATTCAATAACCTTTTTCTTTTTCGCCGGGGACACCTCTATCCCATATCGCCACATTTCGAGTTCTGTCAAAAATATGTACTTGCTTCACCAAATGCAATCCTCCAACTCTTAGCGAAAAAAAAAAACGCTGCTAGAACTGGAGCGTGGGATATTTTATCACCAAATACACTGGTCCGGCGGACCAGTGATTTTCTAATTCCACTGGTCCGAGCTGTTTTTTTAGTTGTCCCGGACCAGCAAACCGCCCCAATTTCGAACGCTGCTTTTAATATGCATTTGGTGGTGTTAAAATGCCTACTGCTTATTCGATACTTTTTTTGTTTTATTTAATGTAATTATTTTTTGGTATGGTTGGCACCTTAAAAATTTTTGGCCCATGGGGGGGGGTTGGACCCGGGGACCCCCCACCGCCCTTGGCTACGCCCCTGCTCCATCCGTACTCTGCTGCCAAAGATAATCCGTCATAAACCCCCTTCTTCCCCCGACAAAAAAAAAAAATGCACAGTACTGATGACGTTGCGACCCCCTTTAAAGCGGCGTTTGTGATTGCAGCCTTTGGCTCCTACATTTTATTAACAATCAAAAGTAATTTATCTGTAGTAAAAAATACTTCCTAATACTTATTTCTACGCATACTGACATTCACTGGGACTAAAGCCTAACACAGTTAGGAGAATAACTTTTTAAAACAAATTGATTGCGAGTACCTTTTCGTGTCTGCTCGCACCCTTACACAATTGTTTCGCTTCCCAATAAAATATTTCACAAGGTAATCCAATTCGATGAAACAGGTACTTCATTTGAGTAGAAACGTTTTAACAAACCTGTGTACTGCGGAGTTTATTTTTTTTTCTGGTAAATCTTGCTTTCCTAGTAAACATTTCCTAACATTGCAACAAGTTTTTCATAATTTTATAGTTGATTTCTATCGTTATGAAACAAAAACAAGCTATATAACTTG
Source organism: Tetragnatha montana (assembly GCA_963680715.1). NCBI lineage: Eukaryota > Metazoa > Arthropoda > Arachnida > Araneae > Tetragnathidae > Tetragnatha > Tetragnatha montana. The sequence continues at coordinate 31,846,425 of OY796679.1, forward strand.
CATTAGTCTTTGTAGCGTTTTTGTTTAAAGTGAAGCAATTAGCTCCACCTTTGGAATTACTGCAGTCAACTTAGAGATTGTTAAATGCCTAATTTCCATTCTCCCTATAAGCTGTTGAGAATTAACCTCTAATTAAAAGGAATTTCTGGAAATATTAAGTACAGTGATAACAATTTATAATTGATAATATTTTCTAATTGTTTGATCTGTTAGTGACTGAGCCTGGGATGAAATTTTGGAAGATAGGAATTCAATATTCCGAACATAGTAGATAGTTTGTTAATTTTCTAGGGTCAAAAATGTTTTGTCCTCTTAGCATATTGATGTACACATCTCGCCTTTTTTTTATTTTCCTAAATTAGTGAATATGTTTTGACTCGTAACTGTACACTGACAACTGTGGTAAATTTTTTAGGAGATTTATTTCTGTGAATGATTCATTTTTGTGCATTGATCATAGTATTTAGGTCACCACTTCACGCTACCTTAATGCATTTTTACGACTAGCCTGCGCTTTCACGACACATTTGTATGATGATAGAGGCGTCACTTTTTCGTAGTGTGATGGTAGAATGAATGAGGTTATTACTTCACTCTCCAATTCTGTGTATTTGAACTTGGAACCTCGATAGTTTCGGATTAGTTGGTTGTTGTGAGGGATTTCTCTTATTAGAACCAAAAAAATATATAATTCTTCTTCATTGGGATTGTACCCTTTGAAAGTTAAAAATTTCCCCTTTTTGACGATAGATAACTACTTAGAGAACCACAAATCCCTCTCAAAATTTCATTATCCCCCTTAATTTGTTTTTCCGATCAAGCCACCGCTGGCTCTCAAGAATCTGCTAGCATTTGTAACGGATGGCAAGATGTGCAATTGTGACTTTTAAAGTCAAAATAGCGCATTAATTTAAACAGTGTAAAAAATCTATAAAAAGGGAATTAAGGGAGTCTTAGTCTGACAATTTTTGAAAATTTCACCCTTATAATGTTTTAACTCATTTTGAATTTATCTAGATTAATTCCTACCCTTCTGTAAAGATATGAGGCTTTTGCCTCCCCTGTCTCCTCCTAAATGACATCTCTAAATTAAAAAGTCTTCACTCTGTATCTGTACGATACTTACAAACACAAAACATTTGATGTTCAAAATGCTTGAACCTTTAGAACAGCGTTTCCCAACCTTTTTACTCCCACGGAACCCTTTCGACAATGCCCAAGTTCCGCGGAACCCTAGCGTCCATGTAACAATATTTTTCTTACTATTTTTGAAATTATTACTTAAAACGGAAAATAAGTAACGAAGAAATCGTTTATTTACTATATTTATTTATTAGAATCATTAGAATACAGCTGTAAGGTTTTGAAAATACAATTTTAAGTATTTAAACAATTTTAGCAAGTTTAAAAAAAAAAAAAACAATTATTAAATATTAATTAATGTGATAATTTGAGTCTGTTTTTGGCACATATATTTTCAATTCTGGGTCTTATTTTCGAAAGGCATACCCGAATCTCGTCTTCAATAGAAAGAAGACTATTTCTTTCTTTACTTTTTATGTTTTTTAAACAAGAAAATGTTGGTTCACACATATATGATGTGGAAAACTGCAATAGTATATTAATTGCTTTTCTTTGAATATTTGGATAATCCTTTTTAACGGCCTACGGCCATTGGACATTTTAACCATTGGAAGGCCTTAGCCCTGCCCCCCCACTGTATGGGCCGCATTAACTATCAAACAGCAGGGGGCCAACTACATACTCGAGGTATTTTCAAGAAAAATTTCGGGAGGGGCCCAAATATCCTCTAAGGAAATTAAGTAATTATCAGGCCCAAAGCTAGATTTTTGCATCGGGGAGGAAGCCTAAAATTATCTCTAAGCCCATCTTTTGCATACTTAATAAGTTTAATGTACCTTTTAAATATATTTTTATGTAGGATTCTCATTTTGCTGAACTTAATATGAAAATAAATTTAACTAACCGAGTTTAAAGTACAAAAAGGGGGGTCTGGGGGTCCTCCCCCAGAAAATTTTTTGGAATTTGACCCTAAAAAACAGGGTTTTTACTCAATCTGGTACCCTTAATCCGAATTTTGGGGGGGGATCTTGCATCTTTTATTTTTTTAACACCTTTTTCGAATTTCTCGCGGAACCCTTGAGGAGACCTCGCGGAACCCCAGGGTTCCGCGGAACCCCGGTTGAGAAACGCTGCTTTAGAATATAAAAACAAACTCTATATTAGGTGAAAAAAATGTTTACCCTTCTTATGTTATCTGTTTTGAGAATCTACTGGCAGATTTTTCATGTTGTATCGCCCTTCTTCCCCCTCTCGAAGTACGTTGAGAATGATACCGCGCTATCGAGTTTCCCATATAGGAAAATATATATTTACCTACGCGTTTTCTCAAAACAACCTTATATTTCTTCCTTCATATTCGGAAGACCTCCTGTACTTTTGTACTTAACTTAGTACTAAATATCATACATTATGATCTAGATATCTCGAAATCGAAGGGATCAAAATATAAGTTCGAGGTAACGAGTTTTCGAAATAGCAAAGCTACTCCAAGTATAAAATTTAATAGTACTTTATTTTAAGGAGAAAAATATTGTTTCGAGGTTTTTTCGAGACATCAAAGTTCGGGATAACAAGCTTATACTGTACTGATATCCTGAGTATGATGCAGTAGAACTCCAATTATCGGAATCAATTGGGACTCCATACGTATGATGAAAAATTCGGATAATTGGATTTTGCGGAAAAGGTCCATTTTAATTAATTACTGCATGTACTATGTTGAAAATGGGGGAAAACTATTTTTCAAGAAAGAGAGCTTTTAATTAATTAAATGAAAAGGTAACATTCGGATCAATTCGGATAATTGGAGCTCTACTGTGTACTTAATCATTGTGTTTTCATTCTGAAGTTCGTATTAACATTCGCTAACACTAAATTAATCATTGATCTGTTAATACGCATTTCTTACCGATTCCATCCATTCAGGAAAGCTTTTATTGGTAATTCCAATCTGCCATCCCAGTGGTTTCTCCTCAACCAAACGGGTCGTTCCAAGGTAAACACTAAAAAAAATCCCATAAAAATAGCAACAGTTAGAGCAGCGAACGGACCCCCTGTTCGCTATTTCAAAGCTCTATCCTCCATGCTCATTCAGAGTAGAGTTTTGGGTGACAAGAGCTCCGCATATTATACAATAGAGGTCATTGAAGCAGATGGCTGGTCTGTACCTCTTCCTGGGGATCTTTTCTATACGTGGGGGAACCCCCTGTGCCATCGACCTTGTGTGCGTAGGACGAGCCGTGCCATAATGGCATTTTCTGGGTCTTGCCAGAATTGATTAACCGTAAGTGAAGTAAGCACATAAGCACGTGCTTGGGGCATCAAGTGTGAGGATTACGGATAATGTGTTGAAGGAGGTGGTGGATTTGAATTGAATACCTTGATGAGTTTCCTGAAATTTTAGTAATGGCTAGAGTAGTACTTGTAGGGATTTCCAAACTGGACCCTAGGGTGCCGTTGACTGTTTTTAATGCTTTCTCCTTATATTAGAGGGGTTTCTGTCAAGTAATAAAACTTAAATTCGGGTTTTCAAGGTTTGATGCTTTAAATTTTTTCTTGATCTGTATAAGCAATGTGTATGTTTGGTCTGGCAACTGTGTAAGTGATTTTTCATTGATTTACGAGTAGCTTTTCTGGGTTTGTTATTTCTATACTCGAGCGGAATTAATGCAAGTTTAGGCGAAATTTAGATTTTGTAAAATTTAACAGTTATCAGTTATGGTCAGTGTTATTCCTAGGATTTTTTAGAAGAGTAAAAATACTTGACTTTTTTTAGGAGGAGTGAAATTCAATTATGAGGAGTGAAATGCGGAAATAGCATAAACTACATATGCAGAGACATTAAAAACGCTTACTTTTTAATAGACAAAATGAAATTGAAAAAAAAAAATGAGGATGCTATTTTGGGTTTCAATCAATCAAACTCCCTAAGCATCAGAACAATAAATGAAAAAAAATTACTATGGCTGTATGAAAACACAATTAAAAAGTGATGATTAGGATGTTGTGGCTGACGGTTTTAGTTAAACCTTTATGAAAAATTCAAAGAGTGAAAATACTCCTGTCTAGTTTTTTAAAGAGTAATTCCGATTTTCAAGGAGTGAAATACTCTCTCAGTGGAGTTAAAAATATCTCTGATTATGGTTTTAAAAGGGTTTGCCTCCTTAGATTATTACCTAGTCCATTTCCAGTTATGCAGTTTTTCATAGTGGGGAAATGTATTGTTTGGTTTTATTGTAAATGAGCAGTAATTTGTAGGCTTATATATGCTCTTATGAAACCAATATTAATAGATTTTTTTTAAGTTGCGGTTTAATCATTTTATTACCTACATTAGATTTTGTAACAAAAAAGTATACAGTAAGGAGCCCCTGAGAAAATTAATATCTTGTTATGGTGACTGATTTTTATATGTATTGAATACTATGCAAACCTATTGATATCTTTAATCCCCTTTCACTTAAAATATAATTTAAGCAATGTATTAAAAAAGATAATGTCACAAAAAACATAGTACCTATCATTCTCCCTTAAGTATTTTGTACTCATAAATTGTAATTTACTCGGTAGTACGACACTAATACGAACGATACACCCAGTTACTTCAATTGCAACTTCTTTTTTTCGATTACCGCCCATTTTTAAATCCCGAACGTCCTTTCAGGCCAATTTCAGCTAATGCCGCGTCTTCCTTAATGTCGATATCTGTTCAAAATTTGAAAGGGACGCGGCAAAAAGGACTAATCTAATAGAAGGCCCCATTAGGGCTTACGAAAGTAAATTGATTCTCTTGTATTATCTATCTCATCAGTTAAGAGAGTTCGTCGGTGCCGAAATTGCAAATAAGGGTTCCATCACAAATTACGTCTAGTAATAATTATACCTTCTCTTAAATAGTGAATCCTTGTTACAGATTTGTAACTTTAATCGACCTTAATTTTTAATTAACGTTTTCACATTTCCGATTTGTTTCAATTTCCTACTATTTCGTATCCGACTGATCTGTCGGATCAATATGGTCTGAGCAGTAAATAAAGTCAAGTTTTATTGCAATACTAGTTAGAATTTATCGTTCATTCACTAATATTATTACACTTCATTTATGTTCAGCGATCGGCTTCACGTTAAGATAGCTTTAATATTAGATTTATTCTTACTGTTAGATGGAATATAATTCCGCGCAATTGAATGTCATGAGGATTTAAGTATTTTCATAAGTCGAAAAGCTAAGTTTTTCTTGTACATCTAAGTAGGTGAATGAAAAGAGAGTTGGTAGTACTACTAAAGGGATCTGTCTTTTGTGTTCCTATAAATTAAGCTAATTAATTTCCAGTTTTTTATTGATTGTGTAGTGTAAAAGACAAAAAGGGATGTGATAGTTGTTTTTGTCACTCATACTCGAACCTGGAGGAATCCTTTATAAAAGACAAGATCTATTCATATTATTTTACTTACCTGGATAAGTTACAATTGTTAAATGCCAGACTGGTCAAGGTTTCAATTTTGGAAAAATTAAAAGTTAGCGGGAATTAATACTAAAAACGTGTGTATTATATTTTTTAAATATCAAAATATGTTCCATATCTCTTAACCAACCAACCTTACCACATTTGACAAATTGATAACATGCGTGTTTTCCTTACAACGGAGTCTTGGAGACCTGGCTACCCCAGTTAACCCCCTACCTCTTAACATGCAATGTTGTAACTTGTGAATGTCCCCTCATCGGTTATTATTACGGCGGAAACACGCTCGGAAGCGCTGAAATTGGAAAAATGCAACTCAAGCCCGCGTTATCGATACGATATTCAACTCTTTCCGACCAACCGGTGAAAATAGAAAGTATGCTCCGCTTTCATTGAGAATGCCTGGTCTCTAGTAGATGAAGGTGCGTGTCTGTGTGCTAGGTGTTGTTGTTGGATGACATAGTTCAGCTGGAGCAGGTCACCGAACCAGGAAAAATGTCTTTTCGGCCTGTTCTTAAGAAGCTACCTCGAGGCCACATTAATGTTATTTATTCTTATGCTCATCGTTTTGATGTATTGCTGCCTTGAAATGATGCTTGGTCGTGAAATTGCATCATGGGGTCTAGTGGACGTATCAGGTGATCGGTTTTTGTGTTATTATGGTTAAATGAGGATGAGTCGTTACAGTTAGTTGATTGGTTGATTAGTCATGAAATTATAGGGTACTTATTTTAGCTGTTAATTTAATAATCGTTGCGTTTTTTTATTTAAGTCTGATAAAATTGTAGATGCATAGTTAATCGATTAGTGAATCAAAATCTATTGAAGCTGGAAAAACTTGGTTGAATTGAATCGCTCCAACGTTATTTAGAATCCTAGCCAGATTTAGTCGAGGTCAGATTTAATTGTTAAGGTATTTCCAAAATTTTATTGGTCATAAATTTACAAATTATTAATTTTGTTAATTACACTATTATGAGTGGATAATGAATTCAATATCATGATATTCTAAATAAATTTATTTATGGTCAAATTAATAGATAAACAAGTTGTGGATAAGTTATTTCAGGTGTGGAATTGCGTTTGAATGTAAATTTCTTGCTTAAAATCATTGATCCTATCGTATTCCGCATTCAAGGTTAAGGAAACAAACACCTCTAATTGCTGAGATGATGCTTGTAAAAAATCTCCTTAGTTATTTTATCTGTCATTCAAGCAGGGCCCATTCACGTCTGAAAACGAATTTAAGTTATTTATTTGTACATATTGTGGAAACCTGCGTGGCATGGAATTACTGTAAGGGAGAAGGTCGATGTATATTGTTGTTGCTCATTTGTTAGCTGGGAGGTATTCGAAATGTATCGTATTTGACAAATTCGGAAATTCGGAACAATGACTTGCAGCATCTCCCTCGAATTCGTGACTGGGTGACCTTTCTACCGTTTTTTTCAAGGCGAGTACGTCTCAGTACAGGTGTACAATTTCCTTTTACTTTCCAAGTCTCGTAGCCACAACGCATCGACAGGCTTTTCCTCATTTAGAAAATAATGGTTCAGCGGCATAGGAGGAAAAGTGGTCTACACAGCTGTTGGAAGCTATCAAGCTGCTACTATCATTTGAGGGAACTGCTGCAGCTAAAATTAAGCCACTGCGCTCTTTTGTAATCTACTTTCGTTTGGAAATGGGTTAGCATTTTGTGTACAGGAGAAATTGTATTGTCGCTCCCTTCGAGGTCAAGTTCAATTATTTCTGAAGGAACTGTGGATCCTTTGTCTCTCGCCGAGATTGAATCTTGTTTTCGGAAATGATGTGTCGAAAATGGGAGAGTGTTTGGGAGTTGTTATGCTTTCCCGACAAAGCCGGGCCTTTTGAGGATCCCAGCTTTTGATGGTGTAATTGAATGAAACCTCATTTTCTTTGAAGGTTGGTCTGGAATGTTCGATTGTATTCTAATACCGCGGTTAGAAAATTTTACCTTGAGTTTGACTTTGTTTCGGCCCTGTTTGGGAAAAGGGAGATTTATTTTGTTTGCTTATTGGGAAATTTATACATGTAGACTTGTATATAATTAAGAGAATATATAATATTAGATTGAGTTAATCGGATATTGGTACGTTTCTTTAGGTATTTATAAGAATTTTTTCACTTATTAAATCTATATATTCTTATAAAAACAGTTGTAATAGTCACTATATATATAGGTTACCAATAAAACAGGTTATTTCTAAAATAAGCGTTCCAGAAACAGTGTTTCATTAAATAATTTAAATAACTCTGATTGGCTTAAAACTTGTTTTCCTTCTCCAACTACCAATTACGGCCGTATTCACCACTTACCTAAACTAAGTTTAACCTGGAATCAAGACTTCTAATCTTCTAATTGAGGTGCTTGCAGCAACAAGGAGCTAACTCTAATGAAAAGCTGTTGGAGTTAGCTCATTGTTGCTGCAAAAACCTCAATTAGTAGTTGGAAAAGGGAAACTCGTTTTATGCCAATCAGAGTTGTCGAAAAAAAACTTTATTCCAGGTTAACCTTAGCTTAGTAGTGAATACGACCAACATGTTTGTTGAAAATTTTTAAAATATTCGGTTATTACTCCAATATTCAGACTTTTTGAATGTTTCTACTGAGTGAAGTTTTTGCTCCTTTCTTAGAATTTCTCAAATACATTAAAATTTATGCGAGCTGGATATAGTGTGGAGTAGATTATAACCATAAGAGAAATTAATTCTCACTTAAGGTTCATTAAGGTTCGTAAAGTATAAAAAAGTTGGATATTTAAATTGCCACCGGTGTCTTGGTTTAAAAACTGAAGGAATATCTTCAACCCACTGGTTATTTTGCGTGGTATTTTCACTCGGATGGTTCGCTCTTAAAGTTCCCTTCTCTCTTTCCCAAGAGTATGTGAATAAAATGATCTTTGTAATTATGTGCCTTTTAAAAAAGTAAAATTTTTGAGGGGGTTGTAAAAAATCATTATCCAGTTGATGCATCATGCCTAATAACGCAGACTCAGCGTCATCTGAAGGCCAACTAGTAGATTGTTCTTTCTACTTTGGTGCAATGCACTCTTTCTATCGCACTTGCATCTGCGAAACCTTGCACGGTTCTTCATGAACTGAATGAATATGCTCACCTTGGAGAAAGTTACCTAACACCTGAGGCTTTAAGATTGTGTATTACTGTCTATGAATATTAATGACACATTTCTTCAGCCTTTCTAGATCATTTTCAAAGCGACCGAATCCTTCTGTCATTAGTATGGTACTTTTTAAAAATTCATTTCCTGGGTTTATCACAGCAACTTCAAAGGATACCATGTTTACTTGCTCGACCAGATTCCTTGGGTAACAAACAACTCTTCTAGATGAAAGGAACACAAGCTGCCTGCTGTCGAGCCGGAATAGTTGCATTTATCCAATCTTGGGTAAACAGTTTGTCTTTGAACTATTGCTCCTTCGTCTTAAAGCTCTGACGTCTCGGTATAATGCAAGATACCGGTCTTTTGAAGCGTGACCTGTGGGTAGTCATGACTTCACCTGTGAAATACGTGACTTTATGTTGAAGCGTTAAAACCCGTCCCGGTGTGCATTGCCATCATGTGTTCTGAAAGGGGAATACTCTCTTTAGTATTGAATGGGTGTTCGGTTAATCAAGGCTTTGCTGACGGGGGAGAAACGTATTATTTGTGCCAATATTCACGAAATTTTAAAGTGAAGAATGGTAAAAACTTTTCAATCACATCTAATTTATCATAAATATAGAATGGGTGTGAATGACTTGTACTTTTTTCCTCGCCAATTCAATAGCAACAATACTTGTCTCTTAATTATAAGCGCAAGAATTATTTGTAGGTGCTTTTAACAGCTCAACAAAAACAATAATGTTGAGAAGAATCGATATATTTTTTAGTTTTGTTTAAAAAATAAACATATTTCCGTATATTTAAAATGCCGAGGCAAAACTAATATTTTCGCCATATCCATACTGGTGATAAAAGTAAAATCAGCTGCAAATTTTTAATCTTTTGTATGATTACTTGTGAAGTTTACAAATATTATAAAATTGTATAAATCATCAAAGGTAAAACTTTTATTTTCCCAAAAAGAATCGATAGAAAATCTTTTTTTTTTTAACGAATAAAGTTATCAAATTGTGATGCGTATAAATACTCAGTCCGATTAAAATTTGAATATTACTCCATGGTACAATTACAATATTATAAAGGTTACCACCATTCACTCATTTTATTAAATAAAACTACCTCCTCACTCATTTTTCTACCCTTTAAAATAAGTACCTATTCAAGACAGGATTTGTAAAAATGTAATTGTTTCAATGTCAACAATAAGCTTTCTATCTCTTAAATAACGAGTACAACTATAGCTCTCATTAATGTTTTAAAAAAGTTCTTCCCAATGCTTGGGGTGTTAAGCCAGGAGGAAACCCTCTGTAAATGAAAATTGACACTTGTGATGCGGTCGGAATAGATCCCCGTTACATCTATCGGATTCCTCTTCACTCATCTCCTGTGTTGTCTATTTAGGTTGAATCAATACTGCTTGAGAGCAAAAAGTTGATGTAACATTAGTTGAGGATCCCCAGATTCCCTCTCACGGAAACCAAGGAGAGTTATCTCATGTTAGCAGGCATTAGATTCTTATCCTTGTTGTTTCGTATTTCGCGTTAGGTAGAAAACGCTAATGTGGATCCCCAAATTCATGGCCGTAGGCTTTATTCGACCCAACAAAGACTTTAATCTCACTCTCTGTTCCTCATATTGCATTGCTTTTAGGATAATTTGTATATTTTCAGCTTTACATGTGATCCCTTATTGATTTATTTGTGTTTGGGAAAACTTTTTAGTTTCGGTTTAGGTTTTTAAGATTCATTTGGTTATATGGTGTAATATTTTTCTGTTTGGCTCTTATTGAACGCTCAATTTAACCATTAGAATAAAAATAATTATTTATCAGTCATGAAATCGTGATAAAAAAATAGAACTCAATTATTCGGTTAAAATTTTATGTATTTAGTTGACCCTCCGGTAAAAGGTTACGAATCTCTGCTGTATGTAATTTTATTCGGCCTGCAAATCATTTTCTGGTTTGAAACAAAAATAAATATTAACGTCTTTTATTCACCGTCTGAAATTAATCTGCCTTTAAAAATCAAAAGAATTAATACAGCTTTTCGTCTACAACGTTTTGTATTATCACTAAACTTTTTATCATTTTTTAAAAAGATCGCATTTTAACTGAATCTTAGTTGAAAGGTTTTTGTGGTTATAATTAATAAAATTCTCTTGTATGTTCAAACTTTTTTACACTACTTTTGGAGAAGACAAAATATAAATATTTAAACATTTTGATAAAAAAAAATCTAGCGTTTTACAATAGTAGTGAATAAGAACGTATTGAAAATTTTTCTTTAAAGAAAATGAGAATAAATATTATCTGTTTAACTTTTTTAAATCTTTAGTCTTATTTATAATATAATACTATTATAACAGTATAAGTACATATTATGTAATTACGTGGAATAGTTTCATTTCTAAGTAATTACATTTACGATTCACGTAGGTCTTCCTTTCAATGACAATGAAGTATAAAATTTGCCCAAAAAGTAAACATTTCCTCAATATGCTTGACGAAATCCATGAGAATTCCAGAAAGTTTTATATTTTCTGAGAATGATAAGTTTTTCAAAGAAATGAAATTGGTGTAGTACCGAAATACGTTGTTAATCAATGTTCGTATTTGTTGTATTAAAATGCAATTCAAAAGGGGAAAAATAGGATTGAATTCACCTGTAGTTTAGATTGCAATATTAAAGGTTATTAAAATGGTTGTACTTATTGGAAATCCGATATATTTCTAAATTTCAGTTTTTTTTACTTTTAAATAGTTTGCTCTTTGAAGTTTAATTAAAATAATAATAGTATTAATAAAAAACGCACTACTCGTAAGTTATATAATTTAGCACTTTTGTATTTGCACAATGCTCTTCATAAGCGTTATTATTGCTCAAATTTGTTTTCATAAGATTTTTATGTGTTTTCTTAATCGAGTTGAGTGACAAGTTTTTTTAAATGCATATCAAGCTTTTAGCATTATTTTCGTTTTCGACACCGGTTCTGTAATTATCGCTTGCATCATAGATTGTTATGAATGTTTTAAAATTTAAACCGTGAATAACTATAGCTCTTACGCAATGCAGGGTTAACTTTTACTCTGTCTGTATTTATGTTTAGAGAATTCTAGGATATATTTTCTCACCTAAAATACCCATTATCGATTGCAGTAGTGCAGTGCGAACGTGATGTGATAATTCATATTTTCCCATTGGAATACACGCGAATTTCAGCATTTCAAATTATCTGTAAAAGTGTTATCGAAAGTGTTATCAATCCTTGTAATTGCGTCGTTGATAAGAATATCAGTTTGTTGAGAAAACAGCGATTAACCGGTTTGTTTAAATTTTTGAGGATTCGTTTTGAAATGGATCTGTGTATTTCACAACGTTGCTAAGGAAAGGTAACAGTCATGATTGGTATGTTGCTAGGACTCCACGGCCTGTAGATCGAAAATTTGATTCCAAATGAATCTTATGATAACTGAATGAACACTTATTTAGTGTTATGAGGCTAGCTTATTGAGTTTGACTTCCGTGACGATTTTCTGTTTTGGTTCGCCATGAATTTCAAATTTGTTTGGAATGGTAATGTTAAGTTCAAGAACGCTTATTATCTTTTTTAAATTGGACTATGACATTTCTTTATTCCTTTTTTATTTAGTCAGGATATGTTTTATCGATCCAAATGTGCAGAACTTTTGTATGTCCGGTGGAAGTTTAAACTGAAATTTAAAAGTAACGCGAAATAAGGCTGGGCAATCTTGGGCAATGACTTCATTCATACTTTTCTGTCCGGCCATTAGAAATAATAATAAAAAAAAAACTTAGTAAATTTGGAAACTACATCAATTGAATCGTCAGATTTCATGTAATAAAGACAATTGAAAGTGCGTCCTGGCTGGTATTTGAATTAACTCCGCCTCAAAGAACCGGTATCTTTCTAACACTTTTTTTTAACCAACTTGCGTTACTCGGATTCCAACTCTTTATGAAGGAAGTTAATTTGATAACAAAAGGAAACTAAAAACAAAGATTAAAATAGTACAATCTGCTATACAGGTGCGCAAACAATGCAGTGAATGTGCGTAAGAGCGATTACCCCGTTCACAATCCGTAACGCCTTGGACTCAAGAAGAGGGAAGTCTGTTCACAGTTCACTTTGATTCTAGTTGGGTGCATCCAAACCAGGGGTCCCCCTAACTGCGGGCAAGGGTTGAATTAGGCCCTCCAAGGACTATCATCGGGTCCTCGAACTTGAAAGCTCTTTATTAAAAATTATCCTTTAATAGGAAGTTGAACTGTACACTTGAACTTGCAAGAGTGACATTGTATTTGAATCGTCAGGTGGAATGAGTCCAAAAACAAAGTTTGAGAAAATCGAAAATGTATTGTATAACTACCAAGTTTTTACTGGAAATTCAGGACCCTATTTAGAACAAAGAACAATCATCGAAAAAATATAAGTCAATTGAAGAATATTTTACAGTTGAAAAACTTTGATAGACGACTATATTATTATTTATTATGTAAAAACGCGTATTTCATTGATACTCAACAAATTTAAGGAGTTTGGATTAGATTAAAAGTATATTTTTAGTAGAGAAAATGTTAACCATTAAGTTAATAATAATTCTAAAAAATAAGTAAGATTTAACAATATTATAATTTTTAACAGTATAAACTAAGTCATTTGATAAATTATCAATGGTTTTAAAATGCTTAAAATATCCTTTTATTCCTTACATTTATATGGCCGGTGGGTATTTTCATACCCTTATCTGGCTCACCAATATAAAAAATGGATACCCTTGTCTCTTATCCAGAAGTTTTTGATAACAGTACAAGGATACTCAAAAGCTGATTCAGCTGACATTCGTTCTAATTGCACCCCTTCCTTTCATTCTAATCACTTTTTCAAGAAAAAGTAGTTTCGGCAGGTTTAGTTGTTTCAGAGAGGGATCTGGTTTGCGGTGGAGAAAAACCAGATTATTTCGTATCCTCTAAGGCTTATTATCCCAGCTTTTGTTCTCTTTAGTTTCCTGGAATATTCGGAATAAAAAAACTGAAATGTAATGCTTCGTAAGTGTTTGAAAGAATTGGAGGGTTTTCACCGATGCTCTTAAATGCTTTTATATGCTTTGTAATTCTTTTTCGCCGCTGCTTGGATTATTTTCTGCATGCAGGTCATCCTTTCAGATGTTTAGTCGCTGTTGGGTTTACCTTTTCGGTAGCGTTCGAGAAGTTTGAGCTTTTATTGTAATGGTAGAATAAATTCATTCTGAACAGACGTTTTCTTAGTAGAAAAACTTTATCGAAACGTCTTAACACTTTATAAATATACTTTCGAAATTCGCAAACTATGTTCAGGTGAGAGTGGGGATGAATGGGATAACTGCATTTTTTATATCTTAAATTCATTTTAAATATTTGATTTTTTACCAAGGCGATAGTAGTACCTAGCCTAATCAACAAACTGTGTTCATTAACATTAGATTCCATGCTTGCATAAATTGGACTACTAAATGTATTTTTTCATACCAAAGGTAGCTTTTTTTACTTCTATAAGGGTAATATATCTCCATTAATCCGCACTCTCCCCTACATAGTTTGCGAATTTCCAAAGAAGTATACTTATTTATAAAGTGTTGGGATTTCTATAAAGTTAAGTTTTTAGAAAAATTTATTCATTACTTATTTGTATTAAGATTTAGGAAAATCTATAATTTATTAAGTATAAGAAAATTATAGTTTTTTCTAAATCTTCCTTATCTAATTGAAAGTGTTAAAGACAGAATAATCTTAATACCAAATAAATTGTTTGCTTACTAAACATTTAATTTCTTATCAATGCAAATGTTTTTCTGTTTAGAATGGGAAAAATTCTATGTTACCTTAATACTTTTTTTGTCAGCATTAAATTATTTTATCTTGATGTAATGATAAACCCGTAATACACACAAAAATCAACGTGTTCTTAAAAATTAGTAATAATTAGTTTTTATCTCTAAAACTGCATGTCGTCCATGCCTTTGGCAGTCGTATAAATCTAGTGGTTTTCTAAGCAAGTTAAGCAACTTATTTTCAAAAATGGGAAAATAATTCTGTTCCAATATCTTGGAAATTCCCTAGTGGTATCTGCAACGTTACGCAGGAATATTGTTTTACATAGTTCGAGCTTTCATTGTCTTTGCCTCTTTAGAAATGGCTCAGAATCGTGCTAACAATTGAACAGTAGCGAGATTTTTTACAGGAATTTGCATTATCTATTTCATTGTTTCTTATATTTGTGCGTTTGAGAGTAGGGTACGTTTTCAATTGCTTCGATGAAGTTATAATCCGGTTATTACCAACAATAATGTTTTTCTTAGTGGAATTAAAAAATCGTCAATAAGGCTTTCGTTTACACTGTGATTAAAATTGACGAAATAACGTTTTATTAACACTGTTATAAAAGTTTTCTTCAAAGTAAGGATTAGTTTTTCAGTTTTTGTTAGTAAAGCCTCAATGATGGATTAAAATGAATCACTGTTTCATTAAATAAGAATTTAAACTTCTTAAAATATAATTAAATATTCCTCAGTTGTAAAATTAGCTAACTAGGACGAAAAAGAGATTTAAGAAAGTAGGTGCTTAGGTATTGATGTGACTTGTTACAAGGTTAAAAAATTGCTGTAGAAGGAAATGTGTGCCAAGGGCCCCTTCAATGTTAACTAGATAGAACGAACGATTCTCCTTATGAATGTTATAAGGTTCATCGACATCTATTCATTTATAAATAAATGTATATAGTATGCACCTCTCTATTAACTTCGAATATTTTTTTTTTAATTTTAAGGCGAGTGTCTGGCAATATTATTCATGAAACTGTCTTTGCCGCTTGTCATTTTGTTATCAGTTTAACTCTTTACTTTAATTGTGGCGTCTTGTAAATATTTTTCGTGTTGTTAATGTTGCTCTTCTTTTACAGTGTCGATGTTCTTAGAGAACGAGAGCAGGAGCGTCGGGCTCGTATGCAACTGCTGGATGACATTCGTGAGCCATCTCCTCAGCCTATCTTTGGGGAACCAGTTAAGGTAATTTCATTTTCTTGTGTGTTAGGGTAATATGTAATAAATGGGCGTCAACGGTTGTACTCATAATTGAACTAGCTTCTGATTATGTCATCTCTTCAAAAAGTCTATACTTTAGTTAGGAGAATGAAATTAAATGAAATTAAAGTTCGGGCGTATTTGTCTCCTTTATAAATATGCAAAGAAATTATACTTCTCATAAACTGGAAATTTTAAAAGAACTCAATTTAAAAGGAACAAAATCTTGTATGATGAATTTTATCCATTCCATCATGTAAATTGTGATATGTATCAAGATCTTGCTGCGACTCAGTTTAAAATTATGATTTAATATATTGTTAATATTAAAAAGTATGACATATTTTGATATAACTTATAAAGAATAAGTATATTTTGAATACAGTAATTTTAACGACTTGCCAACCCGGGAAATTTTTAAAAATTTATATTCAACTTTTGCTTCTCCCTCGTATAATTTTATTTTTATCTTATTATATGTATTCACTATATTAAAGTCTCAAATTGCTGCTAATTGTGTGAGAGATTACTTTTAATTATGCCCCAGTTTCCAGCGATTCAGGTATTCTTTCGGAAATTAATGAGAAAATTCGTCTCATTTTCTATTCTTTCTCCCATTCTCTCCCATTCATATTCTCGTTTACTTCCTTTAGTTAGTTCCCCTATATATCTCTCATTCTACGCTCTCTCTCATTAGTAATAAGGTGTAAAGAAAAATGACATCCATAAAAACACTAATTTACTTAAAGGAAACCTATAAAAAACGCTACAGAAATTTTTTTCCCAAACTAAACCATTACTAATTTCTGTTAGAAGTGATACCTTACGAATACTGATGAGTTTTGGCAAGATGAGTTTCGCAAGTAAGTGTCCGCTATCTGTTGACACTTAGTTTGACCATGGCTCGTGTTTGTTGAATTTATCGTTGACCAACGGGAATCGATCGCAATCATGTCAAAGAGCTGTCTGAAAATGTCTGAAGAGCAAGATAAAGGCAATCAAAATTATCTTTTAATTGCCATTAATTAGGTAGCCTCTTTACTTTCGTCGACCCCCTTTGAGAAAACTATAAAGCTATCTTCACTTGGGCGCGGGAAATGGTTTGTAATCCTTATTTTGAGCCATTTCTTCTGTCCCTTGGCGATATTGAATCAGGTCACGTAGACTTTCAGGTACAAATTACGTGATTTGATTTTAGGTTTTAGTCAGCCAAACGTGTACAAAATATCCTGCCGAGGATGGGTTTTTGTTAGTCCATGCTGACTGCAAGAACTGAAGGGTTTTGAGATATATGACGGGTCGGTAGTTTTCTTTTGCTAGTCTGCCCAGTTCGCTTTTTGAATTTTTATTTGATTCTGTCTGGGCATGGATTTTAAAATCTTATTCAAAGTCATTTTTCTTCTAATGAAAAATAACCTAAAAAGGAATAGGTATTTTATTTTTAGTACTTCGTGTCTTGAAATGTGATTTCAGATATTAATAATATTAATGCAATTTCATAAGAATTTAAATACTGCGCAATAGGCTTATGATACAAAAATGTTTTTCGCAAACTATTCGCATTTTTCGTACAAAATTTCCCACATTGAGTAATTAAAAATATTAAGTATTTAGACAAGATTTTAAAATATTCTATTATTATTAATAAGCTGGTAAGAGTGAAAATGATGTAAAGTAAAAATAATAAATAAAAATTTGAGTCCAGAATGGATTTTGATTATTTTATTGTAGAGTGGTAGTTTCCTATGTGAACAGTACACTAATTGGTCTTTAAGAGTAGTCCCGAAAATACCTACTTAATTTGAAGCAAAAGCGTAGTTATAAAAAAAACTTAAATTACTTATAACTGAAATAATTACTTCAGATTGAAAAGTTTTAAGCCATTTTTATCATAGCCTTCTTTATTATATGATTTACTGGTACATTCTCCCTCCACTCATAATGATTTACTATTTTTATTTTTCAGTTTATAATCATTATTTTTTTTTGTAGTTAGTTGACTTTAAAGTACTTAGGTTATTTTTTTCATAAAACAATTTAGTATAAGAAGGGTTAAATTCTAAACAATCTTCATATCTTCGAATAAATATGACATGTTTCCGCTCTTAAATGACTTGGAATGTCACAGTTAATCATCATTGTTATGTTAATGTTTTGGTGGAAGTAGTCGATGACTTAATACGTAAATATAGAGGATAGTTTTCTATATCCACTCTCTTATGTCTAACATGGTCAGGAAATTAAGATGTTTAGTTAACATTTTTATTATGTTTACTGTTTTTGTTCCATTGGGAACAATAAAACCCAATGTTTAGACACAATTCATTATAGTTCACCTAATTGTTCTGGTCTTTAGTAAATGTTGCACTATTCGTTTCAGGTGGATTTGGAAGATGAAACATCCCGTCGTATTAAAAATACTCTGGGAGACTTCACTCAGGTGCTCATAAACGATCCCAAAAACCTGATTGGTATATCGAGATCAACTGGTTCCGGGCATCAGAATGGCCACCATTCCAATGGGTATTCTTCTTCCGGACATCCAGTCAACGGATATTCCATGTCTGGCCATCAATCAGGTGGGCACATGGGATACATGAACTCCGGCTACTCGTCAAGCGGCCATTCAAACACTGGACATTCGTCCATGAATGCACCCTCCACTGGTTCCAATGCACCCTTTGTTAAGCCAAACAACCTACTGTTATATCACAAAAAGCCACACTATGCAGCTAACGGATCATGTGCAATCAAACAGTCGGTTAACTTTGTCTCTCCTAATAATAAACCAATGGACAAAAGAGGGAATTACAATAGATCTGCCCCGAAGTCGGGGTACGCCAGTAACTACAACAAGCCTGAATCCCCTGCTGCTCCTAAGTTATATCATCCGTCTTCAGAAAGTCAGCAATCCAGCAATCAGTCATATGAATTCCGGAGAGATTCCAACTACATCGAAAAGTCTCATGATAAGTTAGACCAGAGATCCATTGGGAATTCTAGTAGTAACCTGAACTCGAAAGGGGAAAGTAATAGCTCAGTCCAGAATGCCGTCAACATGTATGCTAATAACGTCTCCACAACCGCACCAATTTGGAATTGCGGGCCAGATACACCCGCAATTCAGCTGCGACCCTTCCGCCTCCCTTCGAATGCAACTCCGTCGAACACTGCTAAAAACATGGACTATGAACAGAACGCGAATCCGCCGTACAATACTACCCCTGCGAAAGCGGAAAGTGATAAAGTGACTAGTACGCCGCCCAAGCGGAATCAATTCCGGCCAAACAGCATCACAATTCAGCCAGAAAAGGTAAGCCCCCTCTTTTCTTTTATGATTATGAATGGTATCAACATAGTATGTGTTTTTCCATGGGTGGATTTAGGAGGTAGACATCGGGGTAGCTCTAGAAACATAATTTAACATTAAATAATTCAATACCTTACACAGTTGGGGCCCCATACCTCTCCCTAGAACAGCCCATGTCCTTGTCATCTCTGATTAAATTTAGATTAAATCTGATTAACTTTAAATAACAACTAGAGGTCAATGATAATAGCCCAATGCTCTCCAATCTTTGTAATGACAATTATTTAAATTTCATAAATTTCATTCAGTTCTCTACTACTATAAAGATCTATCTGTATTTAAATTTTTCGGAGTTTGTTGAAATTTCATAATTTCCTTCGTGGTATACTATTTTCTCTGACCGCTAGTGTAATGGTGTATGCAAAATAAAGAAAACAGGTGACGATTAGCAGAGGCAGGCGTGTCAAACACATAGCCACATGCATGCAGTCCAATATCTTGTCCCATCTATACGGGCAATTTTCTCTATAGCATTTTATTTAATTCAAAGTGGATCTTTATTAAAAAAAATTCTTAAAAGGTCAAAGAAGTTTATAGGGAATATTTTTTCAATAAATTATTTATGAGAAAATTAGGCATCAATCTTAAAGGAATAAGGGACACAGGCAGTTAGAAACAGTGTCATACTAATGTTGATTCCATAATCAATCGTTCAAATTAATAAAAAGGAATAATTTTCTCCTAGTAGAAGTCCAACTCTTTGCTACTGAAATTCTCGTTTAAGAACTAATGATCTTTAATGTCCTAAATCTATTTGTGGGTCCCAAATGAATTAGTTTTTGAATATACCCAGAGCTGAAAGGGCATCCCTGGACCTTGACATAATTTTAGAATAATAAACTCCCCATGAATAAACAGAACACAAAAAATAGGGCGTATTTGCAACAGTTTGGTTATTGAGAATGATTGTCATAAAAGGGCAATTCTATAAAATTTTATCGGAGTAATAAGTATTGTATTATTTATCGTAACTAACAAGAAATGGCAACTTTTGTAAATGAACTTTATTGTTTTACTTAAATTTTAAGGAATATAAACTGAAGTGAGAGGGGAAATTCAATACAATTATTAGACACCCTCCCCCCATCAATCAAAATCCTGGATTCGCTACTGCCTCCATTGCAGTCTTCCATCCATCCAAAACCATGGTCAATATGAAGGCCATTAATCTGAGCTCCTCCCATCACAGGCTATCACAAGAGGGATTGATAAATTGATCTTTTATATTTGGTTTTGGGGGGATTCCTTATGAGTTATACTCCTGACAGGATTCATGAAGCTGAGATAGCGCGAATACGGTTGCATATCGATTAGGTAAACTGGCTTGGTACTCAAATGTATCTTATGGGTTTGCAGTCAACTGACCATCGAGCCATATAATCATCTGAGTGAGTGTTTTTCGTGGGCTTATAACGTTCATTCAATTCTGTTCATCAATATACCGTGCCGTGTTGTGGAGTATTTTCTCGTGTTACGCTGCATGTATCGTGGGCTTTTTATCTAGCATGATTACAAACTAAACACAATCATTCGTAAGATTCATGTCAAAATATGGTAACAAATACTTTCTTGCGTGACCCAACTGTACTGGGGACGGTTTTTTTTATGCATTAACTTTTTAAATCTAGGAAGTTGTTAGCATTATGCTGATGGGTCCTTCGGATGTTATTCAGTAAATTAACGTAAAGAGGGTGAAATGAAATCGGTCCAATATTGTATATTTGGTTGCATAATTGTGAGAATTATAAAAGTTGAGGCTTTAAATGACGTTGAAATTCAAACATTAAATCTCTAAACACAGTTACCTTTTTAATCGTAAGGAAAATGGATGAGAGAACATTTAAGATATTTAATTATATTTGTCTAAAATCTTCAGTTTAGAATTATCTTAATATATTTCCTTTGGTTTAAAATTGTGTATAAATTACTTTCTAATCGACGACTTCATTTTCATATTAATATATTTTTATACACTTAAAACTCAATTCAAAATTGTTGTTAAAATTGAAATGCAACGCAAAATATTATGAAAAAAAAATATATTTCCTTTTTTAGATATTTAACTATAGATGGAATATCCACAGCAACTAATTCAAACTAAACATCAATAGCTAACTGCGACTATTTAAAATTAAAAGATTTGACTTTAGAAAAATTCCGTTCTAAATTATCAAAAGATTTGATTCTATTTGAAAACAAAGGAATAAAAAAAAATCTTCCTTCCCATTGAAATCAATCGTTTCTTCCCACGGCGGATACCCTTGAATACCATATTTGCAGCTAAACCATCGGCCGAGGAGCAGACTTAACTATCTCCACCTGAGGAATGCCGGCTTCGTTATAGTTTGTGAATCCGAAGCAGAGTGCGTGAGGAGGCGCTATGACCCACTTCGATTCTGTTTTCCTTGTCTTTTGTTTTCTCTTCCTTTGAAGAAAACCTCATATTAGGTCATTTCCTATATTGCAACATTGTTCCAGGGTGAGGGGAGACTATCCGATGGAGTGCAGTCGGCGCACGTAATTTTAAACTGAATTGACTTGCATGGGTGAATTTAGGGGGGCAGGGGGCATCGCTCACCTCATTTTGTTAGGGTATAGCTATTCTATTTTAATTGAGGCGAATATAATATCTAGACCCTTCAGGGCCCCAGGTCCTCTTTTCCCAAAATCTGACCATTGTATTGTCATTTGTTTCCTTTCGTTATTTTCTGGTGTACTTTTCCAAGTAAAACTGATATAAAAAGCTTTTGAGAATGAAAGAACAATTTCTATGTTTTATGTTAAAAGGGACTCTTAAAATATATTCAAATTCAGTGCTTTGTCAGACAAATTTAAAATATACTGCTTAAAATTACGGTTCAGTGTTCGTTCACCAAAAATTAGTATAACTTGGCTGCATCCAGCATTTTTGTTCGATGTTCCTCTAATATATTTTGAATTGAACCAAGGCCTTTGAGCTGCTATAAGTTGGAGCTTAGCCTCACACTGTAAAAATATCCTGGCTCTTTCCTGGGAAAAACTGGGTAGCTGGGTTACCCATTTTTCCAAGTAACGTTCCTGGAAAATAACAGGAACTTCACGGTAAAATTAATCGGAGATATCAGTATATCAGTATTTTATTGTAACGTTCCTGATATTTTCCAGGAACATTACTTAGATAAAATGGGCAACATTGCCCACTTTTTCCAAGGTTTAGTATCCGAATTTATCTTGAGATATTGTAGATACTATATCACTATAAATTCTATTAAACACAACCCAAATTAGAATTCTTCTCACTCGGAAAAACTAGTATCTTTGGTGTTCCCAAAGGAAGTAAAATTGTGTTATGTTGATCCACAAGGGCGTAGCCAGGGGTTCTTGATATAACAGTTGCCCTCCTCCATTTTGCCCATGTTCAATGATTAGGTTTGAACTATCTAATCTTATGTTTTTAAATATCTCAGACTATTCTTATGTAAATCTCTAAAAATTGAATTCAGTTATTTTTCCTTTTATAATAATGTTGCACAAGCATCGATCCAGACATTAATAAAACAAGAATATTTTCCACCACAAAGCATACAAATCCCGTTTACGCTCATTGATAGATCCTTTTTGTATTTTAAATAAGTTGATAAGAGTTGTAACATGAGCCCTCTAAAAATCTATCAAAAATCTGTTCCCTGAAACACTTTTTTTATGTAGTTATACTCCGCACACCTCAAAGATTGGTTGAGTGATTATTCTTAGCTCTTTGGAAAGTGTTTCCCGTGGAGGAGATTTAATTTACATATCGTTTGTCACTGAGCGATGAGTAAGAGATTTTCAGAAATTTATAAGTAAAAGAAGTTGTCTTAATGGATGTTTTCAACGACTTGTTTCGAGGCAAAATCTCTTCGCTTTCTCGTTTCTCGGAAACAGAATTCAATGGACCATTTCACTCAGTAAAGTAAGGCTGGTGTGCGACAGAAATGGACTTTTTTACGAATTCTGCTATTCTTTTGAGCGAAGAAACTACTTTCCCAGAAACAACTTCCTTTAGTATATTGTACTGCACTCAATAACACATTTGCTTTTCATTTGAGCATTTTACTCGGGTAATTGATGGATAAAGCGCTCGGAATATAAAACTTCCTCCTACTTATTACACGCGCTTGGACTATTTCGATGTTAAAAAAATTGTATTGGGTATAACATATAAAGCTTTATTACTTTTTAATCTAGTAACTTTAAATTAATGCATGTAACTGCGTCAGTACTCTTTATTATTTGTAAAAATTACTCAATATTTACTAAAGTCCAGACTGTAAATAAAAGGTTCAAATTTCATTATATTTTATTCTTTCCCTTCTCATGCGTGTTTATAGTTCTGTTTAATACATTGATAGATAATGTAGTTTTGGCGTCGATAAGTTTTTATAATGCATTAAGATGTGAAATTAAATGACATATAATAATTATTTTAACTCAATTTGATTAAATATAAATTAGCATAATTTTATAATTTCTTTTATAATGAATATTTTGCTAGCCTGTACCATAATTTGGGTAACGTATTAATATCGCTCAACACAAATGGGCAATGTATGGTAAAGATTAAATTTCGCAAATTCAGACACTTTATTTTTATACCTAAATTCTAAAAATTCGTATAATTTGGTGGAATATATTTTTAAATTTAAAATAAAAATCATTGCTTGCAAAATAGTGTAAATGTGTATATCATGGAGGGTTTTTTTTGTTAAATTTTCAAATCCATTGATTTTTCTACACCCGTGTGATAAGGAGTTTTCTTTTATAAAACGCAAAAGCAGAACCCCTAGAAAATGTCACCGACACTACCTCAAGTGAAGTGTAATGGCTATGAAAAATGTTCTTAAGAGTCTCGGTTGTGTTTATTTCGTTTTTGCCCCATGGCAGTTTTCTTCAGACATCCGTCGCTTGCCCGAGCGGAGTAACAGCTGTTTAGGGGAGCTGTTAAGGGGCGTAATTGTGGGAGTCACGAGGAATAAACGGCAGGTAGGGCAGTTCGTCCTCAAGTATCCAGCAAGAGAAACCAGCTGGGAGAAGTTCGGTGTTGTATTAGCTGTGGTTTTCGCGTTTGCAGTTCAGGTAACGGCACCATGCTGACTGCAAAAAAGTAACACTTTAAAGAAGGAACATTAGATTTTGGGCTTGTTATTTGCGTGATGGTCTGTTCTGTAGTCTTTAGTTAGGTTTTTCTTTCTTCATTCATGACTGCTACGTGTAGCACATTCCTTAACCTGGGATGAGTGGTTTTGCAAAAGATATAGTAGCTTAAGAGGCAACTTGTTGTAAAATTAAAATTAACCTCTGAGCTCTATTAAATTAGCTCTAAGAAACCAGAGACATTTCCCCATCCTATTATACCAAAGCTAATAAATACTTAACCTAGTTAATAGAATATTTAATTATCAGAAATAAGTCAGTAAGTTATAATGAATCTCTCATTAAGCTCCGACAAGCAAAAATATAGAGTTGAACTCAATAAACCTCTTGCGTCTCGTTTCTAAACTGGAAGATAAATCTTTAGATTTGGTCTAAAAATGTTAAAGGAGATGACATAAACAAGAAAACAAACAGCTTAACATCCGATTGACGCTTAATTGTGAAATTTATTTAGTCTCAGACCGCCTCCGTGTAGTACTTCGCTGTGACTCCATGTCAGATTGCCTCATAATTCTAATTTAGTTGCTATGAAACTAAGCTAAACAGTGGTAGCGACTTATTCGACCTTCTTTGTAGGATAGTAGAGGAAGGAGGAGGGAGTAAATAAATATGAATGGGAGGTTTTGACTTCTCGGAGAGTTAAGTGTAGCTTCTTTTTAAAACCATAGTTTGACGGCCCAAGTTCAGAGTTGCTGATGCTTGACGATATTGTATCTTTTGTCGTTACTTAACACGTTGACTGACACAATATAAAAGAAAATTTGTCCGTGTGGCCACATTTGTTTATTTTTTATTTACATTCAAAGTTATTTTAACGGATGAAAATTTTTGGAAATTTTGAACAACAATTTTTTCTTATGACTTTTAGGGGTAGTTGTTTGTTACTACACAGTTCCAAAACATACAAAAAGTTACCTTTTGAAGAAAAATCCAGGCCAGGTTTAATTTTTTTCTCTGAGGCCATACTATATGCCTTAATTAGAATAAAATGATATTTGTAAAGTATAGACAACTCATAAAACAAATGCGAAAGAAATTCGAAGGGAGTAATATTTAACTCATGAAACCTCTTGGACACAAAAGGTGTGAGTTAAATGCAACTCACATGGCAGTCAACGTGTTAAGCCGATTTCTGGCAACCCTAATCTTGTTCATTTGTTCTAATCGGCCTTTTATATACTACTTAAAATACTCTTCTAACATGACGCATCATCATCGAATTCTGTTTTATAGGGATTACCGATTTGTAATAATTTAAATCATAGTCGGAAACAAAATATCTTAATAACAGGATATTGAGCCAGGTACGGGTATCGGGATACATCTCAAAATTTAAATAATGACATTAATTTTGATTTTTTGGCAGTAGAAAATTATTTCAAAAGATCATTATCTCAAAAATTGTTGTATTTGGAGATATTCATGGCTCCTTCCACAGCGGATTGTGCGCCCTTCTCCAAAATGATTAGGAAACTGAAGTAGATTACTTTGGCAAGTGATCTTCGGATTAAGTCTACTCTATATTTATATGTCGATAATACCCGTATTTATCTTTTAAGTCTTTCGGATTTGTAGCGTGAGGGGGGAATATGGATGGGAGGTGATAATCTCTCTCCCTCCATCTCTGGCCATGAAAGTGACGCAAAAACAAACATTAGGGGATGAATAACTGCTTTCATTGGGAAAGCTCTTCACATCCGTTTATTTCAGCATTTGGGGGCAATGGAAGGAAAATTTCCATAGGTTTGACAAAGGCCGGAAACTTTGCCATTCTTCTCTGGAGTTTGCTTTGGGTTATATGTGAACGACGGGAATTGCGACCTTTCCTTTTGCTC
Organism: Tetragnatha montana; assembly: GCA_963680715.1. Taxonomy (NCBI): domain Eukaryota; kingdom Metazoa; phylum Arthropoda; class Arachnida; order Araneae; family Tetragnathidae; genus Tetragnatha; species Tetragnatha montana. Next base: position 31,872,575 of record OY796679.1, read on the forward strand.
ATTAAAATTCAGTAGAAATTCTACTGCAGGGGATCATAAACTGTTTGGTGATGGGTGCTAAAACAATCCCCCCCCCCCTCAAAAAAAAGCACAGATTTGTGTTTAATGAAATCTAGTCTTGTACGAAACAACGGTTGTTTTTACTTTTATGAAGTTAAGGTAGTTTGCAAAGCATTAATTAAGATGGTAAAGGTTTTTCTTGTATTGGGTCCAAGTTAAGAGTCCTCAAGATCTTTGACAAAATAAAAGAGTAGTCAAGGAACATTTTTATAAATTTACAACAGAAGTAGTCTTCAACTTTTCGATCAGTGCCAAACTAAATAAGAGTAAAAAACCCTACATGGCAGGTTGGAAAAAATTGAGAACAAAAAATTAAATTTTTATTTACCAAATGAAAATATCCCTTTAAAGATCAAATTTAACATTAAATTATATCGTCTTTTTTCCGGAAAGGTAATTTTACACAGAAAATTAGATGTAAGAAAAATAATTTAAATTTATATTAATATAGGGTGAGGTGGGGTAAAATGGATATGCGGGTTTAAAACAGTTTAAACCGCTATATCCACTTTACCCCATCCCACCCTAATAATGTTATGATTGAGGAATATACTGGGTGTTTCAATTTGAGCGTCCCATAGGATAACTTTTTACGTATTTCCCCCTAGACACATACTTCCAATAGCAAATTTTCATTTTAAGAAGTGAAAAATTAGATGCTACTAGTTTCAACCCTATGGGGGTCTACAGAAAATGCAGAAAATAAATTTTATGTATACGGCCGCTATAGTTTAAAATTTCTAATTAGCAACATTTTCTTTATCTCTATCTTCAAAACTGAGATAAAAATTTAAAATTGGTGACTTACACCACTTTATAAACGTCTTTTTTGAGTGCAAAATAAGGTTCATCCACAAATTTAAGTTGAATCTGTTTTTATGCGGTGATAGGAATAACTTCATTCATTTATGACAACCCCTTAAAAATTTAAATGCGCATATTTTTTATTTTAAATGTATTGAGATAATTTTTTTTGCTTCGTCCAGGAAATAATAAAGAAAATTTTGCAAATTGGAAATTTTAAACTACGGAGGCCGTATAAAAATTTATTTTCTGCATTTTCTTAAGTAGACCTCCATGGAGTTGAAATTAGTCCCCTCTATTTTTCACCTCTTGTTATTGGAAGTATGTATCTAGGGGAAATATATTAAAAGTTAAGGTATTCTTGGAGTATGCGATCCACCTGTTTTGTTAGCTGGATTTAGGGTAAATGGTGACACTGGGGGCAACTGATGTGTTTCGAATCAAATATTCTTAATTATGAAGGCCAAACACACGTTGATTAAAAAAAAACATCAGTTGCGGTGTCGTGTCGCTATCTGCCCTAAATCCAGCTAACTAAACTGGTAGATCGCATACTGCAAGAATACCAAAGTTAGCCTACGGGAAACTCAGATTGAAACACCCTTTATATAGGTAGAAAAATATGCTTGCACTTGCACAACCAAAACGCTTCATAAATTTATTTAATTTATATTTAATGCTGAATATATAAAAAGTAGTTGGTGATAAAAAAATCCTCAAAATAATATAAAATATATTTTTTATAATTTATATCATAAAATGAAATAATATATATCGTATCTATGATCCGTATTTTTTTCAGAGCTTTAGAAATATGGTCCTTGGGCCATAAAACCCTAACTAATCAATCAACCAACCAACCAATCAATCAAGAGGTTTAGGTAGAGCACCGCTCTATATTTAGGGGGTCTTTTCTTTTCTCTTTTTGTCAACAGTTTTTGATGAATCAATGGGGAAATTTGCCCTCTCATGAAGCTTTCAGAGATTGCTACTCGCAGTGCAATAATAGCTCGAGCACGACCTTGTAACTCTAGTTTGTACTCATAGCATTAATGGAAATTTGTTTTGATTTTATTTCTTATAGCTACAATGGTTCTTTGTAACCCATATTTATGTCATCAGAACATAGAGTTTTGAATAAATAACTTAAGATTTTTTTAAGTGTAACTGGTATAGATAAGAACAAAGAATCTATTTTAAGCTTTTTTATTCTCTTTATGCTGGTTCCCCCTTAATTTAAGATGTTATAATTACAAATTCCGTCCAGTTTTTAATTTCTCTTTAAATTTTATCTCTAGTCAAGTAACATTTTAGTAAGACTATATTAAAACAGTTCTTTGTCATTTTATTTTTATGATTTGGTTATTACAAATTTGACCAGACTTATTAAAAATAGATGAAATAGTCATAACTTATGCTCGGATTGTATGTTTAAATGATTTAGGGAAATCAAAAAGGAAGTGAGTTAGTATTAATGAAGTTTTCTTTCCTTCATCCTTAGAGGGAATTCCTCTCTTAAGTGGTACACGGAAAATATTCATTCCTCATAATTTACAATCTCCCACTTTTAGCTACTTGTATTAATGGATCAAATATACCCTAGGAAAATTTTTTCTTAGTTTTATATGCCATTTTCCAATTCTAAAATTGTTAAATACTTATCAAATTAAAAAAGCTTTTCAAATAGTGTATTGAAAAGTGACTATTGTAATTATAAAAATATTATTATCTTTGATTTGATTATTGTACCAATAATGGTAACTCACAGTAAACTTGGTTTTTGGCGACTGTTTAGATGCAAAAAACCCCCCTCTGCTATCCAAGATAATTTATACAAAAGAATACATCTACTAATGATATAGTAACACATAAAAGAACTTCAATAGTGTTTATAAAACTTTCCTCACGCAATATAAAATCAAGCATATTGTTTGCATTAGAATAAATCTTTTCTGAGGATATGGTATAAAAGTGTAACAGAAAACGTGACATCCATTCAAAATCGAATAAAAAAAGACCTATCTATATTTAGACTTCAAATGAAATCTTGGCCCTGCTCAGATGATCTGAAACGCTTTTCTGGACGCTTGCCTGTTCCCCAATGATTAATGACATCCATACGTCTCCATTGGTGCTTTTTAAAAAGCAGCTAAAATCAATAACAGGCTGTGAATCAAAATTTCGGACATAATGCATCTTTATTAGAATAAATTTGTTGAGTCGAGAGGACTAATTGGAAATGGCGCTCTGCGCATGCGCATTCGCGTTGCCCGCCACCATTAAGCAAGTCCTTACTAAATATTAATCGCTGTAATTTCCTCTAGAGCTTGTATAGGACTCCTGGTTCCAGCCATTACTTGTCCTTGTTTGCCGTGCCTAATGACAGTGAATTAAAAATAAGATTTACGGCTACTCGATCGTTGAGCAGCTTTACTGTTTTATGTTCTAGAATAGGAGTAGACAAACTGTGGACCGTGGACCTCTGAAGATCAACATTTATCTTGTTCAAATTTCTCGAAAAATAGAACCAAGAAACAATGTTTTTATTTAGAAAATCATTTCGTTCCCTCCTTAGGATTTCTGTTATCGTTTGAGAAATCATGAGTTTGACTCCTTGCCATTAAGTGTCTAATTATACCGTCACAACTGTGAGAGTCCCTTATTTTTAGTCTCTAAATTTTAATGGTTTTAAGGTAAAAAGTTTAAGTATTAAATAACCTTTTGTATTTCAAATATTAGGTTTTCTTTTAGACCTTATACAAAAGCATGTGGAAATTCTCCGCAGGTATTTTTCTTGCAACTTTGAAGTCCCTTAAGTTAGGTTTAGAACGCAAGGAAAGTCTATATATGTACTACGACCTTCTCTTATTCGCTCGTATGTATTTATGTAGTTAGATAAGTTTCCTCAATTATAGTGCTTGAAAATCTTCTTTCTACTTTTGGGAATCATATAAAGAGATACAGTCAATAATAACCATGCTTGTGATCAATGATCAGTTGATTGAACTTATGTCTGATCGCGTTTATTTAATTAATGCTAATTATTAAATAAGTGTGGGAACATGATGAAAAATTATCTCTTTCTAATTCCTTTGATACCCATTTTTAATACCTTATAATAAGTTTGCATGATATGGAAATATCTTGTGTTATCAACATAATTTGTTAGAAAACGATTAAAGCCATTTAACTTGTTAACTAACTGGGTTGCTTAGATAAAGTTATGTTGTATAAGGAATAAATGTCTGCATAGTTTCTAAATCTAGTTTTAAATTCCTCATTCAAAGGAAGTGGCGCGCTACATGAGCAAATGAATAAATAATTCTTTTCAACTTTAGCAATATTTGGGTACTCCATACTTTAAGGTACCCCATAATTATAGAACAGTGTGGTGGTTCATATATTACCGGGATACCATTTTTTTTTTCAAATTCTTAATACCCTTTGCCCCATCATTAGAACTTTTCTTATCGATGAATTCGTACAAATAAGAACTTTCCTTCCTTGAAAATTAATCATAGCAGTGTTATTGTGGGAGTTGTGGAAAAAATTCAACCATAAGAACTCCTTTTTTAAATTCACTGTTCCAGTGAATTGGGATGATAAAAACAACTCATTTGAAATATGCTAATTTGATTCGATTGTGATGAGGGTTCTTTTTATCGAACCCAGGACAAGGCTATAATTTACTTTAGTCTCTATCTTTTTATATTTATTTTGGAATTTATTTGCAACTGTTTTATTTTGTTTGTTTTATTGGTTGCTTGTTTTTATGCATTGATATTTAGTGGGAATTTTTCTTTGTCTTTGCAGAAAGAGGCCCCTTTAGCTGTAGAAACCATCCTGAAGGTAAGTTCATAGATCTATATCATTCGGTCTGGTTCTATCGCCGTTTTGTTTATTTTATTCTAGCTCCTATTTTAAAATGATTTATTCGATTCGGTTTCTACAAACGATTGTTTTGATAGCTAAGGGTTTGTTTTTTTGAAAGTAAATGGTGGATTGTGGAACTCGTTTGGATAATATACGTTGATAGTTAATTGGGGCACAGCTAAGTCTAGTTTCGATACTGAAATGGGAAAACAATTGGGTGTTGGTTGTGAGTATCCCTTAAAAACCAGTATTTCTTTTAGGGTTTGGTCGTTGTACTTTCTTTTGCGTTTAGCTGGGGCAAAAAAACTAGTTATTGCACCATCTTTCAACTTTTGTCGTCCTTTCTTTCATTTGCCTCATTTTTTTGCTCTTTTCCCTCACCTCCTTTTTCTCATCTTTCTATCTACCCAACCGCGTTCTGTACCCTCAATGCTTTTATTTTCTAGATTGGTGTTAGGATTGTAAGTTAATCATTTTATATACTTTTTAATTATTTTTTTCAAGGATGTTTTTCTATTAAATTCGGAAATTGGTGGAAACCAGCCACTTTGAGGATTAGTTTTTGTGAATTGATGATTTTAAACTCTCTCTCTGTCAGGGTATGTAATCGTCAGACAATAAGTCATTGGGTATTGACCAAGGAAATTATTTTGGTTTTATTTTAAAGCAGTCCCTCTTCTGAGGGCTGGATCCAAAGGGGATTAAAGGGTTGGACCCCTCGGTAACTTAATGTTTATTTTTGTATTTTTCCTAGAATAAATTCAATGGCGTTGAAAGGTAGGATAAATATTACCTCTTGCATGGGTGTTTTTTTAATACATAAGGATGTTTGTTTAATTCTAGCCTGTTAAATTTCACTTTCCAATGAACTTCGACCACAGGTTTGATATCATTGGCGCAGGTCCAACCCTTATTACGATAGAGGTTATAAACTACCCAACCGTAGTCCTTCTCTTGACGTAATTATCAACAATGGTAAATTTTTCCTACCAATTTTCCCCATTGCGGAAAACATGGGCGACTTTTTCTGCTTTTGGCCGAGCCGCGCTGAGGCGGAACCAGCCAAGGACCCTGGCCTCCTGCGAAAGTGACAACCAAAAGCAGCTGGAGCCAAACTGCGTTTCTTTTTCACCTCTATGCCAATGACTTGTCTGATTTGCGACCCATTGGCTGCCAGCCGCGTCCCGATTTTGCGAACGGACTGCAATCAGAGCACATCGCTCCTCCGTTCTCGTCAAGATCGCACTTTCCGATCGCCTTAAATAAGAAAATCGTACCGTTACTGGTTTCCTTCTCGGGCCCATACCTCGGTTTAAAAATAAAACCGCTTATCTACGCCGCTATCCTGTTATCCAAATCGTTAGCTAGTGCCAGTACAAGTATTGAATTCTTTAGTTGTAAACTATCACTTTCATCCTGATCGGTTAATAAGTTTAGTTCATTTCATTTAAAAAACTGATTAATTTTTTTACTAGAAAAAATATATCAAGGTCTTTTTTTTTTATTCAGCTATGATGTGTTCTACAGAACCACACATCAAATAACGTTATTTTTATAGAGGTCTGTTTAGAAGGCAGAAGACATTTGGGTCCGGTATAAAAGACTCTTAACAAAACATTTTATCTGAAAGAAAGGACCCTGCACATACAATTTTAGTTTGATAATAGTACTACCCAATGTTTTTCCCTCTAAATATCGATACGTACTTTTCTATTACAATTTTTATTACATTTTTTATTAGTATTTTAAATACAAGATATACAAGAGAAACATACGATTCGCCAAGGGGAAAAAACAGGTCCCGCACAGGTGAAAGAAAAATTACAAATCTGCCATGTTATTCCTTATAAATTTTACAAAATCACTAAAACAGGACCTTTTCCACAAAAACAGGTTTTTGGCCAAATAATCCAATTTAATGCCATTATTAAATTCACAATCTAGTAAATAATTTCCTCAACTTCACAAAACAGGACCATTCACAAAGTCTAAACATCCTTGAAAATAACTCATAATTTAAGTCCATGGACCGTTGTTTAGAATATTCGTAAGCAACTTAAGAAAGCTTTTTTCGATTGAATAAATACACAGCTAAACTTTAAAATCGCATAAAAAACCCTAGAGCCTTGTTTATCGGCCTTTCTCTAACGCTTTCCACATCCCTTGTCCTTGAACCACAAACCTTGAGATGCGGCTAAAAAATTCTATTTATTTTGCTCTCTATTAACCAATTCCATAACACTCTGACGTATACATCTCACTCTGAAACTCTGGAAAACACGTTTCCCGACTGGCCGCATCGCCCAAAATCTAAGTTTAAAGTCCAAGGCAAAGTTTTGGAAGGTTTAAGTTTGAAATGAGCAAGATTATCTGTCGTGCTTTCATCAAGAGAGATGTTTTATTTTATTTAATTCTTTACGATGCACAATACAGCGTTGTGATTTATGGTACTAGAACACATGCATGCGTTTACTTTCTCAGAACAGAAAAACAAACTTTTAAAATGGAGTTTTATTTTTATTAAGCCTTGCATTAATTCATTGCTTTGCCATGTTAGTTAATTTGCTTTTGTTTAATCCAGGCCATGCATTAAATATTATTTCAACTGTTCATTCTAAAATAATAGTACCTTGCAAAGATTTCGTGCCATCAAATTCACTCTTCAAAATAATCCTCATCGGTTGTAGACATTTATTTTTCCTGTTCGAAAATCTAATTTTTTTTTCATGTCCATCACAAATGCATTTGAAAACTTCGGAACTTTATACGAGATAAAAGGTAGGAAAACTATTCCAAAGTGTATTTAGAAACATGTACGTTTGAATTTTTGTTTTGGACGAGCTCTCCTTTCTTGAAAATCGAACTGTCTGGTTTCCGCCGTAAACGAAATATAGTACCACTTGAAGTTGTGTTAGTATATGAAAGTGAGACGGTCTTGTTCAAACAAATGTCTAGACTGAATGCTTTCCGCCAGAAATGATTAATGGAACGGGAAATAAAAATTTTGAAGCACCAGTTTTCAAATGCGTCTTTTGAAATACCTAGAGATATTTTAGAGTGTGTTTGATTGTTTGAGTATTGTAATTGACAAACATAATGAAGAACAACTTTTAATGCATCTGCTCTTATGAAACAGGTTCAAATATTTAAGGGTAAATAATTTTTGAATCTCATGGGTTGAGACGATATCCTTTAAATATTTAATGGAGGAACCCATTGAAAAAAATGTCGTATTTGATTTTATAGTTGACAGTTTACTATCGTCTCTTTCATTTCGCTTACATTAGGCAAATTTAGAAAAGTTAAAACTATTGATGTTTTCCTTATATAATACCTTTCCAGCGCTCCATGTTCAAATCATTGGCTAAATGAGTCCTCGCAAATAAATTCTAGAAATTTAAGCGTGGAAATTCTAGAAATTTATAAGCATGGAAATTGTTCAACCCATTTTTAGACTAGACAAACCCTCTCGTAGTATTTATTGCACTTAAGTACTAGTTATCATTTTAATGTTAGGAGTGAAATTAAATACATAGTAAGGTTATGAAGAGAATAAGTGCATATACTATCTTAGATATCTGAGGTAAAAAACCTGAACGGTGGAATTTTTCTTTCATAATCCTTTTTTACTTTTTAGATAACAGAAGAGTTATTAAAACAATAAAATACGTACGCCCAAAAGTTTTGTAGCATTTATTTTCTTAAAAATTAGTTTTAACTGGGTGAAAACAGTAAATTCTGAAAGTATAAACTAAATTTTGTTTAGTTTGTAGCAAAAATTGAAGGAAAACCAAAAACAAAATTTCATTCAAAATAAACTCTTCTTTAATAAGTATATTATTTACGATTTTATTTCAATTTTTTTCATTTGGCTCTAAGTCTGCGTATTTCTGGTTGGCCGCAAAATGGCCTTGTTTGGGTTCTTGCGCCATCAAACTTCAGTAAACCAAACAACCTTCATTCAAAAGTTAAGGTCGAAATGGTTTAAAAGATTCTGCGTTTTATACAGAATTGTTCCTCATCATTAAGCACATTACTATGAGATATTCAAAAAGTGATATTGGAGATTGGACATGTGATCAAATTTACTCAAATACAAATTTAAAGAGGGTACACTGGCAATCCTTTGACAATAGTTCCATATTCTTTTGGAACGATGACAAAAACGTCTATGTTAGAGGCATTTAGCAGAACATTTCTTGTCTTTGGAAAGGAATTAATTGTCTCTGTGTTCAAAGAATAAATGTTGCATATAGTAGCTAAAAGTGAATTTAAAAACTTAATCTGTTTTGAGGTACCTTTAAACTGGAGTGTTAAGAGTAATTTCTTTTAAGGGTTCAGAATTATTGAAAAGTTTGTCGATGAATTTAAGAAGCTTTATCTTCCTATAGTAACGATTATTATAGTCCCTTTTGTTTCCGTTACGTTTGAAGAGAAGCTTGGAGATGTATTATCATGGGTGGATTTAGGAGGAAGACCTTAAGGGAGACAAGCTAGATATTTAGCTACATCCCCTAATTTCTCTGGAAAAATAGTATTTACTATTTAAAAGGAATATTTGAAAAGGGTGTTTTTCCCCATGACGCAATATCTCTCCTTGAACACTAGACTACCATTCTAATCTGTCTGTCCTAGAAAAATTTAATTCCCCCTCTAAATGTAAACAAAACCTCAACCCCGAAAAAATCCCCCTGTTATAAAAAACCCTATTCCGAATCCCCAAGCTCTCGCAAAAAGCTCCAACTGCTAGGCAATTTAATCCTACCACCCCTCCCCACAGTGGGCTAATTGCTGGGGGGGCTCTGCTGATTGAATAGCATTGTCGTGGCCATCCATCAGGGTCTGGGCAACAAGTCTAGACTGCCGACCGACGCTACAGCACCGGCGGCCGACTGTTACCAAGCGACCGACGCTCCTGGTCAAATGCACATCGCTGGCAGAGGAGGCGAGCAATGACCGGATTAACTCTTTCGCTTATCGATCGCCTTTTTTCGGAGCTCCTCTCCAAGAAATCTTTATCGATCTTTCTTCCTTCAAACACTTAATTTCGCTTTTTTCTGAGACTAGGTTGGGCACTTGGCTCTATAGATAGGTGGTCACTTTCTCAAAGAAAGTCGTGTTGTGGTTTTGGATGTGGGCGACACGCGGTGCGGAAGTGTTTGACAATATGGGTTGGATGTGAGACTGCTCCAGCTGGTGAATGTTTATGCTTGGGTCGTTCACTTGCCTAGTATGGATGGACTCGTATCCTTATTTTCTTGGGCGCATTTTCGGGATTCTCCCCAACCTTTTCAGGATAAAGCATTGAATTTAATAGTGAATATGTTTTCAGTAGCATGAAAGAGGGCAGTGTGCATTTCAAGCTTTCATACGCCCTGGGCTTCCTCTGAAATACACCATGCCATTTACTCATTAGCCCATGAGCATATGTCTTGCCTTTCCGCGCTTAGCAAATAATCTGTTAACTAAGTGACCTTTACTAAAGTGGTGTGACCCTGTTCAGGTTTCATAGAGCTGTATAGAATATTTTTAAAGAGGAAATGATCAAAGAATTGAAGCTAAAAAATTCTGTTAGTTAACTAAAGTTATTTACTGTCCCATTTTCGATATATTAAAGTACTCAATAACTAATTAGGTATTTAAATACTGATTCTAAAAAATTACCAAATTCCTATTTCCTTTTGTTGGAGTTTGGAAAATAGGACATGTTCCTATGTTTTCCTAAACTAGTTCTCAGTTAAAACAAAAACTGGAACCTGAAGGAGAAATGTTTATGACAACACAGGTTTTGATAAGATAAGATGCTAGAGTTTTATCACGGAAAAGCACACGGTAATCCTCTCTCCTTTCTATTTTACGAAATGGATCACATACTGGGCTAAAGGATTGTCTACACCTTAACCTTAAAACACATTTCTCTTGTATTTTCCGAAACTAAAAGTTTCATAAATAAAGTTGACGCTTGTTTTTACGAACTCTAAGAAACCCGCACAAGCATGCAATCCTTTTCCTCTTATGCTTCTCGGAATTTTTTACTCTTTGAAATTTCGTAATTCCTTAATATTTGTCTTGCTATAAGATTTTATCGGCTACTTTTTAAACGTTGTCTTTACCTTAATGATTTAACACGCGCGTTTCTTCATTTGCGGTATAGATGAAATTTCTTAATTACACTTCCCCAACATCCTTCTCGAATAACGAGACTCGCACCGCTTGAGTTGTATAGATTATAATCAGCTATTCGGGAACAATCTTCTCATTTGATTTATGAAATTACTCTCGAGGAAAATTTGTATTTACGCACTACCTTACTCCAGATAAACTCTGAACATAAATTTGTTAAGAGATATTTCAAAACTAAAGTTCGTTAAGAGGTATTTAAGTGATCAGTATATCGATTAGATTCTGTACGAGGCAAGTTTGTAAAGGAGCGACGTCAAATAAAATCGTTCAATTTGCAACCCTTGTTTGCGAAACACCAAAAAATACGAGGAAACGACTTTTATACAGGCTGTTGGTATCTTGCTCCCGTCGATTTCATAATGAATCATTTAATGATACCTTGAGTGCTTTCATCTCTATCTTTTCTCTTTCATCCCCCATCGCTCAAGATTTTATGTCGCTTCTGTCATCGTTCCCGTGGTCTAAAAAGCACATTAACACAATAGACATTTTCCGATACAAAGCCCCATCCACTTTATGCATCCACGTGAAATGCTTAATCGGCAGGAGGTCCTTTTTCTAAACAGGGACTCTACAGTACAGCCCAAGAAACCCTACTGCATAAAAATTGCATTGAGGACATGACCGCTCCGTGGGGACTGAAAACCATTACCGTATCTTAGGTTACGCTGCCAAGCTTCTGTAGGACGCTGCTGAAAAAACATAAATGGGGTGCTTTACTGTACCCCCCGTGTGGGCTTCACGCTCGGCTCTTTTTATGCCGAGAGCGGGGTATAAAAATAAATGACGCAATTTCTTGGAGGAGGTAGACTCCCTTTCCCCCCTCCAATGAGAACTCGTTTTTCCTTTCGGTTCGCTAGCTCCTCTACTCCCGTTTTTTTCCCTTACCTTTGCGATTGTTTGTTTTTGTCTGCATGATAGTTGTGGTTGTTGGTGATTGTGGTTCACACGTCTATTGACTTTCTATAAAATTGATTTAATTGCAAATGAGGGTTATGTTTTGACGACTTTTTTTCCTACCAGTAACATTTTTACGTCTATATTCTTCTCATGTGTTTGTATTAGTATAAATAATTTTTTTTTATGAAAGATTTTTTTGTTTTTCCAAATTTATTTTTGATGTAGAAACTTTTCTGTGTTGAACTGTCTTTTCCTAAAGAACTTTCGTCAAAATTTTCAAAATAATAAAAGTATAGATGAAATAAAATATAATAAAAACGTAAAATATTTAACATTGAAAATTGTTGGTTTTAAAAAGTATTACCTAAAAAGTGACCTGTTATTTTACCCCCAGAAAAAAATCTTGTCAAACTACTATTTTTAATAATAATAATAGCTTTAATAGCACAAAAAATTAGGAAAACAGCATGTACATCATTAAGGAGACTGCGTATAATTAATGTAACAACTGAAAAAAAACTACATAAAAAGCTAATTTTATATGAGGTTAGGTAAACTACCGTATCACAACAAGTTAAATTCCTGTTTCCCCCATGTTTTAGTAATTTACATAAGGCCGAGAAATATTATTTAATGCTAACCCTCTTCTGTAGAAACTCCTCGGGATTTCTAGTCAAACCTTAGACCTACTGTTTTCAAAACCCCTGTACTGTATGCTGATGCTCTAGTAACCGCAACTGTCACGACAACGTCTAAATTTTTAGTTAAGCCGGCGATAACTTCCAAAAACGTTTAAATATAACCTACCGAAACAATATTGTACTGTTTTCTTTTTACACTCGTGGCAGCCTTGATTTGAGGCCTGTCCAAAAATAGTTGGGCGAAACAAATATGCGGTTTTGAAATATTGTTGCTGTTTAAAGTTTTAGCAGAGTCGGGGACTTTTCTAAAGCGGCGTTGATGTTGTTAACAAAATAAAGCGTGTTTCTTTCTCGGCGTAAATTGAAAGGATACCGGCATAAATAACAAACTGGCGTGCTTGTTGTTAAGAAAAGAGAAATAGGGTTTTTTAAGTGTAACTTACGAGATATAAATGGCATTATAATTCACTTGAGTTTTCTATTTCTAATATAAGTTGCTTTGACGACTATCATTTTATTATATAAATACAAAACTAGATAGAAACTGAAAGTTTCTTTTTCCGGCTTAGGAATGAGATTGGGGTGGAAAACAATGGTTTAAATCAGTCTGTTTTCGAAATTGAATATCTCTTGCATAAAAGGTTATCAAATAGCTTTAATATTATTTCTTTTATTCTTGAATAATTTCTTTTTTATCAGGTAATACTTCATACCAAAAGTTAAAAAAGGTACCATCAATAGGGATAATTTTGTATTTATAACTTTGGAATATTCCTAACTCTAGGTTAAAATGTGTTCAAATGTTTTCTGCTGGCGTAATATTTAATTATAAAAATGGTCTTGTTTGTTTAAAAAACGCTACTAAATATCTCTATTTTCAAACAGAATTTTTAAAAAGATATTTATACATATAATACATTTGTTACCCAGCTTTACATTTATACTTTTGTCTCTACTCCATCAATTAATTTGTTAAACATTAATGTCCTACGTGTATTTCCTCTATGATTTTTAGAGCGTTCAGTAGTACGAGGCTCATTATATATCTAATCACAATTGAAAGCTTGAGTGCTTGTTTTGTGTTCCGATGGCTGAATTCCCTATTGCTTTTTTCCACAACTTTCTGCATTTCCATTTTTTACGCTCGAGATTAGCTAGATGTTGATTCATGTATTGGTTTCAGAAAAAACACTCTCGCTTAGTAAAGTATTTGAAATGGGATAATTGAAAACGGCGTTCTTTAAACGTGTTTTTTTACCTTACGCTTGAAATTGGTTTTTGGGGTTTTATGGGCTCTTAAAAAAGACTTCTATTAACGAAGCAATGCATGGAAAATTAACTGAACGAAGGTTTCAATTAATACCATTATTATTGGTTCTGTCTTGTGTTACTTAGGTGATAAGGCTCAATGTAACTATTAAATGTGTATCATAACATACTTTTTGACTGATTAGACAAGCAATTTGTATTTAAAACAGACTCTTAAAAATCAGCAGTGTAAGATTTCTTTTGAATATGAAGAGTTAGGCATTTATATGCTTTTTACCGGTGATAGTTATTAGAACTCTATTGTATCAAATTATTGGTTAAACTTAGAGAAAACACTAGTTTTAAAATTAAACTTTCTTTATTTAACTTTTTTACTATAACTTTGTATTTTGTAAATTCGAATACTTTATCAAGGGAAAACTGTTATAATTTTTTTTCCAAAAGAAATTTTTTTAATGCAACTTCATTTTATTCGTTTTATATAATGTGTTTATCTTTTTATAAGAAATAAGCAATATAAGAAAAATATGAGTTCTTTAATTTAAATGGATATTTTAATACACTAATTAACTTTAAACATAAATCCTTTTTTCCCTCCCATTATTAACTATTTTCAGTGGTGTGACTAGAAAAACATTTCATAGAGTGGTACTAAACATTTTTGTAGGGTAATAGGGATAAGTTATGTTCTGTTCTGTGTATTTTTTTTACTTACCTCAATGATTTTTAACTCCCCCAATTTTAATAACTAACCCCAATTCCCTCTTTTGACTAAGCCTTTAGTGATTTACTCATCTTTCTTGTTTTAGTCGTATTACTCCGGAATTTTAACCATGATTTGCATTAATCCTCAAATTACAAAAACTACACGGTTTTCACCAAAATCCTTAAACTATCAAAACAAATTCACTCTTTATCTTTATTACAAGATCAAAACTATGTTCTTTGCACCAAAGTTTTTTAACAACTAAAACTAGAACCAAAATCCTCCAAATCTAGAAAAGTTACTAATTGATGAGATCAGGGACACGGGGGATGGCGTACCCAACAATTTTTTAACGCCTAAATTTGCTTCTCCAAAATCCTAATCCTCAAACAAAAAGCACCAAAATTTTTATCCTCAAACAACAAAGCTGCGTATTCAAGTAGTCCAGTGTAGTGCACGCCGCGGCGGTATTGGGCTCGCCAAACGAGGGTGGGCGAGGCGAGCCCCCATTCGGCGGGCAATTAGTGCAAAGGTGAGCACCGGAAGAGGGGTGCACAGGTAAAAAGGGGCCTGGCCCCCGCCAGCTGGGCTCAAGGCTGTCTCTGCCGGCCAGGGCTTGCCGAGAAGCGGTGGACAGCTATGCGGAATTTTCGGGAAAATCTGACCGTCTCCAGACATTTCCGCCCTAAGCGGTCTGGGAGGAAATGGCTGAAGAGGGGAGGAACCCCGCGCCGCAGTTTGTGCAAAGGAAAGAGGTGTATAACCTAGTGGGGGATGTTCTATAGTCAATTTCGACTGAAGTTATTTTTCTTCATGAAGCCAGGAATAGTACAATGGGTTTGTGCAATTTTAAAGAAAGGAATGGTGAAGTAATTTTTAGAAATTTTAGATTCCGAAGGAGCAAAAGGTTATATTAATTTAATTGCTGGGATATAGAATATTTACATTAAACTTTTAGAATATTTGTTCTTGGGCTCAGCGGGATTAGGGGTTCATCCCCATTCACCCGAAATTTTTATATAAATTTTTAAATTGTTTTTTTTTCCCTGGAAAATGTTTTGTTCTACAAGGAGCGGTACTCTTTGGGTGTTCCCGAAAGGGTCTCAAAATGAGTCAAAACACTACTTTAAAGGATTCCAAAATTTTTCTGGGGGAGAGCCCCAACCCCCTTCAAAATTTTAAACTTTATCATGTATTGTTTTTACATGAATATTTTCGGCTTACATTAGTGGTTCGTTTTGGGTGTATTGTAATTAAAGAGTCTCAAAATGAATTAAAACAACTTTTAGGAGCAAATCGCCTTAAAATTTTCTGGAATGTGAACCCCAACCCCCTTGGAATTTCCCCAGACCCCCCCAATTTTAAAATGGATTACGTTTACAAAATTTCGAAATTAGTACTCCAAAATTAAAAGTAATTGTTAGAAACAAAAGTCTAGTGACGACCCTGCTTGCACTAATTGTTGACGTGAATTTAATGCGGTTCTAGAACTATAATCACTCACGAGAACTAATTGAATAGTTGGATGAAAATTCCGATGTTATCCCTAAATATTTAAGATTTTCAATACTGCAATCGTAAACATTATTTTCATGTAAACAATATTCAAAAGGGACTTGTATGTTAATTTTAATTTAAGAAAATACAAAAAGGTCTTTTTTGAAATCTAAGATATCCCCAAGTGTTGAAAATATGCGACTATATCTACACATCTTGCGACCCAGAAAATGAGCTTATAAAAACCAAAAGTTTATTTTCTTTCTTAAGATGGTTGATGAACATCGATGAAACATCAAGTGCACAGTAGCTCGAGTGAACAAATTTATTAGATGATGAATAATGACGCTGACAGCAACTCGCGTATGATTATCTCGAGTTTCTTGCTTGTTATGGTACCTGTTGACAGTTTATTTACTTTTCGCAATAGGGGATTGTTTGGGATTATATTCAAGTAGCTCAAATCAGTTACGCATATTCATCTGTTTAATTGTTTTTATGACTAGATATCCTGAAATTGACCTATTACACCACAACATTCTCAGATATTGCATCACTTCACGAATTCAAAATTGTTCGTGCTGTTTTTATGATGCTTTTTGAATTTTTACACTTTTTATTTTCAACGTTTTTTGTGGTAAGATTATAGTCTGTGTCAATAAAATAGGCGGTTTGACGTCATTCTTTACCATGGCAACGCAGAAGAAATGCATTGAGAAAAAAGTCACGGTCAACCGCCGATTCTATTTACACAGACTATAGTGAGGTGAAACGGATCGACTAGTCCGGATTGTTTTTTTAATCAAAGACTGGAAATCTTTTTTGAAATTGATAGTGGTTTTCGGTACTTTTATCTACTAAATTTTAAGGTATGAAAAACATTTGGGTATCCGAAAAAAATTAAATTTTAATCAAGCCCTATGCTAAAGACAAAATTATTTCAATGAACTCTCCATGGTCACATACCTATGGGTGAAACGGACTCTTGACTTTTGAAGCACCATGTATGCATTTATCTATTGTAAAACGTAAAACTCTAGAAAATAATTCAGAATATAGTTCCGGAACCGTGTATTTTTTTTTATTTAGTTGAAAATTAAATACAGCATGCACCATGACAGGAGCCATACAACATGCATACACATCTGATTACAAAATATCCGCAATACTTTATAAAATTGCTTTTGTTGCGGGTTACTTTATTCATAACCTTGCACATTAATTAAAAGTCCATGCTAAAAGAAAAAAAAAACTTTGTTTAGCATAGTACAATACAAGGTGCGGTGCATCGATAATGTTTTTTAAGAGAAGTCACTTTCTTTCAAAGCATTTTTCTGGTTTAGACGTATTTTCAACAATAGTTTTCTCCCTATCTCTATATCATAATTGAAAACGTTTCTTTCGGAAAATATAGTCGTTTGGATGAAATTCGTGGAATGAAAAGAAACATTGCGTGATATCCTGTTTAGTCTCCAACTCGGAAAATTGAGAACCATTTGAAAAAAAAAATAGCCTGTCAACCACAGACATATCTCATTCTAAGCTGTTTATTCCATCTTTTGATCAATAAAATCAAGGTACAATTACATTCATTCTCTTTTATCTAGTTCTAACACTTTTTAAACCTTAATAATAAAACTTTCTTAAAGTATACTTACTGTTTCTCATAAACGTTTCCTTCAAACATTTTATTTGTTGTAAGAAATGGGATTTGTATTTTTTAAGATTTATTTATGTTGATTAGTGACATATCCTCTAACTCTGATATAAATATAGTCTAGTGTTGACTCATAATAGCCTTTGTTACTAATCCAATTCTATTTTAAGCCCACTAATAATATGTGAGTAACCAATCACTGTTGTCCAAAGACAAATTTGCTCATCTCGTGTAAATATTAACTGGCTATCGTAACGCCAGGAATTTCAGTAATCACACAGGAAGTCAGCAGGTCAAAAGTTTAAGAAGAGTTGGAATGTCGTAAAATAATATGCTATGGGAGTCATTAATCTTGATGTTTACCAAACAAAAAACTCATCTGAATTTTTTTCGCCACTTGTATTACATTTATACTGCAAGCAATGATCAATGAATATGCCCCAGGGATACAAATGCCTTGTCTCGAGTATAATCGCTTCGAGATCATCTAACTTCATTGATATCTTTCGATTCCATTACTCTTCTATCATTTAGTCTGGATGTTTTCTTGCAGTTACACGGCTTAAATGAAAATGAGTCGCCTGCTATTTTGGGTAACGGAATAATGAACTGATAACGATTTAATGAATGGGAGATGTAGTTCTATTAATAGATTACTGGTTGTGCTTTGTAAATAAATTGCATATTTATGGCATTCGATCTTAAAACTGGCAAGAATGAATCTTTTTTTACTATCCCTTTATTATATCGTATTTTTTATTTTGTAAATAATTTGAGTATATATAGTTTGAATGTTATGTTTTTATTTTGGAATTTTTTAAACGTATTTAGCTTTGCTTTTAAATTAAATTGCTTTTTAGATGCATTAAACGTCAAACAAAAGGGGCTTTTGAACCTATAGACAGATTAACCTGCCAGTGCTTTTGGATTGAAACGGTTTAGTACTTCCTCCAATCTCATTTGGCGCAATATGACCTAACTTGATTCTTATGCCATAAAACCCCAACCAAACCAAACCAGTCTCTTCAAAGCTACTTGTACATAAAAACGTTATTCGTAGCTCTTATAACTAGTTATTCTGAATGAGATCCATAATTAACTACCGTTTTTTTACGACTCTCGTAAATTTCTTTTAGTTTTCCCCCCATATGACACTAACTAATCTAATCAAACATCATTGTTGGTTTTGAATGGAAAGAAACGATGACTCGAAACAAAATAACGACTGCACCCACCCAAGTTCATCATTCCCAAGTTGATTCCACTTTCCGAACGCGGAAACTAACCATCACTGTTTACGAGCCGAACTGAAAAAGCCATTTGCACGTTCGCTTCGTCTCATTCCTGCGTCGCTTCCGATTATGAGCATGGTTCGGGGTTGCGAACTAGAATGCATGCAGCCGGACGCTTAGTATTCTCGGTATTCTTCAGCTGCAGGTGACAGTGACTCCATGAAATAGCTTTTCTAATTTTTTGCTCATTTGGATTCAGTGGCCGTGCTTCACAACAATGCACTTGCATCTTGCTCGGGCTTTGAAGAAAACCTTTGCTTGCGTCATGAGGGAAGGCCGAAATCAAAGGCATGTTCCTGCCAGGAGGGCGAGGCGTGACTCATAAATTGATGCGTTTAGTCTGTGGGGGATGTTTGTTGGCAGGTTTTACTATGCACGACTAGTGGAGAAAGTTTCCCTGAAATGAATGAGGCGTTGCTCCACATGCGATATTGGGTTCTTTTTGCCGGGTTGTGTGTCGTTCGTTAGGCTTTTAATTATCCTAACTTGGCGTCGTGTGGTGAGGAAATGTTGCAACAAGGTGTCCTTTTAAGTGATGTACGAGTCTTTCCTGGGATACAAAAGGAGCTGTTTTTCTTGTACGAAAAGGGATATTTTAACATTTAAGTACCCATGCTGTTTTTGACTGATAATCGGGCTTTCCAAAAACAATTATGCTACTATTGTATGGCTAATCTTACTTATTTATCCTTATTGATAAACAATTCCAAAATTTAAAAAAAGTGTCCTAAACAAAAATATATTTATCCTGGAATTAAAATATGTGCATTACAATCTTAAATGCACCCAAATTCTATCAGAATATTTGCAGCACAATTTTTAAACTTAGCATTTAATATTAGAA
Source organism: Tetragnatha montana (assembly GCA_963680715.1). Lineage (NCBI taxonomy): Eukaryota > Metazoa > Arthropoda > Arachnida > Araneae > Tetragnathidae > Tetragnatha > Tetragnatha montana. The sequence goes on from OY796679.1 coordinate 31,892,301, forward strand.
AAAAGTTGGTTTGAGACGCAACAAGATTAGTCGTCTATTATTTTGAATTAAATAATATTTTAATTTTAATTTTTGAAAAATTCAATAAGTTCTCTTATATTCTTAAAAAACTTCTGTGCTGTAAATCTTAGGAAGGGAGGAAAAACAATCCCACGTGTGCAAAACATGTCATAAAATTGATTTCTAAAATATAATCTTCAATATTTTTAAAACTGTTCTATTCCCCCTCAAAAATTTCCTGATAGAAAATGAGCTTTAATACCATAACATTCAATATAACTAATTCTTGTTATCAGCGTAGCTTTGGAGTATTTTTTAAGCTATTTTACTTATTTAAAACTGATTAATCTTGCCAGTCCCTCAAATTTGATAAAAAGTGAAGAAACATGACGAAACCACCGATGATTACAACTTCCTCGAATGTTGTACCAATCCAACTCGTTACATCTAAATAATAATTTCCAACCCAAACACTTCCCCGTCAAGTGTCAAACTGATGAAAACCCCCATTAGTTACTTGGAGCAATTTTGCAGCCAAAGTTACCCCTTTCCTTCATTATTGTCCAAGATGACGGATCGTGAGCGGATTTTGTCGTGCGCCCCAACGTCATCCGAACGAGCCTTCTTTGGCTGATGTCAAGCCGGAATTAATTACGGCTGTCCGCTCCCGCTGTTTTCACCCTTCGTCCCCGTATTGCCGACCGTGACCTTTCCTGCTGACGCGCTTTCGAAATTTCGCTCGGTTTTGAAACTGGCGGCACCATCCATTTCGCCGCTTTGTTGCGACTGCGAAAGAGTGGCATATTGTGCCGATTGGGGACCACCCGGTGAGATGACAAAGAAGGAAAAATTGATTTCATAATCGGAAGAATTGGTTGTCTGTGTTAATTGTAGCGTGGAATGGAAACCCGCCGTGGTGAGAAGAGATATTGCTAATTCTTTTGAACTTTGTTTAAAGACCGACTGAACTTTAGCTCGAGGTGGGAAGCTTTAGTTGTTTTCGATGGGTTTTGAGATTTCTCGAAAAAATTTCAGTTTTGTTGCTGTGAACTGAAGTTTTTCTTTACAAGGGGTGCTACCAAAGGGAGAGGAATTCACGGATATATTCCGTTCCGAAACTCTGAAACTTTTTTTGCCCATTGAAAATGTCCCATATCCCTTTCGCAAAATACCAATATCCCCTCCTAAATTTTTTTCCGGCTACGCCATCGCCTTCTCTTTATATTTTTTCCTGTTTATGTGAATTTTTAACTCAGAAGGGAATAAAATCTATAACACTCTTTGGAACGAATCTTGTCAAATAAGAAAGTGAAAACCTTTTTCAACGCAAATACAGTAAATACATTTTATTGCTTTGTATTTTTATACATATATTAATAAATTCCTCGTAAATGGTTAATAATGCTTTGAAAAAAGTATTAAAATTACAATTTAAAAGAAGGAAAAATCCACATTTGCCTCACTTAACAGCATTACAGGTTAAATAACCAAAGTAAAAATAGAGATATTAGTTGGGAAGATTACTTAGATATTTTTTTATCAAAATCTTCAGGGCATTATTTTGAATGCTTTTTAATTAAATTAGCGGAATATATAACCAAGGTATACACAAAACTTGCTTTCATACTTCACCAAAAAAGGCAGATTGGCATTTATAATAAAAAAAACCTCCAAAATTTAAAGACGTGTTCAAGAAAAATATGGCCTTTCCGTCAAACCCCAGCCTTAAGTATGAAAAAGCAGAGCAAATTCGTGACGTATTTATCCCAAAGTAAGCAGAATTTTGCATGGACGTCAAACTCTACCTTTACTAAACCCTCCTTTAGTTTTTCACGCTAGTATAAACATTAAAAATATGTTTTCGTCGCACTCCGCCATATTGATTCTTTTAGCTTAGAGGCGCTAAAAAGAGATAACCTAACGTGGTTCCGACCTCAGTAACCTTGTAATCTCTTTACGTTAAGATAATATTTTTATCTAGGGGTATGAGATAAGTTATTTCTGGCCGTGTCAATGTCAAGTTATATATGTAAATTTTCAGTGCATTATTTTTTAGATTAATATTTATCTCTTCTGTAAACTTCTATTGGGGCTCGGGTTTGTGCAACTATGTCGCAGCCTTTCAAAATTCACAACTTCTATAATGTTTAACTGATATTTGTTATTTATAAATGTTAACGATTACTTAATACAATTAATTCCCTTCTTAGATGAATGCTTCTTAGAAATGGCTTTTAGTTGGATTTTGCTTAAAAATTTATTGAGAAATTGTCGGTTGATATTTTTTGATTGCTTGATAAAATGCAATATCGGAGGTAAATTTCAGTGACCCCCGTCTTACTAACATTAACCAAATTACTAACAGTAACCAAACCGCACTTTACATCGATACCGAAATAAAATTTGTTATCCGATAAAATAAACCAAAGAAGGTGTATTTTTTTTTACTTTATTTTTTTTAAAAACGAAAAAATATTTAATACATTTTTTGCAATGAGATAAGCATAGAAATATGCATATTCTTATAGAATTTAAGTTTACACAAACTTTAAAACCCACAATAAAGAAAATAATCTTCAGTTTTTTTCATGAACATAAAAACCATCAAAAGATCTGATAAATAGCGGTTGAATGTATTGAAATCCCGAAGAACTTTTTCGATATAGGAAGTCTACGAGTTGTACCAAGAGATATCTTCCCTATACGTAATTCATAGATACCCCCTAACAACAGAGCCATAATCCAATTCTTCGCCAACAGCCTCAAAGAAAACGCAGCAGTCGCGAAGAGGGGAGAGCTGTTAAATAAAACATTAAAATAAAAACCCGGCGACGCGATTCTACGAAAACTGATTTTCCTCCCGATCGGCGAACTACTGCCAAGTGGTGATGTTTTCGAAGCATTTTCAAATCGTATGAATGGATGCAGGGAGGGAACTCGCACCCATCTTGTGTTCTCTCATTTCCACTGACGTAATAGGACGCGCCCCGGAAAGACATTTTGGTTCAAATCTCCCATCTGTGTCTTTTTTATCCTTAAGTGTTTTGAACATAGCTGAACGCCCACAGAGCGAAAGTAAACTAGGAACCTCTCTCTTTGTCCTCCACTTTTCCGCTTGGAGTGAAGAGGGCGCCTTATTAAAATTCTCCGTTCCTACCGTGTGTGGCCCAAACACCTGATAAATTTGAATGCTGCTGTGCTGTCACGTTTCAAAGCAGCGACCCACAAGACGGATTGCACGTCGTTTGAAGGAGGATTTTTTATGCGCCTGTGCCACAACAATGGGATTGTTTTTCGGGGTTCTCTAATATTTAGTTTGAAGCTGCGTGCTTTGGAATCCTCTTTTCTTTTTTTTTGAGGCCCTGTGTGTGAACTCTTTTGTTGTCAGGATTTTTGCTTGTGCGCTTTGACAAAAAGGGGTCTGAACTAGGATTTTACTCGGAATTTTAAAGTTTTGAATGCTTTCATTGCTTACTGAAATACATTTATTTTGTATGATAAATCGAATGTTTTTTAGAAAAATTTAAGTTCAATTCGCACAGTGGTATTTTCATACATTTCCCTTCAAACTTTACAGTGTAAGTTCTTTGACCACTGGGTTGTTGGCCTTATACTAAATGCAGTTCTTTACTTTAAGAAAGTATGTTGGATAAATATTTTCTGCAGTTGAGCTTTTTATGTTAGAGACCCAACTTGCGTCGCATTTCGGTTTTACTAAAATAAAGTGTTAACGCGTAATTCCGGTAAAATAAAAAATTAGTACATCACGAAGATATCCTTTACTTTTCCCTAACTCCTACCGCGACCAGACGGTTTACGGTTTGATTAGTATCGACTATACTGAACGACCTTATCGGTCTAAAACCCTACTTAATGTAATGCGATAACGTTTTAAGTCTCCTCTCATCCTTTCTGGTATCTAAAATCCGCGCGTTTGTCGCGATTTTATACCGATTTTTCTGGAGTATTTATTGTCCTTTTCTATCAGTTGACCGTAGATTCTTATCCTTAATTTATCAAAAATGACCCTAAAACTTGCCAATTTAATGACAATTAGTATATTTAGTAGTAACAACAATGTATCAATATTTTTCTGTTATTGGGTATATTTTATTATCTGTTTTATATGTATTATGTTCTACATTAAGTGTGCATTTAGGAATAAGACCCTGAGGGGAAAGCTATCCGCCCATGGCTAAATATTAAATCTGTAGTAGAAAATATCATTGATTTACGGAACTGAGGAGGCTAAAACAAAACGTGTTGATACCGAATCACAATCAAGAACTCCATCCATGCCTCTTCATCAGGGGGCGTGCACATGGACAGATAAAGAAATGTTGATAGAGAACTTCGATGAAGTTGATATAAAAAAAGTGAATTTAATTTTGACAAAAATTTGATTTTGGTTTCTCCTCCCATCGAAAAATTGCTTCTCAAGTGTACCAAAACAGTCCACAACCATTCCAACAAGTATGTATCTATGCCCACCAACACTACTACAACAGCCCACTTTCTTGGAACATTCGCGGACCCTTCTTGGACACCTGAGCGTCCCCTCCACCCAAACAAACAACACAACAGCCCTCTCCGCCGCGGGGGAGCACCCCTTTGTCCGGTGTTAATTTTCGGCAGAGCGGGCGGTTCAACGCTCCCCCATTGTGCGTCGCTCTCAGGTGCAGCCCGCTATCGATCGCCGCTCCCACGCACGGTCGATGTCGACTCTTTTTTCCCTTCCTATCCTCCCTCGCACCTTGTTGCGTGCGTGCGGAGGAGGATGGGGAGCTATCTATCTGGAGGGATCGAGGGAACGGTTGTTGTATGGGGGTGGGTTTGGATGATTTGAAGTATTGCTTCTTGTTGGAGGGTGGGTGCGTGGGTGGAAGATTGCTAGTTATGACGGGGTGACATGTTGGATGGGTATTGCTTCTTTTTTTATTTGATCAGGAATTAGGGAGGGGGGTTGTTGAAATTGGGGATAGGCGATGTGTACGAATTGCTAGTCGTGTGAAAAGAATGGTTATTCTGAAGTAAAGATTCGGGTACAATCCGAATCCGTTAACTGTGTCGTTAAATATCGCTAAGTTGTTTTGAATGCCAAGTATTCAAATATCGTCAAATTTTTATGGTTTCATTTATGTAAATATGTATAGATTATTATCTGTTAGTTTGGAATTTTTGGCGAAGTTTTTAGTAAATGGCGTTTAAAACAACTTGGCGATATTTAAGGAGACTGTTAAACGGAATTGTACTAAGATGGTGGAAAGGAGAGGTATGGTAAAGGAAAATACGGTTTCATTTTGCTCTCTTTACAGTTAGTGAAGCGTTTTAATTTTTAAAATATAGATATGGATGAAAGTTCTTACTCACTTTCATTAGAAGTTAGTTTGACTAATAGTTTATTAGATTTTTTTAAGGTTTTAATGGGATGAAAATTTATGAGGATAATTTTCGAAAATTATCAGTGAAACAGCGGAGGCGACGTTAGGACTGATAGGGATTCATAGGGGTAATGCCCTCAAATTTTTTCAAAATATTCCATTTCTTATTGGTAATACTTGCTCCAACTAACTCCGCCTATGTGTTTACGTTGCTGCGATTATGAGTTCCAGTTTAATTAAAGGCTCTTTTTTATAAACAAAAAAAAACTAAAAAACAAAAATAATAAATAAGTCTAGTGAGACTGTGTAACCATTCTAAATTATTAGAATTTTGATTACTCTGTTCAATGATAAAAATAAAAGCTTTTTTCCCCAGCAACGTATTTTTTGTAATTTGAAGGTATTGATTACAAGCATTTTAGAGTGTTATCTTCTAAAATATATCTTCTAATTAGTTACACGCAATTTTTTTTGTCGTAATTTGTTTTTGTTGCGTTTCACCTTCTCCTTTGTTACCAAATATTATACTGCAAAAAGTGCAAATTAATATTAATTGGTTCATCGGAGCTTTAAAAAATTGGATTGGAAAAAAATTGACTACTTGTTTTGTGGAATTTGAAGACTAAGAAAAAAAATCTACTTTCATGCGAGTTAACTGGCATTATAAAAACTCTTTAAATTTAATCAAGTATGGAATTTGTTTTGTTTTAGATGCGTTACATTTTTATTTTCTTTAGCACCTAAAAAAGGTCTTTGTATTTTTCTCATGAAGAAGCTACACGTGTGAGATGCCTTTCGGAATTAAAAATGAAATCTAATAAACTGAAATATAAAGTTTAACAGAGTGTTAAAATGCTGAGAGCGCATATATATTTTTTATCTTTTTTTCCGTAACTATACTTTCGTAATACATACCATGCTTTCTCCTTGTCAGCCATGTATTTATTCAAAAGCTGTCTAGACTAGTTTTTATAAAGAAATGCATTATTAACTACGTTTTGAATAAGAAAACCAATACCATAGATTTATCTTCAATTTAGTTTACACTTGTATTTCTAAATTTATGTTAATACCTTTTCTTTTTCTCTTATTTTCCTAATCAGTGCGCAAGCATTAAATAAAATAAGCTTAATATTGAAACTTGCGCTTTAAAATGTATTAGAATCTATTTGTTGTTTTTAAAAGGGACACTTAGAAAAGATCCTAAATCAGAAACTATTAGAAAATAACTGGGCAATAAACTTAGTCATCTTTTATTCACGTTTAGATTTTTCATTTTATGTTATGGTTTCGTATTTAACTACTTACTATTCTAAAAGTGATTGGTGCCAGAAAGCCCACATGGTACTTATCGTGGATCTTCCCGGATTTTAAAAATGTTGCTAACTTCTCTTACAGTAAGGAAAAAATTCTATCATTTAAACTTAAACATTATTTCTTCATATTTTTATGATAAATATTATGTTTTTTTAAACAAATTTTCTAATTTCTTTCAATGATTTATACTCTGAACCCTATAAAAGTTACACTCGTATATTCAGTATTCAATACTTTAATTCTTGAGTTTTAAAAACCATAAAACACACAACAAAATTGCAGAACGGATAAAGTGAGGTTTATGTGATTAGTAAAGGCCCCCTCGAAATTCGGACTAGATGTACTAAAACCTTGCTTTTTAGGGTCACATTTCGAAAAATATTTGGCAGAGGATCCCTTCGCCTTCTTTTTTTGCTTAAAACTCTATTATTCATATTTTTTTTAAATATTGAGATTATTAAGATGCAAATCCTGCCTAAAAATGTTCTAAATATGCATGGGATAGGTCTTACGCAATAGTTTTGGTTCCTCTCCCACGGTGCAAAAATCTAACATAGGTCCTAATAATATGGCTGAGTTTTTTCGGTGGTCTTTGGTCCCCTCCCGAAATAAATTTCTATATACACCACTGAAAAAAAGGAACTCTCCTAATAATGGTTGAGGTATTATTCTCTCAAGTCAGCAATATTTTATTCCAAGTAGAGTTTAGTCACTAAAAGCGTTTCCCTCTACTCAAGGCGAGAAAATAAGGCCACAAAAGCATTTATCAATAAATCCGTGCTTTAAGGAGAAATAAGCGATAAGATTTCTCTTCATGGTAGAATGAACTGTAGATCCAGAATGAGTAACTAGTGTTTCTTTTGGAGAAAGTTGACTACCGAGGACTCGTGGACAACATAGTGTTTGTCACGTCTGGTTTTTTATACCTTTGACACGAATCCAGCATACCTTTTATCAGGATTTCTTACAGGCTAAATCGCTCGATAAAAATGCATTTACTTCCAAGTTTCTGTAGGTGTAAATGAACTGCTGCTGTTTAACTCCCTTTAACGAGACTTTTAATCATTCTAGGATGCGGAGTACTTGTAGTATTTATTGTGTCTTTTTATCAGTTTTATCTTAAACACTTTGTAGGGTATTTGTTCGTTGTTTTTCTATTAATTTTTAAGAGTAGATTTTGATTTAATGGCTAGATTCCTATTGCTTGTAATTTCTAAACATCGGATTTGAACATTTTTTTTATAAAAAGTAGAGCTAATAGGCTAAAATAAATAATTCCCCATGAAATTGTGGATGCCCATAATGTCCAAGCTAGATTACCTATAAACTATTAGAAATGTGAGGTACGCGTTAACCAGACTAAATTGGAATGAATCGTTTACAAGGTAGTTAAAAAAACACTGAGTGAAAACGAGTTAATAAATAATAAAATCTAATTAATCAAAATTGTGGTTTTCAATTTGTCGAAACCCCCAAACTGTCTTTTGTGACAGCAAGTTTTTACGAGTTCTTCATAGTTTTCGTTTTTGCATACTTCATTTTAATTTATACCATGCTTGCATAAGAAATATTAATTTCGAGAAAAAAAAATTTGGATAAAAAGAGGAAAATCAGGGAAAAAAGGAGAACGCTTCAGTGATATTAAGACTAAGTTTTAATTATATTTTTTTGGAGATGAAAGTTGGTTCTTTAATGCTTTCTTCATGATTCCTGTCTTTTGTTAGCTGAGGAGTTTTAATTATGCTTTTCAAAAATTCCGTTAGTCACGGCATTATTCGTAATGCTAGTACAGCCTTTGAGTTATAAAAAGAAATCTTGTACGTTCTAATTATTTAATCCAAAATTATCTTGTTTCTGGTTTCTCCATTTATTAAGGCTTTTACTTTTTAAAACTTTCTTCATTAACTCTTAATCTTATGGCTATCTTAAACCAGCTCCAAAGGTAAGATTATTTATGGTTGAGATAATAATTTGACATTTCCTACCTTATGGTTTTGCATTATCCCTAAAAGTTTTTAACGTGTGATTAAGATTTTCTTTAAAAACAATTTACTATCAATGTATATTGGTTTGGTTCTATTGAATGAATGTACCTTTTCCCACACTGAAATTTTAAAAAAATTCAAGGAATAACTTAAACAATTGAATTGCGAGAATCGGCAAACCTGTGGGAATTGCTTGAGTTTTTATTTTGCATGATCTCATATGACCTTATTTATACTGACACATTTCCGCTGAATTTTTAGTTTTGTTTGAAACATATTTTCTTACAATGAAAAACAATGCTTGCAATAAACATTATCATTGTTTTGCGGTGGCTTTATTCCCAACCGAGTAATTTGACCGTTATTTCATACAATTCGATTAGTCAAACTTCAAAAATATATATTTTATTTATTCCTTTCGAAATTAGTTATATATTGACATGTGGGTATTTTTCAGCTTCTTTCAATTTTTTAAGTTATTTTTTATGACGGAAAGATTAACATTTTAAACTCAATTAACTTTTTGCAATAATATATACTGAATTAAATTTTGCGTGTTTAATGGTTATTTCTTTCTAATTCTTGATGTAACAAATGAAATTAAAACCTCTAGTCTTTTAATTATTAATTACGATTTCGAGTAGTGATCATTGTACTTAAATCTTTATCTCAAAGCAAAGTTTATAATTACTTTTAAAAGATAAAATCACACTGTCGATTGAATTTGTATGAAAGTTTTAATGAAAACGTTGGAGATTCAAGCTTGCGTAAAATAGAGAGAAAGTTTCCTGTTGTGTTGTGCAAGCCTACCCTGGCGAGACTAGTTTTTCACATGTCCTTGGTAAATGACAACTGATGAAACAGGTGATATTTCCATTAAATTTTGATTCAGAAATCGCCCTGAAGATTTTTTGTACCATTTCTCAATGGCGGCTCACTATTCTTTGTATATTTTGATTTTAAAAGCAAAAATTGTGAAAAAGGAAATGAAGAATTAGAAATATAAGTGAATTATTATTTACTTTGTTTTAACTCATTTAGATTTAGTTGGTGGCAGTGTTTTGTTCACACAAAATTTCATTTAGTTTTCATCATTAAAATTTTGGCATATATCTTTTGGGTCTAGTTATTTTGTTGAAAAAAGTAGGAAAAACATTGACCACAAACAATATATAGATTTGTTTATTTAACTTAAAATAAGGGCTATTATGTTAGCTTTGTTTAGTATTTTTTGTAGCTAAATGAGAAAAGTGAAGCATTATAACAATTAGTTCATTAAGACTAAATTACCAATGATTAAAAGATATTCGGAAAGTACGCATATTTAATGAGAATATTTTTACAGACTCATTCATCTGGGTTTTTTTTAGACTGCATGGAGTTGAGCCAGATCTCAGTCTAGTAAATATGAATTGCAATTCGCCTCATAGGTTTTACACTATTTACCTCGCCTCACTTTCTTGATATCCTCTTAGCATAATCCCTTTAAAACATTTGAATCTCGCTTGTACTAGTTCGTGAAAATTGAGTAACATGGCGCTTCCTATATATCGCTTCGGCCGTTGCTTTCTGTCACCTCGTTTTCTTGGCTTTCGTGATCTTTATTTTCGCCAGCTGGACCCCAAAACAAGTGTATTTTCGTGCCCTCGCCCATCCGCTGTGGACCGGATACCAGGCTTTTGATCGAACACATTCGATAGGTCACGACAGGGGATTAGCCATTCTGGTGTCCTGTCTACTCTCATTCAATGTTGAAAACTTCCCCTTCTTTCCACGCTATTCGAATGAATGATTCTTTTTAAACAGTTCGAGGTTTCCCAGCTGTTTTATATGGTTTACTTATCTATTTGTTTTTACACTGCAATTTAACTAATTATAAAGATGTGTTTTCAGCATAATCTTAATCCTAATACAGCAAATCAATGAAATTTAATTTTTTTTCTTGGATTTTATCATTCACTTTTAATTTAGTTTCCTTCTTACTTATCCCCCTAATCTGAATCAGATCCATGAGATCGTTCGCCTTAAATATAAATTTAGTTTTAAAGTTTAATAAAAATGCCTTGTGCCGCATACGTTCTGTACTTTTTGCGTTTAATTGTCTCTATTAGCTTTTGTTTAACATGTCCCTAAAATTAGATCTTTAATGTACAGTTATATTATAAATTAAAAAAACAGCTTTAAACTATCCAATTGATTTTTATACAATTCATTTAAATCGATTCAAAATATTTATCTGGTTCTTTTAATAAACTCTCAAATATTCCTATTTTATATTCCAAAATAATATTTTTTTATCTTGATATAAATTACTTCAATGACGCAAGTGTAGCCTTGAGGAAAATCTTGTAGATCCTTAAGATATGTTTAATATTCTTCTTTGTGTTAAACCTGTTTTAAATCATGTGATTTAAACTTCCACCTGCTTCATTTGTGATATTGATAATTTTAATTAAATTAGAATGAATAGTTATCCTTTTTCATAGTCATAATTTTGAATTTTGTAGTTTCTTGAATTGTTTGAGTCGTTGAAAAAGTATTAACTTTTGAAAATAACTACCGCGATTTAATACAAAACACGTTCCTTACAACAGCATGCCTAGCTCTAATATACTTTTCCAATCTTCTCCCCAGTGGTCAGCTAATTTTTTTATCAATCCAGACTTTTCTCATTCTAGCATAATCTAAATAAAACAGCTTTAATAGTTTCTCCGGCTGTTTTTGTGACTCAAGTCCTAAATAACAATGAGATGAACTCGAAAAATGTTTACCTATTTTAGCATAAATTTTTAGCGCGTTTACCTTTCTCATTTACATTCCAGTTTATGCGGTTTTTTATCTGAAAGACCAGCATTTTCTGGGAAGAAAAAAGAAGAAAAAAAAATGTTTTGTGGGGAAAAAAAACTGCTCAAGTCGGCAGGTTTCACCAGTAATCTTTTACTACACCCGTATACTACATTAGAACCAGGCTTTATCGTATGAATAATTTATTAATCATGGATAAAATCTCGCTTGACCTATAATTGAAATAATTATTTCTACCCTCATGGAGATGATTTATAATAACCCTTTCGATTGAGAAACAATAAGAAATCGGAGTTTTGAATGTTTATTTGTGTTTTATGAAGTAATATGAAATAAATATTTTGGGATATGAAATCTTGTTTGAAAAGAAGAAAAATTTCGTTAACTGAAAATTTGATGTATGATAGTGTTGTGTATTGTGAGTTGTAGTACAAAAAATAGCTTTAGTTCCTAAATTTTTTCCATTGAATTGAAGAATTCTATCGAATAGATATTTTTCATTAAACAATAATACACTTATTTGTCACTAAATTAAATGGGTTCAATTCTGTTGCCTGTTTTGCTAAATATCGTCAAGCTGTACTGGACGCTAAATATTAGAAATGTCGCCAAATATTGCAAACTAATCGATTAAAATATTCAGTCATATCAATAAAAACATTCTATCATATCAATAAAATCCATAAAGTTTTGGATATATTTTAATATTTTTCATGTAAAACAGCTTGGCGATATTTAAAGGGACAGTTATCGGAATTGAACCCATAAATATTTCATTTGCAATAAATTGAAATTATAAATAGAAACAGTGTACCACACAAAGTAAATGCGAATTAATATTTATTAAAAAAACAAACAATACAAACATAGTTTTTCTGAAATTCAGAAGTAGGTGTGTAAAAGAAGAAAAAGTGCTTTATATTTTAGTTCCCATAAATATTAGTGTCAAATTCACATAAATTTGAACGTCATGTCAGTTCTCCGGAAAGTTTGATATTCCATGTTCAAATATAGCCGTTTCCTGTCCACGAAGTTTTGCTATCAGTATAGCTTGTAGAATGTAGATATCTCTAAGCTGATTTAATATTTATGATTGATTTTGATATGGAAATTCAATTCATGCGTTAATCCAACTTATGTAGAAAATAATATTTTTCTACATTTGAGTAACTATTAAATTGGTTTTAGTTTTTAGTTTGTTATTGTTTCAGTTTAGTTATTTGCATGGTTATGTAATCAAGTGTATTCTTTCTATAAAAACACATCCACATTAATTACAAACATGTTTAACCATTTTATATTCTTAATTTTCGCTGATATTGTTATAAGACTTCTGCTTTAATTTTTAAAGAACGTAACAGTGAGTGCATTTTTGTTACTGTGGTATTATTTTCATGTGAATGAATGAAATAGTAATGTCTCGCTCTCGTGTAAGAAAAGTACAAGTGTTTCCCATCCATGACCATTAAGAAAACACTCGCAGATACGCTTCAACACTTTCCAGCACAACATTTTCCTGATCTTTTTCTGGTTTCTAAGAAAAGCATTTAACCTCATTTAAACCAGGCAAGGAGGTATTTCAGACTCGCTGCATTTTTTTTTTTTAAATCGTGAGGAAAATGGACTCGAAGGCTACTTTCTACTTAAGTTAGTGTAGTATTTATGGATTTTATTCCCCTAATTTATTAAGGAGAAATAACGTGGTTAGTTCTCAATTTTCCATGTTTTAAATAAAAAAGTTATTGAGATTTGATGGTTTTACAATTATTAATATTTCTGATTTCACTGTAAAGGGGTTCAAGCCCTATAGCATCCACCTCCACACCTTTTGGATTAGCCTGTGTATCCGGAGCATAATTGATAATATGGGGTGAATTATTTTTCATAAACAGGGTGTCATTAAGTATTAAAAAAATGAAATTGTTATTAATATCTTTCATGGGAGAGAAATATAGAGAAAATTATGTTCACATTGATTGGGTTTGATATATTCGGGAAATTAATAATGTGAACCACTTTATAAAGTTCTACGTTTCGTAAGTATCAGTCTCGATATGTTTTCATTTACCAATTTCGATAAAAAGTATGAATAAAAAATGACACGTTTAAACGTTTTTTTTTATTATTGGAGAAATTCTTTTTTTTTTTCGCTTTATTGGACAATCTAACTTACTCCCAAGTTGAATGAAAACCAAATAAAATCGCAACACAATCAAAACACCCTGCTTAGAATTCTGATTCTAATGTTTCTTGGATATTTTCCGCTCTTCAGAAGTTCAAAATGATCTATGTGAACTGCTACAATTCTGGGAAAAATTCCAAATCAGCCACTTGCAGCCATGCGGGTAATAACTCACCGCTGAACTTCGGTGTCAAAGGTTGGAGGTATCTGAGCGCTCTTCAATTACCTGAGGCAACCGTTCTCTTTCGTGACGATGGCATGTCCTGCCTAGAAGTATACGAAAGATGTGCTTCCAATTCTAATTCACTCCCGAATCAGTGAAGCGAAGGTTGAGGATGTAGTATCGCCCCATGTTCAAAGAAATCAAATGCTTCTGCTGTTTTTTTTTCTTTACCTGTTGGTGAGATATCAATCTGAAAGACTTGTTCTCAAATTGTGTACCATGGCCATCTAGAGTCGTAAGGCCAGGGAAGCTCGAAATTGTTACCTGTGATTGCAGTCTTGTTGTCACTTTTGGTTACTCGTTTAAAGCAACTTCATTCTGAATTAAATTAAATTACAATTCATTCAAACGAAACTTTCGAGGCATTTTAATTTATATTAACAGGAGGGGAGGATTTTTACTTGAATTATAAATAAATTATGAATAGTAACCAGTTACAATTAGAGTAACCATTATTTATGCTTTTGTTTAATTAAAAATCCCCTGCTAATATTGCCTAGAAATAGTAGAATGTAATTCAGAGTAGTTGAGTTGTGGTCAAAGAGCGTTCAAAAGTGACATCCGGACTATTATCACATGTCACAATTTCGGGCTTCTCTGTCCTTATGAGTCTAGGCTAGGTGGTCCTGGTATGTTCTTGCCAAAGCGTCGTATATTGATAGAAATTTTTGTTCACGGTTAAATTTTTCAAACAATTTTGTGGATACTCAAACTTTTTCCTCGAAACGTTACTTACCTATATTTAGTTCCTTCGGTATCAAAACTTTTATATAGAAGACATTGTTATGAGAATTAGCTTGCTTAGAATTAGCAAAATTGGGAGATTCAAGAAAAGAAGCGTGTATTTATCATATTTAAGAAGATTTTAATTTCACTTTTTAAGTGATATTTGTGCTAATTTGTTTTATTCTGAAGTATCAACCTATTTAATAGAAAAATAGAAAGTTCATATATGAAAAAAAGCAAATATAAGCAGTGTTTTTGCAACATTACCCAACCTATTAGTAATTAATATAAAGAAAGTAATGTAGTGATTAAGATTAAGCGAACAAATGTGTTGTTATTTTACTTTTTGCTACCCCGAAATTTTGATTTAACTTTCCTATACCTGAGGAACAGTGTCCGCGAGCAAAACAATTCTAAAAGACACCGTTCCATCTATAAAAGTTAAGAAACACCACTGGGCTAGACAACTGTTTCGAAACTACCTGTGCGTGCCCATCAGTTTCTTCAGGGCGTTGATACTGTAGAGGTGTCCTTGTGGAAAAAATACCTTCAAGTGGCTCTTGGTTGTTTTATTGCCTCTTGGTAAACAAAAGCTATTGATCCTCTTATTTATCAGATCTATTTTGATTTATGAGAGATACTACCTGCTTAATTGGTTGGAGCCTTGTTTATGGGGGATTTGCACGACTTAGAAGATTGATATCGGTTAAGAGCCTATTTCTTAATAAGCAGTGATGATTATTTTTTAAAGAAAGTGGCACTAGACAGGAAAACTAAAGATTCGTTTCACATTTGGAAATTTTGTGATTGCAGTTGCATTACAGGAAGAATGTATTGATATACCAGGTGTTAGACAATTTCTTCATTCTTTCAAAACATCTTTTGTGTGAGATAATACGCATGCAGACGAATGCCTTTACTCAATTTCAATGCTTTTGAAACTTTTCGCAATTTTAAAATGCTTTATTTATTTTTCTTCCCAAGATAATTGTTCTACCTCAGCCGCAATATTTCGCTATCAAACCATTTATTTCTTTTGATTGGAACTGTAATTTATCCTGAGATCTTAGGGATCCTGATTTAGCTAGATGAAAAGAAAAAATAACTTTAAAAGCACCACTTTTTAGTAGATTTACATTTAAAATATGATCGTGTAAATCCTGCGGAGTCCTGTAGTTCGTGAATTCCGAGTAATAAGTTTATGGATCTATAAATGCCAAAAATCCTTCATTGCCCAACTTAACAAGCCAAAATTTAGAAATCCGTGATCCTGGGTTTTCCTTCATACGTCACATCTTTATCAAACATTGCTCTATTTTATGGCGAAATGAAATGTTTGCACAAGAGTTGGGCTGCCTAGTCTCTACAAATGTCAACTTCAACAACTCTAGCCTTAAGCGTTTTCTTTTACACCTAGCTCTTGGGAAATATCAGCCCTTAGATGAAACAACTGGAATAACATAGTGGGCGTCTTTTCAATAAAAAAAAATTGTGTTTACCTTCTTATACCTTTTGCTCTGCACCTTATATTTTTACTTAAAGTGTGTTGTCTTTTCTTTGTCATGTTTTGAAGAGTAAAAATGATATAGGGCTGTCATCAATATTAATCTTGTTTGTAGAGTAGTAATAATTTTAAATTGCTTACATACCGTATTTTTACTTAATATTTAGTACGAAAATGTATGGCTCATTACTCACAGAGCATTCTAAGATTCATTAACTAAAGGAAGTTTGTAATGGAGAATCTTTACGACAACTCGCATTTCTGGCTGATGTTACAAACGAAAAGGAGTAAATATAAACTTATAAAACCAGTTAATTAACTCAAACTGCATAGAATTTTAACCTTACGTAAAAAAGTGTTTCTGGGTATCTAAAGAAAGATTAAGCAAGTTTTCGATCCAATTTTATAATCAAGTTTTCTGTTAATTTGAATCGGGTTCTCATTGAGTTAATTCAATTAGCGCGCTGAATGCAAAGCGTAAAAATTAATTGCAATCTTTTTAAATGATGTTTAAGTGTAATTAATTAAAAAAGAAAGTGCTTCCCCTTTATGTTGGATGACATAAACGGGAACATGGGAAGTGGAACTAACCACACAACTTCCTATTGAGAGCTTATTGACTCTCCTAGGAAAACGTCCTTCGACCGAGTTGATTTACTGTCAACTATAGGAACAACGCTTTTTGCATTTGCTGAAGAAAGGAGTCACCGTCAATCGATCAGTTTCTTGTTTGGCAAATGGTGCATGCCGTTTCCGTGAGACTTTCCCGGAATAGTTTTCATAGGTTGTTTGAAGCTTGCATCTTCGGAGTGTTGCGTTTTAGCGGATTAAAATTTTCATCCTTTTTTTCTGTTTCATACTGTTGGAAAACACGTCGCTTTAGTTCTTACATCGTAAACACTGTGTTATTGGTGTTAGACGCCGGAAAAGCACGCATGATATATTTAAAAGCAAATAAAGTATTTTTGACACGAGAACTCTGTTTGCATAACTTGAATAATATTGTCAGTTGAAGGGAATGTTTACACCATTATCTTAATTGCATCGTATGGAAATGAAATTGAAACTGTACCCTGAGTTTGATAATCTTTTTCGGCCTAAAATTTATTGTTCTTTCCTTATTCACCGAATCGCGGCAAATGCTTACTTTGCTTTTTTTAACTACATAAAATGTAGGGTTCTACATTTTTTACATCATTTACATCATTTATTTATTTCAAAAAATTACAGTCAAAACTAACCTTTGGGTTATTCTTTTTAACCCATTATAATCAAGTGCAATCAAACTTTTATTTTCAATCTTTACCTGTCGGTCATTCAAAAGTTGAGTTTCTACCAAATATTTTCGACTAAAAAATTCCAAATATTATAAGCCTCCTATTATCTTGATACCAAAATAAGAAAAGGGATCCCTGAGATATATTCTTATGAGGATTTGTAATCCGATCGTACAGTTATCTTTAGAAAACTACATCTCTACAGTAATAATGCTGGCACTCAATGAAACGTAAGACATTATCTGTATCATTCATTATTATCCTCGATGCTTTGGGTTTGCTTAGGTAACTATCCCCTTTCAATGAAATGGAGCGTGTATAAATTGAGATGAATGCTGGTATTTTTTCTCGAGAAGGGAATCGGCTAGACTTGGATGAATAATTACCGTAGTCCTATGATAAGTCATTCAATCACCAAGATTCATGTGCTTGCTTTTATGGAGTATTTTCCCAATGGTTCTATATTAATTTCTGTCAATATATTTGTTTCGTAGTCCCTGAACTTCATTATATTACGGAATTTGAGCTAGTGAGTGCTTATAGAGTGGAGGATATCGCCTCGGATTGTTAAAAAGTTATATAAATTGTTACCACTTTGTTTCAAAATTCGTCTCGACTTTTTTTAAACGCCTCCAATAGAAGAAACTAGTAGACGAATAGAATTAAAGGAATTTTTATATTGATAATTTTTTCCTTTTTATATCATTAATTTGCATCTCCTTTGCCAGAGGCATTGCATAAGCGGCAAATATGATGAACTAAAGTATAGTTTGTTATTTGCGGTACTAAAAATGATGAAATTCTGAGTGTTGATGGTTTTGAGGGAATGTTTCGAAAATAAAAAAAAACTATTTGGTTGTATACCATCTTCAGGACTCCTAAAGCAATATTCACAGCCATCAGCGTCGGTGTTAAATACAAAATACTAGGTCAAAGAAGGATTTCACCTATCAGAGACAGCGAAAAGCTAATTTTTTTCTTTAGTTGCTGATTTACACAGACTCTGATGGCTATGAATATGGACTGGGGATAACCCATAACGCGATGAAATAAAATTATTGAATCCGAACTTGTTCGAATAATTATGAGAATGAACTGGAATGCATGGTATCCTGAGATGCTTAAATGGCTGTTTTGTTTCAGGAAATGACGAAGGTTGTACCTCCCGCCCCTCTCACTGCTATCCAGACTCCGAGAACCGAGGAGACTGGCTTTGCCTTTCCTACTGCCGAGCCGAAAGAGGTAAACAACGCTTGGATGCCTTTTCTCAATTAGTATTATCTGACAATGGCTACCAATCTATACCAAAGATCAGTTTGGAGCCACGAGAACGGCATTGTGCTTAACGTTGGATCAAGAGCTTTCAGTTTTCGACTTGATGATGCAATATTTTGAAACGATTGAGTATAATTACAATTTATTAAAATGAATAGTTTTTTCAGTGTGATAGGAAATGATTACGAAATTATTTACTTTCCGTTTGGGGAATTGAAAGTGTTTCTACATTCATGACAGTTAAAAGAATGAAAGGTTTGGATACTCATATTTGGACTAGATTAAATTTATGAATTGAGAATTAAATAATTGATTGAAGGGAACCATGCGTTTACCAAAAGATGGACTCTGTCCCTTTTATTCTCCTCCCACTTTCGTTGCTTTTTCCAAAATTTTATAAAATGGTTTGAAAAGTTACTAAATAAATAAGTACTTGTATTCTTGGATATACAGAATTTCCTTCTGAAACTGGCAATTTTTTTATTCTTCAAATTCATTTAAAACAATCTCTTATCTTCCACCCGCCCCGAAAATTCAGTATCCCTTTCGAAATTTTTTTCTGGCTTCACCCCTTGTTAATATAGTCCTGTGTAGTATTATCTAAAAACTAGAAATTCTAGTTATGTCCAGTTCAATTAAATTTAAAAACCATCAGTTTCATATTCAAATCATCTCATAAGTAAAACAGTAGGTTGTCATTAGTATGAGTAAATAAATTATTTTTTTAATCTAGACCGAACCTTGAGAGAATCTACAGTTATTTTTCATGTTAATATCACCCTTCGTTTCCCAATTCGTTTCAATTTGATCTTTCCTCAATAGGATTATCTATTCAATTTCGTTTTATACCGGTTTTTGTAAAAACGAATGTCCTTGAAGTAAAAATGCGAATCGCAATTCTTCGATCGTGTCCGTAAAAATCAAATGGTTATTACATCTAGTACGTGTACCCTTTCTTTTGATTCCTAAGCAAACACAATAATAGATTTTCCAGTCATAAAACGTAATAAGAATTCCATTTCAACCAACCATTAATTTTCCAATATCTGAACTAGTGTTTATCGTATGGCAAATAAATTCAGTTTGAATATACGTAATTTTATTCTCTGTTTCCCCATCCTCATAGAAAAGCATCTGAGCTAAAATATTCTTCATAAGCAGAAGCTTTTGGTCCTTGTTTCTCAGGTAAAGAAGCCGCAAAAGAGGCGTAATGAATATATGGCTTCGTTATGATCCCGAAAAACGTGTGTAAAAGATTCTGCTAATTACCCAAAGAGGCTTCATAAAAGGGTCTTTTTAAACAACAGTAATTAAACAGTGCAAATTATTCTAGTACAAGAAGTTACATAAGTTAAATCGATAAAGTTTTTAACGTTAAACTTTTAATTAAATTTCATTTTTCATAGGCCCAAAAAAAATTAGTCTCAACATAATCAAAAAAAGTTTGTTGACCTTCTGTCAGAGAGCTTAACTGGTTTAATATAAAATGAGAAAATTAAGAGTAAATACTCTAGAACCCTGATAAATAACTTTTCGGGAAAAATTATTAGTGAAGTGAAGTGAGTGAAGGTTCACTATAGCCAATAACGTCATATTTCCTGACAATTTAAATTTTTATGTTTTATTGGAAAATACCTCAAAATTTTGAAAAATGGACTCATTATACTAAATTTCTAACTGAAATTTTTCTATGAAATAATTTGCCCTAGAACGTCGTATTTCGTGAGAATTTTGAAATAAGTCAATACCTCAATATAAATGAAAATAAGAATGTGAAATTATTTTATTATCATTTGTTTTCCATGACATGACTACCATTACACAATTGAAAGGGTTCATTTCAGGGCCGTAACCAGACTTTTGTTTCGGGGGGGGGGGGTTTGACTCAAATATTTCCTGAGGTACCTCCTTACGGGTACTTTAATATGTTAAGTTTTAAATGACAACACTGGATTGAAATTTTTTTTAAATTTGCCCCTCAAAAGAGTGTTTTAGCTCATTTCTGAGACCCTTTCGATTACACCCATAGAGCACCACTCATTGTAAGCGGCCGAATTTTCAAGGTAAAAAGAAGGTATATTGTAATAAATATGACAAAATGTTAAGGGGGTTTTTAGGTTCCTACTCCAGAAAATTTTTTGAATTTTTCCCCTAAAAGTGGCATTTTAACTCATTTTGAGACACTTTAGGTTGCATGAAAGAGGACCACTCCTTGTAAATCACACAAGTTTGAAGGAAAAACCCGTATACTTAATAGATTTCAAAATTTCGAGGGGGGTTGGGGGTCCTCCCCCAGAAAAATTTTGGAAATTTTACCCTTAAAAGTAGGGTTTTTGACTCATTTTGAGACCCTTTGGGTTATACCCGAAGAGAATATCGCTCCTTGTGAGACATAATTTCAAGAAAAATAGCAGTATTCAAAATTTCGGGGGGGGGGTTGAACCCCTAACCCCCCCCCCTTGGATACGGCCCTGGTTCATTTACATAGTCTAAAACCACTAAAACTTATTTTTTAACCATGTGATGCTCTTGTGAGTAGCAACAAGAATTCATCAAAGAAGTATACAACACAAATTCGTCTTTATTGCACTATTTAACCTTCCCTGGGATATTCTACCAGTCTTCATAATATACTAGTAGAATAGTTAACTATGTTTGTTACTCACCACTCTTAATTTTTAAACGTAAGGAAGTTAGGAATGTACCAAAACTGCAAAAACTGGGAAAATTTCAAAATAATTTGGCATTGTGAAAAATCCTGACGTCTAGGATTTGGGAATTTGATAAAAGCTTTTAAACAGCTTTTTCGTTGCAGACCTGTGTAATTTCTTATTTTTTTTATACATTCATCTACCCTTTTCCTAACATACACCCCTTAAACAGATTTATTTTTTGTTTTATATATATATATAACCTTTTCATTACATTAGTTACCTTTTTTAAATTTTGCTTATACTTTTGTGTTTTTAAACGTTATTTTTACGCAATTATTGATACATTCTTCGGCGATTAAAAACAAAAAAGTATTCTTGAAATCTTTAATGATATTCTTGTATCTTTAACCCAAAACCAGAGGATCGAAAAAAATTTCCTGCGGTTCTATCAGGGCCCGATTTAGAAAATTTGGAACACTAGGCCCAACATACCGGAAGGGGGCCCCCCGTTGCCACATTAGATGTTATATGAATGTAGAAGCATGAAAAGTAATTGTTTGCTTAGTGTGAAAATTTACTATCGTCAGGGAGTCATGGGCAGACATGTTCTCGGTTATCTTTAACGTTTTTTACATTGAAAAGGTTTGGATTTTTATTTTCGATTTAAAAAAAGAAATCATTCTAGGAAGTATAAAAAGCTATTTCTACTATATATTTTTGTCAACTTTTTAAAATTAGGGGGCCCCCAAATTGTGGGGCCCCTAGGCCCGGGCCTAGTGGGCCTAATGGTAAATCAGGCCCTGGGTTCTATGATTACTTTGTTTTACCCCATAAATATGGCTAAAACCATCGTCTCCTGAAACGCTCTCCAAATCGCTCTGCTCTCCGTTGACCAATTTTTGTTCTCAAACAAACTGCTAATTTCATTTTTGAAAATAATCATATCTTTGTGCTTTCCCCGCAGTTTGTTGTGAACGAACAAATAAAAAAATCCCTTCTCCATCTTGTTTTGAAAACAAGTATTCCTATTTTTTTTTCTCCCCACCACTTCACACTTTCCGACTTGGATTGTTTTGGATTACGTGGCGCCACCTAGCCGTGTAAACTAAAACTATTTGAATTGTAATGACAAATAAAATTCTCTGAATAAACCGCAAGTTGAATTTTGATATCAAATGTTTTGTGTTTTGTTTTTGAAGCATTCAATGCGTTAATATTATTTTTAACTTAAAGTTCTATTGTGCTTTTCCGGGTATTGTTTGAAATAAATAGCTATTGTGATCGCTTTTTTCTCTCTAGCTGGGTTCTTCGATGCGGTTAACAATGCACGGACAGAGTTTTTTTTTTTTTTCAAATAACTGGGATAAAATGTTGAAACTCAAACCATCCCGTGCTATTTAATTTAAGTCGCAGTGGGACCCAATTTTATTTGTATATTTTGCTCATAATTTGAAGTACTTTTTTTCCGAAATTTTAAAGTGAAGTTATGTATGGAAATTAAATATTTTTCTGTTTATATTTCACGTTAATTTAATTAATATAATAGAAAAATTTTGTATAATTCACCCCAAATTATTTCATGTTAGTAATTTCCTACAATGCAATTTCCATTAAATTATAAACAATAATAGACCACATTTCAATAAAATGTTTTTATTAAATTTATTTGCGATTTTATTTAACTCTTTTCAGTTAAAAAAAAACTCTTTATTTTTCAAATCAGGAGACAAAAATTTAGGTCATAATGTATCCCGTTCAATTTCCTGCATTTAATCAATTAATTTTCAGTGGAATAATTAAATTTTAAAATGAATTAACTGAATTAAAAAAATGCAAGTTGTTTTGCCTGAATTTTATTTATTGTAAAAATGTCCGATACACCGTAAATTTCTAAATTTATAGAAAAATTACTATCAGCCAGTTTATTTAACATTTATTTTCCGTAACTGTTTTATCAACTGTGTTTCTTAAAGTATATTTCTGGGCATGTAACAGAATTTCACTGTCAAAAATAAACAATGACTTTTAAAACAGGAGAAAAAAAACCAATGAATTAAATGTCCAACATTTAATGCGCCTTGGCAGAAAAAACTTAATAACTCGTCTTATTTGCCCTCCAGTCAAAATATTTGGGACCTTCCAAGATAAAAAACAACGTATTCTTCCTATGTCCTCCGGTACCGCAGTACCGTCCATCAGTTCCGTGCAGTGCATTTCTCACTCAACTGCAAAAGAACGGATGCAGGCATCAGGTTCGTTCCGCACGTTTCCTCAGGAAGTGGGTGTTTCGGTGTTCGAGCCCACTGCTCCAAGTAGGAGGCTTGACCATTTGACCTCTCGTCTGTCTCCTGTGGGTGGGCGACATGTCTCCTCATTTGTTCCATTCCCCCCTGGGTCTCGGGGGTTGAGTTTTCTTGAGTATCGGGTATCATGCTGGGAAGGACTCAATTGGAGTAGTCAAAGGGTTATTCGGTATACCTGGGTGGCTTTAGTACGGCAGCTTAGGTCGAAAACTTTACGGTGGTAGTTATTTTATGTTTTTATACACTTTTTTACGCAATTGGATTAATTTAAATTATTATAGTTCACTAAAACAGCAGCAGATAACAGCATACCAGTGGCGGATTTTAAAATGTGCCGCCTATAGGCTGAACCAAAAATTGCCGCCTATTCACTGTAAAAAAATCCCGTAAAATTTACGGTTTTAAACTGGCAGCTGGGTGGTTGGGGAAAACCGTAAAAATTACGAAGTAAATCCATAAAAACAATGGTGTTTTACCATTTTAATCCATTTTTTTTTTGTTTTACAAGGTAAAATACCGTTGTTTTTATATTTTACTTCGTAATTTTTACGGTTTTCCACAACCAACCCAGCTGTCAGTTAAAAATCGTAAATTTTACGGGATTTTTTTACAGTGTGCACATAATGTCAAAATTTTACAATCTTAGCTGCAAGTAAAAATGGGGGTCTGTGGGTCAGCTCCAGATTTTTTTTTTTAAATTGGCCTATAAAAGTAGTGATTTAGTTGAGTTTGATACCCTTTGGGTAACATTTGAAGAGAACGGTTCCTTGTAAACCGCACAATTTTCAAGGTAAAAAAAATTATAAATAGACGTCAAAATTTCGAGGGGGCTGGGGGTCCACCCCCAGGAAAATTTTTAAAATTTTCCCCTTTAAACTAGTGTTTTATCTCATTTAAAACCACTTTGGGGAACACGCAAAGGGAACCGTTTCTTGTAAGCGTCAGAATTTCTAAAGGAAAAACACTACGTAACAGACTTCCAAATTGTGGAGGGGGTTTGGGGGTTCTCCCTCCAAAAAAATTTTGAAATTTGATCCTCAAAATTGTGTTTTAAGTCCTTTTGAGACTTTTTGAAGTCTTTCTTTTGACTCTTCTCCCTGACAATTTTTTATATGTTCCGCGGACCGAAACAAATGGAGAGGCGGGCTGGAGGTTGCCCATATGTGGTCTAAACAAAGCATTGAATAATAGATTTGTTACTTTGCTGAATCAAACTACTCAAAACTTCTGGGTGGGGGTTGGGATTTTGGTTACTTGAAAAGAGCGTTCTTCGTCTTTCCAGTGCTTGTGTTTCCTTTCTCTTCTCCTTTTTTTTGCGGAAAAAAAATTCCACCGTCAAAATTTTACCGCCTATGAAAATTTGCCGCCGTAGGCTTCAGCCTAGCTAGCCTATTTAGAAATCCGCTACTGCAGCATACTCTAATTTCGGCCGCCATCTTGAATTATTCTTTTCCAGGTGGATAAAAAATGGTGCTAACGGGAAAATTACAGCTACTGAATGATAATTTTTTAAATTTGCATAGTTGAAAACAAAAAGAAATCAACTTTAATAATCCGGAAGTTAGACCAAAATTGATGTCGGTGACATTTTGGAATTCACCTTCAATTCATCCTTATCGGAAGGTCCCCCAGCTTGGGTGTCGCGATTTTTTTTCAACTGGAAACAATGAACCAAGTTCGACATTTAAAAATAATAGCTAAATTTCTTTTTTCTCTCCGGAATTTACTCTTCATTCAAAATTTCATTGAAATATATTTTATTTATCAAATTTTAAATTCTTAAGCTTAAAAATTTTCTGCATTTAATAAAAAAAATGTTTCACATGTTAACTTTTCAAAATAGCAAAAACAACATAAACCCTATTGTTTTAAAAATCTTAATTTTTATTCATATAGTTGTAATCAATAAAATATTCAACCAAGTAATCCAATGAGTAGGAAAACTTTTTTTTAAACCTTTTGAAATGGAGTCCTCTTCATTTTCTATGCCCGACTATGTAGTTATTGATGTAAGCGATAAATCTGATTAAAAGGTAAAACGAATCAATTGGTTGAAGGGGTTGCCATATTTAGGGAAAATCTGACGAATTCCAATTGGGTTTCCTTTCAGCGGGCGGATCAGGCTGGAATGAAAAAAAAAGTTTTAAGACGAAAGTCTTATTTCGCAACCAATGAGAAGTTAGATATGGTTCTTATATTTTGATAGGTCTGATTTTGATTTGCATGTTTTTTTCGTGTTAGTGGTTCCACTCCCGTTTGCTATTTAACTCCATGTTGGCGAGAAATAGCAAAATCTTACGTTTGTTGAAAATAAATTGAATATATAGGGCCAGGAACTTGTTGTTTAATGATGTTTATGGGATTTACTTTGAAGAAAAAGGTTTTTGTTGTAAGATCTATTCGTTTTAATAACAAATTAAGTGTGAATTAAAATGAAATAATTTGAGTTATTTTTACATTTTTTTATTATTTAGAATTTTGTGGTTCTATTCATGAAATTATTCCATACTTTTACGAGCATTTTACATTAGAGCAGATGCTTTATGTGCATTTCGTTATAGTACATTGTAAATCTGTGCTAGCCAAAATGGTACATCCGTATTATCCGCCACTGTGCAGCGGAAAATGAAAATACATAGTCAAAACCCAATAACT
Source organism: Tetragnatha montana (assembly GCA_963680715.1). NCBI lineage: Eukaryota > Metazoa > Arthropoda > Arachnida > Araneae > Tetragnathidae > Tetragnatha > Tetragnatha montana. Next base: position 31,918,588 of record OY796679.1, read on the forward strand.
GTGCCGCTGAAACTAATAATTGACGGGATAATACGTAAGAACCAAACATATTTGTTTGACTAATTTTTTTATCAATTGTTTAAATATGAATAAAGCCGAGCCTAATCTTAAGAGATGAACTGTAATATGATCACACCGAATAGCTAGCTCTACTACGTACCGATTCCTTCAAGTACTGCCTTAATCCTTTGATGCTTCCATAACATAGAGGGGCCCACCCCTATGTTTTACAGCCTAGGTCGGGCCCGTTATCCTGATTTATAAATAGAACCAGCCAAGTGCGTATGATATGGGTAATGAATTGTCAGCTGGGGGTACCCTCTCTTTCATATAGGTTTCATAGCGGATGTTCTGACCTTTAGCAATATCAATTGCGGAAGTGTATTAACCCGTGGGAACGTTATTTTATATTATGGTTGGGGGCTGTATATAAACGCGTTATTATTTTTACAGGCATGATTGGGGGTGAAGGAAGATTGTATAAGAATATAATTTTGTGCCCCTTTTATCAGGTGTGCAGAATTTTAGGATTTATAATTAAGGCAGAATTTTTATAATAAAGCACCGTGATGAAGTTTAATGGGAGTGATATACTTAATTCTGTAGAAATACTGTCAAGTGTCAAGAATTTTTTTTCCTTTAACTTGTTGAAAATCAGTTAAAGGGCGTAAAGGTAAAACATGCCTAAAGCGATTCATGTTTAGATTATATGTTCAAGTGGCCCATCTTATTAAATTAATGGTTTGTAAACCTTGGCCGATAGCAGCTTGAAATTAATATTTATTACCATTAATAAAGCCTCGTTTGTTGGTGTTTTTCTAGTCAGGAATAAGTTATGGAGATGTCGGTCAAAAGTAATGCAAAAATAAAATATGGAAAAAAAATAACCGTAAAATCTAATTTTGTGAATAAAAGAAAATCACAATTTGTTTAAGGTAATAAACTATTCTTTTAAACTAAGGTATAGAATTGTTAATTATATGTATGCATTCTGAACTTTATTTTTGTTTTTCAGGATACGTCTTTCTTCAAAGAAATCGAAAACAGTAAGTTGATATTTCAAACTGCACGTTTTTCTTTTAATGTTTAATTAAAAAGAAATATATGCGATACTGCTTTTTCTACCGCTAATAGAATAAAGGTAATTAAATCCTATTTGATAAACGTTTTATGTTTCTGTGACTACATTGAGCAAACAATACATAAAAGTGTAAAAACTATTCTGGATCCGATCAGTTAGCTAAGTAATTCGTCATTAGGCTAGGGAATGTAACTTAAAACGCTTATTTCCTTAATCCTTTTACTACTCCATTATCGACTTATCTTTGTAAAGCCGTTAAAGATGTTCCATGCGAAAACTTAATCCTGGCACATGTCAAGAGATAAAATGGAATTTCAATTTTCAAAAACATTGAATTTGGTATTGAGTCATTCTTATTTCGCAATTCCTGGAAATAATTTTCTCCACGCCTTTTATTTGAATTCAGTTCTAATATTTCCAAACTAGATTACTTTTCTAAGAAATCTTCTATTTCCTTATAGAAACTACTTTTCGGTAATTAAAATTTCACCAACTCTAATTCTTTTCATTTGGCAGGCTTTTTCAATTGATTTTAGAGCATTACCATATGCCGCATATGCATACTAACACGTTTGTTTTTCATTGCAGTTTGTCTCATAGAGCCTTTTGATGAGGATAAACCGGCGCCTGAGCCAAAGCCAAAAGACATTAGCCAACTTTCACCAAAGCCGTGAGTTATTTTGAAAATCCAACCTTCTGCGATAAACAATGCGTTTTTATTTTGTGCTGTGTGTACATGGACAGAGTGAATGCATTGATTTTGTATGTAGTCGGCCGTGTTTTTGGCTGAAAATTGTTGTGGGTATGTTGATTGTATTGCTTCACTTGAATGACTAATTGTTGATTAACCATTATTTATTATGTAATTTAAGGGGCATTATATTTCAAAGCATGCCACTTTTTCTTACGATGTTGTGTAACATTTATAGGAGTAATTCAACATATCGATTTGCGCAGGGTTGTTATTGACAAAATGTAGAGTGTTTGTAAGTGATTTCTTGTTGGTAAATTTTTGTTATTCATCCAGGAATTTATTTTTTGCGCCATGAAAAGTCAATAAAGTAAGTAACTTTCGTTCATAAATAAGATCACACATTCTCGATGCTATGCGTTGATATCAGGTGAGTGAAAATTTGGTTTTATGAAGTGTGGTTTTGTGTTATGAAATTTCAGGGCCATCGACTAATTTTAAAATGCATGTGAAAGAACAATGACATCTAAGTTTCATTATGGGTAAGTTTTCTTAAATGTATGGAATGTGTGCTCTTTACTGCATTTTCAGAAGTCAAGAATTCCTCCATTAATTGTATGCTTATGTAAATGAGTATAAATTACTTATTTATGTGTTCTAAACCCTTTGAATTCAGTTTCATAAAAATTTAGGGAGTGAAAGACATTTGGGACAAAAACCCTGTCTTAAGTTTTCTTTTGATTTTAGTGAAACTATTTAAAGTTTAGTGATTCTGTATGACCTAATTGAAAGTGGAACCAGGGTGTGGCGCGGGGGTACGTCACCCATCCTTAAAGGCATAAAGCCATCTTGTAATTTCTTCATTATTAGATTCAACAAGCTGGGTTATGCAAACAGACGGCTTAAAACCATATCCCAGTATATTTTAAAGCCTTTCTCTGATTTTACTGTGGATTTATATCAAAATCCATTTGCCCCTGTTTTTTCTTGATGTTTTCCGTTTTAAAAAACTTAATTCTAAGTGTTTGGAGCACATTTTTGTCAGAAATGCCTGCTTTTGGAACCTGGAGTGGTTATGGCCTTACAATACTTCGTCATTTAGCTAGAAAAATACAGCATTGCTATTATCACCAAATATAGCTATACTTGGTTTTGCAAGTTAATTCCTACAAACCTGGATTGCACAACTATAAATAGGTCTTAGTCGAATATTTTCATTGAGTTTTGAGTTCTAAAGACAATTATTGCAAGGTCAGGCTCATTTTTTGCTCAACCTTTTATAAGAAACCTTGAGATGTCTTATATTATACCCTCTCCCCACGTTTTGTAAACGATGTTTTATTACCCTGTAATGCCATTTATTTTTTTGAAGTTCCGAAGCGAAATCCTTTGTACCTGCTGGCTGACCCTAATGGTGACAGCTATCCCATCTTTAATGTCTTTCGAAACCGAACGAACGACAAAAAGTACTCTCCTCCAGCGACAAAACCACACCTGCACCCAGTTGGGCAACGAAATTCTCGAATTTATCTCTCGATTTGAAGCCGTCAATTAATTTTCCTCCGCACTTTATAAAGTTTTGAAATCTAGGGTGACCTGAAAAGCAGAACTGGTCTCTTGATTTCGCTGGGCAAGAAATTTTTTTTCTCCAACCCGGTTTGCCGTTGCCGGACATATAATCGTCCTTCGTATCGCCCTTCATTAAAGTCGGGTGTTTGGCTGCACCTGATAATTAAAACTCCGCTCGCGACTGGACTTCTTGAGAAAGAAAGCTCCCGATGGCTGCTTTGTTGCAGATCGCATGTCGACATGGAAACCTTGGCCTCTCTCTTTATAAAGCGAAGCCCGCCGGCCCGTGGAGGCATGTTGGCTGCGGGGATTAGCTCGGGGATTTGAGGTTTGAGGGTGGAATCTAAGCCGGTTGTTTTATGCTCTTGGGGCCTTGGTATTTTTTTGTGATAGAAATTTGTGATGTCTTCATTCCATTGTGATAAAAAAAAACCTTAAAAATGCGCTTCAATGTAAAAGTTGGTTTAATAAATTCAGGGGGAGCACACACCAATAGCGATCCCTTTCCCCCTCAACACCTCAAATAGGGAATTTTATGTATATGAAAATTTATAGAGAGACTATAAGGGACTGTAAAAGCAGCATTTATTCATTTTGCATGAATAATTTTTTTTCGTATTTTTAAACCTAATCCTAAGTAACTTAAAAGAATGGGTTTAAAAATAGTTGGTATCCCCTCAAAATATAATTTTGTTCCCTCCGAAATAAATTTGTTTTCATGCAACTGGTGGGATAGCAACTAGATTCCTTCAAAGGAATATGGAATTCCATTTATGTTCTTACTATAACCAAACCCTGGATTTCCCAGTTTTTACTCTAGTCGCATTTTATATGTGCAGATTCTATAGTGCAGTTTGCTTTAAAATAAAAAAAAAACAGTCGGAAAATCTGCATTTAGAATAGTTCTATACACGTTTGAAAGACTTGGCTGGATAAGGTTCATTCTCTCTTTTATTATGCAGGAAGGATCAAATATTCGCGGAGCTCCAGCAAAGCTCATCCCCACCGAGCCTCGGATCAAGCCCTCGGGTGACAAAATACCCATTAAAGCTCAAGCTTTGTTTCCTCCCGCCACTGCCAGAGAAAGTATTGGTGAAAGAGTAACAAACCAATCGATAGCCCCCTACGTCACTCTGGGATTTCTTCTGTCACTGTTGGCCATCACATACCGCAGCGAGTACGTCACAAGGATTGACGTATTTTAATCTCATGTGGATTCAAGCTTGGTGGATTAGGATGGGGATGGCGATTGAGGCTATTTATAGTGCCTCCTACAGGATTTCGGTAGCTATCTGTTTTGGCTGCGTCGCTAATAGCTGGGAATAGCCCTCCTAGCCGCGGGGGGCTGGGGATCTAATATATTGAGCTTTGGTGACAGTCTTTCTGGAGGAGTATCCAGGCTGCCACTTAATAAATATCAGCATTCTTTGGGACAAGCCTGGTCTCTCAATTAGTTACGGCATCTGTTTTTTCTCTTTGTCTATTGCGTTCTGGTCTCTGGTGTTTGTTTGCTGGATTATTTGATCTGTGCGAGGTGTTATTGTGTTTGATGTTATGAGATAGAGGTATTCAATTTACTCCTACGTCCGTTGTCATAGAGAAAATGGTATTGGATGGGTTGTCGTATTTTATAGATGATCCAGACATTTGATTGGTGTTTTGACTTTGTTGGTGTTTAAGACTGCAAATATTTATATTAATGTTTAGGAACTATCCGTGTTATTCAAATTATATCATAACGACAATAAAATATTTTGTAAATATTTGTTAAATATCAATGGATACTTTTTTATTTGTTCTGAAAGTCATCATGGGCTTAGCATTTCTTTAAGGTCTCAAATTTTTATACGCGCTCTTTATTTGTTATGGCTAGTTTATATTGGTTTGCACGAAATGAAATGTTTAATTAAAAAATAATTATAAAAAAATCATTGATTGTTATGATATGAATGGAGTGTTTCGTTATGTTATAATCTGTTTAATTTGTCTTTCTAGAACTATAATCCATACAAGTTCCAAGTCTTTCTTGTGAAGGCTCTTTGTTCAAAATAAAGACTCTTGACCTATATTTTAATAGCAGCCTAATTATTCTCAATGCCATAAAACTTAACCAGCTTAACTTAATTGCTTCTAAGTTGGGAATCCTCTTTTTTGCCGTTAAACCTAAAAAATAATATCCTTTTTTTTAATTTAAGCGGTGGAAAATAAATTAAGCTAGTTAAACTCGTGTCATGACAAAATCCCCTAAACACAAACACGAAGAGGGTAACTATTATGACGCCTTATTAAATCTTGCGTTTAGCATGTAGTTGTCAGTAACAGTCATCAATAAAAATGTTTGCAAGTTTGAGAAATGCAAATAGTGGTTTTTTTTCGAATAACTTGAAATTTAACATCCAGGTAACCATCGAACCAATAGAAGTTAACTGAATAATGTAATTGGTACATCTTCTTTCAAAAGCTTCGTATCTTTATAGAAGCATTGATTTCAAAGCAGTTAGTGATAAGAACAAAGAAATTCAATTAACCTGTCTTCTGCGTTACGTACATGTCTGCTTCCTATTTATAGAAAGACGGATGTAAAACTTTCTTTTCTAATTGAATCTTATGACTTTACGCAATTTCCTAACCTTTATTGACTCAAAAACGTTTTTAACTTTAATTTTCCCTCTTATTTTTCTTAAAGAATGTTTCACTGAACGTGAAACTCTGGTTTTGTTTGAATTATTCTCTTTTAATGACAGTTACTTTTCATTAATGTTACGCTGAGTAAATAAATTCCGTTTCAGTGAGTATTAGTACAGGAATTCTAAAAATAGAATGAATGACTGTTGATTTAAAGTGGGAGTAATTTTTTTTTATTTATTATTAACCTTAAATACATTAAAGTCAACTTTTAATTCGCTTTAGTATTAAATTAAAAGATTTCCACTGTTTAATTATTTTTTGTTTGATGTATTCAAAATATTTTAAGCATGTAATTCAAATAATGTTATTATGAATCCCAGAAGTATTTGTTAAATAATTAATTTTTGCGTTTGTTACAATGTTATTATAATTAAACATTCAGCTTATATTAATGTTAAACAATGTGAATCTCAAATTTAACTAGTAATTTTAACTAATGTCAACTTACATGCCAACGTGTCAAATATTTTAACGTCGAACTTGTAAATCCATCAATATTTAATTAGTGGAAATCTCCATATTGACATATCTCAACCTGTTTTCAAACAAAGGAATCTGGAACCTACACAAGACAGGAGTGTCAATAGATGAGTGATTAGTATGGATATTAGGAGATTCATCACCCTCACGGGGAATCGTCATCGGGAGGAGTGCAAGCCCGCTGTGAACAGCAATCCGGATGTCGTAAATTGACAAGCACAAGGTCATTGTATCATTGATTTTACGAATTCCATTATGAGTCTTCCGCCGTCGTTTTACCCTCTTCACAATGGCCGGCCATCTGAGCTCGACGGATAGTTCCACACTTTTCTTGTTGCTTTTTCCCATGTCTGGGCTGCTATTGTAAAAGGTAACATTGAACTTAACGGACTTCTTATGCAACCCCTTTCACTCTTTGACTTGTTGTGGGTTACGATGACGGCGTTAGAAATAGATTAGAACTAGGGGGTGGATTTTATATTGACTAATTATTTAATATTTATAATTTTAAAAAATAAATTTTTAAATGATAAAGGTGGGGAATTTAAACCAGGGGTAAATTGTTTAAAAAAGCCGAAAGTCTTAGTGGCACTGATAATTGCATTTTTAATAACTAAGAAATTATCTAAGTACTTCATTAAAAAACGATGTTGTCTGATACTGTGAACATACAATTTTGGAATTGACTGTATTTTATTTATTGATTGCAGAGGAATTCGGATAATATTGTGTGCTACTGTGCTGTGTTACTATAAAGCTTCCCCTTTATTGAAACGAAAGTAGTATCTTCTCTAATATCTTGGTTCTCATCCATAATTTTATGTCATAGTTGCCAACTTCCCCTTTCGTTCAGAATGTATACTAGAATTTTTTTAAAATACAATTTGAAAATGCAAAAAAACCCCCCAAATGTTCCCATTTCGCAAGCTCTAGTTACATAGTCTTTGTATTTCTTATATTCGCCTCTATATATTCGCTACTCTTTTATTCCAAATCAAATCCTAAAGCAACGATGTTTTATTTGAGCTTTTGAGCTAGGTAGATCCAAACAATTTAGTGAGGAACCTTGTTTTTCAGAAGATCTTGTTTGCTTTCTAAGCTCTACCAGAAAAACTGTCCCGGAGTTATCGACTCAGCAGGAAAGGGAGCCTAGCTCGCCCCTAGAATTAATTTCTAAATATAACGCTCTGGTAGTTTTTTCATGGTTTCTTTCGTTCTTCGCTGGTTTCCTCAGCAAAACCTTTCCCAAAAGCGACACGGGTAAAAAAAAATTAACCTTGGTTTAAGACGGAGTTGCACTTTAAAATTGCCTTGGGAATCAGCTTTACAACCAACTTAAACCTTCCAAGCATTTTAGACTTATTTTTACAAATACTGCCATTATTCCCTTACCGGAATTTTTTTTTTACGAAAACTGTCCTACTTTTTCTACAAAAATGTCACATTTTTCTGATAGTGCCAGATTTTAAAAAACAAAACTGCTTTTTTCCTCATCAAAACTGCGGTTCTGTAATTATTAGTTGCGTTGTCAAAAGTGACAATTTATTTTCCTTAGAAACGCTCGAGTGAAACCACAAACTTTAAGAGAAACAGGAAGAATTGAATAGAAAAGAAAATGAATGATGATATTGTACGAATTCGCAATTTCCCTTAAAGTGAGGTAACTTATCACAGGCTTTCAAGTTGGTCTAAGTAAGACTTCCAAGAAAACTCATTAATCTTTATTAAAAGCAATGCATTTCATCAAGTGGTTTTTAGTGTTGGTGCTAAATGTTTTAAAACAAAGCAAGAAAATCCCATTCAGGTTTACATATTCCCAATTTGATGTATTATTTTAAGGTTTTTAATTTGTTTTATGCTATATTATTAATATGGGTAATGTTAGTAAAAAGACCGGTCATCTTTAAAAAATTTGGAAGCTTGAAATTCCTCCTCCCCCCAAATCGTTTTTAGTGAAGAAATTAAGATATCTTTCATCTTTGAACCTGATACCTTATTTTGTTTTATTAGTTAAATTTCCTTTGAACTTGATCCCTCACTAGTGTTCTCAAAGCTAAGTTATAGTTAACTAAACTTGTGGAAAGTTACTACCTGAGGCATGGTTTATAGTGTTTTTATTTTGCTGGAAAGTAAAATAAGGCTCGTTTAGCCTCTAACCATCCGAAGAATTATTTTTTTTGTTAAACTAAGTGACTTTCCTTTCTCTCTAAAAAGTGAATCAACCGGACACAGCAAATGAAATGGCCGGTTAACTTCCCTCGACCCAGTTTCGAGTCTCAACAAAAAATGTGACAATCGTTGCTCTAGATTGCTCACCCAAGAACTACCATTTGATTAGACCTGTTAATTGCAATTTTGCATTAACTTTAGCCGCACGCGTCATCCTTTCGGTTTTATATAAGTAACCATGGTGATTGTTCCGAATAAAAGCTTTCCGCTAAAGACGGCCTCAACCCTAAAAACTTAATGAACGAGTCGAAATGAGTTGTGTTCCATGTGTGATTTAAAGTTTCTGGAGATACCTATTTTAATGCTAGGGGATTAAGGATTTTCGATTTTTAAGAAAATGGTTTATTGTAGCACTCCTTTCTAAAAATTGGTAAAAGAGATGGAAAAGCAGTTAAAAATTAATTTGACTTAAAATGCACTTATTAGGATTTTGACTAACACTTTCAATATAATTACTGAAATTAACAAAAATAATTTTCCCCATAATTTTTAAATTACACTATCTAAAGCCTATCTAAAATTTTCTTCGAAACCTTAAACGATTACCGGTATAACTCCAAAATCCCTATATAAAATATCCCATTACAATCTAGGTTAAGTTTTTGTTATTTTATTGGATCACTAACATAATTGCGCTTTCGTGGTTACACTGTAAAAAAAATTGTAAATTTACAGACGAAAAACTATCAGTAAGGATGTCAGTTTTACAAAATTTCTGTTGTTTGCTTCTGTTACATAAACTGAAATATGCGGTTAAAAAAACTAAAAGTCTCTAAAAAAAATTCTGAGAATCTCTAAAATACTAAGCTAAAATAAACTGGAATCTGGTGTGACAATTTTTCCTGTAAATTTAATTTTTTTATAGTGTGAACATCCGAATTAATTTTCGACACTCTTCCACCAAAGCAACAAGGTAGTATGTTTGACATACTAAATGAGAAAAAATGCAGTTTTTTTTCCAGGATGTACCAAAAAACCCAGTGACACAATTTTTGAAAACAATATCTTTGTAGTCTAGTCCTGACATTAGGTTCTTCCCTCTTTTCAAAACTTACCTGAACATCGCTGTTTCGGTTCATTAATGAGACACAAGGAACTCGCCCCTCAAGCAGGTGTGTCGTCTTTCTTGTAGCGCATTAACTCTCCGCTTGTTTACCAAGAAAAAAAAACATATTGGACCACCCAGTTCCCAGTTTATATACAGTGATATTCTTATTTGGTTTACTTATGTGAATGCGTACATTACATGGGAAACATATAATTACTTAATGACAGGGGAGGGATCGTATATGTTGGGGACAAGGGGACTTTGGGTTTGGCCCCTCCGAAATGATACGATATATGTAGTAGAAGTAACGTTTATATCACATAAGTTACCTACTTTATATTTTATGGTTGTAAAATTTCGAAAATTAGATTTTTACGATTCTTTGTTATAATTTGTAGGTTTCTAAACTGTATGAAAGATTTTTGTTTGATTTAGAAGTATAAAATATCAATTGCTAAGGTTGTTTCTTTAAATTAATGGATTTTATACTATATACGGTGCGTAAAGTTTTTATTACTTGTAAGCAGACTCCTAAAAAATATCTCGATTTGCTTATAAATCACTTAATTACAACGTAAGGCCTTGACTTACCAGTAAGGCAGCGAGAAAAAACGAGCGAAATCAAAATATATGTTCTATGTTCTCTTTTACCGTTTTTGTCCCGGGCTAATTAAATCATTGGCAAAATATCCTTAATTATAAGTCCATTCATTAAATCCCTTATCCCTCTGAGGGTTGGTATTGTGTCGCACCTTAGTTACTATAAAATTTCCCTTTTTAATAATATACCATTTCGTTAAAAATATATTTGTGTAAATTAAATGTTTCTTAATTTTTCTCTTTTTTTTTAAATGAGTGTAATTGATAAACAAGTAAAACTTATAATTATTTTATGTGTTAATAATCGACAACCAAGTACATCCAAGCTGCCCCGTCGTCCCTTCCCTCCTCCCTGGTACTTCCATATTTCCGCTATTTGGTTTTTCTATGAGGCTCGTGGGGATACAGGAACTGGAACTATAGGAAGAATACTCGCGCTCTCGCGGTGACGTCAAAGGGAGAATCTCATGTATTTGTTTTATTTCGGCGGTGAGCAGTATTGCTGCGCCATCTAGCCGATGAAAGGAGAACTTGTAGATGTTGTACGGTTGTTTTCACTGTGTTAGTGGTATGTTGTGAGGGAAAACAAAGTAGTCAACAACTTAAATTATTGCGTCAGCGTTAGCCAATTTTTGAATATGATAAACATTTATAAATGATAAACAGGGAAAATTTATCTATTTTTTACGCAGAATTTTAAAAGGGTAAATTTGGTGAATGAACTATTTCATCGGTCAAGTTATTTTCAACTCTTATAACTTTAAGAAGCTGTAATGTACCTTTATTTTTATGGGATAAGCAAACTTATATTTTTAGTGTTATAAATATTCATTATTATTATTTTTGGGAATTTATTCTAAAATTGCTTCAAATATTTTTAAACAACTTATGAAAAATTTGTTTAAAAAAGTTTTTAAAAAAATTATTATTAGAAATTAAAGATAATTAAATATAAAGTCTTCTTAGCTATTAATTTGTTCACTATTATGAATCAAATTCAAATCAAACTTATTCGTGGTATTTTCCTACGTTTTTGCATGGATAAAATGCTAATTAACAATTTGAGTTCAGTGGTTCAGTCATTAATATGTCCCTCCAAAATGTATAGTAATCTTCACTCATTCTAGTTTTTCAATTATTAGAATGATTTCCGTACTTTAACAAAGAACAAAGTACCGTACAAAGAACCTTTCTGTACTTTACATTCCTTCTTGAAATACATAGCTGAACCCTAAAATCTTTTGAATTTAAAAATGGGACTTTATGTAATCAAATCAGTTTCCCGACTAAGAAGCTTTTTACATTAACTCTTGTTTTATTTTTTCTACGTAAGCCTTGAATTCCTTTACGATGAGGCCCTTCTCAAGCGCAACTTCTCCTTTGAAATTCCACCGATGCTGCAAAATGTGGCCTCTTGTGCCATAAGCGCATCCTTGTCCCGATTGTTGTGCTGTGCATGGAATGTCTACCAAACTGGTTTCCTGTTAATCGCAAATCGCAACCACAGCTCGTTAACCCTCAACTTACCTTTTTGGAGTAACCTTTCACTAGTAACTTAAGTCAAGGGGGATGGCAAAGAAAAATTCTGGTGGAGGGAAAGAGTAAACGAGCTTTAATTTTTGGTTCAAAGTTCTCTAAGAACCCTGCTGTTCTTTTTATCGCTTTGGTTTTTTTTTTTAGTTTCTCATGAATAGAGATGAACTAAGGTGTGTTGAGGTGCTCATTTGAGGAAGTAACGTATTTTCTACAAGAGTTAAAAGGAGCACATACACCCATTTTTTGGGTGTCTTTTGTTTAGTTGGATTTCGAGTGACTAGACGAGGGTTTAGGTTTGACCCATCATCCCTAAGCAATTAATTTAACTTTCAGTAATATTTTTTTTTAATATGTCATTAAATATGTTATATAGGTATGTAATACAGGGCGTGTATTTTTTTAAATGTACTAAATCAAGCTATTTTAAAACATAGGTTACACTAAATTAAATGTACTAAATTTTTAAAATATTTTTTTTTATTCTTCTGAACTTTTGAATACATAAGTAGGAATATTCTAATCATAAATTTTAGTTTGTATTATTATGTTTACATAGGAAACGAACAGCAGTTTGTAATCTTAGAGTATGTATCTCATTCTAAAAAAATACTTAAAAGGAGGACAATTTTTTTACTCGTGAGTTTCCTACTATCTTTAATGATTAAGTGTGAAACTAAATAAACTGTTGACGGGTTTTAACTCTTATCTTGTGTTGGTAGCGGCTAAATTTTAGGGTAAATAAACAATCGCTTAGTTTAGAAACGTTTACATACGATTATTCTATTATGCTAGGTGTAAAATTTTTGTCTAATATATGTCTTATTGGTATAAGACTTTTCCAAAATCCTTATCCGAATTTCCCATGTACTTTGTTTTGGCCACTATAATTTAATTTATGAAATAATGCAATTAAACCCCATAACACATATCAGGTAGTCAAGTTGAACTTCTACGAGTTGCGAATAACACCTAATTTTTTTTTTAATTAAAAGTAATACGATCGTTCATCTTCTGCGCAAATGAATTGGTGATATAATATCCATGTGTCTTCGTTTTCATTTTGTGCCTTTCTTTATTTCCAAGAAAATTCTGGACCTTTTTATTTACTCTTAAAGAATAAAGGTTTCTGTTTAAAAGATATTATACTGCTTGGAAATGAATTGCATGTAGAAACACAAGGCAACTCCTCTTTTCTTTTAGTTCTCATAATTGTGTTAGCCGAGCTCTGTTTGATGTAAGCTCGAGTTCTCCGAATACCGCAAATAGCTGTTCTCAATTAACCCAGCTATTGTCTCGAATGAATTAATGGCATCTTTCCCACTCGAGATGATTTTCAGCTGCCAATGAATTAAAAACTCGCATTTAGCTATTCGCTAGACTTTCTAGAAGTATGATGCAAGATTGCTTCTACTCGTGCCATCTGTTTTAAAAACTCTAATTAAAAAATTAATAAATCAATAAAGCGAGTATCCTAATTTTGAAGGGTGATACTCAGTGGAACTAAAACTTGGTGGAGAATTGGCATGTACTTTATTTTTTATTGCCTTTTTATTTGCGGTTTGCATCGCTTGCCCATAAGTGTTTTTTAAATTCTTTTTGTCAATAACTATTGTTTATTTTCTTCTTTATTAAACAACCTTATTCAAACAACGGTTTATGGGTGTGTTGGTTAACTCCTCTAAAGATTATACCTCCCATTCCTATGGGCGGATTAAGATATATTAAGGAGGGAACTCTTATGGCAAGCTATCTAATTTTAAAAGTATAAAACTTAAATATACAAAGTCTGAAATAACCGGGGGCTATGCTCTTCCCATATACGTATTTGGATTTGGCAATGTCCCCTCATTACGTTGGTTAAAAGAAAAGCTTTTTGCACTCATTTTTATTGTCTCATTACAGTTTTTTTTTTAAGTCCGTAATCTATGATGATTCCCTGCTCCCCTTCTCCCTCTATGATAAGGTCATCATTCGCTGGGATTATCTTCTCTCATGAAGTGACCCTGCGCCTGGGCTTTTCTTCCAACATCTGTAAGATGTTTTGGCTGTCATTTCACCACGTTTACTTTTGGTTTTTGAGTTGAATTTCCTAACAGGAAGTCGGTAAAAATGGAATATGACCCCTTCCTTCAGGGTGTAAGTATCCTTGCTTTAAAAATTAGCCTTGTGTGCGAACCAAGCAATTAAATGATTTGTTGAATATGTTGTCAAAATTGACTTCTTCAGTTCATTAAAATATTAGGTTGACGAGATGCTGTAAAATATTAATATTAATGAAATATGTTTAATTGTTTTTAATTCTCCGATTTAATTTTTTTTGTTTCATTGGAAAAATAAAACATAGATAACTGATGTAGTAACGCATACGGCTTTAGTTAAAATTCCCTTTTTATTGCTTAGGAATAAATTAAACTTTTGCATGTATTCAATGTTATATTTGTATACCATACAAAATCAAATAAACTCAACCCTTCAATCTATTCATCCCACCGATTAGCGTCGACATTAGTTTTATTCAATTACGAGTAGTTTTCAGTTAATTTTGCCCATACCTCAAATTACGGCAAGTCACTTAGTGTCTGTTTCAGCATTAATATTGATCACTAAATAAATGTCGCCATCACTAAATGGAATAGCACTCAAGTAATGAAACGGGCCGGGCTGTAGCTTCTCTTTTTGTAACTTGTTTTGTCCTGCATGGCTTCCAATTGGTCAGAAATTCCCTCTTGACGTCATTGACGGCCAAGTAGAATATGTCCGAAGGCAATTTTTCCCCCGTGGTTAAGGATGATTAACTATAACGGTGTCATCTCCAAAGGACGGCCGCTTTAGGATGCTCTGAAGCGTATTACGACAGTTGTTTAACGCCGTATTGACGAGCTAGCTTGAAAATACACGGGTAGCTTAATAGAAATCGATAATTTCATTATGCGCATGGTTGAGTTAAATTTTTTTTTGAGAAATATTTGTACAAAGGATAGAAATGACCATTGGTCGGTAACTATCAGTATTAATCAAACCACATATTATCAGTGGTTTAAATTTCTTTTGTGAGTCTAAATTAACGGAGAAATGTATTTTAAGTAATCGGTATCACTTAGAATAATAAACTCTACATTTCTTAACAGTGACAGAGGGCTAAGGATTGAAATTGTAATTGTATCATATCTAGTTACATTTTTTAAAATATTTTCCTTTTCTTATGACAGTATTGACAAAAAAAAATTATTTAAAAAATAATTTTTTTCTGAATATTGCATCAATTCCCTCGTTTTAACTTTGCATTTATTCAAAATACGATTTGTTTTCAGTTTGCATTAGAATCTCAAATCATCAATAAGACATAATTCCTCAATTTATTATTATTAGGAAGATGCCTGTGTTTGGAAAAAAAATGTTAAAAAATGTTTGAAAAAATTTATAGAATCTGTAGATTCTAGGAATGCTCTTAATGTTGAAAATTATCGTGCCTTTCATCTTGGTTTCTTTTCAAAGCAGACCTCTAGTTTTTATCTAACATTACATTAATTAATTTTAACATTTAAGAAGTATGCTTTAAGGATCTCGTTCTCGTGTTTATATCATATTTTTTCATCCACTTTAAATTATATTTACTTTACCTCTTAAAATTTACAAGAATGGAAAAGCTGCAGTTATGTCCTAAGTCAAGTTTCAACACTTTTGTGTAATCAAAAGACTTGCGCCTTTTAAGTATTAGGTGATCAACTAGATTTTCCTGTTGTCCTTGTTTTTATCCACATTTCGTAATTCAAAGGCAATGCCCGTCCTTGGCTTATGGAGAAAAACAACGCTGGGAATCTATCCTCAAAGTAAACTTGTCTACCGAAAAGAGAAAATATTATCTTCATTTTCCTCTTTAGTAATATAATTGTAATGAAAGCCATTTTTAAGTTTTAAGTTGTTATGTTTTTTTTATAAATAAGGGGCTTTAATATAATAATGGGCTTATAATAAGGGACTTTTAAAAAACTAATCGTTATTTTGAAAAAGGGAACAAGTCCAAAAAAGGGGCAAATTGACCTTTTATGCTCAAAAAAATCTACAAGCTTCGCTCTACACATGATAAAAAGAGGGGGAATAACTACCCCTATAAGCAGATATAGCCCCTTGAATTTGGCGAAATCAACGTCCATTCATTGTATTTTTTAATTAAATTTGAAATTTAAGTTAATTTGTCTTTCTTTTATTATCTTTTGTGCTTTAAACTAAGCCAAAATAAAATTTACTTTAAATTTAAAAGTGTTTTCACCTTTTTTATCTAGTGAATGTTTGACTCTATTGATATTAACTTATTCCATTGTTAATGAATAGGTTTCATAATTTTTAAAAATTTTATTTGCCTTAGTATTTCTATTTTTCACATTTGTGCTATGAACTAAGCAGAAGTATAATTTAAGTGTGGACTAAAATGGTTTTGAGAATTTTTTGTCAGCTAAAATCTCAAGTTTGAAAAGTCCATCGACACTTTTATCAACTGTAAAATATTTTTGAATATACTTATATTATTTTCGGCGATCGTTTTGCATTTTCAATAGGGTCCTGAATTTTGAATAAGTTTTTGATGGTTATACAACGAAAATTCCATTACTTCTACAGTTCCCCCCCCCCCCCGATTTTCTCAGGTTTTTGGACTTATTCCCATTTTCAAACTCTAACTGACGATTCAAATAATCCTAGCTCTTTTAAAATGTTAATCAATAAAAAAATTGCCCGTTTTATAATTAATATTTTTTATGTGTTTTGCTAAAATTTTGATGAAACTAGTAAGAAATAAGACTGAAAGGAATTGCATTTTTTTTAACCAAATGCAAGGATTTTTGAACGGTATTTTAATCACAACACTTATCAAAAAGTTGGATAAAAGTTTATTCACTTTTCAAATAAATCATTGAAACTAAAAATTAATCTTTTCAATTGAAACCATTTTTTTATTTCTTCTAACTAATCCATTTCTGATTTTCTAAACTGATAATACTTATTGGATATCCATGATAATCCGAAATTACTACTAAAATACAGGTGAGAAAACAACTACCTTCAAATAAATGAACTTAAGAAATGTGAAGAGGGATTTCAGGTCCGCAGTTTGGTATTGACCCCCCATGAGGCGCAAGATAAAGGCATTCTTGGGGTAGGCTAACGATTGGTTGAGAGTGAATGGATAGCCGAACTTTATCAGAATGTAAAAAAATCTGGGGTCGTTGCCTTTACTCTGAGACATTAAAAAATCGTAACATTCAACAAGTGACGTCACCAGCGTCTGTGAGAATAGCCGTATTTATTTTTGTAGATGGGAGTGCTGCTCACCAAAGAAATGAACTTTTTTTTTTACTTGAAGGAACACGTAAAGAACAGAGCGGGTTAGAGAGGAGAAAGGATAGTGTTGATTTGAAATATCGTTGGATCAAGTTCAATTTAATTTATTAAAACATGAAAATTTTCACTCTTCGTCCGATTTGCTTTTTGGAAACTATTCTATAGACGAAGTAAATGGAAATGAATAAGCAATAATTATTACTTTAACTTCTGTCATCACTTATGTTCTCACCATTTTCAAACTCATGACTCTGAATACTCAAAAAAATAAGAACAGTTTTGATGACCGCGAAGTTTACTTAATTCACACACACACACACACACATAACTATACTAGGAGAGCTCAACATCAAAGTGTTGAAAAGTGTTTAAATTTTTGCGCAGGACATATTTAGAAAAACTTGTGCTGTTTTATTAATTTTTAATGAATTTTTTGATACGTTATTAGTTTAAATATGAGAAAGGCAATAGGAATGCATTTGTTCTCCAACGAAAAGAAATATTTAATTTTCTTGATATGAAACTATTCAGGTATCTAAATGTAATGCTTGTTAACATACCATATAAATGCATGTGTATTAGAATATAATACATTCTTATAATATAATACATTATGTAACATTCTTGTTACATTCATGTCTTGTGTAAGCAAATATCTGAGATATTTGGTCTTTATAATTTTTTCTTCTTGAAGTAATTTGCGTTTTAAAAAAATAATTTTTCTGCTACATTTTTTCTTGTAATGGTTTAAGAAAAATGAGTTTTCCCCAACATATTTCCTTTGTGGCATCTTTTCTACTTGTATCAACCTAAAATGAAAAAAATTAATTAAAAACACTGATTTAGTTTGTTGAAATGTACTGAAAATTTGAATTTTCTTAATATGCCCTACCTCTGCACCAGATGTCTGCGTTCTTTGTTTTTTTTACCAAATGAATTAAATAAATTACATAGCTAGTGATTATTTAATAGAAATGAAGCAATTTTGATTAAAACTGGGAGTATTATAATATTTAAGTATAATATATGTATGGGAAGTAATACTATATTAAATTTTTCGACCGCAATTTTTTTTTAATATTTGCAATTAAATTTTCTTGTTTGAATAAACATTAAAAAATATTTTTTCGTTTAAAAATGTATCCCTCATAAAGAATTGAAATTTTTATCCCTTTCACATTTTATTAGATTATTGTTTAAAATTATATATAAACAAAAATAATAAATTTATATGATAAATATAATAAATTTATATAAATAATAAATTTGTATAAACTAAAATAATTATACTTTTAACAAAAATGTAAAAAATACAATGAATCCAAAAAACAAATATTTAATAAATCTAAATTAAACACGAAGATTTTCAAGGGACTTTGTGATTTCGGTTTTTCGATTTTCGAATAGGGGTAGGGAGGAAAAACATTCCAAAGAGGAATCCTCATTTCACATCTTCTCTCATCCAGGAAAACTATTTCTCTTCTGTAACACGTTTTGACACTCTCGGGGCCCCCAATTCATTCATGAAAAAAAAGCCCACCCCGCCATGCCCTCCCCTCACACGTGCCGAAAAATTTCAACCCACCCCGATTCGTTATGGATTCATCCCGACCTGGTTGCTAGGCGACGGTCGCGGCCATTTTCCCCACCAGCTCGCTATCTCCCCTCGTCGCGGAGATCCAAAACCTTTCCAAGTCGCTTACTTCTCCCGACGACGCCATAGAGCGCTAAATACGAGTGTGTTTAATATAGTGAGGGGCTCTCTTGCGGGCTACTCATTGATATACTCATTGTTTTTCTTTGAAAATTTGGAGCCCCTCGAACCAAATGCGCACCATTGAAGCTGTGGTGGTATAGGCCCCTTAAAAAATCCGTGTTTTCGTTCTCTTCGTATCTGTGAGGAATTCGCTGTTCTTCTCTCTGCGAGTTTGTCATGTTCTCCAGATTTTACCCCACTGAATGGCATGCTAGGGAACTCTCCGGTGAAATTTATAGTGAACAAAAACTGTAAACAGCTGTCGTATGTTAGAACCCCACTGGTGCATCCCCATTTGTTGCTGGAATAATTCTCCATGGAATAATGATTGCGGCTGTCCTTCTCAAGACCTATCAAATGAAGAGTAAGTGTTTTTATGTAAATAAATGAGTAAAATTAAATATTATCATTTTAAGGGTTGAATATTTAAATAGCTTGATTACTGAAAAATTAATTTTTTTATATTTTCATACTTATTAATATTTAACAAACTTAAAATTTATTGAAATGTTTTACCAATATCTATATCGAATGAAGTAATAATTATTATATTTTGGGTTTAATTAAATTAAATCAAATATAATTTGTTTAAAGCAATCTTGTGTTAAAAAACTGTTAGCACCTTGTTTATAGTTCTTATAAATCCAAATCTTACTACTAAGTTTTATTTTAATTTTTAATGTATTAAAATTTTTTTGCCGGTGGCACTGGTTGAAGAATAAAATTTTATAATAAAATATTTTAGATGAGGGAATTGGACTAAAGTCAATTTCCATGTTTTGTTTGCCAACTAATAAATTTCTTGTCATTTATTTTAAAAAATCAAATTTAATCGTCAACATTCAGTGTAATAATTTAGCAATTTTAGAATTTTCAAAAGTTTGCTGTAAAAACGCTTGACCGATTTGTTTTGAAATCCATGTGGGAACACGTGTTTCTTTGTTTACAATGAGAGGGCGCAATGCTTCCCGCGATCGCTGTTTTCTTAATGGCCCGTTACTCCATTACTTTGCCGTTTCCTTGGTTCTACTTTATTGTTTTCGATGAACAATTTCGCGTTTTGAGTTATAAAATGTATGATGAATTCTTATTTAGATGTTTTATATTGCATAATAATTTCCTTTTAACATGTTTTTCTTGTTCGCATATGAATTCATTGTAAAAAGTTATTTTTTTTTTCAATAAGTTAAAATATGGCTATTGGTATTGTTTAAGAAATTTAAAATTGTTTTTTTCAAGTTGATTGGAATTGAAATTTCTCTTGTATTATAATTTTTTTGGACATTGCTTTTGAATAGAACTTTACTTAAAAGTATTTGTTGATCTCCATAGCTTTGTAATTTTAGTATTTTTAATAATGTGCATAAGTTTTGAAACGTGATAAATTTCACATTTATAAACAACTTAAATTCTACAAAAGAACATTAATTATTAGAAAGAAGTTTCTGATGACGATTGACTAATCGTTCTCATTAGTGGACTGGACTCATTTCAAAGCTAATAAATATGGATTAAAATAATAATATACGTATTTTCCTTACGTTTTTTTTTCTGAATGTAAAAATTTAGACTTTGATTCTTTGCAAAACTGAAATCTAGTTTTTATATATTATTTGTGTTTGGAAAACTAACACTAATACGTATTTGGAAAATTTTCGAAGGGGGTGTTACTAATTCCGGGGGATGGTATTGAATTATTCTTTTTACTGTTCAAAAATATTTAAATTTTTCAGGGATGTATACAGTATTTATTTTTATTGCCGTAGTCACTAACAAAAGATTAAGGTAGACAAACCAGAAAAATTTCGGATCTCCCACGAAATTAAAAAATTGGTCGATTTTCAAGTAAAACTTATATTTTTATTGAGTGGAACATTTTTCTAAAGTCCCTATGAAATCTATACCCTTTTCCACCTCCAGAGAAAAGGGAAATAAAAAAAAAAATCTTGTATTCTGAAAGGTTTTGTTCTTTGTTTAACATAATTGTCCTGGCAAATTAAAATGATCAAAGGTCAGTTCTCATCAGTTCATAGGAACCGACTGCTTTCCGTTCCCAATTACAACCTGATGCAAGCGTGAATCTCGACACACTTTCCTGGGATTTAAGTGTGGAAACTTCAAGAAACATATGCTTTCCAAGGTTTCCTAAAACTAATTGGAAGTCAAGACGTTTATTTAGGAAGGTTTCCTAGCTTATGAAACTACTATAGTGTGTGGTAATATCTAGCTTGCCCCAAATTAAAGGGTTAATAAAACGGGGAAAACTTTGGAAATCATGATATAACCGAATGGATAATTCCTCTTACATGTCCGTTCAAATAATTGTTAATTATTTTGTATATAACTTAAAATTGATTAATAGGGAATTAGTATCTATCAATTTTTTTTTGTCCTGCTATTTATATATAACGAAGATTATCTTAACCTTATAAATATTAGTTTACTACCTCGTTTTAATTCAGAATGTCATGTAGTTACTTAACTAATTAATCTATAAACATTTAAGCGTCCTTACTTATTCGTTCCGACCGAATTGGTTCAAATTTGTACGTATCGATTAGCTTTTCTTGAAATGCTAATTGATTTTGTTTTGGATTCTTAAAGTATATTCTTAAAGTATTGGATTCTTAAAGTAATTCTTAAAGTATATCTTAGTAACTTCGCATCATTCTCTTTTGTAAACAACGGGTTTCAAATAGATACTTTTCGAGGAAGAGACTTGGAGCGGAAATTTGTGTTACAATGTATCTATCAGTTTCCGCTCCACGACCTGTTTATATCTACGTATCGTTTCTAGTTGATACATCTCATTTTATTGATCCCTTTGGATGAGATTCCTGCTTCTTCGTGAATAATTTATCTTTCAGAGCTAGAGAAATATTCCTGAAGCCCTCTTTATATATAAAAAATCGGGTGGATTTTAGTGTCTCTGAAAAACTTGTCTGGTTTTAAGTAATAAGGTAGGGAATCGGAGATTACTAAAATAATCAATGAAGTTTCAGAGTTCTATTTATTTAAGAGGGAAATTAACTTTTAATTTATTTTGTACTGGATAAAGTTAATAAAAAATAACTTTTCTATTTTTGAAAAAAAAATTGTACAAATGAGTTTGAATTAGTCTTTTAACAAAATTAAAATAAAATATGTATCTTTGGAAGGGTAGGTGCGTATGCTAACCCTCCAATAAATCCCTTTAGTCTTCATATAAACATTTTGTTCCGAAAATCGAATTTTTCATTTTCTAAAAAGGATAGCTAAAAATTAAGTCCAGCAGACATTTTTGAGGGATATCTGGGATCCCCTTCGTTCATGCTAATGTACAAAAACTTGGGACTGTGAAGTATTTAGATTTATAAATTAAACTATTACCACTTGATTAAACTATTATAGTTTAATCAAGCTTTTACCACCCTTTAGCACCATCGAAGTGAATCCAAGGATTCCCGAGACAGTTTTCTTCTGAAATTTGTGTTTTAAACGATACTTCTATATGCTTTTGTATTTTTGAGTTAATTTCTAACGATGCGACTTGTGTCATCAAAGTTATTAATGCGTCCCCTATTTCATTCTCTGGATCTAAATCTAATTCATCTGCTCAGTTGAATGTATCTTTTCCAGTGTATCCTTTTGGGAGGGCTTAAGTGGCACTTTAAATTAGCAAATGGGGAAGTCTCACATATGGTGGAGTCTATTTCCTGTTGTCAACCCTTGAGCATGGGGAAAACCAATTTCCATGTCGTACAATTAGAATCTTTTTTCTAATCATCTTGTCCGGTTTACTTTCTTCCTCTTTTTAGCCCTGTTTTCGTTTAGTACCTGTAAAGATAGCTTCTAATTCTTTTTTATATTACATTTTGTTAAAGGTTTCTGCTATGTTGTAGCCAGAAGTTAAAATAAGAAAGATAAATAGAGAAGGAATTAAGGGTCGGTTTTATGATTTTTCAATCGGCAAAATTTGAAGTTTTTTAGGTGGGAGGAAATTTTTTGATATTCAGCCCCTGTCTGCACCTCTAAATTTCAGAACGACAATTTAGATACAATAACATAGACATAACTTAGCTGGTCGTTTCAGAAACGAAGTCTTAATTCTTTGGTTAATTTACGCGACTTCAATATGCTTATCGAAGTAAAAATAAAATTAAATCGAGCCTTCATAAAATAGGTTTGCTGTTTTTTTGTTTTTTATATATTTGAAATCAGAATGACCTCTTAAAATATTTTTTTATTTCGACCTCTTTAGAAACAATGGGATAACTTTTCAGTGAAATGGTAATTATATCTTTTGAAAGATGTGACTATTAAAATTTAAACGCTTTTAAATTTGTCTATAATTTTAGCATTTACTTTTTCTATGTAAATCAAAATAATCAATTGTTTATTATTTAAAATAAAATATTAGTTGACATATTGGCGCGTTTGTATTTTCTTAGATTTTAAAGGATCGGGGTTCAATGACCGTATCTTTGCGTTGACTGGTATGGAACATGATTTTGCATATCTTCCGTAATGGTTCTCTAAAACCTCAATTCCATAGAAAAGAATAACTGAAATGGCTGGTCTTTTTATGTGAATTTAGTCCATTGGAATTTTATTGGTTTAATATTCGCTTATGTTTTGTCGTTAATGATACCTTTTCGAAGGTAATTTGTTTAACTTGTGTTATGAATTGGCCCCTACTTTTAGAATTACCTAGATTTGTGTGAAGCAATAATGTGTGTGTGTGTGTGTTTACTCGTATATTTTCTTTAGACTTTTTCGAAAAGCAGTTGATGTTAGTTTTCTTTCCAGATATGTGTCATCACTTCAGGATGATCTGGAGATGAGTGATAGTGATGAAGAAACGGTAAGTCTCTTTTTATTCTGAAAATTTAAGAGACTATAAAAGGACTCTCGTTGGTGTTTGATTGGGAAGAATTTGCTGTCTAATTTACTTAAAATTAATGCTTAACACTTTTGTTGTGAGGATGAGACAGCGAATGCTCTTTCTAGAATGACAATGGTTAATACTTCCCATCAATTACGATACTTTGGAGGAAGATTTGGACAGCGTTTTTATCTAAAGTTTTGTATACCAGAAAAAAAAACTCCATGTTTGCATTTGAAGATGCTGGAGATTCTTCGGAACTTTCTAAGGTGCTGTATATCGATATTTCTCACTAGAGAATTCATCCCTTGGTCCCATGAAAACCATTATGGGCGCGATCTTCGTACGAACTTCAAGATTCCCAAGGACTTAGGCGACAGGGCGGGCTTACAGTTCGTGAACCAATGTGTTGAGTTGCTACTGTTTAGAACGCATTTGATAAAAAAAGATGAGAATATGTTGGCATTGGCATCGTAGTCTAGGATTATGATGCCGGCCAACGTGCCTATTTCTTTGCCCAATGTTGATACAGTCCCTCTACTACCACCTGATGTAATGGCCCACCCAATGCTCTTTATGATGGTCGTGCGCGAGAATTGGAAGGGGATGTTCCCAAATTGAATATTTTCTCGTAAAACTTAAACGGTGTCTTTACTAGCGGAACCTTTTTAGTTTTGGTGCTAAACTTCACAAAACCTATTATTATTTATGAACTCTCGGAATTCAGTTTCATCCAAGTGAAGATGTCCCTCAAAGCTTTGGATTGACATTAAATTTCCAAAGCATTTTAAAAATAAAGCTGCTATTTTTCTTAGTGATTTTCAATTCAATAATTTACTTCAAAATTTAATTTTTTCTCAAAAATATTTAACTTGCAAACCTTCAAGAGAAAAATATTTGATTTTTCTTTTATGAAATTAACTTCTTACTACCTTGTTAGGTTTTTACAAACGTGTGCAATTTTCGGAGATGCATACTAAATTTAATTAATTGTTTTGGAAAATTATTTCATTGGTTTGGGAAAAGTGGGAGAACTTTGATATTGGTAATCTTAAGTTACCATTAACCTTATTAAACTCCATTCCATTAATAATGATGAAGCCAAAAAGTTGAATTTTTAACAAATCGAAATGAATAATATTTCAACAATTTCAATTGAATATGTCTAAATCGTATCAATTATATTAAAACTAGTTGAAATTTATTTTTTTAAATGACTGAACACATTCTTAGTGTAAATTTTATTGGAGAGTTATTTTATAATTTTTTAAAGGTTATTTTTTGTGCTGCTGTGCTTATAATAGTAAATATTACGGGTAAAAATTGGCTAAGAATTAAATTTATTTAATAAATTTGAAACAGCTCTGTACTTTATCATGTGCGTTTCCAGTCCCAACAAATGTAAATAAAGTTTTCTAATACTTGTTCTATCTTGTGTTCGATGATTTGAATATTTCTTTGTTGAAAACAATTTTGATGATCTTTAGATTTTAGATAGGTGTCATGTGCTGTTTGTAGTCATTAAAAAATCCATTTCATTGAGTGTTTCTGTGTCAACTCCAAAGATGTACTATCACAACTTATGTTAGTTTTACATGACTAGGTTACCTACCTAAAACCTTTTATATATATAAGGGGTGAAAAACAATAATTTCTATTGCTATTCAGAAATTTTTAAGCTGAGAGCAGAGATATTATAAGGATGTCTGATGAACAAACTAAAAAGTTTATGACCAAGTTAATAGGAAAATGAAGAGCAACCACATAGCTCTGATGGCTTGACTTGTGATTACACTAGTATTATACCTACCTACCTATTATACCTACTTAATGGCTATTATTCTGTAGTAAAATTTGAGTTCTTGCGCTTCATGATAAAGTAATTGTTATTTATAATCTGTATTTTAATTTTAGGGGCCTATAGCAGAATCATTCCCAGAACAATCCCTACTTGAACAATTTGAGTAAGTAAAATTTATTCAGAAGTGAAATTTTACAGATAATCTTGAAATACAAATTGTTTTGTTCATAATTTGCTGTTAATATTTTATAAATGAAATTTCTTAATTTATTAAAAGCTCAACCTCGTATTTTATATGGAATTGTTACTTAAAAGTCTGTTTGTGGAATTTGCTGAATATTTTTCTAGGTCAGCCACCCAAGCTACTGCCACAACTACTGAAGCCAATCCAGCTGCTAGCACAAATAAGGAAACCAAAATGGATACCAATTCAGCTGAATCTTCCAACTCTTCTAGTTCAGAAAGTGGAGACAGTGATTCTGATGATAGTAGTTCAGAATCAAATGATTCTGATTCTTCCAGTGAAGCATCTGATGAAGAGGTTTCTTCTAAGGTGAATTTTAGGTTTTTTAAAACCTGCTTCAATGAAAGCAATTAAAACGTTTTGGTTGAAAAATAATCCTAGGTATAGATACATTATAATAAGCATTTTTTTTTCTTTTTTTTTCAATTTTAGAAACTAATTTTCCATTAACACATTTACTCAAACATTTTCAGTCCTCAATGAATATGAAAGACATAATTTTGCATATCTAGAAGATATTTTAAATATACAGTGATAGCAGCCATATTATAATTCCTATATTTTTGGAAAAATATGAACAAATGTCCGATATTTTCGAAAAGTGTCGTTTGTCCTATATTTTCTCTCTTCATGCCAATTTTTTAAAGGGATTTTATCAAAAATTTTAGCTCACTTTTTTAACAGTTTTGCATTTCTATTTTTGCCTATGCATGTTGCGAATTTTCAGGAAGTGGTTCGCTCCCTGCGAATTGCTTTGGCAGATGTCGGTCGGGTTCAGATTGCAATGTGGAAAAAACCAAAAAACAGTTTTACTATGATCGGAAACTAAGATTCCTATTACCTTTCTCGGAACACCTGTATCTCATTATTTTTGCAATAACATTCTACATTTGTGAGGATTTTATGCTTTAAATTTTTATTAGCTGGGAGCTTAATATAATGGTTCAGATCAGAGTTTTCAACTCTTCCGATTTTACTCATTTTCCTGATTTTTATAATTCCCTTTAGTTCCTCCTAAAATTTAATTAATTTTTGCACCTTTTAGACTTCCAACTAAATAAAATAGCAACAATAAAGGGTTACTTAAAATGTACTGCTTCATTTTGGGAGTTTCTGAGACTCTCGACCCGATTGCATTGAGGAAAAAGCAAATTTAATAAAAGAGAAATCACGGATGCTCTGTTCACCTGCGCCGCTTCCTTATTTTTTACTCAAATTGTAAAACAAATTTCAAATTTTTCCTAGAAACTCGGGTTGATGCCCCGACTTGCTTTGGTGGTTTACCTGCCTAAAGACTTGGCTTTTCAGGATGTTTCTATTGTTTTGCCAGTAAAACGGATCTTGAAAACATTGCATTGAAAGTTCCAGAATTTTAAGGCCTGGGATGTCCTGAAAGGGGTTTTTATTCTAAAGGCCTTAAAAATCCTTGAATTTTAATTTCTAAAAGACTTTTCAGAGTTTATACTAATTATGTGAAAGTGAAAGTCCTGAAATCCTATTTCGGTCACAAATTTCAATGAAAGATCGCGAATTTTAATTTATGCTTCCGGACTTTTACCTGTAAAGTTGGCTTTGCGCATTTCTACTGCGGGAGAAAAAACAACTTGACGGCCACGATCGCGTTTTTCATTTTTCGCGTTGATGTCTTGGCTTTAAAAGCTTGTTTTTGGAGAAAATTTTCACTTATATTAGTCAAAATTTAAATAATATACAGCTGGCAAATTAAAAAGTAAAAGAGAAAAAAGAAAGCAAAGAGAAATGGATAGTTTGAATGAAACCAATTTAAGGGTTTTAATATCAAATAATTATACAAATAGTATAAGTATGGGGAAATTAGGTTGTGTTGAAAATAGGTATAAGAAAATATTAAGATAAATAATATTATTTAAATTTTTATCAGTCTTCTTTCATATGGGTGATATTTTGGAACTTGAAATTTAACTTCATGAACTATAGTTTACTTTTATTCCTGTTAGTTTTAAGTTCCTTCATTAGGTGCAATTTGAGTCAATGCATAATTAAAACTATTGAACATTATTTACAGGCATATTGCTTATAGCAGGGGTGTAGCCAGGATTCTCCCCTTGGGAGAGGTCCAGTGTGAAAAATTTGTTGAATATTTAATTACTGGAATTTCTTTTCTATATTTTTCTTTGACCTTGCTCCTATCACTGGAAATACTTAGAATGAAGTTGATGACTTTTATTTTATGAAGTTTTTTTTAATCAAAAGTCATTTTAACTAATTTATACAAATATTTTGATTTTGAATTATTTTTTATCAAGATGCTTAAATTTTTTTTAGAAATGGGGTTTGTCAAATTTTGTGGACGAATCTCAAAGAATGCATTCTCCAAGATTTTTCCAAGGAGAGGCTGCTAAAGGAAACCTTAGACTTCAAAATGAAAGGATGAAAAGTCTAGCTTTGGGAAATGTGAACTCTTTTAATAATACTCCATCAGTCAAAGACACTCCATCCCTGTAAGTTTTCTCTTGAATCACAAAATGTAAGCAATTTAGTGTCAAACGAAAAAAAATTGCTTAAGGGATTCCATTTTATTATGATTCTGACATGCTTTTTTCTACATTTATTTTTTAATGATAGTAATTTTGGTTGATTTTCTAGCCCTGCAACTGAACAAAAATCTAGTTTTTTGGTTCCTGATGTGCCAGTGGCTGCCAAAAGTGAGATACTAAGTCCCATCCCATCACCGGTGCATCCAGCTGTTGGTCCACGGACTCCTCCGTCTCCTAATGTTTTAAACCAGGACTGTAAGGAAGCAGCTGTTGAAAGTGTTCAAAATTCTAAGTCTGAAAAAAGTGATTCTTTTGAGGTTAGGGATCCTATGATCAATAAAAGTCCACACTCTGATAGTCTTTCTTGTGATGAGAAGACCAAGAAACAGTTACGTTCTGGTGCATCTAAAGTAGATCTTGAGAAAGTATCTTCGCCTAAATCAGAGAGATTCACTGAAGAAAATTTAAATGATTTGAAAGACATTTCTCAAGGGTCTCTTTTGAAAGAGGATAATGCATCAGATGTGGAAAAATCAACTTCCAGCTCATTGGCTTCCAATAATACTGAAAATTCTGACAACTATTCCATTAAAACTCGCCAAAGGGTTTCTGCTTTATCTGCAAAAAAGAATAAATCTAGTGAAAATAGCCAAAAGGTTGATGGGGAAACTTCACCAGCAACTGCTAAACCGAAGCATCCTCGAGCATGCAGAAAACCCAATGAAAAACCATCTAAGAAACCTGCAGCTAGCATAACTCCTTCGAAATCTGACAGCAATGAACAAGCCAAGAAACGCTCAAAACCAGAAGTTAAAGAAAAGCCGCCTCCTGTCCCTGAAAAAAGTAATGATTCTGTCAAATCAGCTAATAACAGTAACGACAAAACAGTAAAACCTCCTAGAAAGAACAAAACCCCTAAAGTGCCACAAAAAGAAATTCCGGAAGTAAAAAAGTCAGAACCAAAAAAGAAAAAGTTTGCAATTGAAAACTTTGTTCAAAGCCCTGAAATTAGTGCGCCAATAAAGGATCCTCAAGCATTCAGTCCTAGTCCTGAGAGATCACCTCTTCCAGACTCTGAGAAGAACTCTGAAGCAGATTTACAACCCTCCAAGACTTCCAGTAAAGCTAGCATTAAAAGTTCTGATAAAAATGTTGAAAAGCTAAGACGTTCTGCTCGGTGTAGTGAACGGGCATCCCATAGTGTTCCTCCTGAAACTCCAGATTCTACACCAACTAGTGATGGTAAAAAGAACTCTAAGAATCTGGGTAAAACTAAAAGTCAGATTGAGGGTTTAATAGTTGTTGATGGAGGGAATGTAGAGCTACTTTCACCAATTCCTGCTGAACCTTCTGTTTCTTCTGAAACAGGGGAAAGTGTCATTCCATTTAAGATAATGGTTTGCATTCCATTTTTTAAACTATCTAGGCTTCCTTCAGTAGTTCAACAAGTACGAGAAGCTGAAAATGTCCAGGGATACAGAAGTCGCTCAGCTTCTATAGATGAAGGAAAATCTCAGAAAGACTCTGCATCTCCTGATCGACTTTCAAAAGCGGTTACTAAGCGTTCCTCATCAAAAGATATCAAAGATAAAAATAAGAATGCCAATCCTGTAAAAAGTACTAAGAGTGTTAAAAATGTTCCTTCAGATAAAAAGGATAAGGATCTCAAAACGAGCTCTGATAATTCCAGCAAATCTAAAGCTATCCCTGTGAACAAAACTAGTGCTAAAATCAAAAGTAAACCACTCTGTGATGATGCTGAAAACACCCTTCCAAAGAAGAGAAAGATGGAAAGCAAAGACCTGCAAGTAAAGAGAAAGAAAGTTTCAAGAACAGGGGATGAGAAAAAGCCAAAAGAGTAAGTTATTTTATTTTATCCGTTTTTTAATTTAATTATGTGAAATGTAAATGCCTGTTGTATAATGGTTTCTTTTTGTTTGTTTGAATGATCTGCAAGGGTTTTTTATTTTGCATATACAAGTAATAAATAATTTTGACGCAATGCAATTTTTATAGGTCTATTACTAGTATAAAGCCTGATGTCTCAAGCCCTAGTGTAAATAATGAAGAAACAAGACAACATAATTCCTTGGAAAGGTGCGATAGCACTGGCAGTTTGAGTTCACTATGCAGCCAACAAAGCCAGAGGAGTTCAAAGGTAGGATAACAGTTTTTAATTTTGATTTCAACCATTAATTTCTATTAAAAATGATTAATCAAAATTTTTAAGTGTTTTAATTCTTAAGAAGTTCCCCTTAAATCTTTGAAACAAATTTAAATATTAATACTTGGAAAAATGAGAGGAAACTACTTGACTTGTTTGGTGCAATATGACCCTTGTGCCAAAGACTCCAAACCATCCAGCCAATCAGTTTAGTTAGAACTGTTTAACTTACACTACCATCTAAATTCAACTTCAACTTGTTTGTAAACAATTATGCTTTGAATATGCCTCTTGTAAATATCTCTTTGAAAATTTATTAATTTCAGATTACAATTTATTTTCGGAATCAATAAAAAAATCTATATTTATTATATCTAATTTCTTACCTGTACTTCTACTACTGATGGGAGTATATGCTACTCTTCTTATGTTTCCGGTTTTTGGAACATATTGATTATATAAACTTTCTGTTTCACAGTCTGTTAAAGATAAAAAGAAAGAGTCTTCAGGAAGTGCACCAGAATCAAAAAGACTTAAAAGCTCAACAGCACCAATAAAGCAAGAAAAAGAAGATAGATCTAAGATTCATGTGAAAAAAGAACCAAGACCATCTGATAAGAATAAAGGAAAATCAAGGGAAAAAATAACTTCTAAAGACATTCCAGAAAAATGTAGTGAATTAGGGGATGATTCATGTTTCTCTAGTCAGGTAATTTAAGGTTTCTGCTTAATTTTATTTAATCAAGAAGAAAAGTAAATTGACATGTTAATAGTTATTTTAAGATGTGTCATTATGATACATAATTTTATTCTTTTGATTAACCTCATTTTGTTTATAGTTGCAGTATATTTGGGATGACACAAGTTCTGATGATCCCAAAGCAAAAATTTCTTCTAACTGGAATCTAGGAGATGATGCAGATATGCCAGATTGGGATCACTTTGCTCCTGATAAATTAAAGGAGGCTTCTCTTAACAAGTAATAGAAAGTTTCATGAATTAAGTTATTTAGAGTTTGAAAATTGAAGCAATAAGTTTTTTTTTTGTGCTAATGTTATAATGCTGTCATGCATCACTTTTGTCTCATAATGTGACTGCATACTTTTTGGTAAAAATGATTCACCAAGGGAAATAATTTAATCCAACCATACTTCTGCTGAAACAATACTTAAAATGTTATTCTGAATAACTTGCTTTACTATTCCTTTGTTAAAATACTCTTTCTTTTTACTGCAACCTTTAGTTGAATTAAGGAAATATAAGGGTTATTATTCAGAAAGTGAAGGTAAATTGTTTTAGGCTGCTTTCAAACTTATGTTTATTTATGAACTGTATTTCTTCCAATAGGCATAGTAACCAGACTCCTATTATGCCTATGGATTATTACTACACAGAAGGAAGGAAAATAAAACAATTAGCTGAACAGGAAGTAAGATTTTTTTCTGTGCTTATTTTATTTTTGTCTATTGTAGGGATGATTGAAAGAGTTGGGAACTAACTATTATGTAATTGTTTATGTGATGGAAACCACATATAATTAAGATTTTAATAAAAAATGGATTTTCTCATTGCCAACTACTTGATTATTTTTATTGTATAATTAAAGAGAAGGTCCCAAAGAGAGGTCAAAGCCAGCAATAACAAACTGTCTTTAATGATATTTTATTAGATTCATTCAGTATCTATACACAAGTTTCAATGTAGTTTTTTAATAAATTAATTGATGTGGGTTTTCCAAAACAAAAACTGTCATATTTTTGTGAAAAACGATTATGAAACCTTTAATAATTTCTCATTAAATGCCTCAGCTATTGAACTTCTACTGTACAGAATATAAAAACAAGAATCAATTTTCTCTAGGCAGAAAAAGTCAACAATTTATTTTATGACCAACTTGCTATAACTTTTGGTAGATAATAGATTAAGTTGTCACAAAATGAATTTTAAAAATTATTATTTTTATGAAAAATTGTAAAACTCATAATACTTGAGGTGCTTCTAGCAAAAACAATTTATTATTAGAACTTTTGAAAGGTTATGCATGATAATTTTGGTATGGAATTCAGGTTCTCAAATTGTATTTATTATTACAGAAAGATCCTTTCCAACAAGCTGTAAAATTTTTTGAAGCTGCTGTACTTTTCATTCTTACTAGTCAACAAAAGGAAGAATACACAAAGGATCCAGAAATAGTCTATCAGTTTTATGAAAGGACCCTGAAATATTTTGGGTATATGAATTTTAATATATATTCTTTTTATAAATAATACAGTATACTCAATAAGACTAACTTTGTAACATCAAAAATTTCTATTTTTTAAAAAAGTATTTTGCTCTAGACGTTAGGTATTCATCTAATTTATCTCATGTCGAAAACTATCTCAAAATTTTTTAACTGCTCCTTTTACTTGTCATATCGAGAGTATACTGTATGTGTGAAAGTTATGAAGACATTAGTTCTTAATATTTAGTTAATAAAAATTAAATATAAAAACATCTTAAGGCTTAATCATTGTTATTAATTTTTCCAATGTATTGTTTTTAGTAATTTTTTTATATTTGTAAATATTTAGTCCATTTTTAAAGGTTTTGAATTTAAAGTTAAATACTATTTTGAGCAGATACACCTTCCTTCCTTAATTTGATTCCTCAAACCAATTCTGGTGATTCAGCAAAAATTGCAATAATTTGTGCAGTTTACAATAATTCTATTAAAAAAAAAAAGATTATCCTTCTGAACATGATTATAGTTACACAGAAAGAAATATCTAAGACCTTAAAGGGTCAGCCTTATCTTACTTGGCTTGTTAGAATATTTTTGTAAATATATTTTGTAATTCTAACTTAGTGTGTTTTGTTATAGTGAGATACAAACGAAGGTTAAAAATCTTCACTCTTGTCCTGGAAGTACAGAATTTAAGTTACTAATTTTATGGTAAGTTTTATGAGTTATTTTAATTACATGCTTTCAACGCTTATAAAAGCATTATATCAGCAATACTGCCTTCTTTTCACATTTTTTATTTTTTGTCTTGTTTGGTGTAGAATGTTCCGATAAGGGCCATGTGCCCATTAAACTCCAAATAGCCAAACCTCCCTACTTTTTCTAAGTATAACTTTTCTTAAAGAGTAATAAAAATGTGCAACCTACTCTAAAACATTTCTTTAAATCAATATAGGAATAAGTTTTTGATGTACCAAATTTATTGCTTTACATATTCCCTGTATTCATTTTTATGTTAAATTTTCCCTTTAGTTTTTATAAGATTTTTATTTGTGTTTTTGTCACTTACAGCCTTAAATGTCAGTCATTGTTAAGTGTGAAACTTTACAACATAAAAATCAAAGAGATTAAAGAGCAGATAGATGGGGTTACTGAGTTTTTACATGTGAGTATAAATTCTATTTCACTCTTCTGTTTGAAAAAGTTGTTCATATTCTAAAAACAGTTCAAAAACTTTTTTATTTATAACATTGTATGGTTTATACGAGATTCGTGAAATGTTTTCTACTGTATATGTGTTCCGAGATGCCAACTATCCTTCTGCATTTCGGCCTTATGTTCTAGAATTACGGATGGAGCTACAAAATCTAGGAGAATTACTATCTGAAGATAATGTATCAAAATTGTCTTAATTCTATGACTAAGCTTCAATCTTTTCAAAACATATTTTTCTTTACTAAATAAAACGGATAACTGATGAATAATGGGGGTAATCTTCAAGCATGCCTCAAATCTGCATTGATGATTCATGCAAGAAAGGCTTTTCCTTCTTTTTCAAGATTTCTTTTTTAGTTCCGTTCCTAACTAACTTAACCAGAATTCCGAAATAGTCATTCTTGCATATTTATATTCTCACTTCTGAGAATACTAAAACTATTCTCCCTCTCTTTTTTTGTTTTTTCGCATAGTGAGTGCATTAAGTGGAGTTGAGATTTTGCTGTGTACTTCTGTTTTTATTTAAACCTGTCACCTGTTAAAAAATTTTATTTATGGGACCGAAATCCAAGGAAAAAATATGTATACTATAGGAGAAGAAATGCGAAGTAGTATAGAGTTGGCCGCAATCGGCGTGGGTGGAGGGGTATTTTTGCGCCAGGCTACCCCTCGATTTTGGATAGTAGTCCCCACAGGTTGGCATCCCTATATTTTTCATGAAGGATTCCCTTAAATACAGTAAACTCTCCCTAGTACCCCCGATTAGTACAACTTCCTGCATATTTCGACAGTATTCTCCAGTCGCTGGGAACTTAAGGCTTTTTATCATTAGTAACTATCCGCTTGTTATAACTTCCTACATATTTTGATGATTTTTTATGGTCCCCCTGAAGAAAAATCCAGGTTATTGTGTTGTTAAGCTCCTTTCAAATATAATACGAGTCACGATACCCGAAGAAAAGGCAAATAGTTTTTCCCACCCCAAATTCCCCTTTTCCCCAATGGAATCATCACCATTTATTATTCTGCATATAGCGTCTTACCACTTAAAAACAGTGTACTAACGAGAGTACTGTAGTATTTAAGAACTGCAATATTCATCATACAGAATTATTTCTATAATTTTGATAGTAACTCAAACAATCATTTACAAACTGAAATTTGTTCATGCTTTTTCAGAATTACAATACAACCTTTCATTCAAGACACTCAAGCTGTTCAAGTATTCCATCTCCTCACTCTTCTATTCCTTCCCCTGCCACTAGTGTTAACACTCAATCTAGTGGATATAGTACCCTTAGTGGAAATGATATGGGTTTACGATCAACCACACCTGGAACTTTAAATGTGCCTCAAAATATGCTGGATATGATTTGTCGCCAACACACTCACTTAATAAATCTCCATAGGGGCCATGACAATTGGGAACAAGCTGATATGTACATGACAAGGAGTAATTTAAGAGGTAATTTTACTGTTGAAATTATAGTTAATTAAATTTGTTTTTACTCTAAACCAAGTATGGAAATTTTTTGTGATAATATTAGATAATGATTAGTAAAACTACTGTACAGATTTCTATATTTTTCAATTAAAATAATTTTATGGGTACTTATTCAATTTGACATCTTTACATAATTTCAGTATCATGATGCATGGTTTCAATTGTTTATTGTTGAAATATTTCTAAACATGTTAAAATATGCTTGTATTCTTTTCTTTAAAGAATTTTTCAAGGAGGTTGCTGACCAATCTGAACCTTTGACTCTTCACAGCAGTATCACGGAACTTGTGAAATATATCCAAAAAGGAATATCATTGGTAAAAAAGAGTTTACGATAGTTTGACTAAAGGGTAACTTAGTTACAAGTGATGACCATGCAAGTCTTTCAAAAGGTGAAGATTGATTCAAGGTTCCTCATCTGAATTAATTTTTCTATGCCACAATACCTTATGGCATGATTATGAAAGCAGGTTGTCTACACAGGATATTAGTTTCATCTGAACATGGTTAAAGTGTATGGAGAGAGAAATGTGTATGCATATGAATTATGCATACATAAAAGGGTACACACATTGTATAAATATTGTATATAGTTTTCAGATACTTATTGAAGTACTTTTGTGATCACACTGTTTCCACATGTATTTGTGAATATATGCCATGTTAGAAATTTTGTTGCTTAAAGCTTTGTGTGAAGTGCATTATTAGTAAATTTTAATTTTATTTGCTTTTGGGGAACAATCTTTACTTTATCCCTCTGAACATGTTTACTCGTATTTTAATTTGAATCACAAAATTTATTTGTTGTTATTAGTAACTAGTTAAAACTTCAAAAATGTTTGCCAAGCATTGTTAGTCACTTGTTATCCTGTTTTTAGTTAAAGTAACTGTATGTGTAATATTTTGTTTTGTTTGGAAGCCTAAGGACTTGATTATATTGTTATTTTTCATCAGCTTGTTATGCAGAAATCAAAGTTGATATATATCTCTATTTTACTGTGCAAATGTCTGCTTGTATATTCTTATTTATGCTCAAGTCAATATTTCTCTCTAATTGTTGCTAATTTTGTTTTTCCATAATCAAATCACTTCAAAAAAATAACTAAACCCGAACAACCATTGTCATGGGAATTGTTTTTTTAATATGAGAATTCAATTTTCAGCTATAAAAATTTTATGTTAGCTCTACATATTTTAAACATTTATTAATATGAAATTACATAAATGTATACTACCAAACTTTTTTTTACAATTTTACTCAATCTAATAGATTTATTCCCTTAGCTTATAAGCATCTGTAAATACTATGATTTTGTTTTTCATTTATTACTGAAAGTTTTGGCCTCTTCAATTTTAATGGTTGAGTAAAATATCTTTCTGAGCAAAGTTTATTAACTGTTAATCTATTTCATTTTAGTAAGTTGTTTTTCCTAGAAGTTTTAAAAAGTTAAGAGTAATTGTTTATATTTGTAAAACGTGACCTAAAGGTGTTGACTTAAGTGCTTTGTATTAAAAATCAAAAATGTTTAAAATTTGTATATAAAAATATATACGTTAAAATGCTGATAACATAATGTGGAATTTATTTGAACATCATTTAAAGTACATAATGTT
Organism: Tetragnatha montana; assembly: GCA_963680715.1. Taxonomy (NCBI): domain Eukaryota; kingdom Metazoa; phylum Arthropoda; class Arachnida; order Araneae; family Tetragnathidae; genus Tetragnatha; species Tetragnatha montana. The sequence continues at coordinate 31,955,749 of OY796679.1, forward strand.
TATTAGCGGTAAGATATCCTATTTCAAGTGTCAGTTCTAAAGTAGTTTTTTTTTTGCATATTTTAGTAAAATTTAATGTGTCCCATTTTTAGCAGTAAATAGAGCTCAATTTCATTTTCTGTACTGCTTGTGTTTATGAATGGGGAAAATTTTATGCATGTCTAGTTTTTAGCTATTTATTACAGTATATATTAAAAAACTGACTTGCATGAAAATTGTTTTGATAAAAGGTTTTGTTTATGGTTTGTCATAATTCAATTATTTTTGTGTGATCAGAAAGAGTGCAAAATAATGATTTTCTTGTATATATTGTTGTAATTTATGGCAGCTTCAACTGTAGTTTTGCTTTCAGTGGGGTAACTTTTTAATATCTATTATTTTGTGTTATGTGCTGAAAAGTTATGATTTCCTGCTAATTGTAATTTATTAATTATTGAACGTATTTTAAAACCACATTATAAAATGCAAGAGTATCTAACAATCTAGAAACATGCAGTTAATACTTAAGGCCTCAGGTTTTTGAAATTTTCTTTTTGGCTATCTACAGATTTTCTGCTATTGCATTTATTCTGCATTTTCCTAATGAGTTAAGGTTATGGGATGAGGCTTTACAACTTCGTTTTTCTAGAAATCTAGAAAACTCGTTTCTACTATATATTCTTTTTTATATCTTTGTATAATTTCTCTATAATAAAGTTACATTGAGAGAAAACATTTTATAAATACACAACATTATTAAAATTATTTTATTGTTTTATTAGAGTAAATAGAAGTATCTAAATTTTAAAATTTTCAAAGTATTTCAAATTGTTTTATATAGCATGTTACTTAAAATGTATTTTTTTTATCCAGATTATACAGTTTGAGTTATCTGAATGTTTCATAAATTGTGCTCTCGGAGGCCTTTTCATAGACATTTTGAAAGCAGAGTGGTTTGTAATGGAGTATTTTTGTAAGTTTCTTGAAAATTTTGCTTACAGGCTACTATAGAATTAGTTTAGCAATTACAGATAGCAAGCACACTCTGCCTTGGAGCATAAATTAATCTGTACTTTTTTTATTTAAGAGTTTTCAAGAATTTAGTACATGTAACTTATTTCATATGTAATTTAATGCTATCAAAATAGGTTGCTCTCAATTAAATAATTATTCAAATGAAATAGCATCAATTTTTAATAGTTCTATAGCTGGAATTTGATAGTAAAGCCTGTTGATTCTGATTATTATATATGTGACTGTTTGTATCTTGTCTTCATGCAGCTGCATTTTATCTCAATATAAAGTATTAATAATGAAAATTTTACTGTTCAAATTAAATTGTATGCATATTTATAGGTGTCTAAAACTGTGGCCCAATTTGTAAGTTATGTATGTATGAATGAAAATAATTTTCACTAGATTTTATTTTTAAACTATGTGAAATGTGTAGATAGATGAAAATAGGGATGAAAATACCAGTGCTAAAAGATGTTATAAGATTTTTATCAAAATTAAATTGAATCAATGTATTATTTGTATTGTATAGTATTAGAAAGTTGAGAATCTCGAATTGTATGATATTAGAGTTGCACATTAATAATTTTATTTTAAAGTGATCAAAATTGCAATAACTCAGATTTACTTTGTGTCAGTTATAATGCTTGTTAGGTATTCAGGTAACTAAGTATATTAAAAAACTTTAAAGTAATATCCGTGTAGAGTTCTTACATAATTGAAAATAATTTGTGTTCTTTAAACTCACAGTAATCAAAAGAAATATTTGAAATTTATTAATTAGTTAATATTAAATATTGAGAAAATAATTTATTACTAAGCAATATTTCTGCAATATTTATTGCTTTGCTAGGAATAGTTTTAACATATAGAGGGGAACTTACATGATATATATTGTATCAGATTTGCACACACGGTGTCTTTCAATTTTTTATGTCAAAGTAAAAAGTACAGTAGACTCCCATGTTACAAGAATTCATACATACTATCACTATGCTTTTTTATGACGTGCTAAAAATTACTGCAACTTGTATTCATATGGCTCTTCAAAAATAGGGAAGTTCTATTATGCACTATAGATACGAAAGTTTTTGTAAATGATTTAACAAAACAATTTTGTATTGACATATAGCTTGTAAGTCTTTGCAGATGGTACCAGTAAAATTTGCAATTTCAATTAAACATTTCCCCCTAGAAACTCAAAAAATTTTGAAATTCTGCTTGTAGAGTGCCAAAAAAAAACATTTACAGAAGGAAAGTAATTATCAAAGTTACTTATATACAATTAGCTTACAAATAAATTTTAAACATTTATATTCGGAAATGCCTGTTATTTTCAGAGATTATTAACTTCAACTATTGAGAAAGAAAAATAAGTTTAAAAATGGAAATAAATTTAGGCTTTACATTAGATTCAGGTTTAAAATTAATTCTTCAAATTAAATGTTTAAAAGTATCTTGACCCATTTTGCAAACTTCACAGCATTTTCTTCAACACTATTTCATAGAACAAGTAACATATCAAACACATCATATGGGAGTCTACTATGTATATTTAACTTAATTGAAAACTTAATAATTTTTGTCTTAATAACTTCCCTTTTTGTTTAGAATTTTATAGTATTGACAAATATTTCCTCACATTAAATGAACGTTGTGTGGGAATTTTCTGTTTTAATTTCTTCATGGAAAATGGCTTACCCCATTAAATATAGAGTTCAATTATTGTTTTATGCCACTGATGGACCTCAATTTTTTGAGTGGTGTAGCCAAAAAGTTTTCTAAGGGGATATCTAAATTACATGGGTTAATTTTAGTCCCTTTCTATGGTCATAAAAAGAAAATTTCTGATTGTAGGGGGGATATATCTTCAAATTCCTCCTGGATATGCCCCTAAATTCTTTCACTGATTTTTACATTTAGTAAAAGAACTTAAGCTCATACAAAACATGTAGCATTCAGCATTCCAACAATACTTAAGAAAATCCTTTATTACAATCCTTAAAAAATACTCAATTACAGAACTTAATTTTGTGTTTTAATGCATCTTGCACTGCGTAATCATTTTTAAGGATTTTTGCATGCAATTTTGACTTTGTATAGAAACTGGCCTTGTGGAAAAACATTTTGTCTGTAGTTATACTATTTTCAGAAACTTTCATACTAAAGTAGATGTATATAGATTATGTATTGTAACACACTTTTAATAGATGTATAGATAATATATATTACTCCTTGTTCCCAACAAGTTTGATTTCAACCAACCCCATGGAATACTCACAAAACATTGTATTTTTTTACAAATTTAAAATGGCAAAATCTCAATCACAAAAAGTGTTATTGTATCCCAATTTTCTTCCCTTAGGAATATTTAAGAGATTTAAAAAAAATAAACTTAATAAAATATTCTTCCATTACCAAACAAGTTTAAGTAAATAATTTGGGATTATTGAATAAATTGATAGGATTATGATATATATTCACTAAGTTTTATGCATGAGATTTTTCTTTGAATCCAATGATGTCATTTGGCAAAATGCTTACAGAATTTGGTAATAATTGGTACCAAATAGCATCAAAATTTTGAGACAATTAAAATGGAAATATACTGTGCCAATGAAGTCTCAGTCTGAGAGCTTAATGAGATATTTTAGCTACATTTAGATCAAAGAAATATCTATAAATTTCTTTTAAATATGATTGTTATGTATTTTGGTTCTTAATGGAAATAATCTTTGGTTTCTCCATTTTGAGTAAACAGTGTAGGTTTTGTTCATTTTATTGACAACATTGCACAAGTTATGAATGACTGTGATGAGCACATTCCCTGACTGTTGTGATACTTTTAATCTGAATTTGTGAACTGTAAGAATTTTAGTTAAAATCGCTCATATTTTTTTGTATCACATTCTGTGAAAATTAAAATCTTTTCCTCCATTCAACTAATCTATTTTTAAATGCAATCATGCCCGATATCATTTTAAATTGTAAATCTTTACACCTTAGGATCCTTGGCCTTAAATGCAAGTATTTTTGTGGGTAGTCTTTAAAATGAATATTCAGAAAAGTTTTCAACATCTGTGGACCAGTAGTTGATATGAAGTATTGCATAAATTTTTGTTGAAAACTATTTTTTATAAAAATTTAGATGTAGACAAATTGATAACGTGGTTACCATGTATCTTTTCTAAAATTTCTAACCAAACATACACCAAAGGGTTCAATTTCAACAATTATCATTTAACATAAAATTGACCAATTTACACTTAACTATTCAATGAGTTCAATGATTCCTACCTTTTTCTGTTTTTAAAATGTGCATAGCAGTGAAATGTGTTGAATGGAATGGAAAGTTTTTGATTCCTGATAAGTGTAATTAGATGGCAACTGAAATAATAACAATTGCATCAATGGAAGTTATTTTCTGGGAATACCATATCAAAGGAGCTAAGTAAAGACTTACAGGTAGACATTCAGGCTTCAATGTATCAATGCTGAAAGCAATGTTAGAAATTTTTTTTAATCTTTTATATAATTTATGTGTGTAAAACTAAAAAACTATCATTTGTTATTATTATTGGTTGTATTTATTAAGTATGACAAAATATTGTTAGTAGTATTTGTTTTCTGGTGTTATAGATAACAGTTGTATCTTAAATCTTGAATTTTGTTTGTTCTGGCAACCATAATTTTTCAACTGCATTTCTGTAAAAATGTATTTGTATATATAAAGTTTATGAATTTGACTTTTCATGTTTTTCATTACTTTTGTTACCAACATTATCATTTTCAATAGTCAGGACATTACAATTTTCACTTTTATAATTATCAACTTTGAATAATAATTACAATACAACATTAATATTAGTTAAATTAAACAACATTAATGTTACCTTTCATTCTTTTAAGTCAAATGAGGTAGACAGAAAACAATATTAAATGGATATATTAGAAATAGGGTGGTGGTGTGAATGTAATCCTTTTATATATTGGTTAAATAAGAGAATTTCTGAATTTAAGGGATACGGATACAACATATCCAAAAAAAAATATGTAACCTGAATTGTAACTTAATGTTCCTCATGACATTACACACATGGTTACACACTTACGAAGTTGCTAGACCTCAAAATTAAAGTATTATACAGGATGTGACCACTGAAGTAAGAAGGGTTACATACCATTGAGCTCAATGCTGTACTATCAGCGTTCCGAATGCGTATGGAACTTCGAGTCGCAAGTAAGTGGTGACTGGATCGGCCAAGGATTATTTTATATCCGGAAGAAAACTGAGGTTAAAAAACAGGCTTTGCACTTGTGCATTTCAGGTGAACTCTAACAGAATTTCAGGCGTCCAGTATTTCTGCATCTTAATACTTGAGAAGGATATCCCCAAGCGGTCATTCAGAATCATTCAACATACAGTTTCCAAAAAAGTCCAGCAGTGTCTTTAGGTAAGATATCTACTTTATATCAGACTTTATATTAACAGAATGTCTTGTAAACTATCTACTTAGAGCTAACTTAGGAAGGAGTCTCCTCAGTTTCGGGTAAGTTCCAATTGTGAAAGTTCGATTCTTTTGTTGTAGTCTTTACGGAAAGTTACTAGGTAAACGTGTAACTTTACATGGACTTAATTTCTATGGGAGTATGCATTGACACATATAATCTAAAAGACAGGGGATTCTCCATCAAATTCTGCTGGATACCTGGACATTCGGGGATTCCCGGCAATGACAAAGCAGACTTGGCTGCAAAAACAGCTACTCTGCAAAACAACTCCTTTGTACCATTCTGTGATATTCTACTGTATATTAGAAACTCAATCAAGTCGACCTGGCAAAAGTCGGGATTTGGAATTTAACAATAAATTATATCGTATTAAACCCTCTATAACTGGCTTCCCTGAAACAAGACAAAGTAGATTTTTAGATGTGAAACTGACAAGACTCCGAATCGGACACACGTATTTTACACATAGACACCTCCTTCATGGAGAACCTTCGCCGACCTGTCCATCTTGTGATGTAACCTTATCGATAAGACATGTTTTATCCGAGTGCCCCCGATTCCGAATAATAAGGGAGCAGAGATTTGGTGTATCATACCCAGACGTTCTTGGAGATGTGCCTCATAAAAATGTATTCCTATTCCTAATCGATATAAATTTAATAAAACGCATATAAATCTCAAATTGAAGTCATAAAACCTTGTGTCTGGCGCGGTATGGCCGAATAGGGCCCTTGCGCCATAAAACCCCACCAACCAACCAACCTATGGGAGTATGAGCCTCTCTTGGCACCTTTATTCGATGATGATGAATGCTACTTTTATGCTTTTTGGAGACATCTCTCTGTAAATAGGTCTGCTTGTAATTATCTGTTACAATGTAAAATGCAATCACAATGGGCAAGCAAGATATATATGATCTAGTTTCAATTCAACGTCGGGGCAGTTTCTACAATAAGTTCTTGTTCCATCTCGTTGCATTTTCATCCCTTTCTAGTGTTCAATTTTCAATTATTTAGTGATTTCCCTGTTAGCATTTAGTTCGCAGATCTGATTGATCTTGGTTTTATGCCAACTTTGGACAAAGTTGTAACACTGCAAAGTTACTTAAGTCAGCCTCGTTGCTATTGCTATCTATACCTAAATGTGCTGGTATCCACTGTATGATGCAACGTTTATTTTTTTATTGTCTCAGAATGTCAGAATTGTATGTATTTCATGTGTATCTGAAGCAGAGTGGCGGTTCGTTCACAGGTGCTGCAGAACTGCAACACCCCCAGCCCAAATTTCCCATATTCCAATTTTTATTCGCTTTAAAAGTATTAATAAAATTTTCCATTTTTTTCTACTTCTTTCTCTTTGTTATTTTTCAATTTTATCGGAGGCGCAGACAAAAAGTGCCAAAAGCGATAAAAAAATGGGTTATTGTGGGAAAATGGTTGGAGTAGAAATAAAATTCTAGTGACAATTGTTATGTTATAACCATTTTAAAATCCGTTAAGTTTTGTACTAAAGAGGCCATCTTCAAAGTACGACAGTAAACATTTAACTATTGTCGCAATTTGAAGACGATCTCTTAAGGACAGAAACCCATTACTGGTTTTGCAATTATACAAGGTGTATCTGAAATGATGCGACAAACTTTGAGGGGTGATAGTACTTCAGGCCCGTGCTGGGTACCTTCAGAGGGCGGTGGACAAAGGGTGAAAGGGCGCCGCCCAAAAAATTATTTGTAAACCTAAAAACTTACCTTTCTTTTAAGATTGGCGACGTTTCCCAAATTGCTTTCCTCAATAGGAATAATTTAAAGCAGTACTGCTATTTGAGATATATTTGATTGTTTTTATTTTTAATATTTGATTTTTGTGAAAAACAGTAATTTGAATCATTTTGAGCCCCGTCGGATGATTACTTCAAAAGAGGACTAGTCCTTGTAAGTCAGAGAATATTCAAGGAAAATCAGTTTATAATGAATTAATAAAATTCGAGGGGGGTCTGGGGGTCCTCCCCCAGAAAATTTTTGGAATTTTTACTCCTAAAAGTACTGTTTTGTCACATTTTGAGACCCTTTGGGTTACACCCGGAGGAAAAAACAGCCTAAATATTTGTCTAAATTTTGTTAAACCCCTAAAACCCCCATTGGATATGGCCCTACTCTAATGACTAAGGACGGCCCTTAGTCAAGTAACTACCAGTTTAAATAACAGCACCCTAAAAAATTTACGTCCCACCCTTTCAATTTCAACGTATTTCACTAAAGGCCCAACAAAAAATCAGTGCTGTGCCCTTGCATTTTCTGGTTTGTGCATGAAGAGGGGCGTCTAAAAGACACCGCCCCGCCTTCGCAAATTCCAAGTATTAAACAAAGAGCAAAATCGCCATGAAAAATCACCGCAGTAAACTTAAAGCAGAACTTTTAAAATTTCGCGGTAGCTTAAAAGGGCGCCCTGAAAATACCTCCTAGTTTTCCGCTATCAAGGTATGTATTAGTACATTTTTTCCGCTTAGGGTTCCCCGAGTGCAAAAAACACTACCTTGACCTAACAGTAACACTCTCAAAGGTATGGTTGTTTTGATTAAAGGCGCCCACCTCTATCAAGTAGTAACCTACAGTCGCAACACTGACACTCAAAGGATTGTCAGTTTCAGAATAGGAGGGCGCCAAAATTTCCAGGCTGGAGGGCGCACCGGGATATGTCCCGGTGTCCCGGCGGCCCAGCACGGGCCATCAAGACGAACACGAATTGGTATAGAAAGGGGGGTCGCAGATACGCCGTTAAAGAGCTATAGGACCTAATGTAGTGCGAGTGCGTTTCAAAAGGCCGTTTTTAGAAGGCCCGTGTGACGAAACAAAACATAATAAAATGAAAAATATTATTGCATGAGGTACTGGAGTATCCGTACTACTTAAATCCTCAATGTGATAGAAATTGGACCACTTGCTAAACCGTGGGGTAAGTTTTAAAACGTGCAATATTCATCTTTTAGCCAAAGAATGGAGTTCCCTTAATGGTACTTGGAAAAATGATGATCGGAAAGGAATTGTCAATGATCATACAGTTTCAATGATCAATGTATGATTTTTGAAAATTCCTTCCCCGATCATCATTTTTCTAAGTACCATTACACTAATGTTAGGGACAGGGAACTCCACTCTGTGGCTGAAAGATGAATATTGCACGTTTTAAAACTCACCCCACGGTTTAGCAAGTCAGGGCCGTAACCGTAACCAGACTTTTGTTTCGGGGGGGGGGGGGGGGTTTGACTCAAATATTTTCTGTGGTACCTCCTTACGGGTACTTTTATATGTTAAGTTTTAGGTGACAACACTGGATTGAAATTTTGATGCACTACATTTCAAAATTGTTTAAACAATATGAATTCGAAGTAAAAGGGGGGTCTGGGGGTCCTCCCCCAGAAAATTTTTGGAAATTTGCCCCTCAAAAGAGTTTTAGCTCATTTCTGAGACCCTTTAGATTACACCCATAGAGCACCACTCATTGTAAGCGGCCGAATTTTCAAGGTAAAATAGGTAAAAGAAGGTAATTGTAATAAATGGCGAAATGTTAAGGGGGTTTTTAGGTTCCTACTCCAGAAAATTTTTAGAATTTTTCCCTAATAGTGGCATTTTAACTCATTTTGAGACATATTAGGTAACATTAAAGAGGCCCAATCCTTGTAAATCACACAAGTTTGAAGGAAAACCGTATACTTAATAGATTTCAAAATTTCGTGGGGGTTTGGGGGTCCTCCCCCAGAAAAATTTTGGAAATTTTACCCTTTAAAGTAGGGTTTTGACTCATTTTGAGACCCTTTGGGTTATACCCGAAGAGCATATCGCTCCTTGTGAGACATAATTTTCAAGAAAAATATCAGTAGAAAAATTGATGTCAAAATTTCGGGGGGGGGTTGAACCCCTAAACCCCCCCCCCCTTGGATACGGCCCTGCTAATACTTATCAGAAATAAAGTTCGATCGATACTTTAATGATGAAATTTTTCAGGAAGTTGATGGAAACTGCCTTGGTCCTTGTTGGACGTTAAATTTCCTTACGCCCAGTTGAGAAGTTTTCACTTGAAGAGCAACCAGTCCATGTTACGTGACCGTATTTCCAGGAAAGATACATGGAAGCATTATCTCCATCTGAATCCTATCCTGAACAATTGTGGAAGGAATCTTATTGAGATGATTATCCAAAAGTTTTGGTACGTTTCAATTCTGAATTTGTTTGTAAATAAGTTTTTAATGTGGAAATAATGTTAAGTTTGATTAAATGTTAAATTTCGTTTTTAAAAGTAGAATGACAGTGCTTAGACTAATTTTTTTTTATAATTTTTAATCGGTTTCCTAAAACCATTAGTCTTTCAATCAATCTTTTTTCTCTTTAGTAGTACCATCATTCATAAGGAAGGGAAGACGAAGACTCGTAACTCATTAGTATATGGGTGGTTCTCTAGAAATGTGAAAAAATGAGAACACAAATTTTGGAAAATTAAACTTCTTTCCAAACTTCTGATTTTTTTTTAAATGTTAGATTACCACATCCTAGTTAATATCCAGTAAAAGGCAGTTAAGTTTGAAAACATTTTAGAGGGAAAAAAATATTCCGATCTAAATCTTACGGCTATAACTGGTGATGTGCTTTTTCGGTACGCCGCCGAGTCAGAGCGCCTATGCGTCCGAAGGATACCGTAAAAGTGTAAATCTTTCGCCATTTCTTTATTTTTCATATCTAGGCCTAAAAATTTCACATTCATTATAAAATCATAATACTTCTGACATATCCGGATTTCAATAATATAATTAATTTCGTTTAGGAGATATAGATGCCAGGAGAGAATGACGGGGGGGGGGGAAATTAAAAAATTTCATAGTAATTCTTTCTCCATTTCTGTATTTTTCATATTTAGGCCTAAAAATTTCACATTTACCATAAAATCATACCTCTAACATATCCGAATTCCAAATTTATACTCAGTTTCGTTTAGGAGATATGGATGCCAGGTGCCAGGAGAATGACGTTTTAAAAGTATACGCCTCCATGGTATACGCTCTGTTATGAACAGTTCAAAGCAGTGGCGTAGACAGGGGGGGGTGCAACGGGTCTTTTGCACCCCCCTAAAATTTTTCTTTCATAAAATAAAATATTTTAGAGTAGCTTTTTTATTTCCCTATAACATAATTGTAATACATATTTTTTAAATCTAAGAATGGGATTGTACCGGCGCGGCGGTACTCTCTCCCAGCTGCGTGACTTTCATTAACACCCTCCTAAACCAACTGAGGGTTCGTCGGTCGTTGGGCCACCCTCACAAATGGCGGGAACTTTTTATGCTTTCTGCCCCCTCGTATCTTGAGTGATATAAACAAGAACGCTCTTCGAGACGAGGGAGAGAAGAGAATGGAATTAGAACCGATTATTTATCGAGGCGACCACACCAGACTTTGGAGCTCTGCTCCCTCAGATATCAAAAATAATTTTATATTTTAGTAGTTGTGATGCTGATGATGTATTATGTATTTATAAGTGTAAATAATATATCTAGTTCTTAAATTCTGGAAGGGGTCAGTAGAAGGTATCAGTTTAAGCTTAGTAGTCGCATTTTTTATACGTCTTCTCTGTGTCCGATAGACTTGAGATAAAATTTCCCACTTATTAAAATGAATCGCAAACATCGCAAATGAACAAGTAATGATTTTTAAAAAAAAATACATCTGTGAGTGACAACAGCTTAAGTGAAAGACCACTTGATCTAAAAAGACGTAACGGATGCGTTATTTATTCTTCTACAGAGATGGTAAGAGGTATTTTAGTTACCAATAACTTTAATTAATGACTTATACAATTTTGATTTTGTTTGAATTAATGTTGATTTCTATTCAAGGAAAAGACGCAATTTGATTTAAAAATCAAAAAATTATTGAATTTTTAGCTGTATATAGGATCATTATTTTTATATATGAAAAAGGGTTTTTTTATACCTTTGAAAGTAGCTATGTAGTGTTTGTGCTGGCCTATGCTTCATCCTTCTGCTTTTTCAGTTTATTATTTTCTCATTATTCCCTCTCCATTTTTTGTTTTTAAAAGAAATAACTTCTGAAATAGAATTTTTTATTTGTCTATTATGGCACGAATATGTAAATCTGTACCACTTTTACGAGTTATAATTATAGGTATAGTTTGTTATATAGTATTAATCCAACACCAGTGAAAGAATTCAAACTTTAATCACTTTAAACATTCAGTTTTTGTTGGAGTGTGTTTGAATATGAATATTTACTTCTATTTTAAAGATAATTTTTTTGATAATTTTAGAAATGGAATACCTAACACTTTTTTGGAGCTACCAGTATTAACAAGTAGTATCATGTCCAATATATAAGTAATACCTTAATTTAATTCAGAAACGCTTATTTGTAGTTTAATAGCAATTGATTTTTAAATGTATAGAGTAGTAGGTACTAGAATAAGAATAAATGGCTATATCTCCTGGATGGAATGTGTAAATATTTCATGCAAATTTCGTAAGACAGTTACATAAACATTCGGGGTTAACAAATTTACTCATTAAATTCAGGATGAGTTTAAGAATCTACAATAAATTTGATTTTACATAATTTAAAAAAAAATTACAGACTGTTAAACTGTATAATATTCTTTATGTTCCACAACATAATTTTACCTCAACATTAATTTTGCTAGTGTTAAAAAAAATTTCCTGTACCTGTACTTATCTGAATTAACGGGAGAGGTAAAATCTGCATAAGTAATTTTAACGAAAATATACGTAGCTATGTTGCTATCATGACCCTAAGTATAATACAGAGACCGAGGGTCATGTAGCATGTAGCTGTGATACTTTCATTTAAAGGTAAAATTATTCATATGAATTTTTTTAGTTTGATTATAAATAACGTCACCGCATGAAAAAATCATTGTAAGTCCGTTTAGCAAATAGTTAAACTTTACTCAAGAAAACTAAATCTAAAAAAAAAAATAATGTGAAATAAATGTCAAAAAAAAAAAAACGTAAAACGAAAAAAAAAAGATGGGGCTTAATATGATAATTCCTCAGCTACTAAACTGTCCATAATGAAAGGGATAAAGAATGAATACTAAGAGAAGCCGGTAAATTAAATACGTAATACGTTAATGCATGAGCCCCTCATTTTTCGTTTTACAAAGAGTTATAAAATTTATTTTATAACTGATATTTTTCTAAGATTAATTCAATAATTTATTTATTGTTGTTGTATTTTTTTGGTATAATTATAAATCTTTTGATTTTTTCACTACGATCAAGAAAGATTGATATTACTACATGGCTAGTTTTTTCCTAAATGGTAATATAAAACCTAAATTTTTCTTCTTTCTTTCGATATCATCGTGCACCCCCCAAAAATAATTTCTGGCTACGCCACTGGTTCAAAGTTAAAATTTTCTAAGTAAAACACTTTATAATTACACTAAAAGTGAATATTCACTTAATCCGATTGTAATTAATAACAAGAAGAATTGCTTGCTTTATACTGTCATTTTTGTGTATTTGTTAATGAACTAAAATGTTCATGTTCGGAGAATAATGCTATTTCCTGGGACAATATTGTTTTAATTCTAAAAAGTTCAAATATTTGTATCATTCCCATATACATATACTATAAGATATATGATTAATAATTACATGGTAAAAAAATCTAGAAAAAATATAGTATGTCAGTAGTGGGACAAGCTAAAATTATGAACTTTTAATTCCTTAATGTTTGTTTTACAAAATTGTTATACCTATGTGCAATACTTATCATCATAAAGCTATATATCATAATGTTAGAAAGAAAAATTAATTTTATGATTTGTGAGCCGTGTACAGCAATTTTTCACATTTCCAGAGAATCACACCAAACAAATCGAACTTTACTAGCCAAACTCATAAGTTAAGTAACTTGTAGTATGTTAAGCTTTTTTAATTGTAATCCTCCTAGACTTTTATGAACATTACGTTAAATTAATAACAAAAATAATTTTAACAAGTGTATTTTGACAATAGTATTAATTGATGGCTTGACGATCCTATTTAACTGCTGCGGAGAGAGTTAACTAATATACACGTATTCGATTCAAATTAATTTTGGAAAAAAACTATGTTTTAACTGCACAGAAATTTTTTCCTACTTGAAATATAGTTTTGGCCAATAGCCTATATTAAAATAGCAAAATCCAGCCACGCTTTCAACAGCATGTAGAAATATTTGTGTTACGTGTATTTTTGAATGATTTTTTTTCTCTTTTAGGGTGACTGAATTGAATGATTGTGGAAATTTCATGTATGACGACCTCAGGCACGCAAGGAAGCCTTTCCAAGTTTTGTCAGAACCGGCAGCATCTGCAGGTAATTCAAGGCAAGCTCAAAGTTTTATATCGAAGATACTTATGTCCATTGTCAAGATTTCTGTAAAACCATACATTTCTTTCGCTTTGATATTGTAACTAGATTTGAACCAATAAAAGTTTGATGTCTTTAAAATGGATTTTGTTTTTATTCGTGTATATAGCCTTTTAATTTGCTACTCTGTCCACGCCGCTCAGAATGAACATGCGCGTGGACTTAGTATATACAGGGCGCGCAGGTATGCTTAGAGCGCATGCGTGAATAAGCCCAGGAGCTCCGGTTAAGTCCAGTAAAAGGTAGATGGTTGAAAAAGTTTAAGTCCAAAGTTTAGATTAACTTGGTATTTCTACTAGTAAGAAACAGGTAAATCCAGAGATTGAAGTTTAATTTGGTTGAATTAGTCAATGACGACTAAAATTTCTAAACTCATAATATCAATTATTGGACTTTAATTTGGTTGAATTAGAAATTTTAAAGTCCAATAATTGATATTAGGAGTTAAGAAATTTTAGTCGTCATTGACTAATTCAACCAAATTAAACTTCAATCTCTGGATTTACCTATTTCTTACTAGTAGAAATACCAAGTTAATCTAAACTTTGGACTTAAACTTTTTCAACCATCTACCTTTTACTGGACTTAACCGGAGCTCCTGGGCTTATTCACGCATGCGCTCTAAGCATACCTGCGCGCCCTGTATATACTAAGTCCACGCGCATGTTCATTCTGAGCGGCGTGGACAGAGTAGCAAGTGCGTGTAAATTAAATAAATATACTCGAATTAGGCACATTTTTTTATTGAAAACAAAGAAGAGTTACATGAATTTGAGTGCCACATCAAATAGACTCTTTTTGACACTGCAGGAACACCCCATAAATGGAGAAGATAAATATCTTCTATCAAACTTGGCCAGTTCACAACCTATACACGGGTTCTTCCAGGAAAAACTTCTCTGTACATCACTTACAAACTTCTGCAAGAAAATAAAACATTTCAAGAATCAGAATAAATGTATTAAAAAACTAAGTACACACCACACATGTCAAGATAACTCCTATGATTAAGATGACGGGGATATCAGGCTTAGAATTGTCATAAGTTTTTCAAGTGATCTCGCATATTAAGAAAATTATTTTTGTGCAGGTTCAGCCACTTGGGGAACAGAACTTTATTGATATTCTAAGATTTTTATGTTTTTTTTGAATCTACAGTAAAACATGCATAAACTTATTTCATAACTTAGAAAATAAATGTACCTGTTACTGCTTTTAAAGTTCTCAAAATCAAAATGGGAAATAACCTACAAATTTTAGGGAAAAAGAAGCAAAGTGTAACTTAGTGGAGGGGGCGTTTGAGAAATATGTTAACTTTTAGCGGGTCTACTACCCTTTAAAATGTCTGTGTTACCATTGTTTCTTTCAGTGAAAATTTTGGTTATGTTTGTCAAAAACAAAATATGTTATTTGTAAAACATATCCATCAAAAAAACTGAAAAATTGCTTAGAGTACATAGTAATTTTAAGGTATTTTTACTGCTTGCTGTTTTTTCTTGCACAATGCACAATCATTACAAAGGTATGAAGGTGACGAAAAACTTCTTTAAACAACTTTTCCTCTCAAAATTTACAAATTTTTAGTATTTGGAAATTATCTATTTTTCACTCAAATTTCAGACCCATTAATTTATAGAATATAAGGAACTTATTGTAGAATGTTTTTTTTTTACAATTCCATTGAATCGGTACTTATTAAAAAATGCGCGCAGTGAGGGAAAAACCCTGTCACCGTGCCACTTTTAAACATTAATCTTTACAGTCCTAGCACAATGCTGATAACCCTATTTTTACAATTTATTTTCTAAAAAACTTACTTCCATTATAATATGAACAACCTTATGAGGATTTTTCAAAGTTTTTTTTAATCGATTTTTCTTAAAAGAAACCAAGTGATTTTATTTTTATTTCTGAATTTCCCCTAAACGCTTCATCACCTGCATGTTCACTTCACTTTAATAGTATTTTTTGTTGTAATTGTGTCCCCTTTTAATTATAGAAAAATTTCATCTTAAAAAGATTTTGCATACTTTAAACGAACAGGTTAAGAAATGATTTCAGCTTCGGATTTGGGGGAAATTTTTACCTAACGTAATAATGTTTTAACCTTGAAGATTTTTTAGGTTTTTTTTTTTAATATTTTAATAAATTTACCATATTATTTAAAACCTTCCATAAACTCATAAAGACAAAATTAAAATTAGAAAAGTTAAAATAAGGCAAGTATGACCAAATCGAGTCGCGCGTGCCACGGCAGTTATAACAGTGGCACGCGAAGACATTGAAAAATTCTTAAAATAATTTCAGAAATCAACTCCGCCAAAGTCAATAATACTCCTAAATCTGATAGATTAAAAATTAAATATCCATTTGCTGCTAGGTTTACCAATTTTCAAGATGTTTTTCATTGTAACGTAGCCTATAAATAATTATTTCCCCTTTTTGTTTATTAATAAAATTGATAAAGGTACACATAAAATTTCCCCCCGAAATAGTGTCACTCTCCCCAAAAGGTTGGACACCCCTGAAGGATGTCACAAACTCAAACATAGGCCTGTTATCAAACATGAACCATGATCGCCGTCTATAGAACATTTGTTAGAGAAAACTTGCAAAAGGGACGTTAAAAAGTTCTTTTAAAGGGAGGCAACAAACAGAAGATTTTCTTAAAAGGGAAGGGGATCCAAAAAAGTTTGTGAACTAAGGTAAATGCGGGTATAGTGGACACTTTAAGGACAATTTTCACTTAAATCATCTAAATATCAATCTTATTTGCTTGGATATTTTTGGATATTTATTTTTAGATTAACTGGATCTTTTTTCGATTTTACCAATTAAAACTCTAATTAGAATAACTTAATTTTAATAAATTTTTTAAAAGTACTCCAAACTGTTTCTATAGTGGCCACATAGATGTATCCGATGTTTCCATGGTGGACACCTCATTTTTCTGCCAAATGAGGGGGTTTATGCATGAAATTGATTTGTTATGATCGTTTAGTTATAAAAAAATCTTGCTTCCAAGCGAAGCTAGTTTATTAGTTTTTTTGACTTAGTACACCCGATTTCTATTAGATGCCATTTCAGTGGCCACTATTGGAAAATCTAAGATTCTGTGTTGGTAAAGTGGCCACCCCTCTAAATTTTCGTTAAGTCAAAATTTTCAAATAAATTTTCTTCAGTATCATTGTTAACACTCTACTTTATCTTAAAATGAATTTAAAAGTCAATCAAACGGTAATAAATACAAAAAATCAGTTCGGACAAACTAGTTTCCTACACGATTCAATAAGCAGAATCAAATTTCAGTCACTGTCGATGGTGTAATTTTCAAAGCCTTAAATATCCTTCCCATGCTGATCTGTGGCATCGGTAGTTATTCAATTGCTTACACATAACATAATCTACTATTCCTATGAATTTTAAAGTTATTTGATGCCTCTAACTCTATTTAAAATTAATCAGCTAGGTGGCCACTATTTTAGTCAGTGTCCACTATACACACATTTACCTTAGTATGTAAAATCTAAACTGTTAAAAATTTCTTTTAATTCAATTGGTTCAAAAAACTTTCACTTCAAATAAGTGAAGAAATATTTTCAAATCAAATGTCCTCAAGTCAAATTTTTAAATAAAAATTAAAATACGCAAAGATACACCTTAATTATTTATTGCATATGAATTAGATATAGACATTTACTTTTACGTAGTTAATTCCTCCAAGATCAGTCTGAAGATTCCACATCCCGTGACGTCATCTCTTTGTAGATAGGTAAGGTCGGAACATTCCAAACGTCATGTCGACTTCTCTGTAAAGTTATGCACATGCACACAGAATGCGTTAAATTTACTTGAAAGGTTTCAAAATCCTAAAACAATAAGAAAAGATTCTACAAGTAAAAACATTTTACAAAAGAGAAAAACCACCAGCACAATTTTAAAATTATGAAACGTCTATTTATTACTCAAAGCGGTTTTTTTTCAAGCTTTAGAGCCCTTTTCTGTCTGTCTACCACAAGTTGAGCTCCCACCAAATTGTCTGGTTATGGTGGTTTCTATAGCAACAAGACCATTTCATTTAAAAATATTAAATAGGGATTAACCGTACTATGAATTGGCAGGATTAAAGCCAACAACAGAATATTAGCTGTACTTTTGGCGATTGATTGTTTGTTGATACGTTTAATTTACGTCACTATCAAATTAAAAGACCGGGTTTGAATTCGATGATCACGTTGAATCGAAAAAACCTAGTTAAATTATACATTTAGAGCAATATTTTAAAAGTCAGACCTGGTCTTTGATAAAAAATCAAATCTAATCTTGAGTTTTTTCGGATTAAAATTCATAGATTACTTTTGTGCGATAAGGGTTTTTTTTTTGCCAAATCCCCCAACAAGAGGCGCTCAGTAAGCCAAAGTTGTTGCGTCTTTCTTCTGGTTTCACCCGTCAAAAATGAGACGATTTCCGTTTCCATGGCAACGAAAACGTAAACCAGAGCGAACTTGTGATAGACAGACAGCACGTGATATTTGGTTACTTTTAAACAATTTTCATTGGCATTTTCAAACTTTATTACTTAAAAATTTAAATAAAATTATTAACTCTAAATAAACGGCAATTTTTCTTTAAAAAAAAGATAGAAAAACCTGAACTACACTGACCCCCTCCTCCAGGTAAGATTTACGGGATTTTTCCCAGATTCCTCGCTCCTTAATTATAGCTCCCGAAATTAATGGACATCTCCTTAACAGTTTTCCACTGAAGAAATAAAGTTTGAAAAATAACTTCTGAATTTTTTAGGCATTAAAATTGTTTTACAATTTGAAGGACAGTACAGAATATTATGCAATTAAAATAATAGTCTTTCAATGTTTTTTCCTTACTATCATTTTTAAAAATTTAGAATTCATACAAAAAAAGGCGAATCGCATATGAATTGTAATTTTAAAAAGATTAATTCAAAGTTTCTTACTAAAATCTAAAGTAGCACTTTGCATAATAGAAACATGACAGATCAGTTTCTTAGGAAAAATAGTAGGAATATATTAATATTTTTCAACTTAAAAAAAAATGCATTCTTCCTAATAAAATAACCCATTTCTGGATTTATTAGAGTTTAAATGCTAAAATGAACTATCAATTTAATTTTAATTCGGAGGCGTTTAGTTTAATATTTTTAATTTATGTTTTGTTCTTTTTCTGTAAAAATTTAGAAACGCCTTTCTATTTATTAAAACAAAAAAGACCTACTCGAACCTAAGTCTAAACGAATTACGTAAAAAAATTAACGGATTTCGGGTAAAAAACGGGAGATTTTCTCATGAAAAGTAGCAAAAGCGGTACTTCCATATTATCCCTTCGATCGCGCCACAGAAAATGAAAATGTATAGCCAAAACTCATCAACTATGCCGCTATAACCGATGGTTGACAGGAAAATACATAAGAACCCATAAATTGCTATCCAAGTTAAATAGAGAATCCACTTTGTAGTTGGTTGAAATTTTGTCAATATCTTCTAAAGATTTCCATAATAGGAATCCTTATTCCTCTGTTAGCTGCCATATTTAACCAACCATAATTTCGGGCACTTGACAAACAAGGAATCATGCAAGTTACTTTAGATAGTACATACTTTGAGAAAATCCAGAAGTTACCTTTCTATTAAAAAAATAACCACCCAAATCGTTCAGTGGAAGTTACCTAAACAGAGGGCCAAAAATTAAATATACCATACACGCATCAAATTTACTCCACCTCACAATGTCGGCAGAATTCAGAGGCTATAACTAGACTTTTATGGTTGACCGAATATTCTTAGATACTTATCCACGTTTATATTTGGGGGTAATTCTCATTTCTAAGCCGAAAAGGAGGTTGAAAAATATATTGCTGATAGGACATAATAATAAATGCAGTCAAATCTTAAGCGGAATTTACCAAATCGGAACCAGATTAAACTTGTTCATTTATACTCATAGCATTATTTAATATTTAAATTTGATACATTTTTTTCATATTGAGTGCAAATACTTCCATCCATGATCATGAGTTTAGCAAGAGTTCTGAGCAATACCTTTTGAACTAAAATGTGTGCTTAATGGAGCTACGGCCTTGATTAATTGATTTAATTAAGGAACTAGTTTTACTTAAATTAGGGTCTATCAAAACATGTAACATTGGATGAAAAACAGTGGCCAGTTAAGTAAATTAATATGTAGCGCAATTTATTTGAAATTATACTAAAAACTGTTTATCTCTCAGTTAAAAAATGAGCAAATTGAGCAAATTACAATAATTATTTGAGCAAATTACAATGCTTAAAGATAGGAGTGAATCTTTTAAGAATGGAGAAGAAATTATATTAAATGTATTGACACAACATAATTAAAAAGTATTCTAAGATATTTAATAGGAACCATTTTCAGGATTTTGGTACAGAAAAATCCTTTCCCATCCGTATTTGCTTTTGAGCTTAGTAAAAGTGGCATACAAATAATACAGGGCCCTCTATAAGAGAGGGAGTTAAGTATGGTTTAACCCCCTTGAAGTTTTGATAACAAATATAATCGCAAGTTGTTTTTTATTGATAGGAGAGTTCCTGCAGTGTAAAAAGAACGATCTTTTTGGGTGTCACTCAAACGGTCTAAAAATGAGTTAAAAGACCACATCTAAGGATCGAATTCCATAAAGAATTTTAGGGGAACCCAAGACCAATTATTTTGGTTTGAAAATCTGTATTATATAAAAAAGTTAAAACTTAATGCCTTGGAAAGTTTTCTTAATTTCAAATTTGTGACAAGAGAGAGTGGAGGGGCCTGGAAGTCAGAAAACTTGCGACATAATTTTTGTGAAAACCCCCTTACCAACAATAAGCATTGAACTTAGCAGAATAAGTGCTCGAACAATAAGACAAATCTGAACTCATCCGTCATATTATTGGCGCATAGTTTATAATAGATCGGCCACCCCTGACTTTGTTGAAGTTTTGGTTCAAAGCAGAAAACCAAATTTATGTAAATATTTTTAAAAACAATATCTACTTGTTATGAATTTATCGTATAAAAGCTGAAGCTCAATTAGATGATTGATTCTATTCTGACTGCCATGTAAATAAAACAATTTTATACTCTGATGATTCATTATCATACATGTGATTACTCTGACAATACATTGGCTGAAAATATTTAAAATTTTTTCGAGGGCATCTCAATTTTCCTTTATTTTAAGTAGAGGGGGTCCATTGACTACTTCTAGAGATCCACGATCCGATCACAAAACAAAAGTTAGGGTCCGATTTTTTAAAGTTCAAATGTTAACTGCTTTTCACATAATTACTTCACGATTTTTTTCTTTTGTTATCGATTTTACTTAAAATTCATTGCTAGACAATGCTAATATTAACACTCACGGCCTGGATATCGGAAAGAAATTTTAAAGCTTGAATTTATTTTGCTAAGCGAAATGTCAGAAGTTTTGCCAAGCAAATTGTCATATTTCAACCAATTGGCGGAGGAATCACATGTATGATTATTTATTCCCCTAGCCCTAGACTTTTTAAAGCATTAAATTGCCAAATTGTAATCCTCTTGCTCAGTACCCTTCATCTCATCTTACATTGCACTCAAATCTTTATCAAATAGTAAAATAGAGTACATCTTTAATGAGCAATAAAAGGTATTCTGCAAGACAAAACAAAAAAGGATACGAGTTTCCTTGATAATTACTTCCCTGGTGATCTGGTGGTAGATCAGCTGGAAAACAAGTACACAATGTGCAGCACTATCTCATCTTCTTGTTTAGCTAGGGGAGGGAAAAACAAAATATCAGTTTTAATGCACATAAGGCAGTGGGAAAATAAAAAACAAACAGGGCTAGAATTTTAGATTTTATACATAGAAAATATACAATATCCCCCCAACTTGATATTAAATAAATTACAAATACAGTTGACTCCACTTAATGTGGTCACATTTGTCTAGAATGATAACAATATCAGATTGATAATAATAAGCAGTTTGACACTAGAAAGTTTCAAATAATTTAACTTGAATGTTGGCTTTAAAGTCCTTAATTATGTAGTCCTAATTGAAGTATTTAAAACGATTAGTCAGTATTTATTTTGCAACTTTTACAATCTTAAAGAAATGTATGAGTGGAACATGTAACACTAAAAATTAATGACTCATTTTGTATGATTATGTGATCATAATCTTCTGATCATTGATCCTTGGCTCGTCAGATTCCTTGAATTTTATAACAATGTCAACTATAAACTAATCTTAACTATAGTACTTGACAGCAACGTTTCTTGAACCCAGTACGTCACAAATGCGGAAGGAGAAATCGGTAAACACAAAGCCTGTTGGGTTGTTAAGAGTTTCGGTACGCAAATCGTGATTGAAAAACACTATAAATACATGGGTTTAACAAAATAATCATATTTTTAAAGTGACGTTCTTTATTTCACTCAAAATTCAGATACCGCGATGGGAACTACTTTGTTTATTAGTGACGTCGTAGGGTCAACTTAAGTTGCTGTCTAGTATAGAGGCAAAGCCTTAATAAAAAACACAATAAAACCTTAATAAAAACACACGAACAAATTTAAGTGTTTCACAGTATTCTGAAAAGTAAAAGCTTAAAAAAGAATTAATAAACACCTCAAATACAAAATTTTTTGAATTTGATTTATCTATGGAAAATTGATTACACAATGTACTTTTTATAAACAATCCATACTTCAAAGTTTTCAATGGATAATTGGTTAAAAAATTTTCCATATTTTACAGACAAAAGAACACAAATACAAAAAAACATTACCTGGGAGTAAAAAGCTGTTATAAATTATTCTAAAAAAATACCATGAATTCTTTCGAAGATAACCAAGAAAACTTAAAACCCTTCCAAGTTGGATTGACTTTTTTCAGTCTAATCTTAACTAGGGGGAAAAGTAAAACCTCAAAAACACGAACAAATAATCTAAGTGTTCACAGTATTCTGAAAGGTTAATCCTCGAGTGATTCCCGAACTGACCATGACCACCCTTCCCCACGATAATACAGAACTTTCTAGGAAAAAGCTAGTAAAATATATATGTTACGGGCAAAGTGATTAATCGGGGATTATTAATAATGCCCCAAGTGGAGGCAATCAAAGTGATAAATTATTGAATTTATCACATTGCCCGTAACATATACATTAAGCAATAGCAATAGTTAAGCAATTTAGGAGGTGGATTGAATCATAACTCTTTCATACGGCCTTGGTTACTTCAGGGCAGTATCGCTCCTAATCATCGGTGTTCCACTTCGGTATGAAAATAAACCAAGAGCGACCCATTTCATCCACAAAAACATTTACTACATTAAATTCTACTAGTATAACATCTTAAATTTAATTTCGCTCATTTTTTACTGATATTTAATGGAATAAACGCAAAAATTTTATTTTATGGGGTACTTATGTGTAAAATAAACAAAAGAATAAAAAAAATAAAGTTAGCATTTATCGCTTTTAAATCACTTCCACCATGCTATATTTTTTTTTACTTTGATGTTTCAACGATATTTGAAATTAAAATTAGTGATATCTAATACTGGAAAGTGAATGAAGAAACTCCCCTTAACTATTATTCTTTCACTTATATAATTTGTAACAAAATACTGAAATGCAAACATCTGATACTATTTCTCGTGCATTTGATAAGTTGCAGTAGCACAGATTGATATACTATGTAGCTAAACGTTCGAGTTACCTGAATAATAAGCTTTAATTTCAAGACGAACAGTCTTAACACTTGGAAAGTATCAGTACAAGATAACCACTAGTAGTGACAAATTTTACACTTAAGTGTAAGCTACTGATATTGAACTAATACAACGGACGCTAGTTTTGACTGTCGAGAATGATTAAAGCATTAAAGTTTTCAACTTCTAACTCCTAAATTCATGAATTAAATATTATGAAATCTATTCTCAATATAAAAAACGAATGTGATAAATACTTACTTATTCATCGCGGCAGCAAAAAGGACACGACGCGAGCTTCAGGAGTTTGAAGTTCCTAAACTCCAAGAAAAACAAACCAGACTGATCTGTTGCCATTCAGAAAGTTAAACACGAGCTAAAATTCTTTAAGATTTTGATTCATTGTTTGGTTTTGAATTGATATTTTTTTAGAGTTAAAGCCTCTAGTCTGCTGTCATGAAACAAGATTAATAAGGTCGATGACTGGTGAACACATAGGATTCCAAACCTCGGTTTCCTTAGTAGCACAGCTCAAACCAAGTATTTCAAGTTTACGTAATTGCTACTAGAAGTAAACGCTATTTGGCGATACATGACGAAAATTGGATGAATTTTGAACAGTTTTTGCCAAGCTTTTGACTCCTGACTTAAAAAAGTAGTTCGTTCATTTGTGGCTGATTTAAATAGAGATGTTGAAAAATTTAGTGATTAGAAAAAAAATATTAGTCATTATCCCCCTTAATTTTAAAGTATACCTTACCTTTCAGCTCTAGGGTAACACAAATGTGAATGACGTAAAATTTACTTAAAACAGTTTTAAAAGTTAAATATAATATGACGTCTTAATTTAAGTACATATTATGCTGTTGATCAGACTTGATTAGAACAACACATCAATACTCTGTTGTGTCTGTCTTACTTGACGAAGGTTTATAAGCGGATCCTATACTTGACAGCAACGTTTCTTGAACCCAGTACGTCACAAATGCGGAAGGAGAAATCGGTAATCACAAAGCCTGTTGGGTTCTTAGGAGGAGTTTCGGTACGCAAATCGTGATTGAAAAGCACTATATTATAAATACATGGGTGTAACAAAATATTCATATTTTTAAATTGACGTTCTTCATTTCACTCAAAATTCAGACACCGCGATGGTAACTACTTTGTTTGTTAATGACGTCGTAGGGTCAACTTAAGTGGCTGTCTATACTCCTTCCGCATTTGTGACGTACTGGGTTCAAGAAACGTTGCAATCAAGTATAGAGATCAAGCACACAGGCCGGAAAATATATATAACCAAAATCCAATCCAATCCGACAACACATGAAAAAGACAAAACAATTTGTTCCTAACTTTGTATGTGTTATTTACTGAAAACTAACTTTTTCAATATCATATGAATTGCAGAATTAAGGAATTTTTATCCTTGTAATTTAACTGAAGCTATAACACAGACAATACCAAATAAGTGAAGTTTACGTAATTGCAACTAGAAGTAAACGAAATTTAGTCATACATGAAAAAGAATTGGACGGATCTTAAACGTTTGCGCTGCTTGGGTACTAAATATTATATTTTAACTAAAGAAGAGTTTTTAAGTTGAATTCCACGGTTCTAAGAAAAACTGAGTAATCACTTAGTTTAGGATGTACATAGTAGGTGTACTAATTAGGTTTAAATTATTTTTCAGGTAATTCATATGATTCTAATTCCTTACCATTACTTCTTAAAAAAGTTACGTTAAAAATTCAGTATTTTAAAAAAAATGACAGCTCGTCTCAGGTGTGGTAGTATCCAATTTGATATAATCGATCAAATCGAGATTAAACCAGCTGTAAATCTAAAATATGAACATATAATGCTTTCAAGCGTTTTTGCAGATCAATTTACCTAGAACTTTCTAGCTTGAAATATAAACTTTGTAACAAAATCATATGTCGAGAATTACTCAATTGAAATTACAAAGAAGAAATAAATAGTTTTGTCCAGACAACATTGTGTCATTGGTTATCGGAAAAAGTAGTAAATGCAATTGTTCATTTTAATTTGAGAAACGAATCGGGACTATGGGTATAAAAGGGAGTAGTTTAAAATTTTAAATTATACTAAAGTTCAAAATGAGACAACTTCTTTTTCTAGCCGTAATAGTTGCGTTTGCTGAATGTATCAGTAAGTACTATCTATTTTTATAGTTTGCAGAATGACTGTACTTAGTTGGATGAAGTGATTTGAGTCCCTCTCACTCAATTCATTCCATTTTTAAAAATAGTTTCAATAAAATTTAGTCACTGTTATTAGCTTTTATTTTTAACTCGAACTTCGATATCTCGAAAACCTTGATATTTCGAAAAAAAATACTGTAAAAAAATATTTTCTCAAGTTTTTACATGTTCTATATTAAAAGTTTCTTCTGGGGAAGAGTGAGGGAGTAAAACTCATTTAAAAACAAAAACTTACATTAAATAAATTACATTTAAATGAGGCTGACCAGTTTTTTTTACTATGAAGTAGCTTATTTTTCACGAATCTAAGGGTAAAAAATACTAGCATTTCAATTTTAATGCAATCAAAAGAGAATACCCTAATGCAGCTAACCATGCAACCCATTTTAATAATTATGATCTAAGGTGACTTAATTTTAAAGACGAAAGTGGCATTATTGGGACTAAATATACAAAAGATACACAGAAAAATGTACATTTCCACTGGCTCACATAGTTGTTTAATATATTAAAATAAAATGTATTGCTAAAATGTTTTCAAAAAAACTTCAAACAAGAGTCGGGAAGTAATAACTGTGAATTATTTACGAAATTTTTGCATTTTTATCTTGTCCAACAGACTTTCGCCCATTAGATCTAATGGGAGAACACATAGCAGTAGATCCTGCCATCGTCCTATTTTTAGGACAACCCGGAAACGATGAAACTATTGCGAGTTTGATTATTTTTTCAACTTTGTGTGTACATAAGCTGAAACTAACACATATTTGAGTTTTTAGGACAAACTATTAATTTCTTCATAATTGGCAGGATATGGGTTAACTACCTTGAGTTGCTAAAAAAATCCCTATATTGACTTTTATTACACTGGTATTTTGATTTTAAAAGTAGGGTAGGATTTTGTTTCATGACTAAAACTAATTTTAAGTGAAATATATAATTTTGTGATAAAAAACTGTGCTTTAAGAAGTTTATGCTGAAAAGTGCTCCAACTAAATCTCTTAGATTATACATACAGGTGGTTCAATGAGCACTTGTTCCTTGTGTTTTTACAAACATTTTATTAAGTTTAGAGTTGCAACTATAGGTTTTTTGACATAGGTCCTAAGATACACTACCCTTGAAACCTACGTACAATACCGGTGTTGTACCTTGGACCTATTTTCAGTTTTTTTTTCTTTTATTAACTACGAACTGAAATACTTAAAATTAATGCTATATATGTTGTGTATGAAAGGCTAAAGTATCAAGGGAAAATTGTTTCATCAGTTTATTTTCAATTAATAAGGAAAATACAGGGTAAAAAGTAAAAATAGGTCCGATGTACAATACCTTCCTTTACTGTAAACTATCGATATTGAGAATTGAGACACATTTTATGGTTTCAAAACTTTTTGAAATTAATATTACTGCTGTGAAACTTTCAGCGCTGCCATGATTCTTTAAAAGTTATACAAAATTCATTTGACTTACCTCATTGTTAAGACAATAAATGTCTGATAAAACTGGCATCATCACGAGTGTAATGAAAATGCCTGATCGATCATACAGGTGTGGAATTTTATCTCACTCCATTCATGTAGTATCTTTTACGAAAAGTAACTGAGTCGGCCAGACGTAGAACCTTTAATAAACGCAATTCGAAAAGTCCTTTACCCGGAAGAAAAAGTAATTGGAATGGCGAAATTTGCCATTTTACCTTTTACTCTAAAAATATGATGTTTACTGTAAATAATTTTACAAATGAATTAAAATACGATTACAAGTTCTTACTACTAATGTTTAGCAATCAAATTTAGGCTTTAAAATAATCTTGACTCATGTCACATATCTTAAGGAAGGTTGGAAGAACACGATGAGAAACACTTCCTTGTTCAAATCAAATTCATACAATGCTGTTTCATGTAACGGAATTGGTGTTTCTCGTTTTAAACAATTTCTTTACAGGTGCATCCTCTCAGGGATGTCCTCCATGTCTTCCTCCCTGTTTCCGTGACCCAAACATTTTTGGGTGTACAGCAGGATGCGTTTGCCCTCAACCTCCTCCTCGAGGTAAAGAAATCAAATATTTTGCGAACATGTATCCTTTCAACTATTTATCATAAAATTTTAAAAATCTCGCATCTATGAGAATTTTGTTCCTCATTAGTAAGTGATTTGACTATGGTTACTGGGTAGCCATTCCAAACCCGTGCGGGCACCTTTGGAAATATAGTAGAACTCCAATTATCCGCCATCAATTGGGACCGGACTCCATAAGTATGATCAAAAATTCGGATAATTGGATTTTTTCGGGACAAGGTCCATTTTAATTAATTACTGCATGTATGTTGAAAATGGGAGAAACCCCCCCTAATTTTAAAAGTAAGAGAGATTTTAAGTAATTAAATAAAAAGGCAACATTCGGATCAATTCGGATAATCGGAGTTCGGATAATTGGAGTTCGACTGTAGATTGTTTTGGGCAAAAAATTTATTTCTATTCCAAAGTTGTTTTTGGATCTATTTTAAAACTGAAGTGAAAATTTGAAATAAAAATTTAAATTTAATAATTTTATATTTTTTGTTATTGATACAGGAAAATATTGATAACATAACAATAAAATTTTTGGTATACTATTTTAAGTATATAAAAAGCACTTAAAACCTTTTATTTTTCCTGATTTCTTATTTGAGAAATAAGTGTTCCGTTAATAAGTATTATATAAAAAAAAAATTCAGTTCCATTAAAAAAGTACTGATCACAGCTTTTTAAAGTCGAATTGAAATTGACTTTCGTTCCTGAACTAATTTTAAATATCAAATTTTAAGTTTAGTTTAGTTCCGATTAATTTAGTTCATAACGTCGAAATTATAATTAATTTTATTTGGGGTCAAATTTTACGTAGCTCTCTCGTAGCTTTGAGTTTTGTTCCAAAATGAACAAAATATGTCAAAATATATCACAAATTTAAATTTTAGTTTAGGTTCATTTACAAGCCCTATTTTTAACATAAAAAGAAATACAACTTACGCAGCTCTAATAGAGATGCCCAAGATAATAAAGACTCCGATAAAAGCTAAAAGTCTTTAACAAAAATTATTTTGTTTTAGAAACACTTTGCCTTCCTGTTGGAAATTGTGGTGGTTGCCGTATAGATATTGACTCCAATGGATGTGCTTTCTGCCAGTGTCCTATATGAAATCCTTATAATCTTCAGCATTCTTAAAGACTGAAGAAAAGGACATATTTTACTCACGGAGCTTTTGAGAGGATATTATTTTTTCAACTTTTTGAGAAGGAAACCATGTTCTGATTAAATGTTAAGCAGATACCAATATTGTCAGAAACCAAGAAACATTCGTCCCTTGATAATAATGTTTATAGTGATACAACTCTTTTCCAATCCAATTTGTTTTACTGATAACTACGAAATTAATAAATCTGTATAGCAAGAAATGTTGTACGACTGCTATTTTTTAAACTTCTTTCTTCCTAGGATAAGACAATAACTACGGAACCATATTACAAATTATGAGAGAATCAAGGTTGAAGAATAGTTTAAATAGTTTAGATTGAAATTGCTTGAATAGATAAATAGATTTGCATAGTTTAAATATTACAACACCTTAAATGAATAGATTTTAAAATTTTGCTTTTACGGCGCATAACGAAGTGTTCTGATTACAAAGAACTACTACATAACTTACTTGGTGAAAAGAAATGTGCTACATAAGAAGAGCGTTTATTGTGTACATTCCAAAAAAGTATTAAACTCTTGCATTTATAGATGTTGAAGTACTAGCATTGGAGGTTGTACTTGCAAGTAAAGGCAATGAATGGTTCAAGGCAGTCGCATTATATGCCGCTAAGTTTTGTTTTATTCTTTCACATCTATAAGAATAAATATTTTTCAACAATGAATATTTCTTAATGACTTAATAATTGCTCATATTTTAAAAGATTTAAATTTAGCGTTCTTTTACAAGAATATCACTTATATGAATGATTTTTAAAAATACAATGATTGTTTTTCGTTAGTAGTTTTCCAATATTAGGAAAACATGTGGGGCTTCTAATCAAAGTAGGTTATAGAAATTGTTTTTATATATATATATATATATATATATATATATATAAAGAGACATAAAATCCAATTGCAAAAACCTCCCTTATAACCTGCAAATGTCAAGATCATTAAATGTTCAATAAATCTTTATTTAACTTTTTGTGTTAGTTTATTATATCATCCATCAAGAATTTAGGTTTAAAGTAAAAGTAATATTCATGAAGGTACTTTATCAAAAACACTTGAGTGATACAATTTCCATTAGAAATTTGTCTCATAAATAATTAAACAAAATTTAGGTTTTTAGTTCAAGCTTTAAATGGGGATGTGTGTAAAGGAATTGTATACTTAAAAATGATCTTATTTAATGAAATTCAGAAAAAAACAGGCATTTTTTACACTTAAATGCCTTACTTACATTGACCAATGTAAGTAAGGCATTTAAGCGAAAAAAAAAATTATCTTTTTATGAAATTCATACCAGTATGAATTTCATAAAAGGATAATTTTTTTTTCGAAAAAACTTTGAGATGAAAAAAGAAATAATTGTTTATTTAATCATTTTTCTAGAAAAGGTCGTTAACTCAGTCTAATACCCTAATTCAAAGCATTATTCATAATGCAAATTCGAAAATATGCTTTTCATATACCTGCATTTGCGAGGGTTAAACTGGAAACCAGTGGAGCAATCCAACACTTGTCTGCACTTGCATGCACAATCAGCCTTATCCCACACCTTTTTAGGACTTGTGCATTGCGACATTTGGTGCAGATTTCTGCAAATGCATTGGCACTCATCTTCTCGATATTCTTGCTGAGGCCCGCAATCTTTTGGCTGAACAGCGCATTTGCAGGCGCATTGGTCATGCTGTTCCACTGTAAAACTACGAACGCTGTGATCATCGAAAGCATCAGGAAAGTCAGGGTTGTAGTTGTAAACTAGTTGAGTAACCTAAAGGAATGAAACAAGTGTTGTTGAATAATTTTTAGGAATTTCTCTACAAGTTTGGCTCAAATTAGGTAGAAAGGATAATAGAAGGATCTTACATTCTATAAAAATAATCTCTTGGTTAAAAAAGGATTAATAAAGCGGTTCTAAAACGCTCTTGTATTACTCTGATATACATACTTCTTTTCATGAATTCATTCCCTTCTTTACATAAAATATGTTTTTACAAAGTCCATTTTTATTTGAGTTTTTTTTTTATAAATTGCATATAAATTTAACTAAAACTATTTTCTTTACCAGTTTTCAGAAAATATGCTTAAACCTTTATAAAAGCTTCAAAGGTTCTTAAGTATGACCTCTTAATAGAACCTGCTCAGATTCTGTTTTGATTATAAATAACAAAACAACTTCCTAATCTCGTTACCTTTGAATGAACACGAAAATTATAAACTGGGGATTGGGGAATAGTATGAAAGGACTAGTTTGATTGAAACAGAATTTTGTATTAGTTTCGAACTTTACCTCCATGTCCCTCTCCCTTCATATCAAGTAGTTATTCATGGGAAATCAAATATTTCATAAGAATCAAACCGTTATTTCTTACTGATACAACAATGGAGGAAGTTTTGACAGGGGTGCAAGTGAGTAAATTGCTGGTACAGCATCCGCTACACCGTTTTACGAGTACGCAAGAGGGAAACAAATATACAGCGCCGTGTCCCGGGGTTTCAAGTTCCACTGTGGTCTGCAGTGGCTGACAGTAGCCATGGACCGCACTGGCTGGTGCACCTAAAAGAAACGAAGTGTAAAAAAATAATCTTCAGAAAATACCTAACGAAAAGGGACACTATTAATCACTATATATTAATGTAAAAATATTCCTCCTCTGAGCGACGATCAATACGCACAGCTTTAATTTTTATAAACTATATTAGTTCTTAAAATTTAATAACATAAAATTATTAATAAAACAATTTTTATAATAAATTATCTATACTTGTGTGTTATTAAAATCTTTCAAACTTGTTTTAATCTTGTATTGATTAGTAAGTTTTACTACTTTAAACAAAATTTGAAGTTATACTACTAAATAAAATTTTACGAAATAAAATAAAATTGGAGAAAAAAGCTTTATAACATATCATACTTACTGCTCAAAGGAGTTCTCCCTGAAAAGTAGATGGAAAAAATCATAAAAATGTACATCAGTTTCTAAAGTTGAAATTTAAATGAAACGTGTTAGAATTTATTAAGTAACCAAGAATATTAATAAAGTACATAGCTTAGAGAAAAGATTGAGAAATAAAAACCTTTTCCGATGATTGACGGTCCTATAGTTGCATTGCTTGAAAATAAAATTGTTGCATTTCCTGCAAAAAAAATCATGTAAAAATTCTTTATAAAAGATAACTTTTTGATATTAAACCGTATTTAGTTGTTAAAATCATAAACAGATGTTATTTTTTTTAATTATTAGCCATTAAATAAACTTATTATTGAGAAAATCATAAGCTGAGTGTTTGGTACCTGATGGTCTGTTATGTGGTACAACAAATCTTTGAATCAGATCCGTCCTGTTATGTACATCTTTTAATTGTATCAAGAGTTTTTCGGGAATCTGAAAAGACTTCTATCTATAATTTACCCCAAAATTTAATAATATTAAGAAAGGATACATATCACTGAAAATCAATACTCCTCCTGAAATAACCTGCCCTATGCCATCTTATAAGTGTTGACTTAAATAAATCCCACAAAACTTAAGAAAATTTTCTATTTCTGCTGTGATAACTTAATAACTAGGTATACTTACTTATCTCTAAATTTACGCAGGAGGTCAATGCTACATACGTTCATGATTTCAAATTAAAATTGTTAATACAGGGGTAATAATTTGATACTGGAGTAATAAATTCTTTCAACCTTCAAAACTCCGTTATTAAAAAAACGCTTCAAAAAGATGGTTTGCGAATGGTTTGTGATCCAAATGGAAGAAAATTCCAAGTCTATTTCAACTTTGAATTTTTTCCTTATGGATCATTATAACGTACTGTCGTACCGCGAGGAGAAGAGCTTTGAACAGGGTTGCCGTGAGTAGACGAGTTTAAAAGAAGAGGGAAGCTGGTATGAATTGAACGGCAGTATTTGGCTTTTTAAGCGTACATTTGGCGAATGAGAAAACGCGTTTCGCGAATGAAAATAAGATAATCATATTTTATTAAACTGCATTGAAATATAGATTATCTTTGAAATTTCTAGTAATCGAAAATACCTTTAGGCATGAAACATTTTTGTACTTTTAGTATGCTTTAATATTGCTATTTTGAGTGAATTAGTTATATTTAGTTTTATATAAAATAGCTCATATCACTTAAATTAATAATTTCATAATTTAATCACCATACTCGAAATTTAAATGAAGCTTTAGAAACTTGTAAAGAGACAAAATATAGAAATATTTATTAATTTTTTAAAAATATTTTATAACATTTAAATACAATCTAATGCAATTCATTGTCACTAGAACTGCAGTCACTGTCAGTGTTTGACAAAGATCCGAATCGCTCTCCGACAAATTAATCACTAATTCGTCTATAATATCTTCGATCAACCCATCTTTTTCCAATAATCGCTTCTTATATTTTGTACAGTCGGGCGAATAAAAAAAAAAGTTACAGAGACGATTGTGAACGATCGGATGGGGTTAAAAAGATGAAAGATAATTTAAACGCTAATTTTCATGAATTAACATCTACTTTAAAAGAAGGTATGATCAGATCCAATAAAATTAAAAGTAACTACTTGATAGGATAAATGATAAGCGACTTGAGAGTTCAAAAAGAAGGATTAATGAACATGGTAAAAACTATAAAATATCCAAAATAAAATCAGATAAATTGATGTAAATCGCATAACATTATATCAAATTAAAATAGATCACATTCGGTGAAACATTTAAGATCAGTTGAAAAAGATCAGATCAGTTAAAATAGATCAGATCAGTTAAAATAGATCAGATCAGTTGAAAAAGGTCAGATTAGAAATATTTAATCAAATCAGATGTAATGCGAAAGGAAATTCCAAAATTCGTTACTCTAGAATCGAAAGAAGTAAACAGCTGAAAGATACCCACTCAGATTTGGCTCGGAACATTTATTTTAGCGCCAAGTGAATTACCACCACCCCCAAAATTCAGTGGAATAATCCGTTTCTATACCAACCGCAGCATCATCGTATGACGTCAAAAGCTCTTCTCCTCGCGGTACGACAGTATTTCTAGAGTAACTATAAAAAGGGTCGTTAACTCAACATACTGAAACATTTCATTCAAACCAGGAACATACTAACAAGCATTCAATAGTAATCAAGGGCAGATTCAGAGGAGGGGCTATGGGGGCTTCAGACCCCCATACTAAAATTGCTCCAATTTTAGTACAAATTCCTTCAATAATTTTCATTTTCCACTTTCTTTCATGAAAACAGGTACCCCTTATCATACAAAAAAAAATCTAAGCTCACGAGTGTTATAAGGTAGACATAAAAATTAATATTAGTAGCCAATCATCCAGTATTTTGGTCTAGAGGGGTGCTGAGGTAGCTAAAACGTGTAAATTATCAAGATCTTCTCGTTTTAAAAGGATTTAATTTTTAAATTTTAAGGGATTTCTTTTAAAGTAACATAATAATTTCCCTATATTATAATAATAGACGATAAGAATAATAATGATAATGTTAAAAAAATAAAAAATAATAATATATGTATTAAACGTGCAAATTATCAGACTTTCTCGTTTTAAACGAATTTAATTTTTAAATTTTAAAAGATTATTTTATGCTACTTTTAAAGAAATTCCTTAACATTTAAAAATTAAATCCTTTTAGAACGAGAAAGTCTTGATAAATAATTTACACGTTTTAGCTATACCTCATCCCCCCTCTAGACAAAAATACTGGATTATTCGCTATTGATAGTGATTTTTATGTCTACCTTATAACACCCGTGAATTTAGATTTTTTGTATTAAAGGTAAAGGGGGCGTTATAAGACGGTGTATAGGGTAAGACCAAATAAAACTTTAGATAATTACTTTAATACCACGGAAACAGCCAGAGAAACTACTCATAAATAATTTACATTCCTCTCTTAATTTTTAACATTCATAAGCATAAGCACCCACAAAACAGTTCTAAACAGGTTTTCAAAAGAATAGAAAAATCTGGCTGTGTAAGTCTAGATTGCGTAAATTGTTATCACACCCAAACATTTTCTTTCATAAGTTCAAATCATAAAACTTTTTCGAATTAAAATACTGAATAAAAGGAGCGATAGGTGTATCTTACTTCTAATTCGCTTTCTGAGTATTCAATAAATATAGAAAAAAAGTTGAATAAGCTATCTTACCCTAAGAGGTATAAGGGTATTACGTCTGGTACTCATCGTATCATCATCAGGGTATATAATTCTGTCTTGACCACGACATATCCCTATTAAAACTATAACGCACACCACAACTCCAAACTGCCGCATTTCTGTTGAAGTTTACTCTTTTCTAACCCATTCAGCTTCTCAAGCGAACGGTCAAGAGGTGCGGGTTACTGATGTCAGAGAATTTGAGCCCCAGCACTTCCTTTTAACACTTCAGCACTCGTAGAGGAAAACAATTCTCTTAATTATGACAGGATTCCACACGGGGAAGAAAGCTTTGTTTGAGTTGGTGCAATCCATCCGTTTTTGTTACTTTTTTAGGATTGTGTAAGTGAAGGACGAGCCAGGGTAAGAGTTTAAGGATATTTGGTTACATATGAATTAAAAATAGTATTGAAAAACTTTGTCTAAGAAATAACCCATAGTTTTAAAGATTAAAAAATGGTGATTTTTTACAGCGTTCAATCCATTTTATACATTATAACCGTTAATTATGAAGCAGACGTTTTTTTTTTTAAATTTAGAAATCCGTTAAATGAGAATATTTTTATGCAGTGGGTTTCATTTTGTGAGTGTCCCTTAGGCTAACTTTTTATATATTTCCCCTAGACACATACTTCCAGTTGTAAATTTTCGTTTTAAGAGGTGAAAAATAGATGGGACTTATTTCAACCCCATTGGGGGTCTACTCGTCACAAATAAGTTTTAAAGTTATTCCTATCACCACGTAAAAGCAGGTTCAACTTAAATTTGTGGATGAACCCTATTTTACTCAAAAAGGTGGTATAAGTCACCAATTTTAAATTTTTAATATCTGGGTTAGTTTTGAAGATATTGAGATGGAATTGGCGTACTCTTACCCTCCTTTCTCCTGCTATTTTGTACTATGTAATAATACAACATTTGAAAATGGAATTCCTTAAAGTGGATGGTAAAAGAAGCTCTTTCAAAACAGTCTTTTTCAGTATTTTAATACAAAAAAGAAATTCCTCTCTTCTTTTGAGGATTAGAAAATTTATCATTATTTTTGTTATTCAGTATTATTTTTTTTGTTCCAACTTTCCTTAACTTGAAAATTTCTGTACAATGTATAACAAAATAAGTTTTGAAATTTAACCAGGCCTGTGTCTAACTTCTTTTTAGCACAGAGTGAAAATAAAACGTTTTCAAAACACTTCCAAAAGCATTAATTAACGTCTACTTACAACTCTTTTTTTTTTACACACCTCATTCAAAACATTACTTTTTTTAACGTCACATAAAAAAATTCTTATTATCGTCGTAAATAATACTACTTTTCGTAACCAAGAATCCTTTCAAGAGAAAGGAGCCGTTTCTTAAGATTTAAAGTTTTTCTTTTGACAAGTTAGGCTTTCCTCAACATCTTGGATAAAGCGGGATTCTCTTACTAAACTATCGAGACTTTCTTTTCCTACTACACGAAATCCCAAAAGAAGCTTTATAAACCCCGTTATCCTTTCCAACAAACTCGTGAAAGGTTTTGGAAAAGTATAAAATGTGTGATCTAATCATTCCTTGGAACGAAATACATCAAGCGTCTTCATACTATTATGTTACTTGGGCCTGTTCTAAAGTAAAATGGGATTTCGTCAAACCTTAGGAAATGTTTGGTATTTGTAAGAGGTAAGTTTAAAAAAAACACGAATAGGTATAATGAAATACTGTACCCTAAAAGAGATTAAAAAATAATAGTATTATTAATTTTGAAATTGTTTTCACAAACATGAATAAATCTTAAGAATTTCAAATTTTATTAAAAACTCTTTATTTTAAAATAACTTTGGATGATCATTATCGGTACGTGAATATATGACGTCTTTTTCTTTTAGTTTGCAAACGTTTGTTTTTAACTTTTTAATTAATAAAACAATAAATGATACTGAAACTGTAGAAATCTATTTACTATCTGAAGACCTTAAAATCTACGGGATAATTACTTAACATTCCAAATTATAATAAAATTTTGGAATTTTTACCCTCAAAAGTTGAGTTCGCTCTGACTCATATTGAGACCCTTTGCACCCGAAGATGACCACTTCTTGTGAGACACATAATTTTCATTTAAAATATCAGTAAAAAAAATTCGGGGGGGGGGGGGGTTGAACCCCTTACCCTCCTCCTCCTTGGATACGGCCCTGGTTAAGCATGGCTGAGACCGGTTTGTTTTGAAAATCTAGCACTCACTTGGTCACGTGACCTTTCCGGACCGGGGCCTGTCTTTCTAGTCGGTCTTGCCCTGGTGAAGTCGTCTTGCTAACAAGTTAATACAGCATAGGAGTATTTAAACAACATCAAATTTATGTTAAATTAAAAGAAGTGCTCTCAGATTAGAGAGAAATGGCGTCCTCCGAATTTTTTTAACTTTTTTTTTGTTCCTTCGCGCATTTTTTTAATTTTCTGAATTAATTTTTAATGTTGTTAATCTTTCAGTAAAGCCTTTGGAACTTTTCAGCACGTAGCGCCATCTAGTTTCGTTTTGCTTATCTAATTTTAGTGATTCTCCAGGATATTAAAGTGAAAACAATATGACGTTAAGGGCCCCCGAGATAATCATTAAGTTTTCTCCCCTTTATTTATTTTTTAAATTTGTTTTAATTTCTAACAATTATTTCAATACATTTGTATTCGCTTATATCAATATCAAAATGGATTAAATAATTTAAATAAAAATAAAATTTTAAAATCCATTATTTCTAACTATGAAGTTTTTACAACAAAACATAGCATCATAAAACGGTATTACTTGAAAAATTATTAAAATCTAAAAAACTTTATGAAACAAAAACCAGAGAAAAGTTATATAAAAGAAGAAAATTAAGGGTATAATAGAGAGAACATTTATTCAACCTATCAATCATCAATAAAGGATTATATTTTTGCATGCACACTAAAAAAAGGAGTGACAGAAATTGCAATTTCATGTTAAGTAACTTGTTCTCTATCATGTTAAGATTTTAAATAAAATCTTTCACTGGTTTCTTTAATAATAATTTAGAAATTTTTTCTAATTTTTTCTTTAATAATAATTTTTAATAACTTTCTTTGTTTCTTTAATAATAATTATTAACGTTTCAAACACAAATTATAAATTTTGCTTATTACAAACCTAAATGCTGTTTAACAGAAAATTTCTACTACCTATATCGTTATCACCTTCTTATAACCACCTATGTGCTTTTTTTATAGCTTCGAGAAACATACAGTCGAAGCTAAACGAGAATATGCGTTTACTCGAAGATGATTATTTGGATTTTTACATAGCACTTGGGTGATAATGACTAAAAAAGCTGATTTGGCGGTTCTGTCATGGTGGTAATGATATGTATATTAGGGTGTATCGAAAAAAACTTTTTTTTTGATTTTGATAAAGTCTTAGCAAAAAAAAGTTGTCTAAGGTGGCAGA
Organism: Tetragnatha montana; assembly: GCA_963680715.1. Lineage (NCBI taxonomy): Eukaryota > Metazoa > Arthropoda > Arachnida > Araneae > Tetragnathidae > Tetragnatha > Tetragnatha montana. The sequence goes on from OY796679.1 coordinate 31,994,510, forward strand.
GAGTACCTCTGAATTTTTTCGAAAATCGGTTTTTCGCCCCTCATTTCTACCCTAATCACACGACGAATGTCTTCACTCGAGTTATGGACCCTATATGATCTAGGCTATCCGACAAAACTTGAATAATAGCCTAAATATCTATATTTCGTTGATTGTGGGCTCTTGGAAACACGCGATTTTCAACGAAATTTGAGCACACAAAAAAACGTAATATAGATATTTATAAGCTGTTATTCAAGTTTTTTCGGGTAGCATACTTCATTACTTCATATAGGGTTGTATGCTACCCGAAAAAACTTGAATAACAGCTTAAATATCTATATTACGTTTTTTTGTGCGCACAAATTTCGTTGAAAATCGCGTATTTCCAAGAGCCCACAATCAACAAAATATAGATATTTAGGCTATTATTCAAGATTTGTCGGATAGCCTAGACTAGATCATATAGGGTCCATAACTCGAGTGAAGACATTCGTCGTGTGATTAGGGTAGAAATGAGGGGCGAAAAACCATTTTCGGCCTTTTTGGCTTGCGCGCTCCATAGGATTAACATGGGAACCTTCGGGGGCTTTGCGGCACCCCTAGATATTATCCGAAAATTCTGAAAAAATTCACAGGCACTCTCTGCCACCTTAGACAACTTTTTTTTGCTGACTTTATCAAAATCAAAAAAAGTTTTTTTCGATACACAGTTTATTTTTATTACTTAAATCTTGTAAAGAAGTAATAATTTTATAAAAGTAAACTAATTATTGCTCTATTTAAACAAATGAACTCCTGGCGAAGAATAACAGAGTATTTATAATTTTTTGATGAAGTACTTCTAAATATTTTTAAACAATAGTTTAATACAAATATAAATAATAACATTATTTTTATTAAAAACTACTCTTCCCATATCTGGAGAACTTGTATTATTGTAACTTGTATATTTGTAAAAAATTGGTATCTCCCTTTTATTCCTTACCAATTGAAGCACCTGAAGCAAACCTGAAGATACTAAGAGTATACTGAATATTAAATTGACACTAATCATTGATATTCGTTAGTTTGACTTAAAACGAATGCCTTAACATATGGAAAAATGCAGTTAGTTCTCTAGTGAAGTTTCCAAAACATCAAATGTGTTCGCAATAAAAATGTCCTTACCGCTGCTTAAAGTTATTAATTCTGTTCAGAGTGAATAATTACGACAACCATTCGTTTTGCCACCTCAAGAAGAATAATTAATTCTTAATAAGACAGCAGTAGTCTGGAAATTGTCAGTAAGGAAAAAGACGCAGCAAAAAAAAGTATTAGAGAATGTATGACAGGAAAGCTACGAGAAAGATAACAGCTGTGATGTAGTTTTGCACCGTTATTTTACTTAGTATTTCGGATTTGTTGTTACTTTAACGATTTTTTTAACGTAAGTGTCTGGATACTTTATTAACTGTTGTTATCTGATCATTAAATGGAAATTAAAGTACATGGATTGGTTCCAATGAATTTGTTTGAATGACTGCTTTGTAACTTATTACGTTCGGAGTTTACGTCATCATTCGTAAAAAACACTATTTTGAATTGGTTTGCGTAGACAAATGGGGGATTTTATACGTCATACTATGCTTTTTTGCTCTAGTATTTGCGTAAATATGCTTGCTAAAAGACGATGTGGTTTACAAGAATAAAAAAGATTTGACACTGAAGTTTTTCTGTATTATTTAAATAAACAAAAATGATACTACTGTGGTATCACTATGTACTACTGTGTGTGCATAATAAATTTATAATTATCTACGTTTTTAGCTACAAGTATAAAACTTGAGAAAAAATCCTTCTTTAACGGAAATGACTCTAAATAGTACTTTTTTTAAACTACCGCACCTAGTATATCTTAAAATTACCCCACATATCTGAGGAAATGGTATAAACATAATATTTACTAAAATCGTCAGTTTGAAAAAGGGAATAAGTCCATCAACTTTTTTCAATTGTAAAATAATTTTGTGAATATACTTATATTTTTTTCGATGATTGTTCTGTATTCTAATTAGGCTCTTGAATTTTCAGTAAAAATTAGGTGGTTGTATAACAGAAACTCCATTACTTTATACAGTTTTTTTCGATCATCTGAAAACTTGGTTTTTGAACTCATTCCGTTTTTCAAACTGACGATTCAATTATACAGTGTTTATACCTTTTTGCCACCTGTAGAGATTGTGTTATGCAAAATATTTTAGAGTATTTGATGTAAATACTTAATACTAAAATGTTTCTCACGTATGAGCCGTCAAATTTTTAAGCTATCTTCGGATGATACCTACAAAAAAAACTTCATAGGTAGTGAAACTATAGGTATTTTATGCCAATTTTCCCCCATTTTCTATATTAATAACATCATTTTATGCTGTTTTTGCATGAGTTTTTCCCCTATAGACTCTAAAAAGCACTTTACCTTATTGATTTTTCCAATTTTTTGGTGACTTTCTCTTTTGAATTGAATGTAAAATTTCGAACTTTTGTTTTGCTGGAACACTTCTTTGAATCGAATGTAAAAAGGGGTTTCGTATTCCATTGCATTTGCCTCTCACTTTGACGATTAAATTCTCGTTCTTTAGAACAACACATTGTAACTAAATAAAATTTTACATTATTAAAAATTAGAATTACTTTCTAAAAAAAAAATGGAAATCTTATATTAAAAAAAAATACTTGAAGGACAAGTTTAAGAGAGTTTTAATCACACTTGGGAATTCTATAGAGTTTAGAGGCAAACATATTTCTCCAATTCATTCATTTATCAGTTTTGAAAGAGCACATCTGAATGCTAAGAAACTATTTTGAGAACCCAAATTTGTTCCTAATAAGCTAAAAAAGATTAGCCTGAATGATACGCATATAAATGTGATGGAATTTTTTTAAAAAAAAGTATGAAATTATCAGTACATTCCTCTCTTTGAAGTATAAATTTGTTTTTAATTGCTTAGTTTGGTTAATAGTATTGATAAAGATTAGTTTTTAATTTAGGTGTAACCGGTACTTGAAAATTTATTTTTAAAATTGCTGTAAGTTTTAGAAGTTAGGTTAAAACATCTTTTGAAATTTACTCAAGTAATGAACGCGGTCCGAGATTAACATTTAGATACAGCCTATTGGATTTTTTAATATTCTATTTTTTTGTCGAACAAAAACCAACATAACATACAACAATACATAAACCAACTGGACAATTCATTGATTTCATAATAAAATATAGATTTCTACTTCTTCACGTAGAAAAAATGTTGAAAATAATATCTCACGATAAAACAAATAATTCTGTATTCAAAATTTGTATTCTTCTTGTGTTGTGTTCTGTATTCAAATACATAAACCAACTGGATAATTCATTGATTTCATAATAAAATATAGATTTCTATTTCTTCACGTAGAAAAAATGTTGAAAATAATATCTCACGATAAAACAAATAATTCTGTATTCAAAATTTGTTGGAAGTATCAGTTTCAAATGCGAAAACAGCCTATGGCAAAATCAAACTCTGCCTCTCCTTCTCTTGAATCAGAATTAACTGGATTTCTATTAAAACAAAGAAACTTTGAAAATGCAGGATCTAAATACTATTGATTGGCTCTCCAACAGTTACCTTGAAATCTATATGGAAGAGAGACATTTTTTACTTCCCGATGTAATTACACTTTTCCATTTAAAGACTTACCTCGTCTCGGATTCATGCCTTTGTTTAATAAGTTTACCGCAATTCGTAATGGGATTTTACTGCAACTAAAAGACATTTCAATCTGAAATTTTTTAAGGACGTCTTTTAAATTATTTAATCAGCCAATAGGGAAATTAAGAAAGAAGTAAAATTGAAGTAAATAAGAGTAGGAAAAATCTAAAAATTAAGACATGTTTTATGTTTATATTTATTCATAGAGCTTTAATTAGAAAAAACTGCGATGCACTACTTTAAAACTAAAGTAAAATACTTAGGATGATTTTAAAATTTTGAAAGGGGTTTTGAATTTCCCCCCGGCTTGATAATGTAGCTTTTTGAACAATTTTGAAAATCTTTTCGTAGATTTCTTTACATATCTTTCTTAATTTCTAGGAATATGGGGCAGGGTATGTGTATTGTGTATCCAGTAAACTACATACTAGAAACAATTCCTTTGTTTTATTAATTTAGTCCATTAATTCCACTCATTCCAAAAGAAAATTTCGCACTTGTATTTAAGATCTCATTTATACTCGCAGAAAAAGTTTAGTGCATAAAAATAATCAATTAATTAAAATTATCAACAGCTTAAAGGGTTTATCTCTATCTAAAATGGTGCATGTATATCAGTGAAAAAAACTTACAGTGGCGCCTGCCAATGTTGCTTTTCCTTTATGCAACATTTGTTGCAGCAAAAAAAACCAGCATCGAATGATGCAACTTTCTTTAACTAAGCAACAGCACCTAGGAATGCTGTATCCCTCTTACATTTTTAATTAAGTATAAGTCTTAAATGTTTCCTGTTACAAAACATTTTGATAAATAAAAGGGTTTTCATAAATAAATAAAAATGTACTTTGTGTGAAAAAGTACTGAAAATAAAAATTTTTCTTACTACATACACGCACAACTAAAACTTTATGAATTCTTAATTTTACAACTATAGCGTATGAGTTACAGTTCTCATTGTTTTCTAATTAGTTACTAATAAATTACGACTTTTCAATGCTTAAATTTACATTCTTTTATTTTTCAGGTGTCATAACTTTTAGTTTGTAAAAGAAGTAAACTTAACTTAGGTTCCTTCTGTATTATATTATTTAGACTTGTTTAAAAAATGAAGCGAAATGTTTTGAATTTGTAGATACTAGAAAAATAAAAAATATTTATTTTAAAATTTGAAGGAGCATACCCATATCAGCTCTAAAACTCTATTCTTACTATAGTTTCTGTTCGGCCCGCTAGATGGCAATGTAGGTACAGTCGTTAGTTACACCCTATCTTTATCTAAAGTAAAATATTATCCATGAATGTTTTTGTTCTCTAATTCTTAAACCTTTTGACAGAAATCTGTTGAAATATCAAAATTCCTTCTTATGCTTTTATTATACCCAAATATTTTTTTGAGAGTTTTATATAATAGTATTTATTATTTTAAAGGAAAAATACATTTGTGACTAAGAGTGACTGAGGACATAATATATTTGGTATGTCGAATATTTTTAAAGGTAACAATATTTTTAATTTTTTAATTTGCTATTGATTGAAATTTGAATGTAAAAAAGTAATATTGTCTGATACCAAATTAAAAAAAATGATGATTACGCAAGGAATTATCCTTAGATTTTTATGCCTTTTTTGATAGTTTTCTGAAGCTGTAATTTAGGCGTAAAATTCTGAATTGTAAACATGCGAAATGCAAAATGTAGATTATAAAAGACCATTTTCTTTAAACTTTGTACTCCATTAAAACTATTAAGCAACTATTGGAGAAAGTGTTCCAAAACTATACACGCAAAATTTCATTGATTGAATCAGGTTAGCTCTGAACACACGATATTTCCCTATCATACATACTCGTAGTATGTATGTTACGAAAACGCGAAATTGAGTAATTATATTACAATTATAAACAAATGGAAAATATACGAAACTGTAAATAGATGTAAGAGATATAAAGCACAAATAACTTTGCAATAATGTCATAAATCATGTTAAGTCAATATATTTAATACCATATCTCAATTGCATCATATACATCATCAATGCATTGTTAACTGCACATTATTTGGAATATAGGAATTTATTTTCTGAATAAGTATAGTTAAATACGTATTTAAATTTAGGAAACATAACTTCAGGACTCATAAAATGCACTTACAGATAAATTTACATTGAAAACTCTCAAATATTGCAGAATTTACAATATTCAGATTATTTGCAATAATATAAAACATTGTTCAGACATTTTAGATAAGTTTCAAGAATAAACTAAAGATATATAAGCTTTCAAAAGGTAAATGTATACCATAAAAGTTTTTAGATAAACAGGAATAAAAATATTTTGTCTGCAATGAAATACTATTTACCCTAAATCAACTTAAGTTTTCGGGATAAGACAATAGACAGACAGAGGCTTTATGAACATCTGTTGGAACTACTGAAACTTATATTTTCGAACATGAAAAATCAATACATTTTTTTAACTTATTTGATTTAAAACTTTGGATGTGTGTCTGCAAATTTAAGTAACTAAAGGTGTGTTACGACTGAAAGTTTAAAAACCCCCGTTGTATACTCCTAACTGTTATTGATAACTTATAACAATGCTGTATCAAACCCATCACAAAAAATTTTGAAGACAAAAAGTATTTATTGCATCTTTTTTTTTAAAAGAAACATATTGAAATGTATTATTTCCCATTTAAATCTATACTGATTTTTAATGTAGTTTATCTACAGAAAAAAAGTATCAATGAATCAATTTATTGTTTGTTTCAATTTATTGTTTTCCTCAAAACAGATGAAAATAAAAATAATAAAAATAAAAATATTAAACAGTATGGGAAAATCTCGCCCAATTCTTCGCCCTCTTTTTTCTTTTAAATTATGTTACTCGTGTTACAGTAGGATATTAATGCACTTTTTCTTTTATAATCGACAAATAAATTTTACTTGATAAACGTAGGTTAAAAATGTTAGACGTTTACTCGTGTTATAGTAGGACATTAATGCACTTTTCCTCCCATGAAAAGTGTGTCCAAGAGAGTTTTATGTTGAAGATTCTGTGTAGTTCTGTACATTTTTAGATGGCCCCTGAAACTGTGAGACTGCGAGGTCCAACGTTTCTACGAGATCTCTTTATCGGTCATTCTGCACTCAGTGGTTCTCCACATTTTTATTTCGTTTCCTTTATACAGGAAAAGAACTCACAGGGTCAGTCTTCTGTGAGTCGACTGTACTTTCATTTCCTCTCCATAGGGCGAATAAGCTTCCTAACAGTTAAGGCTTGGATAATAGTCTCTTCATGTTGCTCACATAAAAAGAGACTTGACTGAGTGCGACAAGTTTATAATTAAAGGATGCGGTCAAGTACCCTCTTACTAGAAAAATAAGTGGTATCTAGGCCTAAAAATTGATTTGGGCGATCAAGCATGAGTTGGAGTGATGGGGAAGTTGGGAGATAGCGGAGAGGAAATGCTTAAGGGGGGGGATAATAAAAAGGAAATTACTTGATTGCTTTTTATTCTTTTGTACAGCGGATATCGGCAAGTAAAAAAAGAGAAGCTAAAAGGCTGGAAAATATTAAGTTTTTGAGATTAAAAAGAGGATAATTGATTTAATGGGATGTTATTTTTAAAAACTGGATGGGAATAATTGAAAGGGGTTATATTTTTTTTACGAGTAAATGAATTTTCATAGCGAGATTGTTCCTATGAACAGGGAATGAATTTCTGAGAAATACTCAATTTTTACTTGGAATACATTTTAAGTTGCATTTATTCAGATAAAAGTTTTTCTAAAAAAATATTTTTGAAAGAGTTGTTAAATATTGTTCATTTTAATATTATCATATGATTACATGAAATTATTTTATACAAGCATTATCTTACAAAAAGTAAGATACATATTTTATTTTCAGATGATGATAATGATAATTTCTAACATTACACTTTATTTCTATATATTAAGTTAAAAATGAAGTAATACGAGTAATTAATTAGTATCACCCTTATAAGAACATGTTTTATAAAGGACCTTATTAAGTAAATTTTACTTAAATGAAATACGAAGCGATTCATTTATCCTCTTCACAAAACTTGTTCTTATAACAAATTGTATTGAACCAAAAAATATCAAAAGTAGTACCTATATATAAATACTGAGCAGAATGGCCTGATAAGAGTATGTCTTAATCTTTGTCTTGTGGTTTAAATCTCAATAGTTTGATTGAAAAGAAAATGAATTAAGTAATACTGATAAAAATATAAAAATAGCGTTTAAGTTAAAACCATAATAAAAATGTTATTACAAGAATATAGGGAATTTAATGGGTGTTACCTCGTAAAGAAGTATAATATTAAAAATAGTACTCGAGGACAACATCTATTAAAAGTAATACTTTTAATATAATTACTTTTTAAATCTTAAAAAATTAGATGTTTAAGAAAAAACTTCTTTTCTTACGTATGCAAATTACATAAGTGTCATTCAAAGAGTTTGGATAAGTAATCTTCATTCTCTAACTATACACGTGTTTAAAAAACTAGCATGTTAATCTCAAAAACCAGCATCAATCAATTAAACGTAAGAACAGCTTTCCGGAACAAAGGTATTAATTTTCTCATACTTTTTATCCCGCGCTTGAGGCCCACATAGTTTTGAAAAGGAGTTTTATTTCTCTTTAGACGTCTTCATTCATGTACTCTTAACGATGAGTTTCCGTAAGATCACTCCTTCCTCCACACCATTAAATACTCATTACTCTTTAATTAATTGCGATATTTATGGGCTTTAACAAAAGCGTAATCAAGGAGCAAGACTTTTTTTCTCAGCGCCTTGCATTTTATTAGCTCTCAGCACGCGATTCTTTCTTTGTGATGAGACTTTTTCAGGGGGATTTTTGCGGAAGTTTGTAAGACATCTTGATTAAAAACGGGAAAGTAGTATAAGGATTAAAAGTATTGATGCATTATTCGCATTTTTGATTTTGATATTTGAAAAATTTTGTGCTTTTTTAATTTTAAGGCTTAATTTAAGATAGTATGACCGGCTATTTGAAAAGAGCAGCGCAGGACATTTTTTTTTGAGAACCCCTTTTGATTAAAAACATAACAGAAGTTGATATTTTGTTTCTGGTTTAGAAGGGGTTTCTTGAAAACATTCTTAAGAGCCTGAGATAAAATAGTTTTTATGATTTATGTAATCCTAATAAACAATTTTTATGTAACTAGTTTAAGTAAAAATGATATAAAAGAAAATTTTTTCCCACAAAAGAGAAAAAAGAGATTTTGATACACCGGATATATTATTATAGATGTTTAAAACTACTCATTTATTTCAAAATACCCCTGAAGATAAACTTGACATTTGAATTATTTTTTGTTAGAATTTTGCAAAGAAATTTTATAAAGAAGTTACGTAATTTTCCCAAAATAAAGAGTATTTAAGTAGCCTTTTTTGTATTAATTTTGTTATAGGTGTTGCATCATTCTATTAAAAACGATGAAGTGAATTAAAGCAATTATGAAAAGTTATAGTTTCAACAATTAAACAAATTTTAAGTACGGGTTACAACTGTTTAAAAAGTTATCCCAAACCAATTAAACCAAGCTTTTTTTCAAAGTCACCCTCCCCACTTTTTTATAATCTACAACAAACGAGCTGACATGGTAGAATGGGGAAAAAGTTGTGGTTGAAATACAATGTAAGTCAGGACTGCTTGAGAAAAATCAACCAAACACAAGTATCTTTAATGCATTTTTAGTTATGAAAATATGTATTCTTCTTATCTAAGAAGTTAAAAACTATGTTCTATCCTGATGAAGCTTATCGCATTAAAAGGCGCAGCTTATCGCTTTCTAATTAGTTTCTTCAAAAACTCCGGCTTAACACAGTCTTATAAAAAGCAGAAGATAGTATCACCCTTTCGTAAAATTCAAGTTGATTGAATATCTTAAGAAGATTAAACTTAATGACAAGCTCGCGTAAGGTATGAGGAATAAAAAGAAATTTTTTTATGTCACAATTTGACATGACTATCTCTCTTTCTCTGAAATCTAAATATTGTTGTTAAAAAACCGCACGGTTTTTTTGGAAATAAGGTTTTCGTTTATAAAATTCAAGAAAGTTATACGGCTTCATTATTTTCCCGTGAAAGCTTTGGAATGATGCATTTTCATCCAGTCATTTTTAGTTTTCCTATTATTTTTCTTGTTTTTAAAACAAGATAAAAACTTGAGATAAAGAAAACAGTGTTTCTGGTTTTGTAAATTTACTCTTCTAGTTTGTAATTTATCGATAAAATTAACAGTGGCTGTAAAAATTGAATGTTTACATTTAAATGCGATACATTTTGGATTTATTTTAATCTGCATTATGTTACGAAAGTAAAGTATTCAAAAATACTATAATATTGTTTAAGGGGTAGTTTCCCTAATAAAACTAATCACATTATAAAACTATAGAGATGAGGATTTTAGTAAAGCTCATTACATAAAAGGTAAACCAAAATTTGGTGAAAAATGGCTGAAATTTCAAGGTATTAGCCTTATCCTTGACGCTAACTAAGTAGTAATTAGGAAAATTAAATACTTGAGACATTAATTTTATTGAGTATCAACACTAAAAACAATTAACAGGTTGTATTTTATTTCAATCTAATATTTTTAAAATTAATTTACTACACTTAGAGAAATCATACTTCAAACAAAAAAAGAACTAACCCCATTACTTTTATTCGTCATAATACTAAGTGTTAAAGTGCAGATCCAACCGCAATTAGTTTCTCATTCACACATTTAGATCACCACATTTCCATCTGCCCAGTTCATTTTAACGATGACCCAAACAATTAAGGCTCCCTTCATAATCGCCAGTTAAAAGAGCCGGGGAGGGTAAAGAAATTCAAATCGATGTATTTAAAGGCGAGAACCAATTGCTTCGCGAGTCATCAGTCGGGGACCCAAGGGGCTCAAAACAAAATCCCAGCCAGAGCATTCCGGCGTTTTTCAGCGACATGACAGCAAACAGCTGTGCTTAGGGCGATCCTCCCTGTAACTACTTAATGAATCCGTTCTTCATTACAGCCCAAAAAGCTCTGTCGCGGGTGTGTCAGCCAGGGACATTACGTCTGATGAGGCTGATACGAAACCGCAGCCAATTGAAGGCGCTGAAAAGAAATCCAACCGCAACTAATTATCTGCTTAAGGCCCTAATTTAACGTTCCCCTATTTAAGGTTTTACGGACCTTAATTTTTCTAAGCCTTAGGGGTATAAAATTAATTGCCAGTCCGTAACAGATAGTTTCCCGCGATAAAGAACAATGAACAGAATAAAAAACACTAATCCAAGTGGATGCAACACAAGGAGTTTTAAAGCGCGTAGTGTTGGGGCCAATAATGAGAGTCTGGAAACAAATAAAATGCCCAGAGGGTACGTGGAAACTGAGTAATTAACTCAGAAAGCTGGCGTTTGGTTCAGCTCATTAAAATTCGGAAGTGTCTGTTTTGGAGGTTCTAAGAACTTCTCTATTTAGTTCTAGTTAGCGGGTGACAGTTAAATGGCCCACAGCTAAGCAAGCAGCCAATAGTGCAATCACGATCGTCAGAATTCTTCAGATTATAAGGTGAAGGGTCTCCTTAGGTGGTAAATGATTTGTTCCAGGTTTGCGAGGAATTCCTATTGGAGATTCTATCCGAATTCTAAGACAAGCTAATGACGTGAGGAATTCCGAGTGTTGCAGCGGGACTGTATTCGCACGGGTTGATCAAGCGGTGAATTCGTTTGAGATTGTTGGCAGCCTTTATTTTGGAATGCCTTTTGGGCTCTTTGTGGAAATCCCCGTGAAGAATTAACCGCAAAAGCATTTGATTAGCCACATAGGAGACGCGCTGTTGGAAAGCCTTTAGGAAAATAACTTCATGGAGAGTTTAAGCCGGTTTTATGTCTCTGCTCCCTGTTCACACTATTGGCTGATTAATTAGTCATTCATTGCAAATAGGGGTCCTGTGATAAACACACCAAATGATTTTGAAAACTATTAGATTTGATTTGTTTTGGATTAAAAGGTCTAATGGAGTATAAAAACTTTATTTGTATTAAAAACCTTTAAGTCACAATTGTAATTAAAATTAAATAAAGATAAAAAATAGTTTAAGTGTAAAGTTAGTTTAATTTATAAATTTAAACATAATACCCGAAAATTTAATAATCTTGAATCACTAAGTTAATTCTCAATTACACAGTCTGTGCGAAATTTATAAAAACTATAATGTTAAACGAAGTAAAGGTAATATTTTTGCAGATTCATCTTATATTCGACATGTATGTGTGAATATAGCTACTATTTTGGTGATAATTCTTATGAGAGTAGAAATGTATTTGTATAGGTAAGGTCATCCGGAAAGTTTGAATTAAGTTCTTGCTTGAAATTAATTTTTGAAAAACTGGTTATAGGAGGAGATTTAAAACATGGGGGATTTTGACTTAGGTATATTTGTTAATATAGGGTATGATTTTGGTAGTTATTATAAAATGGCGGCTTGAAAAGAAGACCGCAATTGGAGATTTTCGTAGCATTTTACTCTGTCGCTTTAAAAACTGGGAAGAATGCATGATTCATGGCTAATAAAAATTTTTCCGTATACTGACAATGTTTAAATTAAGATATCATAGTTTACAGATGGTTACAGAAGTTCAAGGACGAAAATTTTGGCTTTAAAACAGCTCAGAACTAGAAACTAGATATTTTCTATAGGTTTTTAAGCGCTTCCCTCGTTACACTGAGCAGCTGGTTTGAAGTAATTGAAATTAAGACATATGTTTTAGCAGATGTTTTTTTTAACCATAATGCTGAATCAAATATAATGTTTCCGATTTAAAATCAATTTTATCATAGTGAAACTAATGAAAAAGTTACGGAACAATTTTATGGCAGAAAAAATAATCCTCAGTTTTATTGTTTAAACATCAAAAATAATTTTTCACAATGTGTATGTTTTTATTCATTTCTTATTTCCAATGATTAGTTGTTGTTTTACACAGTGTTTTATAAGACGTGATAATCACTTAGTTTGCCAGCCTAAAATTGAGTGAATGAAATTCTGCTAAGTTAAATGCGGCGCTTTAAAAGCTTCGATACAGACTGAAATTTTTGTGGAAATTGTATTTTTATATAGTACTTTATCTACATCGAAATTCCAGTGCTCTAGATCCTTGGTAAAAAAAATAATAAGGCAGATTGCCAACTAACCCCGGTCACCCCGAGTATTTTAATAATTACATTATAATTTTATTCTATTTCTCCTTTGAAAAATTCTACATTGTTGACAATCAGAAATGCATGATATGCAGAAATGAATATTAGTTTAGAGAGCACACCAGTATTAGGTAAAAATATGTTAGGTTTCTTACACACATTATTATGGAACATTAATTTTCAATTAAAACCCAAATATCATCCACAATAATAAAACATTTCCAGAAGATTGCTAATGAAATCTTCATTGGATGAAACTTTGATGGTCATCGTTTAAAAAACAACTAAAGATAGAAAGCGTACTTCTGAGGAAAAACAATTCAAACAATGCCCATTTATATCCACATAAAAATACTAAGTAAACAATGCAACACACAAGAAAGGTTTCTTTTTGTTATTGGTGATTCCAAGCGGACACAAACCATCCCAACCGTTTCATTGTATGTGGCACAATTGATCTAGGCTTATTAAAACCACAGAAACTCTCAAAACCAACTTACTGTATTGATCGAGATGTCTAATTACCTGATAGCTTCCAGGCATTGCTTCACTAGACGCTTTCCCAAACAATCCTAATATGTAATCCAACAGTTACTTTTAATTACCTGCGTAATTTATCTTTTATTAATACGTTATCTGGAAAATTGATCGTAAATGAAAGAGCAAATGAACGGGAACGTCTCAATGTTCTGGTGTATTTCTTTTGGTTCGTATATTTGTTTTAGATTTTTGTGGAAATAATATGATCTACCCAAATTACATTTGTGATTTTTTTTCGCATAATTCAATGTCGAGAAAGGTCATCGAGTAAAGTTAATCATTTTTGAGATGGTTGTTAAGGTGTGTGTTTATTGTTTTGTAATCTTTGTGAGTATCTATCTATATTTGAATTACATTTACTTGACGATCGCTATGTATAGATTTTGGAGTGTGTGGTTAAACCTAAATGTGGTCCAACAGACAAGAGAAATGATTTTGATTTTTGTACAATAAGACTTGTTGCCTCCTTATGAAGAAATGACTTGTAGATATTAAATTTCAGTTTTAAAATGCTAAAGATAAATTTTTGTTGCAAATACATAAAGATAAAAATGTAAAATTTATCAAGGGAACGTTCACTTTGATAGTAAACAAAAAAAAATCACGAGTGCCACGAAGAATATCCACGAAAAAAGTTCTTTTACCTATAGCTCATTTTTAACTGGAGAAAATTGCCAAATGTAAGCAAGTATTGATTATCCGTTTCAAAATATAGATTAGTTGGGGTTAACTTGAATTTTATTTAATGAAAATCATACAGAAGCTTGAAAGCTTTTCATATTGGAACAAGAGTGATCACTTCAAAACTTAAACTTACATCCATTCGTTTTTGACACGTTAAAACTAATCCGTCTTCGTAATAATCACAAGATAATCAAAAAGATATCATACCACTTTCAACAACTCTAATTATATACATGAAACAAACGGAAAGAAATAAAATTTTAATTAACGTTTTCCAACTTTTTCCGAACAAAAAGTACCAATCAAATGAACCAAATTATTTTCTATTCCCGCATAAGTGGAAATTCGGAAGCAGCAATAGGAAATTAAGTTGAATTCTCTTATTTAATTTCCTAAGACGTTGTGGTTATTATGATATGCTTTTCGCTTTCAAAACTGATTGAGCAGGAACATAAGGAAATTGAAACGAGGCATCGAATAGAAACTAATGAATGGTCTTTTCAAAAATAGAGCAATGGATCTTGCATAAAGAAAGCTTATTTTGAGAAGGGGAGTTAAATAAACCATTTAAAATACACATTTCATAATTATCTTCTAGATGGTTGTAACATTCTTTTCAACGTTTTCGTCTAAAAGGCGAGCTGCTTGAATGGTGGGCTGTTGAACTATTCTGTAAATTTATAAGTAGTCTTTTGATGAAATGAATATTTTTTAAGATTATACCACGCTTTGATAAGTTTAAAATTATATTTTAAAGCCATTTAATTTTCTGCGGTTAAAAAAAGTATTCTTGTTAAAATTCATTCAAATATCCTGTCACTTTTGATATTTTAATTATTTAATAATATATTAGCTTTTTAAACTGTGTACTAAATATTTAAAGGAATTTATAAAAAATTTCAAGAAATTTAAAACCAGAAAATTTTCAGGAACACTAAACCAGGTATTGCTAGATCTCACGAATTACTACTAGTTGTAATTTGTTTTCGATCAAGGAAGGAAACTTATCTTAAAAATAAGAGTAATTCAATATTCTTCTCTTAATATACTGACATATTTATCATGAACTATTCATATCTTCTATCAGCTTTATGTGATACAAATCTGGAACTTTTATTAGTGCATTATTTCTATTTTTGTTTCCTACTGTTGTTACTGAATTTACCCTACCGTGTATCCGCACGATTCAAGTTCGTACTCCTTTGTTAATGAGATGTCGTTGCTAAAAGGAATTCTTAAAATTTAAAAGAAGCATAAAGAAAATTAATCTTGTAATCAATGACTTCAAGAGCTACAGGAATTAACAGCTTATGACGTTGGTCTTTTTGAAAGTTAATTAAACGGAGGTGTGCTAATTTGAGCACTAGTTCCCTAAAGGCACAACAAAAACAACAAAATGAACGCTTAGAAATTCTTTCAAAGTTTAAAATATAGAAGTTTGGTCTACACTTAAGTATCGATCTCCATGTTAGATAACGGTTTTAATGACACCAGTTGACGCCTTAAGGAGCTCCACATAAGATTTCTTGTCATTTTGTATTGAGAAAGACACTGATATTGATTACTTTTGTCGATATTTATAATAATACTCCTATAATTTATAAAGAGCATGTAACAATGAGTGATTAGTTGATTCGTTTATTTTTTTAGCCACAAGTTTTAAAACTTAGATCTACGTAAATAACTTAAACTATCAGGTCAACTCATTGGAATTTATGAGGGATTTTAAAACAAGTTTTTACGAGGTTTCTAATAAATATTAATTAGTACATAGTATATAAAAAGATACATAGATAATACATAGATAAATAAATGCTGCTCTATTTTATACACTAATTTAAATTTTACAGAAAACCACTTTTTATTATTGAAAAACTAATACTGAAACTTTTACTGATTACGTAATATTACCTGGAAAATCTTTTTTAGAATAAATCATGGTTCTAGAGATAACAAAGATCTTCTACATTACACTTAATATGAGGAAGTATTGCAAAAGCAGTTGTAGAAATCTATGAATAAGACAATATAGATACTATATTTTCATCTGTTTCATAAGATTAATTTTTTTCATCCTTATTAACTCATTATAATTTCCTTGATATAAAAATACATGAATGATAATACTATTTGTTATAGCATTTATGTGTTTGCTCTAACTTACATAATTTGAAAAGCACTGAACTAAAAAGTCAACAGAGCAAAACCCAGTCTTCTAAGATACCTTCTCCGAATGAGATATACTTGACAAAACTCTCTCCCCGAGTTTGATAAGTCAGTACTTTGCACATTCCTCATCAAATCTGACAAAGATGACAGAAGAATCATCCTCGCGAAACAGACGAAAAACTTTCTTCCTTCCCCGGCTTTCTCTTTATTCCGGGAGCGAAAAAGAGATCCCGAAAAATCCCCATCCTCACTTTAATATACACAGCGTTTCAACGAGGAATTCATTACTAACTGCACGGAAGGTTCCTTTGTATATTGCGCTTCCCATTGCTAGGAAACCTTTCACATCTTCTGTACCTTATTGTAAACCGTCAAAACACGTCAAATCCCGTTCCACGCCGAGAAAAGGATAAAAGAGCTCGAGTGAAAAGTTGTTTCCGAAACTTTCGCAGCAGCCCTCACATGATGGGAGTTAGCGTCGCCGAGTGACAAAGTGACAGTTTTTGCATTGGCCACCCGATGACACGTCCCCCTACTTGACAGGTTTCCGCCCAATTGATCTTTTTCTTATCCTTTTTTTCTCCTGTTCGTACATTACTGGACGTCCATCTCTTGATTTATTGATTCGGAATGAATTTGAGTCCAAATGGGCGCGCTTCCCCGCAGAATTTACATCGCTGTGGTTGGACATTGCTTTATTGGGGCTTTAAATAACTCTCGATCGCTACCTTTCTTTAATGAACTCTTCAAATCGATTACTTGTTTTGAATATATTATCTTCTATCGTCGCTGTGTGTGAGGGACAATGAAGGAAGTTGACGGAGTAAATTTCAACGTTATTTTTAAGGAAAATGCATATTAAATACATGACTTTAGTTAGTCTAAGAAACACTGCTCAACCCAGAAACTATGACTTAAGCTGGGAATTTAATTTCTCATAAACTTTTTCATAACATTAATAAAGAAGACAGATTTTTTAAAAAGATAATTAAATTTATCAACATTTAGAAACCCCTAATTTTTTTTCCAATTTAATTTAAGGATCTTTGATCCAGACCGTATAGCTCATTAGTAGATAGCAAGAATTTAAAAGGTGTATTGGATAATTTTGATAATTTTTTCTACCCCTTAATTAGCCTAAAGAGTGTTTACTTTATTAGTATTCTTTCACTCGTTGAGGAACTCGTTCCTTTATTAAATTTTTGAATTGTAATTATGTTTAGCTTTAATAAAGTTATTGTTATAAGATATATATTGATATTGCACGTGAAAAAGGTTACACAAAAAGGACTAAATATTATAATCCCAACTGATTACTATTTAAGACATTTAGTAGAAGTGTATAAGGTATTTCAAATTCCATTATTACCTATTTCTGATTACGACACAAGAAAAATACATAGTATAGTATGAAACCAAAAGAAAGAGAAATTAATAACTTAGAAACTTCAAATAAAGAATGTGAACAACTCAAAGCAACAAAGAAAAGGAAAAAAAAGAAGTATTTTCCTATCATGGGCCATGATAAAAATGAGGAAAAAGTTTTACAGATTCATTTTAAATGGAATCATAATCATAATTCATCTTTCTTCTGTGTATTACCAAGTAGGAAATTAAGCATTTAATCGACGAATTTCTTTTCCAATTATTACAAATCAACACTATTTTGATATACTTCTATAGTTGAAGATGTAGAGTAAATCCTTCATACATGATCTTTCAATGATCATTTCTGATTTATTGATTTGAAGAGGAGATGGATTCGGGTATGCATACCTCAAGCTATGTGTCCAAATCCATCCGTAATTATCCTAAAGGCTAAAATTACCATGAGAGGTGCTCAAAATAGTAAGTTTACCTGTATATTTTAATTGGAACCTAGCTCATTAAACACAATGTTTTCTGGAATACATAAATGCCATTGATACCACTAATTGGCAGAATTCAGGAGCTGGATAACCTCTTTCCTTATATAACCTTATCTTCGTTTCTAATTAAATGCTAAACCTTTATTAGAAACAGGTTTAACGATACTAATAAATTCTTAATACCACAATTAGTGAATAATCCATATTTCTGAAGTAAAAGTGTAATGCTTTTGTAAGAATATTATTTGCTATATTATGAATGAGAGGATCATTTATTTGTCTTTAAATGTTTTTATTATTAGTTTAGGTCGTAAACTTGGCTGGTTCAAACCCCCCCCAAACTTATCCAGACTCTTGAAAACATAGACTCAAATTCATAACATTTTATAAAAATGTGTCCAATCATTCTAATGTACTGAGAAACTTCTTATATGAAAAAATTAATAATCTGGAATTTCTGATCATCATATCCAATAAAAAACAAAATTTTGTCACGTAGTACTTATTATTTGTTTTCGTAAACTATATTTAGAAATTATTCCGCTAAAACTTATTAAAAATAAATTTTTACATACAAAATATACCATATTCTGGATCGGGGGATAAAAGCAGTTTTGTTGATATTAATGTACTGTAATAACATGTTTTTAAAAATTCCATAATGCAAAATTAATCGAGTTCCCCAAAGTACGTATAATGGATTGGATATTTCATTCTTATTGAACTATGGGATTATATTAAGTAAAAAAATGGACTTAGAAAGTTCAAAAAGATTTTAATTCTGGAGGTTAATCGTGTTATCTACAAATATTAGATTGCTTATTCATATCAATACTTTAAAAACCAACTCCTTTTCCATTTCAAGAGGATTAGGAAAAGCCATGAGAAAAAACTGATTAACTGTAGATAGAAATAAGTCTTTCACAAGTGTATTACTCTGATAACAACTACATGTTGATATGGATTAAATATTTACTCATTACCTATGTAATATAAAGTAATGAAACGCTGTGCATTAATCTTATCGCAATAATAGCTAGCAGAAAAGCTAACAAGTATTTACTTTTAAAAAAATACCAATCTGTAAGGTAATTCAATCATCTTTTCTTTAAATATATGGATAGATCTCATCAATAACAATTATATACAAATTTTTATAAATAACAGGTTGTTTATTGTTTTAAAAGATTCCAATTAAAATTTGTTTTTTAGCATAACACAATTTCAGTTTAGAAAAAGAATGAAAAATAAAATGAAATGTTGCTCCGTTTTAACAACTATTATTTAACATACCTATATATATTTTCAAATTGTATTTTTCCACGTTAACTTAAAAAAATAATACGATAACTTCACACTAGGGTATTTTTTAAATTTAACAGATAATTTGTTTTCCAACAGTTTTGATAGACACTTCCAACTATCAATATTTTAAAATGAGAGGCAGAATTTCTTATACTACCATATTTTACTTTCCTTATTATCACACGTATTAAAGTATGTATAAATAACAAACTATATAGAAATTAGATATAAGAAATACGACGTAGACACTATATTGTAATAAAAATAACATGCATATAAATAACTATTTCTAATTGTGATAAAAAGAGTCACAGTGTTAAAATAGGTTCACTTCAAAGTAAAGTAATGAAAAAAATGTTTTTAACAGTTGGATTACTAACATTTGAACTTCAGTTTATAGCTAAATCTAATACAAAAAACAACGATCTAAAGAATTTTTTTAAAAATACGGCAATACTAAAAGAATTAAGGTCAGTTTATATCAGCTAATTTATAAATGACAAAATATGAACACTTTCGCTTTAAATTTGGGCTGTAAATAATCTGAATGACCCAAGAATTAAAAATCTTACTATTTCCAACAAAAAAGAAAAGACCCGGAAGCACAGGTCACTAAGCCCTCAGGTGAATGAGTCACCAAAGGTTTGATTGAAACTAAGTGAAACTGTCAAGAAACTAATAATAAAAATTCCTTTGAAGGTAAGAAAGAATCTTCATCGGAATAAAAGGTCCAGAAGTTTGTAGCCAAAGTTTTCCACATCCTTTCCAATATTTTTCTAAGCCTTTGAAAGACAACCTTGGGCTCTAGTTGAAAAGATTCGTCGATAATCCCTTAAAAGGATCTTTCTAACAAAAATTGGTTATCTTAAGTTTCCTGAGCTACAAGTCAATAAAACGTCCAAGAACAACTGATCTTTCACTTGCAGAATGGAATTATAATCTTGATTATTGATGGAAAAAAGACAAATTTAAGCATTTCATACCTTTTAAATGTGTTTTGCCGAATAAAAGATTCTATAAGTCTCGTAACTATGAGAAAATCCATTCATTGCTAACTCGGGGTATTTCGCTACTAAGCACGCAGGCGTTAATCTGAAGATACGATGACAGAATTTTCTGGGAAGGGCAATAAAGCCCATTACGTTTTATAGCTATCCAATACCCATTATACGCAATCCTGGACCCCGTACACATTTTATCTGATTATGTCTCAAGTAGTTAAGTAAGTCCCTGAACGTAAAAATCCTTTAATGTCTTTATTTTGTGAGTGGTTAAGAAGCGTTTAAAATGCGCAACCAAAATCAAACTATACCGGATGTAGTTCAGGTTTTCAAAGATAACTCAAGTTACTTTTTCATTTGAAAGTAATAACGTAACTTAAGATATTGCTTATTAAAATATCACAAAATGAGTAAAGGCTTCGTGCTAGAATATTTTAAAAATAATAATGAGGCTATCAAATAGTTTTAAGAAACTATTTTGCTTCAACTATTCTATGTGATCAAAATTAAAATTCTAAATCTATTAAAACATTTTGATACTGAAAAATATAAATATCACCATTTATGCAAATTTTACGAACAAAACGGTTTTGGTTCTGAAGCCAAGATTATCAGTATCACTAAATTTTGTCTGTATTACTTATTTTTGTTAAAATAAAATATACTTTGTTAAAGAATTAATTGAGTCATTGTTTTTCGATTTTTTAGTTACATTAGAAATTCAAGCTTGTGAAACGAGTGGTTTTAAAAAGTCAAGACAAGAACAAAAATACATTTTAAATCCTGGATATTTAACTCAAACGAAGCTTTATTTTTAAATGCGATAAAAACCTAACTTACCCAAACAAAGTCCTATACATTTAACATCAGAAAAATGTAAAACAAAAACTAGATGTAGAACTTTAAATTAGCATGGGTAAAAATTTCAAACTTAATCACCCCAAAAACATTTTTGACATTCCAAAATTAATTCTTCTCACATATCCACTCAAAGTCAGACATTTAATCCACAAAAAACCACCTCAGCAGCTTTCTCAATCTACAGCGACATCCGCAACACGCCAAGAATTACATTTTAATTTAGGCCAAGTCCTCTGAAAATTTTCCACACATCTCTCGCATTTCAGCTCAGAAATTTCGAAACGCACTGAATAGCGTAACTCTCCCCGTTTGATAATTTGAAGCTGAATCCAGTAAAACAGAATCCCGCCATTAATAAGGGAAGAAATTATTTTTCTACTGTATTTCGGTCACCGGTTGGATGATTAAAGCGTGGAGAATTTCCCGGCTCTAAAGCTGATTTGATTTTCTTCATTTCTCCCCCACCGTATAGATATTTCCCTTTTATTCCGCCGTAGCAGAGGTTAGAATCGTCGTTACACCGGCTAGCCGCACTGGAATGGCAGATAGAGAAAGGAAAAAGAAAACCGTTGCTTCTTTTTTTCAGCTTTTCTTTTCTGTTTCTTGTCGGTCGCTGTCTTGATTGAACCTTTGAGCGAGCTTCGAAAAGTTGTTCCATTTTTTTTGTGTCCTTAGGGGGATGTTCCTTGCTGAAAAGGCGTTACCTGGAGATCTTTAGGAAAGCAGTGCTAATATTTCTTGGTCAGTAATTCGCTGCGGGGCATTATCTTTCTCAGTGGCGTAACTAGAGATGACCCATGGGGGGAGTTACTACGACCAGTCAACCCCTCCAACATATTACTCCCTTTTGAAAAGTGTCTCATAATATAGGTATAATATAATTTTTTTTTTGCAAAACTTCCGACAGTATAACAGACGTAAAAATTTTAGAGGGGGGTTTGGGGGTTCTCCCCCAGAAACTTTTTAAAAATTCGTCTTTCAATGTAGTGTTTAAATTCATTTTGAGGCCCTTTGGGTTAGTTACAAAAAAAAACACAGTTCCTTGTGAACCACCTTCCTTGTGAAGAGAAATTTTTTCAGTTTTTCATGTTTTAAAAACCGTCTATGTAATGGGGGGGGTTACAACCCCAATAACCCCCCCTCGTTACGCCTATGATCTTTCTTTATTCTTTCTTTCTTTAAGAATTTTCCCCACATCTTGCAAATAGTAATATCTTTTTCATACATTTCAAAGATTAAAACATGGGTTCTAAAAATGGTTAATCATACAAAAGTGTAAGAAAGGCGCTGGCAAGCAAGAAAAACTGGAGATCAGAGGGCGAATTATCAAATGTTTGAACATTTGTAAAACTGTCAAAAATAGCTCGAGGACAAAAATTTTTGCTCTTTTCTGTATCAAAATAAAACATACTTAAATTTTCAGCAAGAAAAAAGTTAAATTTTTGGGTCGGAAATTCAAAAATGAAACGTCATATTAAAATTTAAACTAATGACTAATGAGCATGCATTGAATAAAATTTATTCTTTTCTACAGCAAGGATGGATTAAAATCAGGAAGTGTTTAGTCATTTTTGATCAAATATTTTCAATTTTATAGAAATGTTTGGAATTTACTACAGTATAAAATTGCTAAGCTAAAAATTTTGGCCTAAACGAATAATCACCTCATCGGATTATTTGTCCCTTTAAATTACTGCACATAATACAATAATCGATCCTTAAGTAATCACGGATTTTAAACTTCCGCGAAGCTTTTAAATAATCTTTTAATTTCTCTTTTCCAAGAAACCTGGGCCGCCTGACGGTGATACCAACTGTTTGCATAGTCACAGCATCAACAGGAGACTCAACAGAGTGGGGAATCAACGGGGGCCTCCCCATTTTCTTCAGCCAACAGAACAAAGAAGAGCCATTCACCCATTAGTTTGATTTACGCTGTCTGGAGCAAGAAAGTGGCGGTTCAAGCGGGGAAGATGGCGACCGAGGGATGCTGAGCTAAGTTGGATTTTCTCACCGCTGCGGTTAACTGCGGGACATCCATTCTGAAAGGGGAAGGGATACAAGTATCTGTGTTTTGGAAACAATGGAATTATTTTCGTATGGATTGAGATTTTCTTCTTTTCGTATTGGTTCACCTATGATCCGGAAAAACGGAGGGAAGATGAGTTTTAGAGGGCAACTATTTGTTTAATAACTATCTTTAATGATTTTTTTTTTTGCTGAAGTAGAAAATCCAAGATGCAATATTTATGTTGATGGGTTATTTTTAAGGGTAGCTATCCAATAAAATTCTCAGCTATTAAATATGAATAAGTATACATTTTTAGTGTACATTTTCAAGGTATAATTTTTTTGTAGAGAAGTGACACTTAATAAATAATACATAATAAGGAAAAACATGAATGTATTTTTTAAAGTTTTCATATGATTTCCTTTAGTTACATGCCTATTATTAAGACTGTTTTTGAATTCCAAGAGTACTTTACTAAATTTTGGAATAGAATTTGGGGTCTTAATACTATGTATGCAGGACTTTAACTTGTGCAATCTTACATAAAAAAGAAACTTTGTTTGAATTGATGTAAAATAAATTTTACGAATGCTGTATTTTTTTAAAAAGTTTTACCAAAGTGTTTTTTGTAGTACCTACTGTAATTTCAAGTTTATTTTGTTGGTTTGAAGATTACTATTTAAGGGGAATAAGCCCTAAAAGTGCTATGAATAGAAAATTACTACAAATCATGAAATCAAAAGTTTTACATATTCTTACATATTCTTGATATAACTATAGATGGTAAACGACATAATTACTAAGATTTAATCAGAAAATCAAATCAAAGTTGCTAATCAAAGTTGTTTTTCTCTCTCTTCTTTAAGTCGAACTCTTGAATATGACAAGTATATTCTAAACTTAAAAGCCTGATAAATAAGAATTAAGAATCAATATATGTTCCATATTAACCTGAAATGAAGTGTCAATGTCCGTATCTCTACTTTTTATCTAGTTCCATACTAATAAATAATGATGTCAAAGCCATTAGCTCTGAAATAGTTGTAGGAATGAGTAAATATTTAGATGATCTATTTAAAGAAAATTCTATTAGGTAAGTTTGAGTGTTTACTAGGTTAATTCGTGGATAAAATCTTCAAAAGCATTTCTTAAAAGCAACAAAATCTGGAATGTTTGCAGAACTGATAGCAAAGTGTGACATTATCCTATCTTCTTCCATTAAGCTCATTAATAAAATAGTTATAAATAAATGTTAACTCAAAATTTTTAAATTCGTGGAGATATACTCTTAACGAAGAATAATATATTTGTTTACTTGGTTCTAAGAATACTTTAAAAACTAATTGATGATTGTTTATTTGGAAAATAAAACAGTTTCAAAGTGCTTTTCCCTAAAATTAACCCTTTTAGTCCTAAGCGTCTCAAATTTTCCATAGGATTCAAAGGCAGTCTCGGGCGGTTTATGCCTGAAAGGGTTAACAGAAAAAGAAGGATTATTGTTAAAAGGTTAAATATACATTTAAGACGTGAAAGACATATAAGAAGAAATTCTTTCACTGTTCAAACGTTATATTTAACCAACACAAATAGTTAGTTTCCCTCTTTTTCTAAAGATTTTAATATATCTTTATGATGCTTTTTGTTTAGTTATTGTTGTAACATTTTTACACTTTGAAAGGAAATTCTGCAGTAAGAGCTTTTTATAAAGTTCTGTGTTAAATTTTAATTTTGTAAAAACATGAGTTAAACAAATTGGTAGTTTGAAAATGAGGGAGCCCCCACTTTTTAACTCAAAACGAATTAAAAGTTAAAATAATTTTGAAGTTTCACATTTTTTATGCGAGTTTTTTTTTTTGCTTACTTCATTAATAAATTAAATTCACAAACAATTTTAAACGAATGAAAATATTTTCAAAATTGTGGGTTGCACTTATTATCTGTTTGGCATATATCATCTAAACGTGGCGGGTGAAATTAGATTTTTTACTAAAATTCAATTATGAACAGAAAATTAAATACTATCATAAAAATAATAGTAAAAAAACACTGGCGCATTTAATAGTTAAAACTTTTCATTAAAATTTAAATATCATATTA
The DNA here is from genome assembly GCA_963680715.1 of Tetragnatha montana. Taxonomy (NCBI): domain Eukaryota; kingdom Metazoa; phylum Arthropoda; class Arachnida; order Araneae; family Tetragnathidae; genus Tetragnatha; species Tetragnatha montana. The sequence continues at coordinate 32,020,003 of OY796679.1, forward strand.
AAAAAGATTAATTAGTACTTAAAACGCCTGAATAATATTAATTTTACCATTTTAATAATCGCGTCTGTTTTGAAAACAAATGAGAAGTAATATCATATATCAAGAAGGATTTCCTTACAAGTTTTTTAGTATGGTTTATTTAACTTTTCTCTAGAAAATATAATTAAGACTTTATTTCAAGTCATCTCCTGCTTAAGACATAAATTTATTACTAACATTTATTGTTGTTGTTTTTTTGTAAAAACTTTCCACATGTTAGTCACACTGAGTTTTTAAAAAGATATAGTTTTTGATGGCTTCAGTTTAATACGCTATTCTATTACTGATTAAAGTTTTTTTACTCATTAAATATGGTACTTATGTAATTAAAAACCATAAGTATAATTTCAAAATAAGAACACGAAGCATTATATTTTTTATAAGAATATTTATTTTCAAAGAAAAGTTTTTATATTAAAATATTTTTCTTCCTTTTGGTGAAGCAATTGAATTTCAAATAATCGGAGATGAAGACTTAGAAAATCTATAAACTCTTAAAACCCATTTAAATGGAAATGAGACAATGCAGTTTTGGATTGTTGATGTTTTTGAAAGAAATGTTATACATTTTAATTTCCTGTCTTTATGGTAATATAAAGAAAATATCTATGGAATATTTTATGCACTATTAATTCTTTTGAAATGCATTAGCTAGATAGTAAGCTTTATGGTAAAAGTGAAAACAAATTCATAGAGAATTCAAAATTTTTCCCAGTTCTCAAGTTTTGGTTCTTATAATTCTTTTGCTAAACTTTGAGAAAAAATCCAACTATATCTAGGGGAATGCTATTAGTAATTGCTTGAAAATTCAAACGAAATAAAAAAAATAATTTAAATATTTCCAAAGAATTCAAATTAATTATCATAAAAATAAAATTTTTTCATCCAGGATTCTCAAATAATTGAAAACATTGCATAAATAATATATTTTTTTTGTTTTTATAATTGTTATGCCAAGGTGTACGAAACTGTATGACAGTTTATAATACAATTCAGAAAAATCTACGCATAAATTGTTTTTATATAGAAACACACAGTAGTATAAAAGGTGTTTAAAGAAACCTTTAGATCAGTTTTCTATCAAAAAGCATTTATCTTTTAAAATTTTTAGATCAGATTCAAAAATTATTGAACATTATTAATCTTCAATTGTTCAACTTAAAAACTTATATTTTAATTATTACATTTTATTTTAGACTAGAATAGTTTAAAACAGACTGTTTTAAAAATAAAGCGACAAAAATTTAAAGTAATTTAAAAACTAATGGTATTTCTATAGGTTTGAATAAAAATATTTAAATGCTTAATTATTTTAATAACGTATTTTTTTCCTTAAGAAATCTATAACACACTTAAAGAGTTATTTGGTGTGCAAATTCAGAAACCTTTCTATGAAAAACGAAAATTTAAGTTTCCACTTTCGTCTAAAGTTCAAATATATACTATTACATTAGGCCTTAATTTTGTGGTTTAAGACTAATTATTAGCTAATTTCCAAAATAATCAATACGTAATGTGTTGAACCCAGAGCAATACCAGATCCACAAGTTTAACTCCAATTTTATATTTTTCTAAAATTGTCCTTCTTCCCCTTATCCCATTTTCCTTCTTTTTCAGCGTTAATTTACAAGTCCCATTTTAAAACCAAGGAACCCCATAACTCTTTATTTCAGTTCCCTATAATTGAAAATTATCGCGGAAGAGTTCATTTTTTCAATTACTTTATCTCCAAATAAAAAGGCAGTGATCTGTCACAGCCCACCCCAAATTAGATTCACCCCTCATTCAAATGAACGGTTCCATCCTTCCAGAAGCAGCCAACAACAGGACTACTATCATTCATCTAATCACTTATTCACACGTTCACCTCATTCACGTGTTCATCTCATTCATAACTCCTGATGGTAAGTGATGAGCCGAATTTGTTCTTGAGTCCCAGGCGGGGCTCGTTACATATTCTAAGAGGCTCCTGGCAAGAAAACACGTCGAGGGCAATTTGATTCTCGGGGATGGCAACAGTGTGTCACTGGGCGGGTGACGGTGCATGTATCAAAGATTAATTTGTTTGTTTAAAACAGAATGAATCGTGACTTGTGGGGTATGTCTGGTTGGGGAAATGGGGAGAGAAGGGAAGCTGAGAAGACGTTAAGAAATTGGGTCTGTTTTGAGGATGTGTTGGTGTCTGATGCGAGATAATTGTATTTTAACTCTAGAAGAGCGAAGAAACATAGGTTTTTATTTTAAAGGAGAAAACATTCATGGGAAAACGTTTGAAACTTGTTACAAGTTTTCATTCAATGCAATTTTTACAAAACATTATAACACGTGACCCCTACAATAATTACAAAAATAAGGACACTTTTTGTCAGATTTTCAACTTTGACCTAGTCTTACATATTATTGCTTACTTTTTTATCCTTATGTAATAGCCATTGAGTATTTCTTCGAAAGCAAAACCTTCATCAATCCATTATATTATTTATTCAAACGACACGAACTCTCAAAGCCTTTGAAAAATGATTAAATATTTTATTAAGCTAATACCTACATTTGTTTGAATTCTGTAGTGTACTAGAAAACTATTAATATTAGTAACTAGTAGTGTGGTAAGGCACCACTCAACTTGGATATAAAAATACTTCAAAAATTAAGTTTAAATTTATTTATAGCATCAGAATTAGGATGTCGATGAATGAAAGTTATTTCTTTGGACTTTTGTTTTACTAAATTAGTGTTCAGGTTCAGAAACAAAGCTTCCCACATTATAATAAATATAACTAAATCAACTTACAAATTTACCCTATCAATTCAACAATTTAAAAAAAATGCGTCTCGAAATCACATTTTTACACACAAAAAAAAATTACCACACTTTTTATTCCTTTTATAAGAAATCTTTCTTCAGCGGTTAACACCCAGACACGACGAATCGAATATCCAATCACGTTAATGCCTGAACAAATCTCAACAGATCAGGCTCAAAATAAATATTAGAACACTCGACACACACACTCCTTAAATCGAGGAGTTAAAACAAACAGAAGATTAACAAACTCCCTTCAACACCAAGAACTAACGATCCACGGATCTTTTCACTCCAGACCACCGCGTGGATTTTCAAATATCGGGAACATATTCCCCCTCCCCTGTGTATATTTTAAAGGACATTCATTTGGCAGGACAAAGGACTAAAAGTTTACCCACTCCAGCATCGTTAAAAACCCCTTTTCGTGGCAGCAGGTTCTAAACGTATGGGTAGTATAGTTTAGAGAGCGCATGGGGATCGAATCCTGTGTGGTGCACATGTGGAAAGTGATTAAGAGGACAATTCGTAATATACAGTGCGTTTCAAAGTCCCTTTCACGGCTTTTATTTGAAACCAACGGCTCATAGGAAAGTAAATGTGACTCTGGATAATCCATTGAGATGACTTACAGTGCCCCTAGCGGCAAAATAAAAAGCTGAAAAAATTAATTAAAAAAACTAAAGGAGATAAAGGAAAAACATCAATGATAGTATTGTTGCCAATGTTTTGAAAAACTAACTGAAAAAAAAAACTTTCAAGAAAATATCGTGAATATTCAAGGAGATATTAGCATTCGAATATAGCACTTTTTCAGGCCACAAAAAAAAAAGTTCGGAAATTTGCAAGTTTTTTAGTGTTATTGTGTAGTTTTGTGGTTTTTTTATTAAAGTAAAGACAAAATTTAATAAAAATATAAAAAAAACTTGCACGTATGCGAACTTTTTCTTTTTTGAGGCCTGAAAAAGTGCTATTTTCACATGGTAATATCTTAAAATACGAGTCGCAGGAATATAAAAATGACGTCATTTCATCTGGTTAAGGAACCAAATACTAAAGTATAAAAGTATATAGTATAAAATATAAGTAGTAAAGTGACAAGTATATATTATGTAGCCTTAAGTACTTTTGGGTTCTCGCCGTACCGCTACCAGTCGCATAAGTGAAAACACTCCCTTAATAAATAATTGAATCGTCAGTTTAAAAAAGGGAATAAGTCCAAAATCAAGTTTTGAGAAAATCGAAAAAAGAAAAACTGTTTACTAAGTCATGGAATTTTCGTTATACGTTTATCGAATTTTTATTGAAAATTAAGGACCCTATTTAAAATACAGAACAATCATTGAAAAATATATAAATATATTCAAAAATATTTTACAGTTGAAAAAAGTTAATGGACTTATTCCCTTTTTCAACCTTATGAAATTTCAGCTGGAAAAAAAATTTAAAAACCGCTTTAATCGACAATAAAATTATATTTCTGCTAAGTTCACAGCACAAAAGTGAAAAATAGAAAGACTTGGTCGCCAATTCTTTAAAACAAGTGTTTCGCGATGTTCAATATTTCGATGACGGTTACTCCAACGGAGGACGTGGCTGGACGAGCATTCAATTTCTTCTTTCTCAACGGTTCTACCCACTTTAGTTTGAATAGTCCTCATGAATAAGATACAAGGCAAGGGGTCTTTTTCTCCTCCGAGTACATTAGGCCGGTTTTGATTCTGCCGTTTATTCCACTGACAGATCTTAAATGGCGTCGCTTTTTGTGGCCCACCCACCCTGTCCATTAGCTTTTTTAGGGGTCCAGAATGGGAGATGGGCTTCGAGAATTAAATTTCTCACTGTTCGCTTCGGAAGGGAAGTGTTGCTGATGGCCATGAGAACGTGGGGTGGCAAGCTTATTGCTACTGGGGAATTTAGTGCTGTTATTAATGCCTTTGTCGACACAGGACTGTTGAGGGAAGTTTCACTTTATCAGAAAAATATAAAGTGTTGTGTAGCTTTTATGGTATCCATGTTAGGGTTAATTGGTTTTTAATGTAAAATTTTGAACTACATAGGTTGAAATGAGGTAAAAGAAGGGGATATACTTTGATTTGTTAGTTAAAGTTTAGGTATAAGTTAAGTCTTCTATTTTTTATTCCAGCCCTATATAGTTTTAAAAAGAGAGCTGATGTTAAAAAAACACCCTTTACTTGAAATTTGATGGAATGGATAGATCTATTTCACCATTACATGCGGTAGAGAGAGAGAGAGTTTCAAGGAAATATGTTTCACTTCCTAGATATGATTTATACGAGTTATACATATAATCGCGTTATATTTATTGTTAATGTAATTTTCGTGTTCGTTCGGTAAAAAGTATTTTTTTCTGCATACTGAGTGTTATAAAGGAAAAAGTTGTTCTACAGGTATCAAAGCATCAGGTATCACAACTACGTAGTTAATTTGATTTGACTTGCCATTAAATATGAAAATTCTATATCAAAATATCATCAAAATGTTTTATATTAGAAGGGAAGATGCTGTGGGATAAAATGTTAATAGTAATGTTTACACAAGAGTATTTATTAACCTAATTTTCACTCATAATTACTTGTATAATATATATTGTCGTTAAGTTCGTTTTTCTGCACATTCCGTGCTATTAAGGAAAAAGTTGTTCTACAGGTATTAAAGGCTTTTCTCCTACACATACTAATTTGAATTAATTTGCCATGAACTGAATTTACTTTTTATCGAAAGAGATCCTATTAAGATCCCTCTAAATATGGTCTCATCAAAATGTTTTCGTTCCAGAATTTATAAATAGCTTTCATGCTATTAAAAAGATAGTATAGTAATGAATTGTAGCTTAGTGTTAGTGTTGAAATTTCTTAGAACAATTTAACTAAAACACGAATAAATAAATTTAATAAATAAAATAAATTTTATTACCAGGAAAGTTTTCCTTTTAGAAACAGATTTACACATTTTTAGATGCATGTAAAAGAAGTCATAACGAAAAAACAGTAAGTGACAATGGAGTGTTTTGATTTTTCATTCACTAGTGTGTAATGAAATTTATATTGATTTATTTGACAGATTAAGAGATTAATATAATTACAGATTAGAGTTAAATATAAAAAGTTATTTATAAAACCTATTTAGTAAATTTCTTTCGGAACACATTCTAATAATTAAGCATATACTTTAACTCTTATTCTTTTAAAAGAACAATGGAGTATTTAGATATTGATAATACAAAAATAGTTCAGACAATTGTTTATAAAACATTTAAAAACTCGATATCGGAATTTGAAGTCAATAATTTTTATGTCATCAGAACTTTTCCGATTAGTAGGCAAATTTTTCTAGAATATAAAAAAATTACTTGCGCGTATTATTTCGTCCTGAGGTTCGTTTTTATGCATATTACGTTCTATGAAGAAAAAGATTGTTCTAAAGGTAATACAATTTATCTACTACTATTTGGGAAAGAGAGCTGATATAAAAAACACTACTTGAAATTTGCTGGAATGGTTAAGTCTATTCTAACATTTAAAATAGGCTTTATTTTCAAATTTAATAGCAATTTTTATTTAATATTTCATTACATTTTATCTCAATTTTTAAAAATGACAGATCATATTGTTAGATGAGGGAACAAAAGCTTTTAAGTGATTTTTTTACAACTTATAAAATCCAAATTTAAACAAAATCTTTATATTCGTAAATAATTTTTAAGTGATTACAAATTTTTTTTTAAAAATTCTCTCAAAACATTAAGTGATTCCTCATGGTTATGGAATAAATACAAAACAGAAAATCACTGGTAACCCAGCAAAATTAACTGATTTTCGGGGAAAAACCAATTGTTTTTGTTAACACTTCCCCCTCTCGTAACTCAAACAGTTTTAGTATCACAAAAAAGAAAACACGGCAAAAGAAAAGACCTTGGCACAAAACCCTGGAAAAGTTGCATCCTTCTTTCCAAAGAGATGATGTTTCCTCATTTAGATATAAGTCAATCGAGCCACATGGCCCCAGGTGTATTCCCTTTAGAAAAAGAAAATTGGTCCCTGGAGCCTATACACGAGAATCAACTCTAGACTTATGAATATTTAAAAGCCAATATCCCAACTCCCTGGATAAGTCCAAACATTCGCCGCCTTTTCTTCTCTCTTCCCTAAGTGTTTTCGATTTTATTTGTTTCCAGTTTCGAAAATCAAACTCTTGATAGGGTTTGTTTTTTTCCCAAATGCATATTTAGAACATTGGAGGTCTTTCCTCTCGCGTTCGTTGCGAATAGGGAAACTTTTTGCAAACATTTTTGTTCCAACTTCGCTCAATGGAATGAAAACGCTCTGGCCACAGGGTGTTGCAAAGTTTGTTTGCTGAGTGTTTGGGTTCGCTTTTTTTGTGCATAGATTATATTGCAGGGGGTGAAACCGTTTAGTGGTTTAGGTTTTGAAAGGACGTATTTGTGGAAGTTTGTAGTTTGTTTTGTACCGTTAAAGAGAGGGATATTTCTGATATGAGAAAATAATGAAACTGAGGAGAAAGGTATTACTTTACTAAAACATAAAAGTAGTCTTATTCTAAGATTAGTTTACTGAAATTTATTGTTTTTTTTTTAAAATTATTTTAAGAATTGTAAGCTTTAAACGAATTGATGTTTGTGTACCTTGGTCCTGCACCCTTTTTAGTCTGACCTTTATTGGTATGGCAGCACTACACACGTAATTTGTTTTTACTACCAGAGCTGTCAGTCTAGCTGAATTACTTTTAATTCTTTCCTCTCGTCAAGTCTACAATTTGAGATAATACTACATGATAATAATTAAAACTAACTAAATAAATTACGTTAGGAGAAATTAGAAGATTGGGTACAAGTGGGACATTGATGTACTATTAATCTAAATAAAAAGAACAAAATTAAGAGTTAGTGAGTTAAAAAGAAAGGGTGAGAAGAGGACCAACTGTCAAACTTATAAGCGAAATAAGTAGTAATAAGTAATAAGTAGGCACAGCAAAGTATCAACTTATTCATAGAAAATTCGTAAAAGGGATAAAGTTATCAGAATATTATTGAAATTGTCTTTAACAAACTTTTAAATCGTCAATGAAGACCACAACGTAGGTACATGAGATTTAAGTCCAAAATATTTCCTTAAAAAATGATAAATTAACTGCTCCCAGAACTCTAAAACATCAAACCCAGCCTATCTGAATATCATGCTATCATCTCTGAAAAATAGTGTAATCAAACCCTAGAAGGGATCATATCCAAAATGTCACGAATTGCTCTTAGTTTGGAGAAACTACATGTTCAAGTGTCGACAACTTTCATATTTGAATACCGAACCGTCACCACAACTCCCTCTGAATCCAACTCGCTTTTTGAACACCCTTTCTACTTTATCAAAGATGAATCTTCGTTGCTCGAGTCATTCGACTGGAGAAATGATTGGAAAATTAATGACATTTTCCGGAGGTAGCGAGTCATGTCATCTTATTTCACTCATGTGCTCCTCTTTAAAAACCCAACTGAATGAAAGCCAGCTACTAAAAATGCGAAAGAGAAGACATTATTCAGATAACCTAGCTTTTAATAAAGACCTTAGCATATCTAATGAGTCAGAAAAGTTATTCTCCCAGCAAGCATGTTTTCATTTTTTCCCAGAGCGCAATCTGTCAGTCTGGTTCTAATATGCGGCCCCTCTTTCTGCCTGCTTTTTTCCCCGTCTTAATCCGAAAACTCATTTGCGTGGTGAGGGTTAATAATTAGTGACGTCATAAGCAGAAGCCCGTGTTTTGTTCCACTCTTCCATAATTGATTTCGCTGGCCCAAAGAACGGATTGGAAGAGGCTTATTTGAGTTTTTTTTTGCAAGCTACAGGTGTGTGAGGATCATGCTCCTGTTGAAATGGAGACCGATAGATTTTAATTTTGTAGGAGATTCTTTCTAGGTGGTGAAAACTTTTGTCTTACCAGAGTAAAAGTAACTGGCTCATGTATAAGAAAGTATATCAGAAAGTAAAGTTTGGGATATGTAACATGGATGAGGATCCTAATTAAACCTGCTCAGTGGGTTGAGATAAAAACACTAAATTTGGAAATTGAAAACGGCGATGTATAAAATAGTCCATAATTAATGGCAAACTAAAATCTGGATGGTATTATTATTTTAATAAGTATTCCAAAAGGGTCGAAATTACTTTTAAGAAGTTTTTCATAAAAATGTTTAGGAATATTACCATAGCTTGCTGTGTTTTAAAACTAAGTGGATAAATATTAAAGCTTTTATACACTCCAAAAAGTAGTTTGTCCTCTTAAAATAAAGTCAGAAATTTATTGAATTTCCAAATACATATTTGTTTGCATTTAAGGGCACTTAATATTGGACTAGGCATTTAAAATTTTTATAAAACTTTTACCTTATAAAACGCAAAGTTTTTAATAAAATCTATTATATTATTTGGAAAAAATTTTAACAAGATTTATCAAAACATTTTTATTCAAGCAGGCAATGAAAATCATGCACATGTAAAAAGCAATAGAAATAAGTGAAGTTTCAAATACAAAAAATACAACAAATAAAATAAAAGAAACTTTAATGACGTTTTAATTTAAAGTGTTTGAGCAATTTAAATGAAATTTATATTAATTGCAATACAGTGGATGAATTGTTTTTAATATGACTTGAGCATAAAAAAGAACGATTTCATGTTTTAATAATACCTATGCCCTAAAAACAGATTTCTAATCGATAATATAAGAAAAATAACTAACTAAATGTTCTGTTTAGTTAACCATTTACTCTCATTAGTATAAAGTGACTAGTTTTACTGAATCCAGAAGACAAATGGCACCTAGAGCAATTCCTTAATGCAATGATTTAAGGCATTTAGGCCTATAAAATCAGCTATTTCCTCTTAAAAGCACTTTGAGCGGTGCATATGAAGTGCCTGCTTCGTGAAATTTCGAAACCCGAGGACGTAATGTACGATATAATTACCTCTTTTAATCAGATCTGGGATAATTGAATGTTTTTAATCAAATTGCCCATGTGCTTAGACAATTAGCCGTTCTAGTACAGCATATGGATTGAAAGAGAAGGATGGATGGTGCGATGTGCATTGTATTCTAAACAACTTCTCCACGTACAAAGGACTTTTCAGTAACTAAGTGTCCATTCGCTTTAAATTAGAACAGGGCAGATAAATGTCCCATTAGTTGATTGCGAAGGAGGTAATAAATTCAATTTAGTTCTAACAATTAACTATACCATGTAAAAATTAAAGTAAGGGGTTTTTATCACTAAAGAGCTATCAATGTATGTTGCACTATTTAGGATATTCTCTATTCTTTACATGTGACAGCCGTTTAGGATGTATTATGTTTCTAAAGGTAAGAATAAATCCATTATTTATTAGAAGAGTTCAAAAACGCAAATATTAATACAAGAAGATAAAATTGAGATCTATTCAATGCGTTTTAAGTAAATTAAAAATAGCTTTTAACCTTGAATAAATTGCAATAAAAGCAGGAGGTAAAGCAAAGGGGGTGGTTGGCCCTGGGTGCCACCCATTGACCATCCCAGATGACCAAAAGTAAGCAGAAACACTATCTTTAGTCACATTTCTAAAATCAATCTTTATCTTTTTATTATTTCTTCTATTTTTTGTTTCTTTTTATTTATAAAATTTCATTTTAACAAATTTCTCTTTATTTCTAACAAATTTTTCATTCAAACAAATTTCTCAAATATTTCAATTTATAAATATTTTCATAAACTATAGAATCCAAACATATTTCTGACTAACTTGCTAAACAAAAAGTTTTCTATGGATTTTCATTAACTTTCCACACATTAAAAAACTCATTCGCAACGAAACTAAAGGTTCCAGTTCCAAAGCCTCATGAATTTCTTCTACAAAGCTACCTTCACTGTTGGAAATTTCCAATACCAAACAAAGGAAACCGTCCCAAGATCTCAATAATCACCCTGATTAATACATAGGAAGCATGCCAGACTACTCCCAGCAAGCTCATTTCCTCACCTAGGTGGCCCCCGTACATCCATATGAGAGGAATCCTTTATTACTTCCGAATGAATTGAACATCTGGACCTTGATGGCGATTTCGAAATCTTATTGACTTTGGTCCAGGATCTTCATGGTTGGAACCCGAGTGCTTCCTCCAAATCGATTGTTGCATATTAAATGTATTCCGTTGGTTATTTGACGGGCAAGGAAGTCCAGAGAATAGCCGCTAGCTGGAAGTTACAGAAGGACGATAAGTTCTTCGTCAAGAGATAGCTTAGCTGGGAAGGAATATTGTGCGCTTTGGTGCCCTCAAGACTTCAACATTTAATCATTTCGTTTGGTTTGTTGGTGTCTTAGGCTTTAGATTTTGCAAGATGGGTTTTAATTTTTGGAGTTAAGTAGAAAGATATAGATAAATACAAAAGTGCTTCATTCCGTATGATTTGTTGCATGCTTCCCTACAGTTCACGTCGCATACCATTCCAACGCTCTTGTTTTTAGCTATAACACTCATAAAATTTTATTAAATAGAATTGGTGAATAACGGACTTATTCAACCAGTTTTTATACTTAAGTAATCAACTATTTATTAGAATATTTTATTAGAATTTTAAATTCCAACTAAACGTGCATGGATAAGTTCAAGAGATTGTTTTAAAAAGATTTCTGGAATATAAAATATGAAACCAAATAATCTAATCAAATGGTAACCTTAAATTAGGCATTAATCTTAAAAAACAGAAAATACCAATAAAACTCCAAAATATTCCCTATACTAATCCTCCCCGTCAATCCATAATCAAGATTCAAACCCAAATATAGAATCATTTATTCCAACAAAAGCTTATTTCTTTATTCCATACTTCCTTTAACCTAAATTTTATTTTCCTACTGCATTAAACTATGCAATGCTGAAACCCGGAATATACGTGAACCTTTTTATAATACGTTTAAATAAAATATTTAAGATAACGATAATGATGAATTGCTAATGAACCTTTTTAATGCACGCGACCGAAAAACCAACACATTAACAAAATATATATATAATAGTAAACAACTTATCCGGGGGACGATTTATTGTTACAAGATTCGACTCAAACTTCAAAATAAAAAAAAATCATTATCCACCAACAAAACACAAAACACCCAATGCCCCGCCAAAAAAACCCCAAGCACCCACTGATTACCCCATCAATCCGCTATCCCCTATCCCAAAATATTCACTCCATAAAACCCGGCACTGGCCGTCATGTCACGTTCTCCCCGAAAAAGAGCCCAGTCTCCAAAAGAATTGCGTTAGTCTGCGAGGAGCAAGGCTCTCCGCCCCTTACAAGAGGATCGGGACAAACCCTTTATATTGTTACGACAAGCTGGGACTCAGAAATCTAGTTAAGATGGAAAAATCCTGGAAACGGAATCCACTTTCCCCTGAAATCGTTGCAGCGTGTGCAATTTCATTCGTCTCCTTCCTTTTGTGATGTTTGGAGAGGACCAGTTGCATGGGGCGCTTCCATTTAACTGACCGTGTCTCTTCCTGGTTCGATCGGATGGCCAGATGAATTACTTCACACGGTTTTAGATGGGCTCTTTTGGGGTTGCGGAGTTCCTTATGGGGATGATTTGATTTATGGCCGGTTTTTGTTGTTGGCGATGGAAAAATAAGGTTTTGTGTGTGTGGTTAGTGGGTTTGTATGTAGGTATAGGAAATAGTAAGCGAAATTACGTTGTAACGTTTTTACTCGTGCTGTATAATTGCTATTAAATTAAAATATCACTGTTTTATATAATTGAAACCTTTTAACTAAAACCAGTAGTCATGATTTAAATTTCCCATTCGAAATCCGAGTCCATTGAGTTTTAATCAGTATTTTGCGTGTTCAAAGTTGTGTCTCAAAATTAGAGCAAAATGATCGCCTAACTTCTACAAAAAGTTAACAAAACTGAACCAAAATGGCAATTTTAGCTAAATGAGACAAAATAATGATTTTTGCCGGAATAGCATACTTTGATTCATTAAATCTAAACAAAGGTTTAAATTTCAAAAAGCATTTATTATAAAAGATTAAATTTTTAACAGAAAATAGAATACAAAATAGTTTGCAGATATAATATTACAAACTCCAAATTTAAAAACTATAATCTGACCAAAAAAGAATGTTGAGTATAAACTCCACGTTTATCATCTTGAGTAAATGCAATAATAGTTAACAGAATCGCTTACCAACCGTAGCGTTAATGATTGATGGATTTATCCTTAAATAATAATTCCAATCTCACTGAAATTCTCGAGCCTTTAAGTCCTTTTAGGTTGAAAATCCATCCCCAAAGATGGCCCGTAAAGTTCTTAGTATACTGCTTAAAATAAGAGGTTTACTTAAAATGTGTTATTGCCATTTTAAAAAGCCTAATGCACAAATATTTTTTCCGGAAAAGTTTTATTAGAAAGGAAACATTCAAAGCTTCCTTTCAGCCGCGTTCTGTTTTTGCCGCACTTTTTGAGCAAAAAGGCAGCTTTATCCCCACGAATTATTGCCGTTCTTGAGCCCTTAGATGTCCCATTTATACTAATCCTCTTAGCAGGGTACGAAAATCCTATCATACTTGTCAGAGCAGACCTGCGCTTTTAATTTTACGCCTGGCTGAATAGTTTTTATATCCTCACTTTAGAAACGGGAAAAACATTAGTCCACAACGGGGAGATAATCTCGAAGCTGAATTGTTCTGAAAACGAAACTCTTGTAGAAAGGTGCGTGTTTCGGCCAGAGGGTGAAGCCTTCAGGGGCAAAGATATTTACTGGGAGTGTTCCCACATACAGCATTTTGTTAACCAAGAATAAAAATTAAATTACGGTGGCTAGACGTATATTGGATAAAACGCAAAAAGCGGATAGTTATCTTATTACGAGTTAAGGCGCAGAAGGATTTTAATGCAATTAGAGACAGAGACATAGTTCGAAAATTTCAAGTCTTTTAGTTTTTTTACCGTTATAAAACTATGAAAATATTTCAGCTTATACAAATTTAATCAAAAACTAATTTTAAGTAACTGATTGGGTGATATGTAATTTTTTTGTACCTTGAAAAAACTTAAGAAGTTTATTTCTAAAACCCAATTATTTCTTTAAGAATATGCTTTCCAAATCCACCTTTTCTGTTTCTATGTAAACTTATTTTAAAATATTATAATGCAATTATATTTAAAAAATAATGATACATAGTTAAAAAATACTCTATTTGCGTTGCTCATTGTAGCAGTTTAACCTTTTTACTCATGAGCTAGAATTGGAAAACTAACAAAGCACAAGAAACAACTATCTTATTGCAAAACATTCTTTTAAAGGTATTAAAAAATATGTGGTAGGTTGTTATCATATAATATTTAACGCAGCGTGTAAATTAAGCAGGAACTTTCTATGAAATAACCACCGGAATAGATGTGGCGTTACGGCGTTTCGTAGGGAATTAGTTGGTGTAACAATTAGGTGTAACAATTTAAAATTAAACTAAAATTACTTAAATATTTTGTTCTTTAGATTTATAAGAGTTATACAGAATTAAAAGTGTACATGGAATAACATTATTTATTCCATTTCAATATTAGAAAATATTAATTAAATATTAATATAAGAAAGCTATAAAATTATTACTAAACCCCATTAACCATTGTATGTAGTGCTCATTAAAAGTTTCAAATTAAAAAATTACGGTTGTTTTGCTAATGTATCACTTGTCGTAAACTATTTTAATAAATCAATTTTTCTAAATACTATTGATGAGTACCACTAATAAGTATTTATCGTAGAGTCCAAATTAGTAAAATTAGTTGTTATTCCAAATACATGTTTTAAAATATATTATATTAAATTTATTTCATAACTGAAATTTTGAGTGGTTTTTTTTGTTTATTTTCTGGAAACTTTAGCTAACACAATCCCCATTATTTCTGTTTTAAAAAAATTTAAACTAACTTATTAAATTTTCTGGGATTAAACCTTATTATTATTGTAATGATTATTTGCTAAGTTGTTTGTGCTTATTTGAATCATTCTCCTTCATAGAGAGAAGTTATTTAGATTTTTTTTTCTTTTTTTAACATTTATTCACTCTTTAAATGTAGGATACTCTTTAAAGTGCAACCAAAAGTAATTTAGAAAATATATGTTAATTAAATTTTTCTCCTTAGAAGTTTTTAAATAGTGTAATCAAAGAAATTAAATTGTCCTAGAATTATTTCATTAATTTCATTAAAATAATTGTTTATACACCTTTTTTTATTGAATGAAGTGTTCATTCTGTTATGCTCGTTTTCTCTACGACATTATGAAAGCCAAAGATTTTAATATAATTTTAATAAACGTTTGTTTATATTTTCAAAAAAAATATTTCGGTTTAAAATAAAAAAAATCGAATGCTTAGCATTATGTATACAGGTAATTAAAACCCACTCCCAAAAAATTAATTTAAAAGTATGTTATTTTATTTTGATAGCATGAATGAAAATTAATAAAAGCTTTTGACTTTTTGGCTAGATATAGAAAAGAAAAAAATAATTCCTCACACAATTGTTTTCCAAGATCTTAAATCGAGTAACATTTTATGCGGTGAAATCCGTTTTCATAAGTGGTTAATTCTTTGTTTTTTTGAAACATAAGAAGTATGATAGGTATAAAATATTTATTTCTACCACCCTTTTCATTAATAGAAATAATTACATTAGATAATAACATTTAAGTACGAAAAGCTACAAAAATTTATCCTAACTTATTTAAAAAGTTATTATAAAATTAAAGTTATATTAACTTATTACAAAAAAAACCTTAATATAAAATTATCTCGATTTCATAAAAATTTCTAACTATATTCTTATTTCTATCGTTCATCCGTTTATAAATTTGAATTTTTCAAAAAAAAAAAATTAAAGCTCTGTTGAAATAATGTTCCCCAATATCCAAGTTAAGTAATTAATTTCTACCCAGTTTATTTTAAGGTAACTTAATCGCTCCCTGTATTGCGTTAGAGGATATTAATATTCATTAATTCCCAAATCTCAAACAGAAAAATGTTCGTAAAATCATGAACTTTTCCTTTATATCTAATTGGGTTTGCAGAAATTATAACATCGACGATAACAAAGTGTTCCCTCAGTAGTTCCTTCGAGAACTAGAATGGGTGATTTAAAAAGTCAGTTCCCACAAGTCCGTGCGATGACAAGATGAATTGCATTATAATTTAACTTAATCTCTCTAGAGAAATTTACCATTCATTATGCAAATGCAATGTCGATAATAGACCTAGTAAAAACACGAGAAACAAACCACTCTACTTTCCTAAGAACTTAGTTTATAGATGTGTTCATAATTGGAACAAAAGAAACAGTGTAGAAAAATAACCACACATTTTAAAATGAGTGAATTAAAATGAAATTTGTGAATGAATACAATTATTTCTTTGCCTTTGCTGTAATTTTGATTTTGTTTATTTAAAGTGTAATTAGTTTATTTCTTTAAAAAAATATAGAATATAAAACTTAAAAATAATACATAGTAATACGATTTTTAAATAATTTACAATTTAGTAGTTTAAAAGCATATGGGTTTAATGTGAATTGAATAATTATTTGGTTTCTTTAAATTTTGTTCAAATTAAGATTTTTATCTGATTAAAAATCCTAATAAATTAACTGCGAGGATTTTTTGTGGCCGGCTTATTTATTTCATTTGATCGTAAATGATGCAAAGAATTTATTTTTTCATCCTAACTTTTTTCAAAACACACATCCTTTATACATTTTCTAATTACATCATTCATAGAATTATGATATCATTATGAAATGTGTCACTTATAACAAATGAAATGGAACTTTTGATTAAGAAAACTTATGATGATTTGTTGTGGAACAGAGAAAACTGGAACTCTGGTTTTTCTTTAAAAATGTGATATAACTAATCCAAGAATGCATATTGTTCTAACAATAATTTGCAGATCTGTCATATGATATGTTTACAGTGGGAAGCTTGAATAAGATAAATGATAATCATAAATTTTTATTAGTTGAAATGGGTAGGTAAATTCAATTAAACATAATTAAATAAAACACTTCAGAATATTTCTGTTGTAAAGTCATGTGGGGGTAAAAAGATATGTAAAGACAGTTTTTCATTTAAAACCTATATCTTTCAAAATAAATTATAAGTTTACTTTTTCTTTTAAATATGCTAGGGGATATCTTAAATATTCAAAGAATTTATTTGTATTTTTTTCTTTTTAAATGCAAAACATTTTGATTGGTGTCCTTGAATACTTCACAGCGAAGAGAGGTTTTATTCATGGTATAATTTTATTTTAACTGAAAGAAAATTAAGATCCATTTAAACTTCAAAAAATAATCTTTTTGTAAAATATTTATTATTGACAGTTTTCATTAGTCTTATTGAAAGCACTGTACAACACTAGATGAAACTTTTAACTAATCCTTCAGCCCAAATTTTATCGTAAAGTTTTATGAAAGTGATCGGAAATTTAATTATAGTTACCTAATTGATTTTAAAACACAGATTTGGTTGCCTGTACGGGCAGAGTATTTCCTCTTGGTATATCACATACGTTTTATTTTTCTATTACTTGTATTTCTTTCGTTAATAAAATTTGTTGTTTGTTTAAAAAGTATTTGATGAAAAAAACTTAACTTCTGCTTTTTAGTTGAGTTAAATTAAATGCTAAAATTTTGAGTTGGGAATTAATTAAAATTACTATATAAATTTGACAATTAATATTATATTTTGGTATGATTTAAAGTCACTTAATAGGCTGCCTGTTTATAAAAACACTTTATAAAGCTGCCTTGTAAACCCAAGTGATTTTAGTTTTTATTTGCTTTAAACCCCACGTACGTTTTAAAAATATTTTTCAAACGCATTTTGAAATTAGGTTTTAACCCATAGTTACCTCATGTAATGTGGACTACCATTATTTCTATTTTTAAAATATATCTTACAATCTTTAATTCTTTGGTAGAAATTAAATTTTAAATAATTGTTAAGTGTGTAAACTAATGATATTCGTATTTATTCTATAAACGTAATCAGAATTTCCTCGTAATAAAATATTAGCATTTTGAAAACAACTTTTCCAAAGTATTTACCAACTCACAATAAAGTAAAAAAAAAACTGAAACATGAAACTATAATTTTTGAAAGGCTTCAAAACAAACAAAATGGAGGAAAAAAGCTAATGTTTACCTAAAAATTCCTCAACCAACATACGCAGTTTTTTCCCTTGTGTTTGACACTCTCAATAGAAACTTTTCTTTTCGGTTAAAAGTAGTTTTTTCATCTCTTCCCTTTTTGAATCTACGAAAATGACATTTGACACGATTTTTTTGCGCTTCTTTTTATTCTACGTTGGTAGAGCTTAAATACATTTTTAGGGGAAGAATTTAAACGAGAAGTTTTAAGCGTTTTAAGAAATTATTTTCATCAATTAAGCGAAAAGCGTTTCTTAAATATTTCTCAATATCATATTATAACAGATCCCATTTATTATTTTTCAATACCTCGAACGTTTTTTATTGTTATTATGAAATGAAATATGTTTTTATTGTGGTTATTTAAAATAATAAATTTTAAAATAGAAATTAAAGTTTAAAAAATATAATTAAATAAAAGTTTTTATATTAAATTTTTCTATAAAACATTAAAATTATTAGGGGAAAGGAGGGTAAGAGTGCGCAGTCGGGTAAAAGTACGCAGAGGTTTTTATCCCTGTTGGCAACAGTATAAGAGGGAGCGTGCGTGACCATTCAAACACATGTATTATACGCTATCTTAAAAGACTTTTATTATTATTTTCATACTTTCTCTGTTTATTTATTAAAAAAAAAATTTTTCTATAAAACATTAAAATTATTAGGGGAAAGGAGGGTAAGAGTGCGCAGTCGGGTAAAAGTACGCAGAGGTTTTTATCCCTGTTGGCAACAGTATAGGAGGGAGCGTGCGTGACCATTCAAACACATGTATCATACGCTATCTTAAAAGACTTTTATTATTATTTTCATACTTTCTCTGTTTATTTATTAAAAAAAAATATGGTTTCTTTAACATATAATTTTTCTGTGAAGGAATCTTAATTTTTTGTAAATAAAGAACTTATGATTGCTTTCAAAGTGAATACTAATGTGAGGTATGCTTCCTTCTGAACAACTTGGCATCGTTAGATTTTTAACTGCAGTGAACTTTAGGGTAGATTCAAGGACGTTTAAAGAATTAATGCATGAGTATATATGCATAGAAATAGAGATTCTTGATAATTTAATCAAGAGAGTTATAAAACTCATCTTATTTTTCACTACATGAGATTTATGTGCTACACCTATTGAAAAAATGCTTATTTTATCCTTTAAATCCAAAGTGGATAATACCATGGCCACCTAAACTAATAAGGCCGTAGAAGCTTGAAATCTTGAGTGATGTCATGCCTTCTATATCACGTCATCGACGCGTTTAAGACAACAGCGCAACTCCAGTCTGGAATCTTGATCGCCCCACCCTTTACAGCCTGATTGGTCTACTCAACTACGGTGAAAACGTCACTTGAATTAGCCACTCCGACACACGTGCCGAATATTTCAGATGGGAAAAACGTTTGATCTGAATTAGGATTGATTTGATTTAGGATCGCTAAGAATTACTCTCTTAATGACAGAGGGGGTTAAAGAGCAGAATAAATCCTGATCCGAAATTTGCACCCAATCCTTGGATTGGACACCTAAGATTGGACCTAAAACCAGCAAAATCTTTCTGTTGATGTGATAACATAAAACTGATCGAAAAGAGGAAACACCAGTTAATATTTAACCCCCTTCCATTGTAATCGTAAATTTGAAGGCTTAAAATATGTCCGATCATGAGTTTTAAACCAGGCCCGATTTTTACAATTTTACTCAAAATTTAATCATTAAACCAGATTTTAGTGATCAAATATGATCATTAAAATTAACTCTGCTTAAAACCATTTCAGGTCTTAAGGGAAACCTCTTTTTCGTTCTGCAAAACGAAACTACACAACATAAAATTGTTTATAGTAGAGCACGGAATCAACTTGAGGTTCGCGATCTCTAATTCACTTTCTCACTTCTGAAATATTCGACACGTGTGTTGGTGTGGCTAATTCAAGTGACGTTTTCACCGTAGTTGAGTAGACCAATCAGGCTGTAAAGGGTGGGGCGATCAAGATTCCAGAATGGAGTTGCGCTGTTGTCTTAAACGCGTCGATGACGTGAAATAGAAGGCTGACATCACTCAAGATTTCAAGCTTCTACGGCCTTATTAGTTTAGGTGGCCATGATAATACTTACTTATAAAGAGTGGTGACATGAGGAAAGAATCTTACAATTACGGAAGTAGATATGCATTTTCTACGATTTCTGACAAACTTTCAGGGCGCGTACTCCTAGCCTTACGTCCTGTGTACTTTTAGCCGCCACATCGGGTAAAAGGACGCATCACATTTTTTTATTTTCTTAGTGATTTTTAACATATTTTCGTTACAGCTAGGGCTTTCATTTTTGGTAGCTTGATTTGTGATTCAATAAACTTACATTCAGTAAATTATTGATGCTCTGGCTTTTAAATTCTCAATTTTATAGCACAAAAATAAGTTTTTAGCAAAAAATAATTTTTTCTATATCTTGCTAATAAGCTAAAGTTTTATTTTTGGAAAAACCATTATAATAATATGTTATTTAAAAATGCTTCCGAATTTTAACCTACTGGTACTCAAATCACTCTTTCAAAAAGTTTTGTTTTTAAAGTAAATTAGAAGTTTATTTTTCAAATTAATCTTATATACTAGTTGTACTAAAGTTTTTACGTAAGGATAACAAGTTTCCTTAATTTTTAAATAAATTTTATTTAGTAATATGCAGATTAAATTTAGGTTGAGACATATTTGAATTTTAACTCAGAGATGTGAAATAAGAAAATAGTAAGATAAATAATATCTTTCTCGATTCTCTAAAATCTAAAGTATTCTACTTCTATTGGCCTTAGAATATATCTTACCGATTTCAATGTAATAGATAAGAATAATTTCAATTAGGTTTTCAAATCTACGAAACGATGGATTATACATTGTGAAAGGAACATTTTATTCCATTCCATTTCTTTCTGCTCTACTCTTCATGCTCGAACTGTCTGCAGTCTGCTTTGTTGGGAAAGAAATGGCTTGAAATATGAACCGCAGGATCCGCATTCTTTTGAAAGCAATATATCATTTTCAGAAGTCTATTCCTTTTATTCTTACAGGTAGAAATGGAAAGAAAGGCTGTTATTGTGTGTTTATGTGAGTTATGCTCGTTGAGAGTTCTTTTGAAAAGCACATTTTGAGATTTAAATATAAGATAAGTAGTACTTTTTACGGGTGAGTAGTTTAACCAATGCATTGATTTGAATTAAAATTGCAATTCCAATGGAATTTTTATTGCAATATTTTTCTTCAAATTTTAAATTTTCTTAAAAACTGTACAAGTTCTTGAGAAATTTTATTTTATTACAGAAAATTTATACAATGATTCTTAAAATTGCAGATTAACGTTTTGCTCTATATATTCCTTGCGTTAAGTAGAACTAAACCACTAAGGCGAATTTATTTTTCGAAAAATGTGACGCCATACCTAATGCAAACTTAATTAATTATTTCACTCCTCGGTACACGCATGAATGCGCAATGGACATTTAACACCTTTTGGGGTAAACATATCAAAAAATTATGTTCACATTTTCCATAAAATGTGTTTAGCGTAAACGGATTTGACGTCATACTTTTTACATATACAGAGAACTACATAATCTACGGCCCATAGCGATTTTTTCGAAAGCTATGGGCCGTATATAGTTCTTATATTTCGTTATATAGTTCTCTGGGGGGTTTTAGGTACTTTTCGCAAAGAATCTGGCTGTGCAGAGAGAGGGAATGACTTGTTAAAACACCCTGTATTAAACTTGTGCTAATATCGTTTTTGATAAGAATTATGATGGTAAGATCCAAGCGATAAGAGAGTTGTACCACGAACACAAATGAAACGAAGAATGTATTTAGATAGAAAAATATGAACTACCGTTTTTGGAAACTATGTATTTAAAAAGTTTCCTTACTTTAAATATTTTAAGTTTCCTTGCTTATGTTCACAAGCATTTCTAAAAGGGTTGTAGAAATCGATTTTTTATAAAAATAACAATGAAATTTACTGTAAAAATCTTTAAAAATTTAACTAAATGAATAATTTTTATTGGAAATTTTTTATATTATGCTTAAATATTGATGTTAGTTACTATCTTCAAAATGATATAAAGAAAATAAATCTGTTTTCTTGTTTTATTGCATTACAAAATAATGAATGTAGACCATAAAATAAACTTTTCCAAGCAAGCATTTTTTGTCTTTAGCCGAAAAACTATTTGAAATATCTGGAAGTATGGATATGAATATTTTATTGAGATTTTATAGATGTACGTAGTAATTATAAAAAAATAACACCTAGCACTAAAAGTTCCTGTCTGAAGTAGGAGTGTAGTAGTGTTTCCTACTGTTATCATGCTACCTATGCTACCTATTTCCTACTGTTAATAAATAAAAGTTATTATGCTCCCAAAAAAAATAATAATATATTTGAAATAACCATACGAAAATTTAAACCCGAATTACAAATTTTAAGAAACTTAAATCCTCCAAAAATATTAAATAATTAAACATCAGTTATAGTGCACCTACAGATGTAATGAACATTTATGGGGTCCTGTGACAGTTCATTAAAACGTGGTTTGAAAATATATTTTGTTGTAATAACTCAATACATAAAGTTCATGATTGAAAATTAATTTTTAGCATAATTGTGATCATCTATGTAACTTCTTTGACTTTCCCTCACACACATACATAGTTACATTCACTCAACCAAAAGCGTGAAAAGAATTTATCCCAAATTTCAATTTAAGCACTAATACAAAATTGCACTTACAAAATCAGGATATTCCTTTGAGCATCTCATTTCAGGTAATAGTTATTTCGAAAGATTTTAAGGAAGAGAGAAAATAACGACATTCGCAAAATTGAATTCCAAAGTTCTCATGTGGAGAATTTTCGAATAAGTCCTTCGATGACGGTATGAAGGAGTTTATTGCTCAACTGAGTGGCATCAGCATCAGCAGCGTAAAATGTTTTCCGGATAGAGTTTTCGACTGCCATGAATAAATTTGAAAAATCTGTGAAAGAGCTATTGAGAAATTGTTCTTTAAAGTTGTCTATATGAACTCCGAAGGGATTTAGATGCATATTAACTTTTATCTGGACCTTTAAGAGTCAAAGCGGTGTAACTCCAATTTCTGAAACATCAGAATTAATTCCAACATTCAAATATTATTATGGGAAACTACGCTTACAAAATTTCCTTTAATCCGTAATTTACCCAAACGCAATAATTGCAATATAAGGTTATACATACTCATACAGCTAATGAAATTGACCTTGTCTACATCTATGTGCCTATATCTCGAAAGAGTTGGGCATAGAGTTACACCACTATGCCTTTTCAGAATCCGTATTTTTAAAACAACAAATTGCATTGTTCAACTGAACTTCAATAAAGACATAAGAGGAGAGATCTACGAATGAGAGAAGAAGAGCTGATTGGGAAAATCTTTAAAATCTGAACGGGCGGATCAAGTTACCATAGAATCAAATTAAGTTTGACTGTGGGAAAGAATTGGAAGAAATGACCTAAAAATACCATTTGTTTTATTGTTACAGGCTTTTACTGACTTTGGGGGGGATATAAGTATTTATAAGCTGATCCATTTCGAAATACTGCGACAACCTTTAGATTAACCACACATCTGAAATTTGCATATTAGCGAAGAGGGGATATTGAAGTAAATATAATAGACTTATTGAGGTATTTTTGTTGTTATTAATAGGAAACCAATACACTTACCTTAATAAGGACTTGATGGCATATTCGAATTTACGTTCGGTAATCCAGATAACTCGAGTTGTCACTGTATGAGTCTGATTTCGATCTTTAAGGATGGAATAAACCTATATGTTTGAACAGAAATTAATATTTTACAAGTAATAAACAATATATTATTTAAATGCAATACAAAAAAGTAATATTAACTGTTGATTGCAGTAGTTGATCATGGTTTGTGTTTGGTGTTATTATACAAGTATGGCTAAAAATGAAAGTGTCCGAGTACATATCTATAAATAAAGTTACTTGGTTTTATTATTTAATAATTTGAACGCTGCTTGCTTTTATTTTTCATAATGGTAAAATCAATGCTTAAAAATATAATGAGAATGCAAATAGCAATTTTTAAAGAAGCCTATTGATTAATTATCAGTAGAAGTCATATTTACTACTACAAACTTCGAAAATTTCCAAAATACCATGCTGTTTTCTCTCAAAATTCACTTTGAACAAAATAATTAATTTGCCTTAACTGATTAGGAAGTGTTGAAATATCAATCGAAAAACAAGATACTAACTCACTAATTATGAGGTCTGAATATTGTGTGATTTGACATTCCTTCATTATTTGAAGGAAATCCTTTTAACAAAGCACGGAGGTATACACTTTGTTGGATTCTTTTCATTAGTCCTTTCTTTTATCCTTCTGGATTCCCATTTATTATGTCCTCAGAGAAAAAAAAAAGCCACAAATAGCATTTTCTTTATCACTTGTTACTTGTAGAAAGGCAAAGAAGAAAAAAAAAACAACGGACGTAAAAATACTTTCAAATCGAAAAGGAAATCCGTGTAAATTAGGATTCCAAGTTTCATTTATTTTTCGCTCAAATAAACTTGGTTTCTGTGGATATTATAAAAAATATCGTAAAAACCCTTTGGTTAATTAAAAAAAGATTTTCTTCTCCCTCCTTCCTCTTAACGCTGATTTTAAGTGCTTTTATTTCATAGAACTTTTTCACATCCATGTTTATTTTTTCTGCTAAAAGATTTAAAATGCATTTCTTACAATCTTTTTAATATTTAATTATAATTTATTTTTTATGCTCCAACTAAGAGGCTACGAGCAAAAAACAATACAAACCGAATGGCTTAGAGTGACATAGTGGAGGGGATTTTGATTTTTTGTTAGATTTTTTCAGTAGCTAGATCCCCACACAATGATTTTAGAGGGAAGAGCGTACTTTTTTTACGTGTAACCTTAGTGACCGGTTTAGTTTTTAACAAGATGTTGAAATTTTTCAGAGTCTAAATATTTCAAAACTATCCTTTTGAAAACAATTTTTCCTTTCAAAGCCAGCAAATAATTAACTAACTTTTTACTCCAGAATAATAAAGTTACTTGAAATATGATTTCCTCAAACCCTTGCTGCTTAGAATTTCGCAATTTTGCATGAACACTCAAGAAAAGAACAACTAATTACTTTTTTTTTTAACTAAAAAATGGATTTGTTAATTTTTTTAAATAACATAAAAATAATATGATCTTTTGGAAATATAATGATCAATTATCCTACTCACTAACAAGTAGTAGTATTTGTTTCTAATTAAAGATATTTCTTATTTTGTATACAAATAAATATATCAGACCTTACCCATTATAATTGTTGATCAATTTTACTATTAAAAGAGTTCATAGGTAACCCATAGGATAAGAATCTCAAAAAACTAAAAATTATAGTTTCCTACCAGATAAATACTTTATGCTTATTTACTAAATAATTAATAATGTTATACCTTACACGTGATTAGTATTACGAGTTCTAACTTGTAAAACTAAATTAATCTTTTATGAAAGGGTTCGTTCATACTTAAGTAAATACTTAATGCATTGGACTTAAGAGAATACTTAAATCCAGTATACGTATAAAAGCTTCTTTAAAGATTAATTACAACCCACCCGAGATTTAATACACAATAAAATACGAGGTATATGAAGTGAAATTCACCTATTGAATGCACTAACAAAAATGAAACGGTGTGTTTACGGGTTAGTTCCCCATGTACTGCTGATACCCACTTTTCATTTGAATACCTTCATGAAAAATGAAGGTTTTTAAGACCCTTCCAAAGCCCATTCTCAGCCCCAAACATGCCTTGTGTGATTTTACAGGGCACATGTTGCCAGGGTTTCCTTTTCCCAATGGGGGAAACAAATCCGAAAAGTTCGGCATTTCTTTACTGTAATTGAATACAAGCTTTCAATTTTTGTTGGTAAACGAGAAATCGAGGACAAATTGAAAAAGTGCCTACAAAAGAATTCGATAGTATCGGATTCCCCCACTGCTCTACATGCAAATCTATGCCATCCCCTTTCGAGGCGTGCAAAAACCGGTTCATGTGCATAGACGAATTTCTAAAGTGAAACTGTTTTTCATAGGCCCGCTCAAAATATGCTACTTTTGATTCCAGGCATTGGAACAAAGCGCTTCGTTTGAATAAAATCCATGGGCTGAGAAGATTCTGAATTGTTTATGTATTTCAAATTGAGATTTAACAGTATGGTGCAATACTTCGTAATATAAAATAAATTGTGTCAGGCATAAAATGACAATATGTTTTTCAATACTTTTCTTTGAGAATATTGGGGAGATTTTCCCCGGGAACTACCGGGTTAGGACTTAAGTCCCCAGTTATCCAAGGGACCTTTTCGAATATAAAACGAATATTAAATAGCGTAGCAAAAAACCCAAGCTTTCACAACGACGGTTTTCAGACTCTGGTATAAAATTTATTACATTGTTGCACAGACTTGATTATATTGTCAAATTAAATGCTTTATTTACCAGTAAATTTAAAATAAGATGAAAGATTCCTATGGGAACGGAATAAATTTCACCACTTTTAAATTCAA
The DNA here is from genome assembly GCA_963680715.1 of Tetragnatha montana. Classification (NCBI taxonomy): domain Eukaryota; kingdom Metazoa; phylum Arthropoda; class Arachnida; order Araneae; family Tetragnathidae; genus Tetragnatha; species Tetragnatha montana. The sequence continues at coordinate 32,046,753 of OY796679.1, forward strand.
ATTCAATACATTTAAGCATTAGAATGTAGTACTTTTTATCCTGATATTTTATAATGGTACAGTTGAAAATAGTTTTAAATGTCACTATTTTAGTCCTAACCACCCCAAATGATCTATAAAGATTTAATGGAATTCTCAGACGGTCTAGGTTTGAAATTGATAAAAATACACTCGAGGTTATATCCCTAAAACGTGAAGGAAAGCTGTGGTATTAAATAATGTATGTAATGACTATTATAGGTGTAATGTTAATACTTATACAGATGCATTTTTGTGTCACCTTTTTGATTTTTAAATCAATTAGTTTTCTGTTCAAATCTATAAGGACATAAGGCACTTGATTCCGGTTAAGTTTAAAAATAGATTTCCCATCAAAATATTGAGTACGAGCACTGACTAAATTAGACCAGTGCGGGGCGGATGCTGAAATGTTTCACAAGCCAAAGTATTGCTTTTAAAGGAAAAGTTTCACGGGAATATTAATTTTGACATGCTTCGGAAAAAGCGACGTACCCTTCTCCCCCAAGCGTCAGCGTCCGTCACAGTTTTATCTTTTCCGCCGTTCCCAAGTCTTCCAAAATTGATTACTTCCTGCAGGTATTATCTGCCGAAGAAAATACGATAGTATCAAAAAACGCTTAACTTTGCATAAAATCGTTCAAACCAGACGCGAAAAAACAAACCAGAGTTCGGGGGGTTTTTTTGGGAGAAAAAGAACATTGGCGAGAATAATATCTCCCGTTTCTTGCCAGGACAGGATAAAGCTTGTTTTCTCAATATTCTACAGACGGGATAGGTGAGTTGAGGACTAACTGCTGGATGGATTAAATAGTGTGAGGAAAGACAAAAGTTGCTCGTGGAAATAGTCGAATGGATTTGGAAGTTTTGAATTAACTGCGGCACACGAGAAAAACTTGTTTGACATTTGGTGATTTATTGTTAAAGTCACCAATGAGATTTATCATGCATGTCAAACTCGTGCATTTTCTATAATATTGGGGCTTTATTCTGATTTATTTTTTGCCTTTTTTCCAAACTTTTTTTCATCCATCAACAAGTTTAGGGCTGTAAAAAGAAATTAATCAGCTTAGATGAGATAGTTCAAAAGGAAATTTATTTAGAGGGAATTTTGACAATTTCTAAGGTATTAAAATCTTTGTACGATAATTTAAAAATAAAAGTTAAAAATGGATGATTAAAGCGTTAAAAAATGGAGAAATTTCAATTGCTCGATGTTTTTATAAAGGCAAATACTTTTTGTTAATATTGTAAATGGTATTGAGGAAAATACCACACAGTTGAGGTATGAACATCAATTTATCATTCAGAAATCTATCTGCGTGTAAAAAATTAAAAATGTTAATGAATGAAAGATTCTTGGTTCTAAAAGTGGAACGTTAAGATTCTGGTTGGTCCTCTTTTAATTGAATTACATTTAATTTTAAAATTATATATATGTTACGGTCAATGTGATAAATCGGGCATTATTAATAATGCCCGTAGTGGAGGCGGGTAATGTGATAAATTCAATGGAATTTATGAATGAAATTTATCACTTTGCCCGCCTCCACGTCGGGCATTATTAATAATGCCCGATTAATCACTTTGCCCGTAACATATATATTGCTTATTAAATTTTTCATGTATACTAGACGTAAAAAATAAAAAAGCATTTTTTTGCTGTGAGTTGTCACTACAAAATATCATGAATGAGATAGAATATTTTCTTGCATTTAAATATTTCTAAAATAACTATAAGTCATTATCTCTCTCCCTCAAATCTATACTTGAAATACTACTGTGTGAGAACTAATCCATGAAACATAATGTGAACATTAAATATTTCAAGCAAATAACCCTATGAAATAAGATCTTCTGATTTCTGAATGATTCGATGTTTCTGATGTTTCGGGAAACACAAGAAAGAACACTGATTTCATAAGTCCATTACAGCTGGGGTATTTTACCATCGCAAAAAGAATACCATAATCCCATAAGCGTAAAACTTCAGAATGCCGCAACATTGGATCATAATTGGATCCTGACATTGCGGAGTTCAGTTCTAGCTTATTCCTAGGCTACTAGCTCATTTCCGAGATACAGGCATAGTTTTTCAATAAATCAAGAAACGTCGGGAAACTTTAAGAGGCAGAAATAGTTAAAGGTTTTGGAAAAGTTGCCTTGTGTATGGAGAATGTTTGTTTTCTGAAACTTTCACCATCATTACCTTCTTTTAGAGAGAATACTGGGTGAAGTATCGTTGCGAGGTAAATTTTGTTACGACTGGAAAGAAAATGCATTTTTTCTCATGAAATGTCGGAACCTGTTTTGAAAAGTTGAGAATTCCTTTCCCTTTTTACTTTCTTTTCCTTTATTCAAATATTTATTTTATGGAAATCCCACATTTTCTGGTCTCTCTTATAAATTTGATACAATGCGTAAATATTTATGTACGGAAATTCTAACATTTCTAATTTTGTTGGGTTATCAAAAATATAAATAATTTATTTTACCTTATAAAATAAAAAAAACAAACCTACTATATAAAGTCTAATATAATTTAAAAATAGGTAAGTGTGTATTATTTACCTTTTATTTCTATGGTATCTTGAAACTAATGTCGTAATTTAAAATGAAAATATTAAATACTAGAAAGATCAAAACTATCTGTTAGAAGAAAATTTTAAGAAAAGTACTTTCTTTTAAACAAAATGTTATCTAATTTAATAAGTAAATTAATTTCCTCATATTTTAATAAAAGTCAACGTAAATTAGCAAAAATGATGGCATAACCTCAAATAAACTGTATCAAAAGCTTTATTAATGGATTTTTACGTAACAACAACTTATGGAGCCCACTTTTAAGAAAAACAAAACTTTTATGTATTATGAATATAATATAGCTCGTTACTTAACCTTGGCTCGTTACATAGTAATGTTAAGCAAAATACATAATTTATATAATTTAATACATAATTTAAAATTTAAATGAATTTTATTTAGTAATATACAGGGTGTTTTAAAAATCCGTTTCACGACTTTTATTTTGAACCAACGTTCTTAGGGTCGTGGAAGTAAGGTGTGCCCCTAGACCTAGGAAAATCTATTGAAATGATTTACACCGACCCTAGCGGCAAAATAAGAAAGTTAAAAAATTAATTAAAAAAATAAAGGAGGTGGAAGAAAAACTTCAATTAGAAAATTGTTGGCAATAGAACAAAAAATGCGCCCAAAATATGGCATGAAAATATCTCCAATAATCAAGGAGATAATAGATAGTAAAAATAGCACATTTTTAGGCCTAAAAAAAGAATTTTGCAAGCAATTTGCAAGTTTATTTGTTTTTAGTTCAAATTTGTCTTTTTCAAGTAAAAAAAAGCAAAAACTACATGATAACACTGAAAGACTTGTAACTTTGAGAACTTTTTCTTTTTTGATGCCTGAAAAAGTGTTATTTTGCATGCTAATATCTCCTCGTTTTCAGCGAATTTTTGCGGTGTTGCTAACAATTTTTTCATTAAAGTTTTTGTTCTCCCTCCTTTAGATTTTTAAATTATTTTTTTAACTTTCTTATAGTACCGCTAGGGGCGCTGTAAGTCATCTCAATGGATTCTCCATGGTCATTTATTTAGGGATACATCTTACTTTTATGACCGTAGGAGACATGGGTTTCAAATAAAAGCCGTGAAACGGACATTTGAAACACCCTGTATAACAAAAATTTTGAAGTAAAGCAAAATTACGAATTCTCAAATTAAAAGTTACTTTTGATATAACATTATGCAAATAAGTTCAGTTAATTAATTATAAATTAGTGTCAACTGTATTTTTTTTAGTTTTTCCAACTGTCATTAGTTGTTAAAATAATGATTTAACTCAAATGAAATCCTTATTATTATAAAAAAACATTATAATATTCCTATTTTAATTCATGTAATCCACTAATATTTCATGACTAATTTACACGCACATTCCTTATCTTGCAATATATATGTATAAAGTTTTATGGTATTTTAGCTAAAGAAAAAGGCGGAAATCAATTTTTTAAGTGACGTTTATGATTTAAACTAAAAAATTACATGCATTTCTATAAAAGATTTTAAAAACGTAAAAGTATTATTATTTAATTTTTCTAGGTAAATATTCAATTATAAGAAAATGTGTTCGACTTACTTGGAAGACTTACTTTAAGATTATTAAATATTGATATTGATACATTATATCAACGTAAAGTAACTCAAAAATTCTGCTTGGTAAATATTTCATTCTAAAGGTTGCACATGCTCTTTAAGATACAAACAAAGCAAGAAAATAAAAATGAAAAATAGGAAACAATGCAAAAATCAATAGTTTAGCCATAAATATTCTTAAAACAACTCTGCATGGAGGAAAGACATCTTTCTTTCTTCTTTTTGGTATAAAAGCAGGGGATGGTCTTTTATCTAATAGTACATCTATCAATAACTCCTTTAGTATAGAAACAGAGCGTGATTTTAAGGCATCTATCTTAGTAAACTAACAGATTGTAAATCTTAATCTGCTGAATATTTCTTTATTTATTCAAAAGTTTTGTTTCAGGCAATCATAAAGATGTTAAGGGATAAAGGTGATAGTAATTAATAATGTAAAGGAAAATTGATAATTGTATTATGTATCTAAACATTTACTTAACAAAATTTTATGGTAATCATTTATTATAAGCTAAGGAAGTTTCACAAGATGGTGATCTCTATCACGTCTTTCCTGATGAAATATGTTAATGTAATACTATAAATGTACTTTCTATCGGATCTAATACTTATCTATTCTTATACTTATACTCGTTACTCTACTTATTATACTTATTTGAATAGCATTTGAAGTATTCCATCTTATGATTTTCTTCTAATTTTATTTTACTTAAACCATTTCCTAGGTAGTAAAATAACTATCCTGAGAAAATATATTATTTTCATTAAGAAATTCGCAAAATACATTTTGAATCGGTATTAAAAATTACAGGCTGCAAGAAACATTATAAAATGTGCAACGAATGTGATATTTATTTTTCTTTAAATGTCATACTCGTGTGTGCGTTATTTATAACTTATAATACATAAGTTTTCCTTATTATAAATATTTAAAGTTTTGTAAGTTAAAATAGTTAACTAGTTTAAAATTTTAAGAATATTCTCCTTTATATTAAAATTATTACCACGAGTAAATAGGAATTTTCTGCGAATATAATCGTAAAATAAATCTGAAGGCAGTATTAGAAAATACAAATGGAAAAATTACACACGACTTTCATCCGACTATCAGCTTAAGATATTCTTAATATGCTAAGGGTTGATAGTATATTTTAAGTGTCTGAATACCATGTAGGTATCCTCTTCTTTTTAGAAGGTATTTCATTTTTGGACAAAATAATTTCCTTTTGAATATGGTGGTACTTTAAGTTGTTTAAATGAAGACTTCCCCTTTCGTTTTGAATTTTTGTGAAGGTATAGCATAAGAAAAGAAGTAGAAAATTGAAAACATATTAGAAAAGTATTGACCTTCTCTTTGTTATTCAACGTCATCTGTCTTACAAACACATTTAAAGAGAAAAATAAATAACAGTTTGATTACATTTCATAATCCCATTTCAATCATCTTTTGGCATTTTCAGCTGTTGCCATTTCTTATATTTGAAAATATAAATATCTCTTGTGGATTCTTACAGAAAATGTAAAGGAGACTAGATTAAACTACCATTTGAAAATGTAGTATGGGAATATGTTTTAAAGCATTATCATCCCCAATGTCAACACGTAAATATTTTATACATTCTTCGTACATAAAATCTTACTGAAAAATGATACTCAGATACCTTTACGTTTTGATCTGGAGCTACTTAATAGATAAGATAAATTGAGAAAGGGTTTTCAATCAACAAATTCAAAATAAGAAATTTTAGAATAATTTGTAAGTTTGGGATAGAACACATATTTATAATGCATGTTATGCATGAAAAATGAAACAGTGTATTTGTGTTAAAATATTTAATACGTCTTCAATTGAAAATACCGTAAAATTGCCGCGGAATAGCGCTAATTTATATCTTTGTACTGCTTTATGTATTTTGTGATTTCACTAAAGCATAAAATTGATATAAATATTAATTCACATTTTTATCATAGTACCTTTTATTTGGAAAACACTGAAAAATGATACAAACAGCTTTTGTGTTACTGCTTACTGTTTAAAAAATATATAGAATATTTTTGAAATTCTCAAAAACCAATTAAAAAGACGATACGCATTGATCTATTAAAATATTAAATTTATTTGTTTTACCAATTGGGAAAATTTTAAAATAATAACTCCCATTGGTTTTAAAAGATGTGAAGTTAATTTTTTTTTTATAAATACAAATTTATGTTTTCCTAAATTAAATAATAAAGGTTTTCATGATAATCTTTCACTTTCATTGGCAAACTTCCTCTGCGATTTTAGTTTACATAATACAGTTTGAAACTAAAATTAATTTGTTTGATAACTCTTAAATTACTACCCTTTCGTGATCTTCATAAATGTTGAAATAATTGAATAAGTAAAAGATTTCCAAAAAATTACCCAAAAATCACAATTTTTGTTTTGTATTTTTATTCTTGAATTGGACCCTAGTCATTTACCATTATTGTATCGAAGCAGACTTTTTAAAACAAAAAACCTGTCCCTTCATTTATTATCGTCTTTTCTTCGTCTTAAGGAGAACCTACGATAAACAAAGTGATAAAAAGCTGAATTTACCGCATCGGTTTCAGCTCAAAGCATCTGGGAATCTTATCTGCTCAGGTAAAGCCAGTCTGTATTCTCTTGTAACGTTTCTTTGACCGAAAAAAACGGGTTTTCTTTCGTCGAACATTCGCAAATGATGCTTTTGTCAAAATTCTCGAGTGCGGAAGTATTACCGAATCCCAAAAGACTTACACACTGTCTATCAAAAGCGAGGGACCGCTTAAGAAGTAAATTCCTCTGACATCAAGGGCAGAACAAAGCTTTCAACTGAAGACAGATGTTTCTTATTTCCTCTACTTACAGCTCATTGTTGACAGATAGTAATAATGTTCTTCAAATGGGAACAATGAATTGTTTTTAGATAGTGTTGTGGAGATTTTGTTTTGACAGGAGGTTGTCATTTTCTTTTATTCCAAGTTTTATAACCAACTATTAAGCCTGATTTTAACATTCATAAAACCTAAATATTTGATTTTAAAAGGTTTCTGAATGAAATTTAGCCCTTTAAAGAGTAAGAATCTTGTACTGTTGGAAAGAATTGTTATCTTATTACATAAACTGTTATTAAAACACCCGTATCAATTTTTTGAATATTTCCTTTTGATAAAACTATTAACTAAAATTTATATACTCGTCTTGTTTTCTGCAATTATTATGGATGTTATAGTTTTAGTTTTAATAAAAAAATCATTGAAATATAATATAGTATAATACTAGTGATGAGTTTTAAAGAATAATTTTTAGAAAAGAAGCAGAATGAACTAAAATATAAATAATTTCAAAACGCTACATCAAAGATCGTGATTATTTTATTTACTTCGTAGTTATTTTTTGATGTTTTAGTTACATTGTGAAAGGTAAGACTAAAACACAGCTATTACCAAGCATCAGGACCGAAAATGTTAAGGAAGTGTTTATTGATTTTTATGTACATGACTAAAAAAACTACCATTTAATTTTAGAATTTTCTTTAAAGGTTTCTTTGCATCCAAAGGTAACGTAATGTATTTAAATGATATTTTACATTGGGGATTAATGATAATGGATTGATAATTTACAGTTAATTGATATTTTACAGTTATATAGGACATTACTCTTTAAGTATAGTACTAATTTTTTTGTCTCTTGGCAGTAATTTTTAATGTTGTGACTAAGATGAGTATTACCTACAGTTCTTGATACATATTTTGTTGAATTTGGTGAAAACCAGGTCAAAAAAATATGTATCAAGAATTCTTCCGTAGATGGGTCTTTCAGGAAGGACATTACCCTTAACATAACATGAACTAAATTATTCCTAAAATGAAGTATCCTTTACTCTTTTAACAATTTAAACAATTTTTGAAAAGATTATCCTTTTCAAGAATAACGATGAAGTAAATTATTATAAATAAAACATTTTTGTGAATATCATTAAAACACTGATTATTTGGATGAACTTTATGGTTTAATCCCTTTCAAGACGTTAATTCTAATAATATGCGTGGGATAAAATTATATGACGTGCGTGAATTAGTATATATTTCAATACAAAATAGTTTGCAGTAATTTTGATTATCAATATAAATGATATCTTGAATAATTTTTTAATAGTTTTTATTTCTAAGCTCATAAAAATAGAACCTAAAAATTTTTATTATAGGATATATACAGCGAAGAGTAGGAACAGGCACTTAGAGTGAACCTGTATCGTCACTTCCCACACTTTTTACCCAACCCTCCAGACTAATAGAAAAACAGCGGAATACTTCATATATATACAGCAAGGATGGTTTCCTGTGTTGTGTGGTTGTTCATTGTTTGAAGAAAGGTTACGAAATGTTTGGGGATTTCCGAAGATCGAAAAAACTTTTCTCTCCGATTACGGACAAATTCCCTGACTCTGGTCTCCCGCTATTTAATAAAACTTGTAGCTGTCACACTGGCCAATAAGCGGCCAGCCCTTGTTTGCACAAGGGAGCGATGACTTCCCCTCTAAGCCCTTCCCCCATAAAAAGAAGTAAATTAAATTTTTCACTTTAAGAACTTTTTCCTAAATTACAATCCACTTGTTAAACGTCGGAAGCCATAAAAGAGAAACGCGTTTTAGAAGCGGTCTCTGAAGGCTCTTTGTTGGTTAGTCTTTTCCACATTTATATTAACCACTACATTCCCAATGGCTTTTACTGGAGGCGCGTCTGCGCTAACTCAAATGTTTATCTTCGATCTTAGAAGATTGATAAGCTAACATCGCTAACATTTGTTGACGCGTGTTTCTTTAATCCGGCCTTGTGTTTAGAGCTTTAAAATTGCTGCTTTCCCCTGCTGGGGATAGGAGAGAGAATATGTTAAGGGAATATTTTTAGAGAAGGTTGATGAAGTGAAGGGTATTTATCAGATAAAAAGTTTGTTCAAATGCTGATAAAAAATGTTGGTAGGCTCTTTTGCGAAAAACTTTCTTAACTTAATCTGATTTTTCCGTGTTTTCCCACTTAACCATTACAAATGAACAAGATAGTTTGACCAAACAACTTCCGTATTACTTTGCATTGAACAGTTTCAGACTATTAAGTTAGTTCTAAAGCTTGATTATAAATTTTTACGAGTAAACTTGAACATGAACGTTTCAACTATTATTGGAAGCATTAGGTTTGAGTAAGATTTAACCAAACGTTGTTATAAAACTATATCCCTCAATACAAATTATTTGTTAGTACTTTAAAGTATTTGAATAGTATTATTGGTATAATTAAGTCATATCTTTATGGGTTTGGAAAAATTATTATGGAGAGTTTTAACTAAGACAATTATTATAAGATTTCGGCTAGTGATTTGAAGCTCAAGATAGTAAAATATAGCATATAAGATTAAAAGCTTAACAAGTGAAAATAAGCATTATTTTTTAAATGAATAGGGGAAGGTATTGTACCTTGTCAGAGGTACAATCCTTTCCCCTGTATACATTGCATTTTACTTATTTCTAAAAATGTAAAATAAGTCTTTAAGGTTTTTGAAACTTATAAAACCTAATTAAAAATGTTAAAGTTTGATTATGCCAATGTTGAGCAGTATTTTTTTTGTGAAGTGCTTCTATTATTTTGGTTTATAAAATTCCTCAACCAGCTTCTAAATAATGATAAAGATTTATAAAAGTAGATTGAACGGTGCACATTGATATTATTTAAATAAACTTGCTGATAATAATTGCAGGTTTGTAAGGTGATTTGATTTGAAATGTAATAACTCAGTAAAGTTTATCCTAAAAAATGCGTTTTAATGCCATTTTATTTATTTATCAATTTATTTTATTTCTCACATGGGCTTTTACACGTTTTGAATGTCATGTCAGTGGTGGATCATATATGTGCTATAAGGTATGATCCACCATTGACATGAGTCCAATTATTTACAACCGTAAACGAAGGATGATTGAAATCCAGGGAGGATATTCTCTCTCTAGCGCATAAGCATTTTGATGACAAGTGTAAATCCTCCATCTTATGGAAGTAAAAGCAAAATATCTTGTTTCAAGGTTCGGAAGTTGATTTCGGAAAATTCGACACCTTACGAATGGTTCTGAGGGCCTTTTCTGACATCCTAGGCGATAAGAACCCTTTTGACAAGCTTCAGGAAATACTTTTTAGAGGAACTTTATCATTTTTTACTTGAATACCACTAAATCTAAGATTTCCTTCCTTGCATGTCAGACATTTCTGCCCAATATCTATCTGTAGCTGAGGAAAAGTTTCATTTTTATATGGGAAACCATCTATGGCTGTTTTGGAATGGATTTAAAAACCAGGACCCACGTTTCAAGGAAACTAAAATATCACTTAAACGGAGGGGATAGAAAGAGAAGCGAAAGAAACGGATTGAATTCGTACAAATGCATGTGGAATTCAACTCGATTTGCGGATTTTGAATATTTTCTGAACAAAATGTTGAGAATAATCGATTTTTGTGCAGGATTTTAGCGTTAAACATGGTTTTCTAAAAATTAAAGTTAGGGAAAATGTTTTTGTGCGGAATGTTACCCAAATCGTTGAAGAAGAAGTTTGAGATTTTTCTTCGAAAAAGTAATGGTACAGAAAAATTTTGAAGAAAATTTATTTGCAAATTAAATAAAAATGCGTTTTTTATACGCAATGAAGAGTTCTGATATCTCTATAAAAGGTTTTTCAAACGATATGAAAAATGAAAATTTAATACTGCGGTCAGAGAGATAGAAAAGAGGGAAAGATAGAATGAAAAAAAAAAACTGATAAGAGAAAAACTCAAACTTACTTTCCAAAAATCTTGACTTTTTAAAATTTATTACCATTGCATAAGCAATTTAAAAGATTCAATTTAGGAAATGTATTACTTAATGAAAAAAATTAAATATTTCTTATAATATTGAATTTTTTACATTAATATGTACAAAACACGTTTCACTAAAAAATATAAAGATACCTACTCTTTATCAAATATAAACTTTAATTTATTTTATTTATGGTAAATTTATTTAAGGTTTTTAAAGTATTAAAATTAAGTAAAATATATCTTTTTTATAAATTATCAAATTGATGGTAAAATTATAATAGTTTAGAAGATAAGAGAAAACTATTATTTCTTATTCTAAAGCAGGTATGGGCAACCTTTTCGAATCCGCGGGCCGGACTAAAAGATTATAATGACGTGGAGGGCCAAAGAGTAGATAATAGGTAATATTTTTGAAGTAAAAAAATGAGGCCTTTTATTATATACGGGTGTTTCAAAAGTCCGTTTCACAGCTTTTATTTGAAACCAACGCCTCCTAGGGTCCTGGAAGTAAGGTCTACCCCTAGGTAAGTGACCCTGGAGAATCCATTGAGAGGACTTACAGCGCCCCTAGAGGCAAAATAAAAAAGTTAAAAAAATTAATTAAAAAACTAAAGGAGATACAGAAAACTGCTCAGTGAGAGTATTGTTTCCACTGTTATAAGTAACTCACTGAAAAAATTTCATGAAAATATCATTAATATTCGCGGAGAAATTAGCATGTGAAAATAGCACTTTTCCAGGCATCAAAAAAGAAAAACTTAAAAAATTTGCAAGTTTTTTTGATTTTTTGATTAAAATTTTTCTTTATTTAACTAAAAAGATACAAAACTAAATAATAACTCTGAAAACATTGCGAACTTTGCCATTACTTATAACTGTGGCAAGAATACTCTCACTGAGATGTTTGCTCTATCTCCTTTAGTGTCTTAATTAATTTTTTAACTTTTTTATTTCGCCGCTAGGGTAGGGGCGCTGTAAGTCTTCTCAATGGATTCTCCAGGGTCACTTACCTAGGGGTAGACCTTACTTTCAGGACCCTAGGAGACGTTGGTTCCAAATAATAGCCGTGAAACGGACTTTTGAAACACCCTGTATATTATTGAATTTTAATTCTAAAGTTAAAAATTAATCTGGACTTGTACAATATCTAGGTTACATAAAATAATTATAATGAAGTTACATTAATCTGGACTAGAATAATATTACATACAATAATTATAAAGTTAGTTACATTAATCTACACTAGATTAATATTTTGATTACATACAAAAATTATAAGGTTAAAGTTACAAAAATCTGGACTAGAATAATATTATCTAGATTACAACAATAATTATAAAGTAAAAGTTACATTAATTAGGACTTGAATAATATCTCGATTACATACAAAAATTATAATGTTTAAGTTACAATCTGGACTAGAAACTAGAGGGGCACGCTTATAGACGCCTCCCAAAAACGAAATATAATTGTATACAGGACATTTTAACTGCTAAAATTAAGTTCTTTTCGGGGGAAAGTTCCGTATCCCTTCTTTCGCACTTGTTGACGAAAACCAGAGTCATTTTTGAGTACAATTTTTAAAATGTTCCGCGGGCCGGACCAAATGACGTGGCAAGCCGGAGGTTGCCCACCGTTGTTCTAAAGCATAATACATAATAATATCTTCTTCATTAGACTTGTTTAATTTCTTAGGAAATCGATGTCGTAAATTAAGATCAAAGCGAGAGAAAATAGAAATAATAAATGCTTTAAAATTGATCAATTTTAGGAGCTTCCGCTATTCATAATATTGAAATAAAATTAAAAACTAATTAAAACTATCACAGTAATTAATTTTGAAATTAAGACTTAAAAATTGAAACGTGTAAAAATGTTAAGGGTTAGACTTATTAAAAAACTTAATTTTTAACTCTTAAATCAAACCCCTAGTAAAACCTTTAATTTCAAAATAAAACATTTAATTAAAACTACGCATTAAGGCCCTATTACTATAAAAAGAAGGCAAAGAGAAACAGAAACAGCTTAGTTTATTTCATCTGCAAATGCGATGCTTGTAGGACTGAATCGCTGAGCGCTGGTAACAAGTTTCTGTTCCGAAACCGTCTCTTAGCCAAGGCGAAACTCATTTGAAAGTGAATTGTTGAGCTGTGTTTGGAGATGTTCTGCGAAGGAGTAGAGAAAGAAAAAAAAAACGTGCTAGTGAAAGATGCTCGTCATTTGGCCAGAATAAAAAAAATCCCAACGTTATACAGCTGTTCTTTCCGTCAGCTCCCTGAACAAGAAAAAAAAGTTACCGAAGCTGCATTTTTTCCAGAGAACTTATCTGACTTATCTTCCGCTTCGCGCTAAGTAAAACTCACTTTATATGCAAATTAGGGAGTTAAATAATGCTTTACAAGGAATGATACTGGGCGAAAAAAAACACACTATGTGGTGCGTAGACAAATTGAATAGGGACGGTGGCTGGTATCTTGACCAGTTTTGACTTTTAACAGAGCAAGTGGGCATTTCTCAACACTTTGAAGGTACCTACTCAGTAATTGTTTGTCGTTTTTCAAATGTTAATATGAAAGGAAATGGGATTTGTGATTACTACTTTTGAAAGGAATTGCATTGCTATGTATGTATTACCTGTTAGTTCTTTGTGAATGTGGCCTGAAGTGAGTTTTTCACTAACTGAACAATCTGAATAATATGTGAGTAGTAGTTTGTGAATAGTATAACTTAAGGAAAAAAGGTTGCTTAAAAGGAAGAAAGGGCTGTTATAAAATGTTAAATAGTCGAGTTTGATAAGTGTTTTACATGGTTAAAGTAGGACCAGAGAATGTTTACCCCAATGGAATAAACACTTTAGAAATGAGGTTGTATTGAAATGAATTCCTTCTACACAAAAATAACTTTATTTTTTTTCTGTGTTTCAAAACACATCTCTTTTTTGATGTAGTACAGGGGTAATATAAACAAATTCGGGTAGTTTATTTTAAGAAAAATATTACGAGTTATAATCAGATGTTACAAAAATGTTATAGATAATTTTATTTTACAGTATTGCAATTTTTTTCATTCTTAAATTTATCATTATATTATAATATCTTAATATGAACTATAAATTTTATCTCACCCCCAAACAATTTACTTTCACAAATAATTAGAACATTAAAAGCAAAAAGCCGTATAAGTAGTAAAACAATAAATTATCACGAGCATCATTGCTTTGGAATCAGGCAATTGAACACATCTCAGGCAATTTTCAGAATAAACATAACAAAACTAGATCAGACCAAGAACATCTAAAATATATTGGAATCAATTGAATTTCCTAGAAATGCGTGTATTTATGGAAGGGCTTAGAAAATAACCCGAAAAATCATTTAAAGTACACCTTCATACGGCTTTTAAAATAGATTATACAAATACGAGACCTCTCAGAAATATTAAAACCAAGTTCGCTTACAAAAGTAATATAAAGACTGCTTAACTGGAAAAACATGCTCAAAACGGCATACAATAAGTAATAAAAGCGTTATTTATCTATATTATTAAAAGTGATCTCAATGGTAAAGAAATAACTCATTAGTGAGCTAAAAAAAGGAATTACTTTCTGATGACTAAAATTAAACGTGGGTGCATAGGCTCTTTAGTAAAATATACTTATACTTCTTTTGTTTCCCTACAATATTATAGTAGGTACTTTTCTGAATTTATTAATTTCGTAGAAAAATATGCTAATCTCTCTTATATTGAGAAACAGTAAGCACTTCGAGAAGAGTATTATTTCCCTTTTTCGTCGATAAAATTAAAATATTTTATCCATAACTAAATAATCAAACTTATATTTATTACTTAATTGTTCTGAAATATTATTTGAAAGCAAAAACTTTTTAAGCTTACATAATTAAGGATATTTAATACTCACATATGAAAAATCTGTGATAAATGGCATAATCTCATTTTAAAGCAAAAGCCAATTGAATTTTGTTTCAAACATTAACTTTTTTACGTATCTCCTCGATGTTCTTTCTATTCAACGAAATATAACCACAAATAATCCAATTTATTCCATTAACATGGCCTCAAGGAAAAGCAGAATGTTCAATTCATTGATTTACTAGCCTCAAGAAAGTTTCTGTTAATGTGTCGTCTCGTGTTATGGAATCGTGAGATTAATCCGACACGAGATACGTACAAAGAGGGAGGCGCTGAAAGCTGACTCAAGTAAATAGACTTAATGTAAAGAAGCTTATGGATCTCTCTACACAACACACAGATGGTGCTCAGTGCATTACCTTTAACAAGACTTAGATAGATGCCTTTAAGATACTTTTCGATGAATTAGCGTGGAGCCATAGAAGGTTTTAAAAGGATAAACGAGTAATAAATAAACCTAATGTTTATGTAAGATCTAAAATATTAGGTAGGCTTTGAAGATAAGGAATAAGTTATAATAGAAAGAAATATGATTATATGGCCTTTTATATCCACCGTGTGTGTTAATCCATGCTACATATGAATAAAAAGTTAAGCAGAGTAGCTTGGGAATATAATATTGTGAATCAATTTAAATGGAGAATTGATTTATTTTTGTTGGGAAATATTAGTATTTCGGGGACATGGGGTAATTTTTATAGTTTTTGTGGTCAAAACATTTTTGAAATTTAGGTAGGATGTATCCCGAAACCCCTTTTTGCAAGTAACGCGTATTAGTATTAATTTTGCCAGGATTCTTAACTATTTATTTGAAAACTTTATTGATTTATTATTAACTCCGTTGCGTAGATTTTTCAGTTTTAAATTATTTCTAAGCATTAATTGATAACTTTTAGATTTATAACTAAGAATATAATCGTGAAAATATAAAATAAATATCGTTTTATTTGGATATGAAATTTTTATATCTAAAGCATTTTATCCATTTTATTATTCTTCAAAGTCATTTGGAATCAAAATACTAAGGAAAGTTTTATAAGAACATTGGATTAGTTTATTTTTACTTCCCAAATAAATAAAAACAATCAATCAAATATAAATCAAAAATCAGTACCTCTTGATCTGCCAAAAAAAAGCCTTACTCATCAATTAGCAAACGCGCAATTCTTTTCCCCACGTGACGTAGCTCCTAAATTACTGATTGTGCATTACCTCTTTGCTCACTCAGATGCAGGAAAATCAGTCTGCCACAACCCCAAACCAAACATTATTTTCCGAACAGTTGATTCTTTCTGCCAATGTTTTCAATTTAATTTTGCTGTCATAAAGATAAAAGTTATGGAACAAACTACATTCACTACAAAAGCTTTTAATGAATATCATCACCAAAAGTGCCCCATCAGTATTATTCATCCCCAGATTAATGAAAAGTACCTAAAAATTCCATGAATCACTTATGAGTTAGTCATATTAGTTTAGAAACATACTTATTACAATTTAATACCCTGAGGTAAAGTATTATAATTCGGAATTAGTGGGAAACATTATTGCCACCTTAGTAAGCACATTATGTATTTCAACAGAACCACTCCACCCTTCTATTATTCTATAAAACTGCAAACAATACTTTAATGATAGGTATTCACTCATCATATTCATTTATCCATAGACCCATAATGAGTCAGTGGGTTTATGAATAGCATCAAAAACATAGATTCCAAACTACTCCCGTGTCAGGAGTGGTAGTATTGTGGACATTTCAATACCATTCCATTTTCACCAGTTTCCCAATTATCCCAGCTGAACTCTATACGGGGCTAATAAGGTGATCGAGGTTACAAATCATTAGATATTCTCATATTCCAGACGTGTAATCACGGCACAAAATCACGGCGAATGGTCGGCCCTTTGTTGACCCGTATCCGTCAAAAGGGACGTAAATCACTTCGGCGCTGGAAAGACAAAGCTTAAAACGGACTGGAATTAAATTTAATTTCGGGCAGCTGACACTTTTAACGAGAGCCATGCGGGGTGGGAAGATTTAGTGCTGAAGTCGTAATCAGTTGCGACGTTTTAATGAAGTTGGAGACTAATTAATAGTATTGAAAAGATCGGGACAGTGATGTAACGAGCTGTCATAAAACTTTCACGTGAATTTAAATTTCTGGGATGCTTTGGTTCCAGTACCTACTTACAGAGAATGTTGGCTGAGGTGGACTGGGATACTTTCATTATGACGAAATGCTTAACCTCGTAAATTGTTTTAGAAACGACTTTTGAAGACGTGTTTGAATTTATTTTTGGACTGATTAAAGGTTCTTCTTTCGAAATTTCTTTTCATAAAGATGGGATAAGTTAACTACAGATTTTTGTAGTCTTATGTAGAACTGCTTATTTATTCTTGTATAATGCCCTTTCCCCCAGAAGTTAAGTGTGTATACGGGTGTAAGTGAAGGGTTAATACATAAAAAATAATTTATATTGAGGAAATAAATTTATAATACATCAGAAATTTTTTTCAATAGGTAGTTGTAATAATAGTTAAAAAATGTTTTCACTGAGTTCAATTAATTTACAGCTTGTTTTTAAATTAGTAAATGCTTGGTTAGTATTCTAAATATTTATTAACCCACAAGCAAATTAATTCTTTAAACAGTTTACATATAACATAAAAACATTTATTCTCCGTTTTAAAATGTTTGAGTACGTGAAAGTGAAATTTCAAACAAGAAACATGATCTCGCTAGGGATTTTTGAAAATTTTAAAATGTTTTTCCAGTAAAAAGCTTTTTCATTCCTTTATCTTATGTTACAAATACCAGGCCTGCCATTTTATTTTCTATTGTACATAGAGAGTTGAGAATTTTTAAAGAAAATAATGTGCATTCACACAAACGCTAGTATGTATAATACTATATTTTCTAAAAGACATTAGTATCGTATTTCACAAAATAAAAAGGGTTCCCATAAATATCCTTATAAATAAAAGGATGTGTGATTTCTTTAAGGAAAATTTTTATTGTTACACTTCCTAATCAATCTTAATATCAGCACAATTTTCTATATCCTTCTGTATAAAAAAAACATAAGTAAACGCAACTTTAATTAAACATTAAACTTTTTCTATTACTAGAGGTAATTTTAACACATTTTACTTAAACTCTATACCAGAGGGAGTGTTGGATGTTTGTGTATTGAAATGTGTTTCTTTAATTTTCACTAATCAGCAAGAAATTATCGCTATATTATTTTTAAATACTTTATTTTTATTACAATTGATACTTTTCTTGTTCTAACATGCACTCAATTAATCTAAGCAAAA
Organism: Tetragnatha montana; assembly: GCA_963680715.1. Taxonomy (NCBI): domain Eukaryota; kingdom Metazoa; phylum Arthropoda; class Arachnida; order Araneae; family Tetragnathidae; genus Tetragnatha; species Tetragnatha montana. Next base: position 32,065,048 of record OY796679.1, read on the forward strand.
CGTGTTTGGCACGAAAACAACAAACAAAAAGTGTTAAGCTCCACTACTTCCAGAGGTGTAAATTTTTATCTGACAACTCGAAATCTTAAACTTAGCTCTTTCTAAAAAAAAACATGGTTTTAAACAATAACTATAATAAAAATCAAATAATTTTTATTAAGTTTCGGCAAAAACTTAGTGGTTTATCAAATTTTAATTTTGGTATTCTGAGGGTTACTTGAAACGATATTTTTAACCAACACAGCTACCTCCCGCATAAGCGGTTTAAATTCCAAGAATTTGTGTTTTAGATCTCATTCTACATCCCCATACCATTATAAAACCTCTTTTTCCGATAAAAGGGACAGATTTCAGGCCTACCCTATCATTATTTTGCCCTCAGTAAAAAGACTATATTCTCGGAAAGGATTTTATGTAAAGTCATCCCATAATCTACCATACTCTACCATCCAGCAGAACAGGTTAACAAGCTCCCTTCCACCATCGCTTTTCACTCTCAGTTTGTTAACAATCCCTGATTTATCATTCTCTTCCACTCAGCGGCTCTTCTTATTTCAGAATGCGGCTCTTATCTGGAAGGGGTTAATCTCCCCGAATTCGGGCAGCAATCTTCTGTAACGATGGTCTCCAGGAAGGGAATGAAAAAACATTATCCCTTTCTTGACTTCTTCCTTTGATTCGACGAAGAGATTGGGTCAGTATTTCTATTGAAAATATTCATCTTAATCTGTTCCGCTCTAGAAAATTGGTCTGAGGTACTTTTTCTATCTATGAATTCATCTGATTTAATGACTGTTCACACAACCGTGGTCCCATATGATTTTACCCGTTCTATAACAGGATTCTAAACCTAGATAAAAGGGAATAAAACGTACTACAGTACCAAAATAAACTTTAAGGTCTTTTGATGCGGCTTTTTTTCGTGCTATTTTAAAGGTTTATGTTTTTTTTTTGTTTTGAGAAATTGACTATTATAAAAAATTTTTCATCTTCATTTATTCACTAAAAGCAGAATCCTTTTAAAAGTAATCTACTTTACTTTTAGTATTATAAAGCAAGTTAAAAGAGTGTAAATTAGGATTATTGAAGGAAAAAAGTGTAAAAATAGTATCTAAGCTCTAGTATCTAAGCTCTAAATTTTATATAGCCGAGGTTTTTGATTGGATTACTACAACTTAAGAATAATTTCAAACAAGTTTGGTGTAACATTTGAGATAAATTTCATAAAATGAATGTTTAAAACTAACGTTAACTTAATGAGAGTGAATTATCTTATTTGAATTTATAAATTTACTATTGTTTTGGGGAAAATTTGCGTCTAAAAATGTAATGTTACCTATGATAATTCTCAATTTTAACAATGATACCTTTATTAGATCAGAGTAGTATTTATATTTTAAGGTATTTTTCAAAAAGTTTAATTTACAATGGTGATTCCAAAAAAGAAAGGATTTTAAAGAAATTCTGGCAAATTCAAAAATTATTTTAATTCATATGAAATTAGTAATAGTAAATCTCCGACTTTATTAATATTTCTAAAGGTCCCTTGAAGTTTAATAAAAGGGGTTTTGATTGCATTTTGTGTTGTGCCGTTTTTTGGGAAGATATTTCTCCACAATGATCAATAAGAAAAACCTTTGGTGTCTTTTTTCATGACTCCCTTTTTCTAAGGTATTCACTATCATATTAAATTATAATAAAAAACAAGTTAAAAACCTATTTATAACAGTTGTTTACATATATTATGTAATAATTTATTAAATATGTACGATTATTGTATCTTAACTTATACTGTATCTTTTTATAAATATATTTTACAATTTATCATAGGTTTTTTACATTTCTCAAACCATATTGTTATCTTAGATTTTGATTAGAAATTCTATATTTTTAAATGTGTATATTTTCATTATATATTAAATTTATTAACACATATGTATACTATTAAGACACTCAAATTAATATACTATTTACGTATATTGCATTTTAAAATTTTACGAAACATCCAATTGAGAAATACTTGTTTTAGTTATAAAGAATATTGGTGCCAAGATTTACTGAATATTAAATTACCCATACTCATTTAAAAACACAATTTTCTGTGATGAAACCGAGAATAATATAAAGGGAATATGTTATGAACAAAAAGAAACATTCTAGGAAGATTAAAATAGGCTATCGTATGGTACATAAAATAGTAACACATGTAAAAAAAGACAAATAAATATTTGTATAAACGTTAGTGAGTATTATTTACAATTATACAAAAAAATGTATTGATATTTAAGAGTATTTTAAATATTAATATATTAGTCATAGTTATATAATTAGTAAAAATTACTTTCAATTTCTTAAAAATTTATTATCTGTTTTTAAATAGATTCAAATTAAATGTCTGTCCCTTAACTTTTGAATTCTCTCAAAGGATTTTTTTGTCGATATATTTTAGTTATCAACATAATTTTCAAATTTAATTTTACTTAGTCACAAAAGAACCTATAATAATAAACAATCCTGTTATCCTTTCTCTTAAACACCAATAAAATCTTGTCTCATCCCACATCAAAACAACTCTTAAAAAAACCTCTTGGCGTTTCCTTGGAATCGCTTCCACCCATATCTCTCCCAATTACCGCAATATTTGCATAATTTACTACAATACCTCCTCCAAACCTATTAACAAGGCAACACGTTAACAAGTCAGCATTTGCATATGTATGGCAAGTCCAAGATGAATCTCCAGGCAAGACATGGCAGGGAGAGGGGCTTGATTAAAGAGGTGCCATCCGTGAGAGATGGCACCAGTGCCAGGTAGCATGATAAATGGGGTTCCACTGGAGAAAGAGAATTCCCGCTTTCTTCTAACCGGTAAATGATGTTGCAACCCAGTCGCTGAATACGAAAGGGAAGAGATCATTTGTAATCGCTCCCCCCTATCGCTCAACTAATAACTGGGCCTTTCAGGTGGTAACTGAGATGATGTGCCCGGCTTATCAATTGAGAGGTTTGCGAGTGAAGATTTGCTTTGCGTTGTAGTGGAGAGTTTGGCATAGAAAGATTTTTGAGATTTGAGATTCTCTCTCTCCATTGGTGCATTCTTTTCCACTCTATATATTTATTCGCCATTTTGTTCTAGTGATTGATTTAATTAGATTTCTAAATAAACCGAGATTATGATTATTCTCTAATAATCTCAAAAATAAATATTTTGTGATGTTGCTTTCATTATTTTTTTTTACAGATTTTCAAAAGAGAATTGAATTATATGAGAATAAACGTGGAATTTGTTATAAAGTTCTATTCATGATCCACCAAATACAAAAGAGCAGCTAATTTCGAAGCAGTTTGCTTGATATTTCCTTACCCATCGGCCTTTTCTTACGTCATAGTTTTTTGACCAATTTATTAATATTATTAATCCATTTATTGAAGCATAGATAAATCACTATGGAATGTTTGTATTTGTAATCTCAAACTAATTTCATAATCAACATGTCAGAAGAACTCATGCAGATTTGCACCGGGGACAAAAATTGAAAACCCTGAAATTACTAATTAAAAGTATGCAATGACGTATAAAATGAATAATTTCCGGTAAAATATACCACATAAAGTATTAAATTCTTTGAAATGGAGTAAATTAAAAATTGAAATATTTTGAAAATATTGTAGTGGATATCATAGTTGATACTATATACGGGCATAATTTTGCCCTTTTTAGTAACACATAAATAATAATAATTATTTTTTTATAACATTTGTCTTTTTATGTTTAATATTTGTTTTTCTTTTGTGTTGTCATTTCAATGTATTTTATGTAATACTGTGAGTGTGACAATAAATAAATTCAATAAATAAATAAAAAAATTAAACGGTTAAGCGTGTCGTATCAAGTGTTTTGCGTTGTGTCAAATAATTTGCACATCTCTGTATACAAGTATTAAAGGGTAATTTATCAAGATTCAGTGGAGCCCTAAAATGAGCTGAAATTTAGATACCTTATAAAAACATTGTCTATATATTTTGGTTTGCATTATAGTAGTATAGTTGTTAAAAATCTTGTCAATTTAAAAAAATACGTCCGGTTTAATTTATTTGAATGGAGCGTGTAAGGGAGGAGGTCACAATTGAAGTTAAATTCCCTTCACATCAAAAAGTTTTAAGACATCATCTTAAATTTTCATTTTGAAAATCCAAAAATTTAACTACATATTTCATTAAAATTTGAACCGAATTTCCCACTACGTCAAAAGTATTTTAAGTAACTGATTAAATTTAATACAGTTAAAAAATAATTTTACCAAACATGGAAAGGACTTCTAATTAGGTATTATTTTTAAGAAACTAAGTTTAATTTCTTTTTTAAATCTAATAAAATATCTAAGAATCAAAAAATTTAATTCCTTTAATAGACTTTCATTTCTCAATATACTGAAGGTAAAAAACACCATACGAGATAACTAACTTGTAAGTAAAACAAATAGTCATTCGTCTCTGGGGACAATTTTCATTTTTGTGGAGAATTCACTACAGCAGGGGTAAGTAATAGTTGCCTATCAGCTTAGAAATCGCTGTTATTTTCCGATATTGCATTATGTTTGACAATAAAGCCCTTATTACATCTCAGCCAATAACAGGGTTAAGTATAAAATTTTGAATAAAAATAGAATCAACATTACCTACCAAAGTGACAGAATTTAGTTCAATTAAATTTAGTGTGCCGCAACAAGGGACAACTGACATAAAAATTTAATTTAATCTGTGATCTTCACACTTTTAAACTATCCTTATAGTCTAACGTGAATGTTTCCACTAAAACGTGAAATTCAAACCCAACAAACACTCTTGACGACAAACATTCCTCTACCTGAAAGAAAACGAGCTGGCGCCATTGTCTCCTCATCGGAGCACAAAACAATCCCCCAGCACTATTCGTTATTTATCGGTGCTCCTCGGAGTAAGAGATCATAAAACAGTCTCCCTGGGAAAAAAGAAACGTTAAACACAGCTGCAAATGAAATTATCGTGTTGCCGGAGCGCTAATGCCATGCACAGCTCCTCCAAACAAATAAACTGTAGGAAGTGAAATTTTGAACCGGAGTCGGAAGCAATTTTCGCCGCTCAAAAACAATCGTCTCTTCGCAAAGAAGTGCGCTAATTTGAAACAAAACCCGCTCGTCAAGGGCAGCAAAAACGGGGCTTGCGTGCCCACTGAGGAGCGATGATTGAACCGACGAGGCACAAATGAGGGGCCCCGAATCCGAGAAGCGGAGTGGCGAAAGCTTGTCACGCTACTGGGAGGACGGGGGGCGGCCGCTAACTGCGAGGGGATCAATGGAGGTACGCACTGCGCAAAAATTACGTCGAAATTTAATAAAAAAACCTGGCAGTGAAGATTCTATGGGCTATTTAGATGTTTTTTAAAAGTTTTTTTTTGAAATTAAAAGGGATGACTTTTCTTAATAATTTAGGAGGTTTTTTTAACTTCTCAACATTTAAGATCATGTTAGGAGTCTCAAAAATTTATTATCATTTTTAAGGGTTTCAAAATAAAACGATTATATTTATTTTCGAATTAAAGAACTCAATAGAAATTTATCGGTACTATTCAAATTATGTAGGTACTATATTCCATTATTTTTTAATTTGTAGTTTTCACATGAGTTGGTCTGTTTGGCGTGTTTTAAAAAATGCTGCCTCCACGTATTTTAGGTTAAGTATTTTAAGTTTCCACGAGACACACAACAAAGATTTCAGAATTGAAATAAATTTCAAAACTAAAAGTAAATTAAAGGGAAGGGGAAATATTAATGTGCCAAGAGTTGAAGAGAGGGGTTAAATAGGAACAGCCTTGGTGATGAACACATGAGCCATAACAAAATTATTATTAAAATAAACTGTTTCAATAATAAAACATCATAACTGTAATAAACATTAATTAACTGTTAAATGTTAATTAAAATAAACTGAAACGAGAGAAAATATGAAATTTTGAAATCGTTAAAAGATCATTTCCAGAAAAAAAACTTTATTCTTTGCTCTTAACTTTCAAAAGTATTATTCAAAAAAATAAAGAAAGTAATATTTTAACCAATTTTTGTTTCTTTTTAAAAAAGGTAACATAAAAGAAGTTGTCCTGTCATCAAATAGCTTTATGAAGAGAAGGATAAAATTTTTCCCATGCCGTAATGTTAACACAACCCCTCTGTAATGTAAGTCAACACCCGTTACAGCGCAGAACCAGAGAACCTCTATCACTGATCCAATGATGAACAGTGTTTTAAGTTCCCGCACATCTTTTAGATTTTCATTAGTGAAACTGATCCGAAGGAAACGAAGAACTAGCTTTCGAACTAAAAGAGATTGAATATTATATGAACAGAGAGCTTACGGAAATAGGTCTTTTGCTTTAAATCGAAAGAATTTCCCCACGAAAATCTAAACCAGAACGATGAATTTTTCTTATCAAATACCTCTTTTATATCAAAGACTGTGATTTGTTTAATAAAGCAACCATCAGTTTGAATTTTTAAGTAAAATGTAATATAAAAGGAATGATTGAATTTTTCTCGTTTAAAATGCTATTATATGGTACTGTTTAATTAAAATCATGATTTATTTAAACAAAGTAAAAGATATTGAGTGGGTTTAATACTTTTTACTGATTCCATTAGTAAAAAAAAATGATAGATTTAATGTGTTAGTCTATTGATTAAAAGTATTTGTAGGATTGCAAATTTAACAAATGCTACATTTACTAACCATAAATTTATTTTATATTGTTTATTGCTTGATTTATTTTGTAAATACAGTGTTGTGACTTTATTTTTTTGTAAATCATACTTACGCAATATTATTTTTTTTTCAGTCGTGTTACTCCATCGAAAAAATTTTCTATCAGAGAGATTCATAAAAAGTTACTTACTCACTTTATTCATAAAAGTTACTTAAATTAAAATGTTACTAAAATAATTTTTTAAAGTATTCAAATTTTATTAAAGATTTTCTTATAGTGTGGTATGAAATATATTCACATCATAATATACAATTAGCAATATTTTTTTGACTCTATGTTTAATGTGAAGCCCGGTGGCGCAGTGGTAGCGCATAGCTCTTCCGTGCCACAGGTCCGGGGTTCGATTCCCGGCTCCCGGGCTGGGCAAGGTCCACTCAACCTTTCATCCCTTGAGTGGGTCGATAAATTGAGGACCAAGCGTGCTTGGGAACTAAACACTGGGGGTCTTGCGTTAGACTGACCACCTAACCGGGACATATGCCTTGCACCCCAGGGCCCCACGGTCAAGAAAACGAAGATGGGCATTGTAGGCCTTGGCCCACTATAGGGCTGTTGCGCTGATGAGTTTAGTTTAGTTTAGTTTTAGTTATGTTTAATGTGTTATTTCAAAAAAATATATCGACAGTAGGTTACACAAAATGTGGTAAGTTTAGACACCCCTTATGTATGCAAAAGGTTTAGTAGTAATCAAAACTTTATGAAGATTTACTGTTAGGACAAGTAAGAAGCATAAATATTTCTTTGAATTCGTCGACATTTAATTTTTGTTTTTGTAAATGATACTTTTCTTTCACAAAAGCTAGGTTTTGTAGAAGAAATTTCCATAAGAGTTTTAAGGAAAAGTGTAAAAATAGAGCCAAATGTAGAATTTTTCTACGCTCAACTTTGAATACCCACTATTCAAGAGCTTGTTATGTAATATAGAAGAGCATTAAGTCTTTAACCACATGGAATTATATTTTAATGACTCGCAGCATCATGCATGATTCAATGCATCTCTATTCAACATTTAGTTAAGTTTCAAGGTAAGTTTTTTAAGTCGTTTGAAACAACAAATAATAAAATATCCTTTTCATTTCCCATTTTTATTGTTAAGTAAATTGGATTCAGTAGTTCATTTGTTAACAGAAACCGCAGATATGTAGCAAAGTTGAAACAATTGTATCCGCCCTTCACATCAATTTTTGTTTTTATAGTGAGGTTATAAATACATTGGGAGGGATCTGCATTCTGCAGCCGTTTAGAATGCTGCAGCAATCGTCATTAATCAGGTAAAATTCAAAGGGCGAATATCCGCTTCCCTGTTAAGTCTCAGATCGATTTCACCACTGATTCTCGTTGTAATCTCATGTGGAGAGAACCAGAAATTTTCTGTCAGTCCTTCAATGTTAGTAAAATTGACCATTATGGCATCAGAGATTTGATGCTCATTGTAAGAACGTTGGAAGGTCTTTGCAAAGCCCCCTATGCCCTTCAAAAGGGGGAAATGGCAGTTTCAAGGGTTGACATCTCGGAGACCTTTTTATGTACTACGTTTTTGGGGATCCTGTCGGTCCTAATTTTCTATTAATAGATGGAAATCCTTAACTTGATGGAGCTCAACAGGTTAGCAATTTTCATTAAATCGAAAGACATTCGTCATATGGAATTGGTAGCCAGATTTTGAACTTTAGAGCAGGTATGGGGCCTTTAGATGAGTAATTTGCATCTCACTACCACTCTCCAAAAACCTTCTAGGGCTTTAAAATAGCGTTTCTGAAAAATTAAGCCTTATGAACAGGAAAATTTGTTATTTGTCTTATTCACATAATAAAATCACTCAAGGATGCCTGCATGACAGTAGGAGAGTGTCATACCTCTTATAAACCCATTCTTTTGAACCACTATTGCATAGTACCTTTCAACTCTGACAATTGTTACTCATGCGGATGCGTGTGTATAATTATTTTATATAAATAAATACTATTTATAGGGTATTATATCAACCTATGTTCAAACCAAATTTCATCAAAATCTATCCAGTAGATATCGAGAAAATCAAACAAGTATGCAATTTCTCTTAAAATTTTAACACCAGTGTATTTTTGTTGCAGACTAATTGTTGTATTTAAACTGATAAAAGAAACGTATCTAAATAAAAATTTATTGATAAAATAATTTTTGTTTATCCTTAATATTAAAGAATAAGGAACTGTTTATTAACCGTGCAGCATATTCAAATAGATATTTTCAAGTTATTCAATGGAGAGATCTGTGTTTTTGAGAAATAAAGATCAATTTCTAATATTAGGGGGAAGATAAATGCTATATTTCGCATCTCTAGAGGTAAATTTTAAAAAAATTAAGAATTGATGAAAAAATATTTTATTGGTAAAAAGAAAAGGAATAAAAAAAAGCATCCCAAAATCTGAATACATAGTTTCAGATAAAGGTTGATTATAAATTACCTTTAGTAAAAAAAATACATACTTTTTTTACGGATTTGGCTTTGCTTTTGGCTTTTGGATACGGCTTTGGTTTCAAATTTTTATTGTTTGCAGTACAATGTTTAAAAAGTCATTTTATGTAATTTATTCTCATGAAATTTTAATGAACCTTTTAAATAAAACATTAACATTTTATGGGTTAAAAGAACTCGGAAAAGATTAAGGCTGCCACATTATTTTCCAAAGAAAAATGGGCATATTCGGAAAATTTTACTTTCCGCAGAGATATATTAATCTCGAAATTCAAATGAAAGTAAATTGGATTTCAGACGTCAATCTTCATACCCGAAATCGTAAGGTAAAACGCCCAACCAAGCCAAACCCGGAGTTATGGATCACATTGTATTATACGTATAAAATTTGAGAAAGTAGAATATGGAAATCCAAGAGATATAAATAACGCAAAGGCAGGGTATAAAATGTGACCGAAGTTCACAAAAGAATCAAATATTTTTTCCTTTATGCGTGGTCACAAATCCCTTTTTGCTGTTGGTACGGACTCTGATATTCAGATGAAAGTATTCAACATCTGTTACTTCGCCTCGCTTAAGAATTTTATTTCAGAGTTACCCGTAGGGGGGGGGGGCTTTCTTCAGGTTTTACGCTTTTATAAACTCAGCCTTCAAACTGTAGGCTGTTGTCTTGGCAAAAGCTCAAGCTATCGTCCTTAGTCGTAAAAAGGCCATCTGGAAACTTAGGATAGTTAAAGACCATGTATTTTTACAGGCTATAGAAACTTTTGTTTCGTGGGCTTTGGTACTATTTACGGCTTATGGGATGGACTTGGTGTGCTTAATCAATATCAGTATTGATTATGATAAGAAATAATGATATTGGAAGTACGGATATACCAGGTTTTTAACTAAATTCATTAGGAGAAAATACAAATATGATGTATAGGAGAAGGTCGTGTACATCGGACCTATTTTTACTTTTTACCCCGTAATTTTTTATGTATTGAAAATAAACTGATGAAACAACTTTCCCTCGATACCTTAGCCTTTCATACAGAACATATAATTTTTTCCTAATTTTTAACTTAAGTATTTCAGTGCATAATAGGTGAAAGTTTAAAACAATGTAGATATGTCCAAGGTACAACACTGGTTCGCTTGTTACCTGTCTAACTTCTCAGATGTTTCAGAGTCCCTGATTCCATAGTTTGGTCATGCATTTATAAACTGCCTTTTCTTATATAAACTTTATAAATACACAAAGCTACAATACAAGCAGTTTCCAATCTCAAATACTTAAAAAAACCCATGATTTTAAAAATTACATAAATATCCTACATAGTATATCTAAATTACACTTGACTGATTTTTTTTTAAATTGCTGAGGGATATTCTTCTTTCAAAGCAAAATATGAGAACTTTCATAAGCATCAATGTGCCCCACGAGTGTATCTAAGTAACACACATTGAAGTGCATCAATTCTCCCCCATGGTTATTTTAAACTAAAACCTTCATTTAAAAAATAAGCAAAGGTTATATAAAATTTTAATATATCCCCTATAAGTAACAAGAATGAACTGGTTTTTGGAATTTACAGACATCTTTATTCAAAGCAGAATAGCGTCAGGAGGATTTTACATTTTACTTAAAAATTTACTTTTGGAAATTTTTGATTAAAAACATTAAGTATCTTTCATTTAAATTTATTGACTTACTGCAGAGTTTAACGGTTTCAGATATGTGCCCCTTGTATCAAATCGCCTCGTTTCCCCTACAAATCAATCCATAAGTTACTTTAGAATAGTAAAACTTATAACAATATTCAACTTACATGGGAAAAAGCACCAAAAGTTACTTCTTACTCAATACCTTAAAATGTGAAAACTAATTTCGGAAAATCCCGTTAATTTTATTCTTTATAGAACTTACAAAGTAAAAACTGTGCAATATAATAACCAATGATAAAATTTTAACAGGTATCCAATGCCATAGATGGAATTATTGAAAAATTACTTCGATAAATTGAGTCTTTTTTTTATAACTAGGTATAATGGTTTAAAAAGATTCAGTAAAAGGTTACTTGAGGCCATTTTAAAGTACCTGAAGTGCATAAAAAAAGTTTTACCTTTTTATTTTATATAATATAGAGGGCGTGAGAAAATAATGAAATATTGTATTCCTATGGGTTGAAAAAATAAGAAGCTAACCTGCAGAAACAGTATGCCACAAACAGAGAAAAAAAAGCTATTGACGCATGAAAATGATTTCATTTAGGAGGAAAAGTCCATTCAGTTCGGTATATAGGAGAATTTTTTCCCTCTTTAGAAATACACGAGTTCACAAACGGAGACATTTTCTTAAGAAAAGAAAACATCAGTGTAGAAATTGATTTCAGTTCCATTTACTTCTGTATATTGGTTCCAGAGTTGGTTCTTGCCGACTGTTTGTCTTTCTCTACAGTCAACAGTAATATCCTTTCGCAAAGGTATTTCGAAGACAATTGCAATGTTTTATCTGACCCTAACTTCTTTAAGAAGAAAGAATGTCCTCGTAATTTTTTACAGAAACTTCTTTGTTTAAAGATTATGGATTCGCGATTCCTTGAGTCTTGGTGTTTCATTGAACTCTAAAGCCCCTGAGTAAATTTGAATTTAGGGTTAGAGGAACTGGGTTCGTGAAAGTAGTGGAAGCTACCTTGACATAGTGAGTTTTAAAAAGAGCTGAGAACCTTTGTGTAATTTAAATATCTATTTCTAATGTGTGTGGCTGTTTAACTTGCACTCATGCATTTTTTTTCATTAAGTAGTAATACGTAAATGAAGATTTACAATTTTATTATTAATCCAATACATTCTTCGATTAGTTAGTAACTGGCCGGTTTTATGCGGGTATTCGATGTTTCAAGAGAGGATAACTATTCGCAAGAGTGAACAGCTTGAACCATTGAATACCCCCATAAAACCGGCCAGTTATTAACGAATCGAAGAATTTCCACTTGGGAAAGACTTATAATGTAATAAAAATGTCATTTTTAAACTTTACAAAGCATGAAAATAATTTCTTGAGCGTGCTTGCACCAGAGAGTCTGCCGAACCCTTCCGAGGGTGCTTCGGGGACGTTTACACCTCAACCACTTTTGATAAAAATCATTGCTGCATATTGTCATCAAATTTGGGTCCTTGGGGAAGGGTTAGGACCCTCCAAAGGTGAATTGCGTAAAAATTAAGAGGAAAAAATATCGTATAAAAACCTCTAAGTTTTAGCTATTTTTTTGCATTTTTAGGGGGGTAATAACCCCTTAAACCTATCCTTTGCTACAAAATGTCATATTTTAGAAATTTCAACCTTCCTTGTTCCTTTGGGAATAATTTAAAGACTTAAGTAATGCTTTTTGACCTTAAAAATCGAATTCAAAGTCATTAAGTCATCAAAAAACGTAAAAAAGGGGAGAGGCCGTTCCCCGAAAATAATGAGCCAATTGAGAATTTTGATGGTGATTTTCGTGTTCAGCGACCCAAATTCTATAAGAAATGACTCTTTTCATCAAAGAAATTTTTTCATCGTTGAACAGTGATACCTAATAGTATTCAGAGTATAATAGTACCTAATAGTATTCAGCGATCGTTCGCCACCTGGATTTTTCGCTCCTTTTTGGGGCCCACTTTTTTATAACGGTGTCTATGGGCGGTAAACACACTATCTTATTCTAGCAGGGCCGTAACCAGACTTTTGTTTCGGGGGGGGGTTTCACTCAAATATTTTCTGAGGTACTTCCTTACGGGTACTTTTATGTTAAGTTTTAGATGACAACACTGGATTGAAATTTTGATGCACTAAATTTCAAAATTGTATAAACAATATGAATTCGAAGTAAAAGGGGGGTCTGGGTTTTAGCTCATTTCTGAGACCCTTTAGATTACACCCATAGAGCACCACTCATTGTAAGCGGCCGAATTTTCAAGGTTAAAAGAAGGTATATTGTAATAAATGGCGAAATGTTAAGGGGGTTTTTAGGTTCCTACTCTAGAAAAATTTTTGAATTTTTCCCCTAAAAGTGGCATTTTAACTCATTTTGGGACACTTTAGGTTACATTAAAGAGGACCACTCCTTGTAAATCACACAAGTTTGAAGGAAAACGGTATACTTAATAGATTTCAAAATTTCGAGGGGGTTTGGGGGTCCTCCCCCAGAAAAATTTTGGAAATTTTACCCTTTAAAGTAGGGTTTTGACTCATTTTGAGACCCTTTGGGTTATACCCGAAGAGGATATCGCTCCTTGTGAGACATAATTTTCAAGAAAAATATCAGTATAAAAATTGATGTCAAAATTTCGGGGGGGGGTTTGAACCCCTAAACCCCCCCCCTTGGTTACGGCCCTGTATTCTAGTCACTATAGTTCTACGATATAAATTTGATTACTAAGGATTTTACATATACTGTATCAGACTCTTGAAGAAGTGAACTCTAAAGAGCGTATGAATTTGGAATCTCTGGGTTTACCTTCTGATTTCTCCCCTCTTCCTACTGCAGTGACCCAGGAAACACTTCGACCGCAGTCAGCATTGGCTTTCCAGTCACGTCCGATGGAGGTGCCTTGTTTCCCGAGTTTAATTTTTAATTACCCTTGTTTAAATCATTTCCTACGCAAATTCGTTTCCCCTGCGATGGCCACTATAGAAGATTAAACAATTCGGGCTGAAGTAATAGGGGTATTTGGAGCTGTTTGGATTGCTTGTTTTATATAAATGAAGTCGTTAAACTAAAAAGGAGTGGTCTTTTGAATCAATATGCTGGTCTGATTAGACTGTGAATAAATAGAGCGGAGTTGCTGGATTTAAGCTTTAGGTAATTTCAAATGGCTTGTGACTTTTAAGTTTGTCATTTAAAGTATAGAAATGGTCTGAAAATCAGAATTTTAATTTGAGTTTTAGTTCATGAAAACTGTTATTTTACTTTTAAATAAATACTATCTTTTATAATATAAATATAGTCTAAAAAGATAGATCTTAGAGACCGGGTCCACTTATGGTAGAGATTACAAATGTTAGGCGCTTCTTTGGTTCTTCGGGCTGCTTTGAGAAAAATTGTTTTTAAATTAATTTTAAGTTTTGTTTGTTTATAACTTATGTATTGTTTAGAGAAGTTATTAATTATAATATTGATAAAATATAAAGAGGCGAACATTCGATATTATCCTATTGGTTTTATAATTTTTATTGCCTTCAGAAAATATTTTTCCAGTGTCTACACAAATAATGAAGATTTATGCAACTTGAGTGATTTTGATCCTTGCCCTAATTCAACTGATATTGTCAGAATCCATAGTATATCCTTGTCGGATATTGAGGATAGTGTAAGAAAGCTGAAGGGTTCAAGTTCTCCTGGTATAGATCTTATTCCACCCTTTATAATTAAAGCCAATATTGCAAGTCTGATTTATCCCTTGTTAATCTTATTTAATCTGTCTCTTAATTCTAGTGTTTTCCCTGAACTTTGGAAAAAATCAAAAATTATACCTGTGTTTAAAAAAGGCAAGAGATCAGACATCAAAAACTATAGACCCATTACAATACTTTCCAGTTTTGCCAAAATTTTTGAGAGAGTCATCCACACAAAATTAGCATTGCAGACCA